>CM062809.1:479835798-480435798 GCA_031772625.1 Pinus tabuliformis | reverse complement strand
TTTCTTCTTCTAGAATTCCATTCAAGAAGGAAGATTTCAGATCCATCTGATATACTTACCACTCGTTCTGAGCTATTGTACTAGAACTGCTCTTATAGTATCCAACCTGGCTACCGGAGCAAACGCTTCTCCAAAATATATTCTTGGTTGCTGTGAGAATCCTTTTGCTACAAGTCTAGCTTTAAATCTGCCAATTTCACCTTTCTCATTCAACTTAGTCTTGTTCACCCACTTTACACCAATGAGATTTTTGTCCTTTGGTAAATCAACCAAATCCCATGTATCATTCTTTTCAATAGCTTCAATTTATTCATCCATGGCTTGCACCCAACTTTTATCTTTGATTGCTTCTTCAAATAAAGAAGGTTGGAATGACAACAATACAAAATTTGAACTAACATCAAAATCATCATAAATATCTTTCATACTTCTCATCTTTCTCTTACCATTACTTAATTCATCACCAGATTTATTGTTAGGAGAACCTTGATCTATTGATCTCCTTGAAGATCCATGCTTCTCAGAAAATCTTTCAGTCCTTGTTGGTGTGTCTCTGTTTGGTGTCTTCACCTATGATTCTTGTTGCTCCTTTTTTGCATCATCTTCTTCCATCAATGGCACTTTTGCATCAACTGTTTCGTCTATACTACCATTCCACGACTCTTGTTCCTTGAACACAATATCTCTTCTAATTATGGTCTTCTTGGTGACAGGGTTATAAAATTTGTAAGCTTTTGATTGCCCACTATAACCAATAAATATGCATTTTTCACTTTTATCATCCAATTTGCCTCTTCGCTCTTTAGGCACATGTGCATAAGCTACACATCCAAATACTCTGAGATGAGATATGTCATAAGACATACCTGACCATGATTTTTCTAGTACTCTATTCATCACACTCTTTGTAGGAGATCTATTGATCACATAAATAGAACATGCAATTGCTTCTGCCCAATACTCATTAGACAAGTTTTTGCCTTTCAACATGCTTCTTGTCATGTTCCTTCTTTCTACTACACCATTCTATTGCAGTGTGTACCTGGTTGTAAATTGTCTTCTGATTCCATGTTGTTTGTAGTAATCATGAAGTTCCTTTGAATATTATTCTTCACCACGATATGACCTCAATACCTTGATTTATCAATCACTTTGTTTTTCTGCTAAGGCTTTGAATTCCTTGAACTTTTCAAAAGTTTCAGACTTCTGTTTCAAGAATTAAACCCAAGTCTTTCTACTATAATCATCAATGAAAATGAGGAAGTAACAACTTCCACCAATAGACTATGTCTTCATAGGTCCACACAAGTTTATATGCACTAACACAAGAGGTTGCTTTGCTTTGTATGCAACTCCCTTTGGAAAATTTCACGGTATTGCTTTTCCAAGATGAAACACTCATAAGTACTAGCAGGTTCTTTGATGGGAGGTAATCCTCTGACCAACTGTTTCTACTGCAGCAATCTTAAACCAGAAAAGTGAAAGTGTCCAAATCGAAAGTGCCATAACCAATAATCATTAGAACATGCAATTGTAAAAGAAATGACCTGATCAATATAATTCATAATTAGAGGAAAGAGTCTGTTCCTCGTCATTTTCACCTTTGCTATTAGCTATTTTCTTAGGGGATTGTCATATATAACACACTCTTGTCCTTGAAATATAACTTTGTATCCTTTCTATGTCAACTGAAAAACACTTATCAAATTACCTTTGAGACTAGGAACATAATATACCTCTGAGATTGTCTTTGGCTCCCCCTGCTTGGTCAGAATGTTAACCACTCCTTTGCCATCTACATTCACAGTCTTTTCAGTCCTCAACTTTACCTGTATTTTCACAGATTGATCTAAATTTGCAACTAAAGTCGTGTTTCCTATCATGTGGTTACTATAACCATTTTCTAATAGCCACACACTATTAGAAGGTTCATGCATGGTATGGCAAGCTAGGAACATGGAGTTAGTACTCTCTGTAGTGACATTAGCTCTCTGGTTCCCTTGATCGGATATCTTCTTTCTGCAATCACAAGCATAGTGACCATTTTTTTTGCAATAATAACATTTCACCTTTGATTTGTCAACTCTTTGATTATTGTTGAAGCTTTTGTAGTTTCTTCCACTTTCATGTTCATGCTTTTCTCAGCCATCTCTCTAACCACCATATCTTCCGCTTTGTCCTATGCCTCTCGATCTACTTCTACCTCGACCTCTATCTCTTGAAGTATAAACCTGACTTTTGAAAGTGGTCTCTAAAGTGGAATCCTTATTTCTGTCTATCCTTGCCTCGTGTGATAGAAGTGATCCCATCAATTGTCAATGATGCCAAATCCTTGGCTTATTCTATGGCTGCTACCACAACATCAAATTTGGTAGACAAAGATCTGACAACCTTCTCAATCACTGTTTGATGTTTAATTTCTTCACCATAAATTTTTAACTGATTTACAATAGTTATGACCTGATTCATGAAGTAATCGATGTCATCTGTCTCCTTCATCTGCAGACTTTGAAAATCTCTCTTAGTATTTTGCAACTTAACAATATTGACTTTGGCCATACCTTTATAGTTTTTTGCCAAAGTATCCCATGCCTGCTTTGCTGATGACGTGATCATAATCTTCTGGAACACTACTCGATCCACTCCCTGTTGGATAAGCTGCAACGCTTGTGCATTCTTCTTTTTGTCCTTCTTCCATTGTTCCCTCTTTGCATTAGTGAGAGCTTGTTCTTCTGCTTCATTCTTAGGTTCTGAAAACCGAAATTGGACATAATCCCAAACATCATGAACCTACAAAGTGGTTGTCATCTTAATGGCCCACACATCATAATCTTTCCCTGTGAATCATGAGAACTCGAGCTAGAAATTTGAGAAAGCCATCTTTCTTCAAAATTTCTCCTCAAAAAAACCTTAAATTTCTCTTTTATAAATTTGCAACACTCTTTTTTTATTATTATTATTTTTTTTTAGATAAACCCTCAATTATTTTTAATATAAAAAATACTTTTATAATCAGTGTTTCTAAAAACTTTATTAAAACGACTTTATAAAAGGCCTTAAAAAAAACTCTCATAAAACACTCTTCACACCTAACGAATCTTTAAAAAAACCTTTATAAAAAAACTTTTCACCAACACTTAAAAGAGACTTTATTAAGCCCTTGTACTTTTACGTCACGTATTAAAAATTCAAATAATGGACTCTTTTTACGCGGGCCCTTTATTGTATGGCTCACTTATTTTTTCATGCTCTGCTCTTCACGTATAGCCCACGTTTATTAATGCCCTACCCACACTCCTAACCATAGTTGCGTCTCTTCGTTCGGCCCTGATAGGCAACTCCTAGTGAACCAGTGGTGAACCTACTCAGAACTTTCACGCTCTTATGGCCTCAACAATGGCTTCCTCGCCTAACAATGGTCGTGGCGTCCCTTCGTTCCTTTGGCAAACTTCCTGCGAACTTCAGATGAAAGCACAGAGACAACTACTACCGCAATAGACAATGCAAAAGTGCAGACAAGGTATTCAGATGCAGAATGGTGTACTCATTTTATTTCAGAATGGATAAACTGATTACAAAGAGATTCTTTACAGAGATAGACTATCTTCGCATTTATCGGACTTTATGTTGTTCTCAAGGAACAAGCATTACCGAAGGCTACCTGGCGATAGATAGGCTCTGCCTCAGAATATGACACAACTCATCTACAGACTGGACAACTTTCTAAATGATTCGGCCACTTTAGGTTCTCACCAGTGCTGAGCACACTGATGCGCAGGCTCCCAAATCACCTAAGGACTTGAGTTCTTCTCGTGTTGCAAGCAGATCAGACAAAATGTCCGCAGATGCAGAGCAGGAGAGGCACTCAATTCAAAACACACAAAGACTCTAACTGACTCCAAATGCAAATGCCTTTGTAATGGGCCTTACCCTACATATATAGGAAGTGAGGGGGGACAATCATCACTGTAGGTCATCCGTGAACTGACCTAAAGGTGGATGGAATTATTACTTTCAGATAGTGCTAGGGCAACGTCCGCACAAATATTCCAATCCGATGGATGGAATAGTTGATTTCAGGTAATGCCAAAGTGACATCTGATCGTAGATTCCTGTCTGGAAAAGTAAATCTTACGGAAGATAACAAAGTGGATGCTTTTCGTAAAAGCCCATGGGAAAATATAGACCGTAGATTCCTGTCTAGAAAAGTAAATCTTACGGAAGATAACAAAGTGGATGCTTTTCGTAAAAGCCCACAGGAAAATATAGACCGTAAATTATTTACACTGTGAATGCTTTGGTACAACAAAGCTCACGAGAAATCTGGTCACAATTAAGCCCTTGTGACTGGTACTCATTATTACATCAGAAAATAGTAAGATCAGGGAATCTGTCCCTTTTATACTGCATTGTGTCCCAGGCTTTTGTGTAGATCCTGCGGACAATCATCGGCTTCCCTAGTACAATCTGATACTGGACTTTGGTTAATACAAGCCATTCCATGTGTTCTCTCATATATTCTTCAAGGGAATTATTATATGGAGATGACTGTATACTGACCATTCACCTTCAGTCATTTGTTAAACAGTGTTATAAATAGGGTGATTACAGTCTGTACTAAATTACTCAATACATGGTCTACAAAGATTTTTGCAATATTTTTCATGTTCTACAGGATCCATGGCAGTTCTGTTTATTCCATAGTCAGTCCACCAGTCTCTAAACCATTTTCATTGCTGATATCCTTGGAAATGACCAATGGCACTGAATCTGAGTTTGGTATAGTACGTTTCGACCTTGTCATCGAGGTTGAGAAATTCCCACCAGAGCTCCTTATAGTCTGCAAAGTTGTACACTGTATCTGGAAATATGATCCTGGGATCATTTCTTGGCCATCTGGCAGCTGGTTGAGTTCTAACATGGCATGGCTCATTCCAGAGATCTCTTGTCCTATATATGTAGACATACCTTTCATACATTCCTGCGTTGCGTCCACCATGGCACCAGATAGTGGTAATGTCGTGAAAATTTTGTTCCAAAGCCTTTCGTGCAAGATCACCATCCCGTCTTGATTTATCATATATCATATCATGAATCCACTTTCCTCCTTTAGGGTAAACTTTTCATTCTAGAACAAAGTGTTGGAGGTCAGTATGCGGCTGCAGGTTGGCATCTAGCACCTTTGTATTTCGGAGCTACCACATGGGTTTCCAGTTTCTTTTATAGGTCTCCCAGTCTTGGTCATCAGGGATGGTTCTCAAGACTTCTTGTTTCTGGTGCTGGTCCCACTCTGTGATAATCATCATGACATGATCTTTTGATTCAATGTATTCTTTGCTTAAAAAATCAGGCAGATTATTGTCTTTTCCTTTGATGTGCTCTACCTCAAAATCAAAGTTTGCAAATAAAGCCTGCCATCTGGCAAACTTGGCTTCTCCAACCTTCTTGATGTCTTTTGTTAACACCTTCTGCAGAGCAGATGCATCAGTTCTCAGAAGAAAAGGTTTATTAATGAGATAAACTTTAAACTTACTAATATAGTTCCATGCTGCCTTGACCTCTTTCTCGATCGTGGAGTAGTTTAGTTCAACTGGATTCCATACTCCAGAGGCGAAATGAACAACTTGTTCTTCTTTTCCAACCTTTTTATTTAAGACTCCACCCCATCCAATATTACTTGCATCTGATTCA
Organism: Pinus tabuliformis; assembly: GCA_031772625.1. Classification (NCBI taxonomy): domain Eukaryota; kingdom Viridiplantae; phylum Streptophyta; class Pinopsida; order Pinales; family Pinaceae; genus Pinus; species Pinus tabuliformis. Next base: position 480,430,107 of record CM062809.1, on the reverse strand, counting down.
ACAATTTTGTAGGCAAGATCATCAACAACGTATAGAATAGGCAAAGATTTTAGCTTTGATTTAATGTTCTAGACTGCTTTGGTATGGACTTCTATCCATTTTGGAGGATTCTTCTTTAGCCGTTTGTTCAATATCCTTCTATCACTGGCACAGTCTGGTAAAAGTTGCTGACGTAGTTTAGGCAGCCTAAGAACCTTTGCAGTTGGTTCTTTTCTGTAATGACATCTGGAAACTTATCTGCAATTTCTAAAGCATGTTTCTGCAGAGCTATCTTCCCATTGCAGATTGTATGACCCAAAAATTTGATAGTGGTTTGGAATACCTCTATCTTCTTTTTGCTAAGCACCAGGCCATTGTGCTTAACCAAATTATTAAAAATATTTACAAGTTTAAAATGTTCTTGATGTTCTTGGAAAATATTAATACATCATCAATATATACAATGAGCCAATCAAAATATGGCTTAAAAATACCATCCATTACCTTTTGAAATTTTGATGGAGCATTCTTGAGTCCAAAGGCATAATGTTCCATTCAGAATGTCCTACCGGTATGCTGAAGGCAGTTTTAAACTTATCTTTCTCAGCAATGGCCACTTGCCAAAATCCCGCTTTCAGGTCAAATTTGGAAAAAATCTTGGCACCTGCTATCCTTCTGATTAAGTCTCCTTTGCGTGGGATCGGTTAGGTGTCATCAGCTAGGACTGAATTGAGAGGCTTATAATTGATAAATAGTCTCGGGATGCCTCTGATTTGTTCAGCTCTTTTGTTTACATAGAACCCATAACAGTTCTAGGGACTGTCGGATTCTCTAATTAGTCCTCTACTAAGGAGCTGCTAAATTTCTTTCTGGAAAAGATCTCTATATTATTTGCTCATTGGAATGGCTCTGCTCTTACAAGGCTTACCAACATATCCTTCCTTGTAAGGGAGCTCCATTGTGTGCTGCTTCTTATGCCAGAATGCATTAGGTTCTTCTGAGCAGCAATCTTCTTCTAATTGTCTCCTCAATTCTCCAATTCCGGTCTTGGTCTGGGGCGATTTAATCTGTTCTTTGATCTTCAATGTAGATTTCAGATCTTTTAGATCCGACAAACTAGCTTTGGCCCTATCCAGATTTTGCATAGTATGTACCATTGTAGAAATTCTAGGACTGGAGATATATGGAAGTTCAATTTTCTTTCTTGTTCCTTTTGAAGTGGGGATAGAAATAAAATATCCAGCTTTTCCTCCTTTGAGTCTGAGTGACCCATGAGGTTCTACTGCTGCAAGAAATATATTACCAAGTATGCAATCTACTGGAATGTCAGCTACTGCAAACTTCAAATAAAAACAGTGGCTATCAAAGCAAACAGATGCTTTGGGTACTTCATATCTAAGATTTTTATTACCCAATCCCACCACTTCTCTTTCTGCAGTCACCCAATATTTAGCTGGGATATTTTTCATATTTAAAATGTAAATATCTACTCCATAATCAATAAGAGCAACCATTTCAAACATTTTCCCTTTTATACAAATATTTACTAGAACATGATGTTGCTGATAAGAGATAGTAAGTAACCTCATATCCCTAAACCCAAAATTTGGATCCTTCATTCCTTCAGCAATGTGAACTTCTTCATTACTGCTATGAGAAGCAGTATGCCATGGCTGATCATTATCTTCTTCTTTTGCCATCTGTTTCCCTTTCTGTATTTCTGCCATTAGAGCTTTTAATGCAGAAATTTCAGTCTTGAGGATATGAATTTATCGACTGACTTCTCCTAAAGTAACGTACCTTACTCTATCAGGCTTCTACTGATGCCTCTAAAATGATTTTGTATTTTTCTCATATGATGCATCAACAAAAAGAGATTTCTTACCTGAGTTGTTTGAAGCTTTTGCTTTTAGCTGATCCATAAGAGCTTCCGTCAGCCGATTTTTCATCTCTCCATCCTCCATGGCACGAATTTGTGACAAAATCTTCAATTCTTCTTCTTCTGTTATGGCCATAAGGACTTTTTCTTTCAGGGGCTTAGGCTTTTCTCCCTCTTCTTCACTTGAGTCACTAAAATATTCAGAATTAGAAATATAGTGAACATGGCAAGCACATTCTTCAGAATTAGAAAATAAACGGTCTGAAGAATTTGAGTCTGAACATTGCCCCATATGAGCATGAAGTTCTTCTACAAATGAAGAACTGAAAGAATCATAAGAAGACTCTTCTATTTGGTGCTACAGAGCTATTTCTCTGATGGTGACATTCGGGCAATGTTCTGTGCTGTGAGCTAGTGCATAGACTGACTCGTGTTTTTGTAATGAGAGAATAGATCTCTCCCCATGTACATGACTCAAAGGGTAATTGAAAGACTTCCTCCATTCTTATATAATCAACAAATTTAGATGGGAGAGCTGCAAGATATACCTATTTCCATAACAAGTTGTTTGAGTCTTTGACTTCATATATCCTCTACATCCAATCCTTGTGGAAGTCATCATATTGAGACATTTTGTGGCACTTTAAATTCATCAGAATCACTTCATTTTTATCAGCAATCTCTGTTTCACTTCCACACCAATGTTCCAAGATCATTGATGTAAGTGCCCCAATCGTGTTGGTGATAACTGTGCCATCAGGATTATGTATCACATCTCCTTTCTTATCTTTTAGCACTTCTGCTTCCATTGTTTCTATGAGCTTTGGAGATGATTCTGTCTCCCACCACTTAAGGAGTGTCCCTGTAAAACACTGAATAATTGTCCCACAAGCATCAATTTCAGATTTCCCTCACAGACACATAAGCTTATATTCTGTATACATGATATCATCATCTGCCTTATTTGGCCTATACTCATGTTATCTATATTCCACTCTCTGAGGGAATCAGGGAAAGAGGTGTGTGCTTCAGGAAGTTTTCCTTTGCCTTCTATGTCAGGTGCAGGATATTTGTTGAACCTATGTTCAAGAGGTTCATATATGGGAAAGATCTGGTCTGCCTGTTCTTTCCCTTTTTCTTCTTCTTCATCCTTAAACAAGGATGTAATTGTGATTTTATTTGTAGCCTCAGTATCTGATGAAGACATGGCTACTTCTTTAGGAAATAATGCAGGAAACCTGTCTACAGATTTCACAGGGTCTCATATTCTTATGCTTCTTTTTACAAGAAAGGAGTTTGGAACTCGTTTCTCAATTTTAGATAGACTTATCTTTTCAACTTTGCTAGTTAAACCAGATATAATTTGTTTAGTTGTGTCGAAATGACCAACTAAATTTTCTTCTACTCCTTCTATTTTGTTCAGTGACTCTCTGGCATAGGAACGAATCATGCTAGTTTCAAACTGTACATTGTTCAAACATTTATTTACATCATTTAATGATACTTGGATAGTATCAATTTGTTCCTTGACTTCTATTTATTTTGCAACATTCATTTCCAAGCCTTTTATTGTAGTATTTGTCCAGTTAAGCTGTTCACTAGCTTTCTGAATCCTTCCATCAATGCCCAAGGCATTGTCATCTTTCTGGACTAAAGGGATGGCTTTGGCTACATTTGTGTTTTCTCCTATGACAAATCCTTTGTAAGGAGGAAAGGTCGTAGCAGTTTCAATTTTTGATCCATCAAGTGCAGTCCAAGCATGCTTGCTTATTGAGGTGATGGTTGAACCAGTAAAGACATTCAGGGGAGAAATATTATCTTTCCATGAATAAAAAGATATCCAAGTGTTATTCATCTCCATATAATGCTTCCAATCGTCAGCAAACTGTTTCTTTTCTGCAGGTGTATAGTTCTGATCGAACTCATCCGCTTGAGGATTAGTGTACAGATCCCAATTTAGCATGGATTTCATCCATTGGGCACTAATCTCGGATTTCAAGCATCCATCCATAAGTGAGAAAAACTTATGCATTTCCATTACTGCGGGATTTTTACAGTCAGAAGGAACAGGGCGAAATCTGCAATCTGGAATCAGGCCATTTGCCTATTCAAGGTATCCCAAACCATATCTGGGTTTGGCTGGTCTCATTAAACACGTCATCTCTGCAACCTTATATCTTCTACTTGGAGAGTGGTAAGTTCATGCATCATGAGCACATGATCCGGATCTGATTCATGTGGGAAAGGAATATCTGTGCATTTGGGATTTGGGCATGAATTTACAGATGTAGTAGGAGGAGCGATTCCAGTTCTGGGGTTATGATTTGAATGGAGGTTAGACTCAACCAGAGTAAGCAGATTAACAAATTCTTGACAATCTGGGCATTTGACTTCTAAAGAAGAATAATTTACAAGCTGGGCTAATTCATACAAAGAATTATGCTTACAAAAAGATGAAGAGGAACAAGCTGTATCTACAGTGGAAGGATCTCTGTAATACTTGGATTGTTTACAGGCTAACTCTATTCTTCTTCGGTCAATGGTAGATCTTCTGGGAAATGAGATAACTACAGAAGACTGATTTTCTGTAATATCAGCGGAGGTAATAGCTTTAGGAATAAGAGGCTTAGGATTATTCACAACCCAGTGTTCTGGAAATGTCAAGTCTTCCCATCTGATGGTCTGATGCTCAATTTTTTGATTTTTGGCATCAGTGAGGACAACTGTACTTGACTTTGAGTCTCTGCTGTGTGTATGGTGGATGGTTGGCCAAAGGGTATTGGTGTGACTGAAACAACCCTTGGTCCAGATGGCAATATTATTTCTCTTCTTCTTCATGTTGAAACCAGTTGTTTGATTCTGCAATTGCAGAATCTGATCTATGGTCTCGTCAAAGGTATACACAGAGAAATTAGCGTAACAGTCAAAGTAGATTGGGCTATCTGATAGAGGAGCAACAATCCCGCCTATTAGGGAATCTGTATACTTGTTGTGCATCATATCCTGGACTGTAGCAAGCACATAAGTATTTAGGCCTTTATGACTTAAGGCATTGATCCCTACTCGAATACATCCTAAGTGAAAATAATTTGTCTTTAACCTCTTTGCCTCTGCCTGTAATTCTTTGGGTTTTAACAGAGATATAGTCTGTACATTATTTGAATTCTCCTGGATCTAGCTTACAGACTCTTTAATGTTTATTCTAGTGGCTGCTATTAAATGAAAAGCAGAAAGGTCACTATACACTTCTAAGGGAGCTATTTGGGGTAGTTCCCATCAGGCTGATGGCTGGGATTCTTCATAAGAAAGTTCAGCAGAATTTAAAACTCTACTGGAGCTACTAGCAAACATGTCCCTTAATGGGTTTTCCTCAGCCTGTGAATCTCTCTCTTCAAGTTCTCGAAAAGAAATAGACTTTTTGAAAGATTCCATTCTTAAATGAGTACTTTTGGTTTTGAATACCAACCTTAAGAACCAGAAGTTATTGGCTCTGAGATGTGCTCTACCTGAAAATCAAAGTTTACAAATAAAGCCTGCCATCTGGAAAACTTGGCTTCTCCAGCCTTCTTGATGTCTTTTGTTAACACCTTCTGTAGAGCATATGCATCAATTCTCAGAAGAAAAGGTTTATTAATGAGATAAACTTCAAACTTACTGATACAGTTCCATGCTACCTTGACCTCTTTCTCGATCATGGAGTAGTTCAGTTCATCTGGATTCCATACTCCAGAGGCGAATCGAACAACTTGTTCTTCTTTTCCAACCTTTTGCTTTAAGACTCCACCCCATCCAATATTACTTGTGTCTGATTCAACAATTTTCTAGGCAAGATCATCAACAACGTATAGAATAGGCAAAGATTTTACCTTTGCTTTAATTTTCTGGACTGCTCTGGTATGGACTTTTGTCCATTCTGGAGGATTCTTCTTTAGCCGTTTGTTCAGTATCCTTCTGTCACTGGCACAATCCTGGTAAAAGTTGCTGACGTAGTTTAGGCAGCCTAAGAAGCTTTGCAGCTGGTTCTTTTCTGTAATGACATCTGGAAGCTTATCTACAAATTCTAAAGCATGTTTTTGCAGAGTTATCTACCCATTGCAGATTGTATGACCCAAAAATTTGATAGTGGTTTGGAATACCTCTATCTTCTTTTTGCTAAGCACCAGGCCATTGCGCTTAACCAAATTCTTAAAAATATTTACATGTTTAAAATGTTCCTGGATGTTCTTGGAAAATATTAATACATCATCAATATATACAATCAGCTAATCAAAATATGGCTTAAAAATACCATCCATTACCTTTTGAAATTTTGATGGAGCATTCTTGAGTCCAAAAGGCATAACGTTCCATTCATAACGTCCTGCTGGTATGCTGAAGGCAGTTTTAAACTTATCTTTCTCAACAATGGCCACTTGCCAAAATCCTTCTTTCAGGTCAAATTTGGAAAAAATCTTGGCACCTGCTATCCTTCTGATTAAGTCTCCTTTGTGTGGGATCGGATAGGTGTCATTACCTAGGACTGAATTGAGAGGCTTATAATTGATTCCTCTGATTTGTTCAGCTCTTTTGTTTACATAGAACCCATAACAGTTCCAAGGACTGTCGGATTCTCTGATTAGTCCTCTACTAAGGAGCGGCTGAATTTCTTTCTGGCAAAGATTTGTATATTCTTTTCTCATTGGAATGGCGAGTCTGCTCTTACAAGGCTTACCAGCGTATCCTTCCTTGTAAGGGAGCTTCACTGTGTGATGCTTCCTATGCCAGAATGCATTAGGTTCTTCTGGGTAGCAATCTTCTTCTAATTGTTTCTTCAATTCTCCAATTCTGGTCTTGATCTGCGGCGATATAAGCTGTTCTTCGATCTTCAAAGTAGATTTCAGATCTTTTAGATCTGACAATCTAGCTTCGCCCCTATCCAGATTTTGCACAGTATGTACCATTACAGAAATTCTAGGACTGGAGATATATGGAAGTTCAATTTTCTTTCTTGTCCCTTTTGAAGTGGTGATAGAAATAAAATATCCAGCTTTGCCTCATTTGATTCTGAGTGACCCATGAGGTTCTACTGCTGCAAGAAAGATATTACCAAGTATGCAATCTACTGGAATGTCAGCTACTGCAAACTTTAAATAAACACAACGACTATCAAAGTAAACAGATGCTTTGGGTACTTCATATCTAAGCCTTTTATTACCCAATCCCACCACTTCTATTTCTGCAGTCACCAAATATTTTTCTGGGATATTTTTCATATTTAAAATGTTAATATCTGCTCCAGAATCAATAAGAGCAACCATTTCAAACATTTGCCCTTTTATACAGATATTTACCAAAACATGATGTTGCTGATAGGAGATAGTAAGTAACCTCATATCCCTGAACCCAAAATTTGGATCCTTCATTCCTTCAGAAATTTGAACTTCTTCATTACTGCTATGAGAAGCAGTACGCCATGGCTGATCATTATCTTCTTCTTTTGCCATTTGTTTCGCTTTTTGTATTTCTGCCATTTGAGCTTTTAATGCAGAAATTTCAGTCTTGAGGATATGAATTTCTCGACTGACTTCTCCTAAATTAAGGGACCTTACTCTATCAGGCTTTTGTTGATGCCTCTAAAATGATTTTGTATTTTTCTCATATGATGCATCAACAAAAAGAGATTTCTTACCTGAGTTGTTTGAAGATTTTGCTTTTAGCTGATCCATAAAAGCTTCTGTTAGCCGATTTTTCATCTCTCCATCCTCCATGGCACGAATTTGTGACAAAATCTTCAGTTCTTCTTCTTCTGTCGCGGCCATAAGGACTTTTTCTTTCAGGGGCTTAGGCTTTTCTCCTTCTTCTTCACTTGAGTCGCTGAAATATTCAGAATCAGAAATATACTGAACATGGCAAGCACATTCTTCAGAATCAGAACATAAACAGTCTGAAGAATTTGAATCTGAACATTGCCCCATATGAGCATGAAGTTCTTCTGCAGATGAAGAACTGAAAGAATCATAAGAAGACTCTTCTATTTGGTGCTACTGAGCTATTTCTCTGATGGTGACATTCGGGCAGTGTTCTGTGCTGTGAGCATGAGAACCACATTTCATGCACACAATTTGTCTTCTTCCTTCTTGCTTTACTTGTTTCTTTCTTTGGGCAAATATTTGGGACTTCATTCCCTTGTTTAGTTTTGATGCTTCACCCTCTGGACATCGAGAGGAATTGTGTCCAGTTTTCCCACACAGCCAACAAGTAATTTTATTCCATTTGTCTTACTTATGAGTATGCAGATGGATATCAGAGGGATTGTAATAATGTGTTTTGGGAACATATCTATAATACCCTCTTTTTGTTCCAGAGGCTTGGCCTCGCCTCGGCTTTGAATATCTGCCTTTGGACTTTGGATAATTTCTTCGGTTTTTGTAGAAAGTTTCTTTAAACTCTCTTTTGGCTCTTTTCTTAGCCTTCCTTTTCTTTACCAAAGGATCATCCAATGTTAATCCATATTTACTGCATATGGATTTTTTGTCAGGTAGTCTGGAAAGCTTTTCCAGTGACTTATTTACCTTTGAGCTAGTGCATAGACTGACTACTGCCTTTGTAATGAGAGAATAGATCTCTCCCCATGTATATGACTCAAAGGGTGATTGAAAGACTTCCTGCATTCTTATATAATCAACAAATTTAGATGGCAGAGTTGCAAGATATACGTGTTTCCATAACAGGTTCTTTGAGTCTTTGACTTCATATATCCTCTGCATCCAATCCCTGTGGAATTCATCATATTGATACATTTTGTGGCACTTTATATTCATCACACTGACTTCATTTTTATCATTGATCTATATTTCACTTCCACACCAATGTTCCAAGATCATTGATGTAAATGCCCCTATCATGTTGCTGATAACTGTGCCATCAGGATTATGTATCACATCTCCTTTCTCATCTTTTAGCACTTCTGCTTCCATTGTTTCCATGAGCTTTGGAGATGATTCTGCCTCCCACCACCTGAGGAGTGTCCCTGTAAAACACTGAATAATTGTCCTATAAGCATCAATTTCAGATTTCGTTCGCAGACACATGAGCTTATATTCTGTATACATGATATCAATCATCTGCCTTATTTGGCCTATACTCATGTTATCTATATTCCACTCTCTGTGGGAATCAGGGAAAAAGGTGTGTGCTTCAGGAAGTTTTCCTTTGCCTTCTATGTCAGGTGCAGGATATTTGTTGAACATATGTTCAAGGGGTTCATATATGGGAAATATTTAGTATGCTTGTTCTTTCCCTTTTTCTGCTTCTTCATCCTTAAACAAGGATGCAACTGTGATTTTATTTGTAGCCTCGGTATCTGATGAAGACATGGCTACTTCTTTAGGAAATAATGCAGGAAACATGTCTACAGATTTCACAGGGTCCTGTATTCTTATTCTTCTTTTTACAAGAAAGGAGTTTGGAACTGGTTTCTCAATTTTAGATAGACTTATCTTTTCAACTTTTCCAGTTAAACCAGATATAATTTGTTTAGTTGTGTCTAAATGACCAACTAACTTTTCTTCTACTCCTTCTATTTTGTTCAATGACTCTCTGGCATAAGAACGAATCATGCTAGTTTCAAACTGTACATTGTTCAAACATTTATTTACATAATTTAATGATACTTGGAAAGTATCAATTTGTTCCCTGACTTATATTGATTTTGCAACATTCATTTCCAAGCCTTTTACTGCAGTATTTGTTCAGTTAATCTGTTCACTAGCTTTCTGAATCCTTCCATCAATGCCCAACGCATTGTCATCTTTCTAGACTAAAGGGATGGCTTTGGCTACATTTTTGTTTTCTCCTATTACAAATCCTTTGTAAGGAGGAAAGGTTGTAGCGGTTTCAATTTTTGATCCATCAAGTGCAGTCCAAGCATGCTTGCTTGCTAAGGTGCTGGTTGAACCGGTACAGACATTCAAGGGAGCAATATTATCTTTCCATGAATAAAAAGATATCCAAGTGTTATTCATCTTCATATAATGCTTCCAATCGTCAGCAAACTGTTTCTTTTCTGCAAGTGTATAGTTCTGATCGAACTCATCTACTTGAGGATTAGTGTACAGATCCCAATTTAGCATGGCTTTCATCCATTGGGAACTAATCTCGGATTTAAAGCATCCATCCATAAGTGAGAAAAACTTATGCATTTCCATTACTGCGGGTTTTTTACAGTCAGAAGGAACAGGGTGAAATATGCAATCTGGAATCAGGCCATTTGCCTATTCAAGGTATCCCAAACCATATCTGAGTTTGGCTGGTCTCATTAAACACATCATCTCTACCAGCCTTATATCTTCTCCTTTGAGAATGGTAAGTTCATGCATCATGAGCACATGATCTGGATCTGATTCATGTGGGAAAGGAATATATGTGCATTTGGGATTTGGGAATGAATTTACAGATGTAGTAGGAGAAGCGATTCCAGTTCTAGGGTTATGATTTGAATGAAGGTTAGACTCAACCAAAGTAAGCAGATTAACAAATTCTTGACAATCTGGGCATCTAACTTCTAAAGAAGAATAATTTACAAGCTGGGCTAATTCATACAATGAATTATGTTTACAAAATGATGAAGAGGAACAAACTGTATCTACAGTGGAAGGATCTCTGTAATACTTGGATTGTTTACGGGTTAACTCTATTCTTCTCTGATCAATGGTAGATCTTCTGGGAAATGAGATAACTGCTGAAGACTGATTTTCTGTAATATTAGCGGAGGTAATAGCTTTAGGAATAAGAGGCTTATGATTATTCACAACCCAGTGTTCTAGAGATGTCAAGTCTTCCCATCTGATGGTCTGATGCTCAATTTTTTGATTTTTGGCATCAATGAGGACAACAGTACTTGACTTTGAGTCTCTGCTGGTGTATGGTGGATGGCTGGCCAAAGGGTATTGGTGTGATGGAAACAACCCTTAGTCTAGATGGTGATATTATTTCTCTTCTTCTTCATGTCGAAAATAGTTGTTTGAATCTGAAATTGCAAAATCTGATCTATGGTCTCGTCAAAGGTATACACAGAGAAATTAGGGTTACAGTCAAAGTAGACTGGGCCATCTTATAGAGGAGCAACAATCCCACCTATTAGGGAATCTGTATACTTGTTGTGTGTCATATCCCTGACTGTAGCAAGCACATAAGTATTTAGGCCTTTGTGATTTAAGGCATTGATCCCTACTCAGATACATCCTAAGTGAAAATAATTTGTCTTTAACCTCTTTGCCTCTGCCTGTAATTCTTTGGGTTTTAACAGAGATATAGTCTGTATATTATTTGAATTCTCCTGGATCTGGCTTACAGACTCTTTAATGCTTATTCTAGTGGTTGCTATTAAATTAAAAGCAGAAAGGTCACTATACACTTCTGAGGGAGCTATTTGGGGTAGTTCCCATCAGGCTGATGGCTGGGATTCTTCATAAGAAAGTTCAGCAGAATTTAAAACTCTACTGGAGCTACTAGCAAACATGTCCCTTAATGGGTTTTCCTCAGCCTGTGAATCTCTCTCTTCAAGTTCTCGAAAAGAAATAGACTTTCTGAAAGATTCCATTCTTAAATGAGTACTTTTGGTTTTGAATACCAACCTTAAGAACCAGACATTACTGGTTCTGATACCAATTTTTTTAACCCTGCGCACGTAACTTGCGCAACTTTTTTATTTTGTAAGTGTGAAATTTGTACGTTTTTTAACAGTTTTATAAATTTGTAACGAAAATTTAAAAAAAAATTGTCGGCTTTTTTTCCTTGGCTCTTTTTTCACTGCCCTCGGATCTTGTGATCTTTCTTTAGCTCTGATACCAATTTGTTGGAAAGGCAGAGAAGCTAAGACACAAATTCACACAAAAACACACGAGTTGTGGCTCTTCTATTGATCACACAAAACTTGATTCTTACAATGAACCCGATGAAGGGTATTTAACCTTTTCCAACTAGCGACTCGCCTAAAATATCTTGACATGCAACCACACACTAAAATTCATCTATCACTTAACTGGACTTGACTCAACACTCAAAATTCAACACTCAAATCTCTAATTTTAGCCAACTCCTCATGCAAGAGTAATTAGCTTATTTTAACAATTTCATCATCTGTCATTATCAAATCAAGAAAATGATGGTAATTTCACTATCATTATCTAATGAAGAAAATGGTGCGAATACTAAAAAATGGAAGTATAAAGTAATACTTGCATTCATATAAATTATATGGTTAATAAATACTAATAGTCATAAATAACATTAGATGCATATTTTGGCAAGAAATATGGAAAGAATAGAAATGGACACATCACAAGAATATTTTTTCATAAAACAACAAAATGAGTTCATCCTAGATCCTACTCTCAAAGCATGTTAGTCGTCAGAACTAAATCTGAGATAAATCACCGGGTTAAGGTATGGTCTTTCAAACTCTTGTATGAACTCAGGATCTTGTCATGGATGGTTTTATAACAACGATTGCCATCTAAAGTAGTCTCATTGTGCTGTAACTTATACGTGCCAAGCCCATAAGGGACATAGTTCTGTTATGCATGTCATGGTGGTCCCAACCACCCGACTAACAAACATAGATCCTAAGGATGGCACAGTTAAGTGTCGAGTCTTGAAATTTTGCATGAGACCATATTTTGTGCATTAGCATGTATTTCACTTGGATCCTTCATTCCTTCAGCAATTTGAACTTCTTCATTACTGCTATGAGAAGCAGTATGCCATGGCTGATCATTATCTTCTTCTTTTGCCATCTGTTTCCCTTTCTGTATTTCTGCCATTTGAGATTTTAATGCAGAAATTTCAGTCTTGAGGATATGAATTTCTCGACTGACTTCTCCTAAAGTAAGGGACCTTACTCTATCAGGCTTCTGCTGATGCCTCTGAAATGATTTTATATTTTTCTCATATGATGCATCAACAAAAAGAGATTTCTTACCTGAGTTGTTTGAAGCTTTTTCTTTTAGTTGATCCATAAAAGCTTCCGTCAGCCGATTTTTCATCTCTCCATCCTCCATGGCACGAATTTGTGACAAAATCTTTAGTTCTAATTCTTCTGTCGCAGCCATAAGGACTTTTTCTTTCAGGGGCTTAGGCTTTTCTCCTTCTTCTTCACTTGAGTCGCTGAAATATTCAGAATCAGAAATATACTGAACATGGCAAGCACATTCTTCAAAATCAAAACATAAACAATCTGAAGAATTTGAATCTGAACATTGACCCATATGAGCATGAAGTTCTTCTGCAGATGAAGAACTGAAAGAATCATAAGAGACTCTTCTATTTGGTGCTGCTGAGCTATTTCTCTGATGGTGACATTCAGGTAGTGTTCTGTGCTGTGAGCATGAGAACCACATTTCATGCACACAATTTGTCTTCTTCCTTCTTGCTTTACTTGTTTGTTTCTTTGGGAAAAGATTTGGGACTTCTTTCCCTTGTTTAGTTTTGATGCTCCACGCTCTGGACATCGGGAGGAAGTTTGTCTAGTTTTCCCACACAACCAACAACTAATTTTATTCCATCTGTCTTGCTTATGAGTATGCAGATGGATATCAGAGGGATTGTAATAATGCGTTTTGGGAACATATTTATAATACCCTCTTTTTGTTCCAGAGGCTTGGCCTCGCCTCGGCTTTGAATATCTACCTTTGGACTTTGGATAATTTCTTCAGTTTTTGTATAAAGTTTCTTTAAACTCTCTTTTGGCTCTTTTCTTAGCCTTCCTTTTCTTTACCAAAGGATCATCCAATGTTAATCCATATTTACTGCATATGGATTTTCTGTCAGGAAATCTGGAAAGATTTTCCAACGACTTATTTACCTTTGAGCTAGTGCATAGACTGACCAGTGTCTTTGTAATGAGAGAATAGATCTCTCCCCATGTATATGACTCAAAGAGTAATTGAAAGACTTCCTGCATTCTTATATAATCAACAAATTTAGATGGCAGAGCTGCAAGATATACCTGTTTCCATAACAGGTTCTTTGAGTCTTTGACTTCATATATCCTCTGCATCCAATCCCTGTGGAAGTCATCATATTGAGACATTTTGTGGCACTTTAAATTCATCAGAATGACTTCATTTTTATCAGCGATCTTTGTTTCACTTCCACACCAATGTTCCAAGATCATTGATGTAAGTGCCCCTATCATGTTGCTGATAACTGTGCCATCAGGATTATGTATCACATCTCCTTTCTCATCTTTTATCACTTTTGCTTCCATTGTTTCTATGAGCTTTGGAGATGATTCTGTCTCCCACCACCTGAGGAGTGTCCCTGTAAAACACTGAATAATTGTCCTACAAGCATCAATTTCAGATTTCCCTCACAGACACATGAGCTTATATTCTGTATACATGATATCAATCATCTGCCTTATTTGGCCTATACTCATGTTATCTATATTCCACTCTGTGTGGGAATCAGGGAAAAAGGTGTGTGCTTCAGGAAGTTTTCCTTTGCCTTCTATGTCAGGTGCAAGATATTTGTTGAACCTATGTTCAAGAGGTTCATATATGGGAAAGATCCGGTCTGCCTGTTCTTTCCCTTTTTCTGCTTCTTCATCCTTAAACAAGGATGTAATTGTGATTTTACTTGTAGCCTCAGTATCTGATGAAGACATGGCTACTTCTTTAGGAAATAATACAGGAAACCTGTCTACATATTTCACAGGGTCCTGTATTCTTATGCTTCTTTATACAAGAAAGGAGTTTGGAACTGGTTTCTCAATTTTAGACAGACTTATCTTTTCAACTTTGCCAGTTAAACCAAATATAATTTGTTTAGTTGTGTCTAAATGACCAACTAACTTTTCTTCTACTCCTTCTATTTTGTTCAATGACTCTCTGGCATAAGAACGAATCATGCTAGTTTCAAACTGTACATTGTTCAAACATTTATTTACATCATTTAATGATACTTGGACAGTATCACTTTGTTCCCTGACTTCTATTGATTTTGAAACATTCCTTTCCAAGCCTTTTACTGCAGTATTTGTCCAGTTAAGTTGTTCACTAGTTTTCTGAATCCTTCCATCAATGCCCAAGACATTGTCATCTTTCTGGACTAAAGGGATGGCTTTGGTTGCATTTGTGTTTTATCCTATAACAAATCCTTTGTAAGGAGGAAAGGTCATAGTGGTTTCAATTTTTGATCCATCAAGTGCAGTCCAAGCATGCTTGCTTGCTGAGGTACTGGTTGAACCGGTAAAGACATTCAAGGGAGCAATATTATCTTTCCATGAATAAAAAGATATCCAAATGTTATTCATCTCCATATAATTCTTCCAATTGTCAGCAAATTGTTTCTTTTCTGCAGGTGTATAGTTCTGATCGAACTCATCTTCTTGAGGATTAGTGTACAGATCCCAATTTAGCATGGCTTTCATCCATTGGGCACTAATCTCGGATTTCAAGCATCCATCCATAAGTGAGAAAAACTTATGCATTTCCATTACTGCGGGCGTTTTACAGTCAGAAGGAACAAGTAGAAATCTATAATCTGGAATCAGGCCATTTGCCTGTTCAAGGTATCCCAAACCATATCTGGGTTTGGCTGGTCTCATTAAACACATCATCTCTGTCAGCCTTATATCTTCTCCTTCGAGAGTGGTAAGTTCATGCATCATGAGCACATGATCCGGATCTAATTCATGTGGGAAAGGAATATCTGTGCATTTGGGATTTGGGCATGAGTTTACAGATGTAGTAGGAGGAGTGATTCCAGTTCTAGGGTTATGATTTGAATGGAGGTTAGACTCAACCAGAGTAAGCAGATTAACAAATTCTTGACAATCTGGGCATTTGACTTCTAAAGAAGAATAATTTACAAGCTGGGCTAATTGATACAAAGAATTATGTTTACAAAAAGATGAAGAGGAACAAGCTGTATCTATAGTGGAAGGATCTCTGTAATACTTGAATTGCTTATAGGCTAACTCTATTTTTTCTCCGGTCAATGGTAGATCTTCTGGGAAATGAGATAACTGCAGAAGACTAATTATCTGTAATATCAATGGAGGTAATAGCTTTAGGAATAAGAGGATTAGGATTATTCACAACCTAGTGTTCTGGAAATGTCAAGTCTTCCCATCTGATGGTCTGATGCTCAATTTTTTGATTTTTAGCATCAATGAGGACAATTGTACTTGACTTTGAGTCTCTGTTGGGTGTATGGCAGATGGCTGGGCAAAGGGTATTGGTGTGACGGAAACAACCCTTGGTCTAGATGGCGATATTATTTCTCTTCTTCTTCATGTCGAAACTAGTTGTTTGAATCTGCAATTGCAGAATCTGATCTATGGTCTCGTCAAAGGTATACATAGAGAGATTAGGGTAACAGGCAAAGTAGACTGGGCCATCTGATAGAGGAGCAACAATCCCACTTATTAGGGAATCTGTATACTTGTTGTGCATCATATCCCTGACTGTAGCAAGCACATAAGTATTTATGCCTTTTGAGTTAAGGCATTGATCCCTACTCGGATAAATCCTAAGTGCAAATAATTTGTCTTTAACCTCTTTGCCTCTGCCTATAATTCTTTGGGTTTTAACAGAGATATAGTCTGTATATTATCTGAATTCTCCTGGATCTGGCTTACAGACTCTTTAATGCTTATTCTAGTGGCTGCTACTAAATGAAAAGCAGAAAGGTCACTATACACTTCTGAGGGAGCTATTTGGGGTAGTTCCCATCGGGCTGATGGCTGGGATTCTTCATAAGAAATTTCAGTAGAATTTAAAACTCTACTGGAGCTACTAGCAAACATGTCCCTTAATGGGTTTTCCTCAGCCTATGAATCTCTCTCTTCAAGTTCTCAAAAAGAAATAGACTTTCTGAAAGATTCCATTCTTAAATAAGTACTTTTGGTTTTGAATACGAACCTTAAGAACTAGATGTTACTCACTTTGATACCAAATTTTTTAAGCAAGGGCTCCTGTCACGAGCTTGCTACTTGCTGCATCTCTTCATTCGGCCCTGATAGCCAACTCCTAGTGAACCAGTGGTGAACCTACTCAGAACTTTCACGCTCTTATGGCCTCAACAATGGCTTCCTCACCTAACAACGGTCGTGGTGTCCCTTCGTTCCTTTGGCGAACTTCCTGCGAACTTCAGATGAAAGCACAGAGACAACTACTACCGCAGCAGACAATGCAAAAGCGCAGACAAGGTATTCAGATGCAGAATGGTGTACTCATTTTATTTCAGAATGGATAAACTGATTACAAAGAGATTCTCTACAGAGATAGACTATCTTCGTATTTATCGGACTTTATGCCGTTCTCAAGGAACCAGCATTACCGAAGGCTACTTGGCGATAGATAGGCTCTACCTCAGAATATGACACAACTCATTTACAGACTGGACGACTTCCTAAATGATTTGGCCACCTTAGGTTCTCACCAGTGCCGAGCACACTGATGCGCAGGCTCCCAAAGCACCTAAGGACTTGAGTTCTTCTCGTGTTGCAAGCAGATCAGACAAAATGTCCGTAGATGCAGAGCAGGAGAGGCACTCGACTCAAAACACACAAAGACTCTAACTAACTCCAAATGCGAATACCTTTGTAATGGGCCTTACCCTCCTTATATAGGAAGTGAAGGGGGACAATCATCACTGTAGGTCATCCATGAACTGACCTAAAGGTTGATGGAATTATTATTTTCTGATAGTGCTAGGGAAACGTCTGCACAAAGATTCCAATCTGATGGATGGAATAGTTGCTTTCGGGTAATGCCAAAGCGACATCTGATCGTAGATTCCTGTCTGGAAAAGTAAATCTTACGGAAGATAACAAAGTGGATGCTTTTCGTAAAAGCCCATGGGAAAATATAGACCGTAGATTCCTATTTGGAAAAGTAAATCTTACGAAAGATAACAAAGTGGATGCTTTTCGTAAAAGCCCACGGGAAAATATAGACCGTAAATTATTTACACTGTGAATGCTTTGGTACAGCAAAGCTCACAAGAAATCTGGTCACAATTAAGCCCTTGTGACTGGTACTCATTATTACATTAGAAAATAGTAAGATCAGGGAATCTGTCGCTTTTATACTGCATTGTGTCCCAGGCTTTTGTGTAGATCCTGCGGACAATCATCGGCTTCCCTAGTACAATATGATACTGGACTTTGGTTAATACAAGCCATTCCATGTGTTCTCTCATATATTCTTCAAGGGAATTATTATATGGAGATGACTTGTATACTGACCATTCACCTTCAGTCATTTGTTTAACAATGTTATAAATAGGGTGATTATAGTATGTACTACATTGCTCAACACATAGTCTACAAAGATTTTTGCAATATTTTTCATCTTCTACAGGATCCATGGCAGTTCTTTTTATTCCATAGTCAGTCCACCAGCATCTAAACCATTTGCATTCCTAATATCCTTGGAAATGACCAATGGCACTGAATCTAAGTCTGGTATAGTAGGTTTTGACCTTGTCGTTGAGGTTGAGAAATTCCCACCAAAGCTGCTTGTAGTCTGCAAAGTTGTACACTGTATCTGGAAATATGATCCTGGGATCATTTCTTGGCCATCTGGTAGCTGGTTGAGTTCTAACATGGCCTGGCTCATTCCAGAGATCTCTTGTCCTATATACGTAGACATACCTTTCATACATTCCTGTGCTACATCCACCATGGCACCAAATAGTGGCAATGTCGTGAAAATTTTGTTCCAAAGCCTATCGTGCAAGATCACCATCCTGTCTTGCTTTATCATATATCATATCATGAATCCACTTTCCTCTTTTAGGGTAAACTTTTCTTTCTGGAACAAAGTGTTGGAGGTCAGTATGCCGTTGCAGGTTGGCATCTAGCAGCTTTGTATTTCGGAGTTGCCACATGGGTTTCCAGTTTCTTTTATAGGTCTCCCAGTCTTGGTCATTAGGGATGGTTCGCAAGACTTCTTGTTTCTAGTGCTGGTCCCACTTTGTGATAATCATCATGACATGATCTTTTGATTCGATGTATTCTCTGCTTAAAAAATTAGGTAGATTATTGTCTTTTCCTTTGATGTGCTCTACCTGAAAATCAAAGTTTGTAAATAAATCCTGCCATCTGGCAAACTTGGCTTCTCCAGCCTTCTCGATGTATTTTGTTAACACCTTCTGCAGATCAGATGCATCAGTTCTTAGAAGAAAAGGTTTATTAATGAGATAAAATTCAAACTTACTGATACAGTTCCATGCTGCCTTGACCTCTTTCTCGATCGTGGAGTAGTTCAGTTCAGCTGGATTCCATACTCCAGAGGCGAATTGAACAACTTGTTCTTCTTTTCCAACCTTTTTCTTTAAGACTCCACCCCATCCAATATTACTTGCATCTGATTCAACAATTTTGTAGGCAAGATCATCAGCAACGTATAGAATAGGCAAAGATTTTACCTTTGCTTTAATGTTCTAGACTGCTTTGGTATGGACTTCTGTCCATTCTGGAGGATTCTTCTTTAGCCGTTTGTTCAATATCCTTCTGTCACTGGCACAGTCCTGGTAAAAGTTGCTGACGTAGTTTACGCAGCCTAAGAACCTTTGCAGCTGGTTCTTTTCTTTAATGACATCTGCAAATTCTAAAGCATGTTTCTGCAGAGTTATCTACCCATTGCAGATTGTATGACCCAAAAATTTGATAGTGGTTTGGAATACCTCTATCTTCTTTTTGCTAAGCACCAGGCCATTGTGCTTAACCAAATTCTTAAAAATATTTACATGTTTAAAATGTTCCTGGATGTTTTTGGAAAATATTAATACATCATCAATATATATAATCAGCCAATCAAAATATGGCTTAAAAATACCATCCATTACCTTTTGAAATTTTGATGGAGCATTCTTGAGTCCAAAAGGCATAACGTTCCATTCATAATGTCCTGCTGGTATGCTGAAGGCAGTTTTAAACTTATCTTTCTCAGCAATGGCCACTTGCCAAAATCCCGCTTTCAGGTCAAATTTGGAAAAAACATTGGCACCTGCTATCCTTCTGATTAAGTTTCCTTTGTGTGGGATCGGATAGGTGTCATCAGCTAGGACTAAATTGAGAGGCTTATAATTGATAACTAGTCTCGGGATGCCTCTGATTTGTTTAGCTCTTTTGTTTACATAGAACCCATAACAGTTCCAGGGACTGTCGGATTCTCTAATTAGTCCTCTACTAAGGAGCTGCTGAATTTCTTTCTGGAAAAGATCTCTATATTCTTTGCTCATTGGAATGGCTCTGCTCTTACAAGGCTTACCAGCGTATCCTTCCTTGTAAGGGAGCTCGACTGTGTGCTGCTTCCTATGCCAAAATGCATTAGGTTCTTCTGAGCAGCAACCTTCTTCTAATTGTTTCTTCAATTCTCTAATTTTGGTCTTGATCTGGGGCGATTTAAGCTGTTCTTCGATCTTCAAAGTAGATTTCAAATCTTTTAGATCCAACAATATAGCTTCGGCCCTATCCAGATTTTGCATAGTATGTACCATTGTAGAAATTCTAGGACTGGAGATATATGGAAGTTCAATTTTCTCTCTTGTCCCTTTTGAAGTGGGGATAGAAATAAAATATCCAGCTTTGCCTCCTTTGAGTCTGAGTGACCCATGAGGTTCTACTGCTGCAAGAAAGATATTACCAAGTATGCAATCTATTGGAATGTCAGCTACTGCAAACTTCAAATAAAAACAGTGGCTATCAAAGCAAACAGATGCTTTGGGTACTTCATATCTAATATTTTTATTACCCAATCCCACCACTTCTATTTCTGCAGTCACCCAATATTTAGTTGGGATATTTTTCATATTTAAAATGTTAATATATGCTCCAGAATCAATAAGAGCAACCATTTCAAACATTTTCCCTTTTATACAAATATTTACCAGAACATGATGTTGCTGATAGGAGATAGTAAGTAACCTCATATCCCTGAACCCAAAATTTGGATCTTCATTCCTTCAGCAATTTGAACTTCTTCATTACTGCTATGAGAAGCAGTATGCCATGGCTGATCATTATCTTCTTCTTTTGCCATCTGTTTCCCTTTCTGTATTTTTGCCATTAGAGCTTTTATTGCAGAAATTTCAGTCTTGAGGATATGAATTTATCGACTTACTTCTCCTAAAGTAAGGGACCATACTCTATCAGGCTTCTGCTGATGCCTCTGAAAAGATTTTGTATTTTTCTCATATGATGCATCAACAAAAAGAGATTTCTTACCTGAGTTGTTTGAAGCTTTTGCTTTTAGCTGATCCATAAGAGCTTCCGTCAGCCGATTTTTCATCTCTCCATCCTCCATGGCACGATTTTGTGACAAAATCTTCGATTCTTCTTCTTCTGTCGCGGCCATAAGGACTTTTTCTTTTAGGGGCTTAGGCTTTTCTCCTTCTTCTTCACTTGAGTCACTAAAATATTCAGAATTAAAAATATAGTGAACATGGCAAGCACATTCTTCAGAATTAGAACATAAACAGTCTGAAGAATTTGAATCTGAACATTGCCCCATATGAGCATGGAGTTCTTCTACAGATGAAGAACTGAAAGAATCATAAGAAGACACTTCTATTTGGTGCTACAGAGCTATTTCTTTGATGGTGACATTCGGGCAGTGTTCAGTGCTGTGAGCATGAGAACCACATTTCATGCACACAATATGTCTTCTTCCTTCTTGCTTTACTTGTTTGTTTCTTTGGGCAAAGATTTGGGACTTCTTTCCCTTATTTAGCTTTGATGCTTCACCCTCTGTACATCGGGAGGAAGTGTGTCCAGTTTTCCCACATAGCCAACAAGTAGTTTTATTCCATATGTCTTGCTTATGAGTATGCAGATGGATATCAGAGGGATTGTAATAATGAGTTTTGGGAACATATATATAATACCCTCTTTTTGTTCCTGAGGCTTGGCCTCGCCTCGGCTTTGAATATCTGCCTTTGGACTTTGGATAATTTCTTCGGTTTTTGTAGAAAGTTTCTTTAAACTCTCTTTTGGCTCTTTTCTTAGCCTTCCTTTTCTTTACCAAAGGATCATCCAATGTTAATCCATATTTACTGCATATGGATTTTCTGTCAGGTAGTCTGGAAAGCTTTTCCAGTGACTTATTTACCTTTGAGCTAGTGCATAGACTGACCAGTGTTTTTGTAATGAGAGAATAGATCTCTCCCCATGTACATGACTCAAAGGGTAATTGAAAGACTTCCTGCATTCTTATATAATCAACAAATTTAGATGGCAGAGCTGCAAGATATTTCTATTTCCATAACAAGTTCTTTGAGTCTTTGACTTCATATATCCTCTGCATCCAATCCTTGTAGAAGTCATCATATTGAGACATTTTGTGGCACTTTAAATTCATCAGAATGACTTCATTTTTATTAGCGATCTCTGTTTCACTTCCACACCAATGTTCCAAGATCATTGATGTAAGTGCCCCTATCGTGTTGGTGATAACTGCGCCATCAGGATTATGCATCACATCTCCTTTCTCATATTTTAGCACTTCTGCTTCCATTGTTTCTATGAGGTTTGGAGATAATTCTGTCTCTCACCACTTAAGGAGTGTCCCTGTAAAACACTGAATAATTGTCCCACAAGCATCAATTTCAGATTTCCCTCACATACACATGAGCTTATATTCTGTATACATGATATCATCATCTGCCTTATTTGGCCTATACTCATGTTATCTATATTCCACTCTCTGTGGGAATCAGGGAGAAAGGTGTGTGCTTCAGGAAGTTTTCCTTTGCCTTCTATGTCAGGTGCAAGATATTTGTTGAACCTATGTTCAAGAGGTTCATATATGGGAAAGATCTGGTCTGCCTGTTCTTTCCATTTTTCTACTTCTTCATCCTTAAACAAGGATGTAATTGTGATTTTATTTGTAGCCTCAGTATCTGATGAAGACATGGCTAATTATTTAGGAAATAATGCAGGAAACCTGTCTACAGATTTCACAGGGTCTCGTATTCTTATGCTTCTTTTTACAAGAAAGGAGTTTGGAACTGGTTTCTCAATTTTAGACAGACTTATCTTTTCAACTTTGCCAGTTAAACCAGATATAATTTGTTTAGCTGTGTCTAAATGAGCAACTGAATTTTCTTCTACTCCTTCTATTTTGTTCAATGACTCTCTGGCATAAGAACGAATCATGCTAGTTTCAAACTGTACATTGTTCAAACATTTATTTACATCATTTAATGATACTTGGACAGTATCAATTTGTTCCTTGACTTCCATTTATTTTGCAACATTCATTCCCAAGCCTTTTATTGCAGTATTTGTCCAGTTAAGCTGTTCACTAGCTTTCTGAATCCTTCCATCAATGCCCAAGGCATTGTCATCTTTCTGGACTAAAGAGATGGCTTTGGTTGCATTTGTGTTTTCTCCTATGACAAATCCTTTGTAAGGAGGAAAGGTCGTAGCGGTTTCAATTTTTGATCCATCAAGTGCAGTCCAAGCATGCTTGCTTGTTGAGGTGCTGGTTGAACCAGTAAAGACATTCAAGGGAGAAATATTATCTTTCCATGAATAAAAAGATATCCAAGTGTTATTCATCTCCATATAATGCTTCCAATCGTCAGCAAACTGTTTCTTCTCTGCAGGTGTATAGTTCTGATCGAACTCATCTGCTTGAGGATTAGTGTACAGATCCCAATTTAGCATGGCTTTCATCCATTGGGCACTAATCTCGGATTTCAAGCATCCATCCATAAGTGAGAAAAACTTATGCATTTCCATTACTGTGGGATTTTTACAGTCAGAAGGAATAGGGCAAAATCTGCAATCTGGAATCAGGCCATTTGCCTATTCAAGGTATCCCAAACCATATCTGTGTTTGGCTGGTCTCATTAAACACATCATCTCTGCAACCTTATATCTTCTACTTGGAGAGTGGTAAGTTCATGCATCATGAGCACATGATCCGGATCTGATTCATGTGGGAAAGGAATATCTGTGTATTTGGGATTTGGGCATGAATTTACAGATGTAGTAGGAGGAGCGATTCCAGTTCTGGGTTATGATTTGAATGGAGGTTAGACTCAACCAGAGTAAGCAGATTAACAAATTCTTGAAATCTGGGCATTTGACTTCTAAAGAAGAATAATTTACAAGCTGGGCTAATTCATGCAAAGAATTATGCTTACAAAAAGATGAAGAGGAACAAGCTGTATCTACAGTGGAAGGATCTCTGTAATACTTGGATTGTTTACAGGCTAACTCTATTCTTCTCCGGTCAATGGTAGATCTTTTGGGAAATGAGATAACTACAGAAGACTGATTTTCTGTAATATCAGCGGAGGTAATAGCTTTAGGAATAAGAGGCTTAGGATTATTCACAACCCAGTGTTCTGGAAATGTCAAGTCTTCCCATCTGATGGTCTGATGCTCAATTTTTTTATTTTTGGCATCAGTGAGGACAACTGTACTTGACTTTGAGTCTCTGCTGGGTGTATGGCGGATGGCTGGCCAAAGGGTATTGGTGTGATGGAAACAACCCTTGGTCTGGATGGCGATATTATTTCTCTTCTTCTTCATGTCGAAACCAGTTGTTTGAATCTGCAATTGCAGAATCTGATCTATGGTCTCGTCAAAGGTATACACAGAGAAATTAGCGTAACAGTCAAAGTAGATTGGGCCATCTGATAGAGGAGCAACAATCTCGCCTATTAGGGAATCTGTATACTTGTTGTGCATCATATCCTGGACTGTAGCAAGCACATAAGTATTTAGGCCTTTATGACTTGAGGCATTGATCCCTACTCGAATACATCCTAAGTGAAAATAATTTGTCTTTAACCTCTTTGCCTCTGCCTGTAATTCTTTGGGTTTTAACAGAGATATAGTTTGTACATTATTTGAATTCTCCTGGATCTAGCTTACAGACTCTTTAATGCTTATTCTAGTCGCTGCTATTAAATGAAAAGCAGAAAGGTCACTATACACTTCTAAGGGAGCTATTTGGGGTAGTTCCCATCAGGCTGATGGCTGGGATTCTTCATAAGAAAGTTCAGCAGAATTTAAAACTCTACTGGAGCTACTGGAAAACATGTCCCTTAATAGGTTTTCCTCAGCCTGTGAATCTCTCTCTTCAAGTTCTCGAAAAGAAATAGACTTTTTGAAAGATTCCATTCTTAAATGAGTACTTTTGGTTTTGAATACCAACCTTAAGAACCAGATGTTATTGGCTCTGAGATGTGCTCTACCTGAAAATCAAAGTTTGCAAATAAAGCCTGCCATCTAGTAAACTTGGCTTCTCCAGCCTTCTTGATGTCTTTTGTTAACACCTTCTGTAGAGCATATGCATCAGTTCTCAAAAGAAAAGGTTTGTTAATGAGATAAACTTCAAACTTACTAATACAGTTCCATGCTACCTTGACCTCTTTCTCGATCGTGGAGTAGTTCAGTTCAGCTGGATCCCATACTCCAGAGGCGAATCAAACAACTTGTTCTTCTTTTCCAACCTTTTGCTTTAAGACTCCACCCCATCCAATATTACTTGTGTCTGATTCAACAATTTTCTAGGCAAGATCATCAACAACGTATAGAATAGGAAAAGATTTTACCTTTGCTTTAATGTTCTGGACTGCTCTGGTATGGACTTTTGTCCATTCTGGAGGATTCTTCTTTAGCTGTTTGTTCAGTATCCTTCTGTCACTGGCACAGTCCTGGTAAAAGTTGCTGACGTAGTTTAGGCAGCCTAAGAAGCTTTGCAGCTGGTTCTTTTCTGTAATGACATCTGGAAGCTTATCTACAAATTCTAAAGCATGTTTTTGCAGAGTTATCTACCCATTGCAGATTGTATGACCCAAAAATTTGATAGTGGTTTGGAATACCTCTATCTTCTTTTTGCCAAGCACCAGGCCATTGCGCTTAACCAAATTCTTAAAAATATTTACTTGTTTAAAATGTTCCTGGATGTTCTTGGAAAATATTAATACATCATCAATATATGCAATCAGCCAATCAAAAAATGGCTTAAAAATACCATCCATTACCTTTTGAAATTTTGATGGAGCATTCTTGAGTCCAAAAGGCATAACGTTCCATTCATAACGTCTTGCTGGTATGCTGAAGGCAGTTTTAAACTTACCTTTCTCAACAATGGCCACTTGCCAAAATCCTGCTTTCAGGTCAAATTTGGAAAAAATCTTGGCACCTGCTATCCTTCTGATTAAGTCTCCTTTGTGTGGGATCGGATAGGTGTCATTAGCTAGAACTGAATTGAGAGGCTTATAATTGATAAGTAGTCTCAGGATTCCTCTGATTTGTTCAGCTCTTTTGTTTACATAGAACCCATAACAGTTCCAAGGACTGTTGGATTCTCTAATTAGTCCTCTACTAAGGAGCTGCTGAATTTCTTTCTGGCAAAGATCTGTATATTCTTTTCTCATTGGAATGGCTCTGCTCTTACAAGGCTTGCCAGCGTATCCTTCCTTGTAAGGGAGCTCGACTGTGTGCTGCTTCCTATGCCAGAATGCATTAGGTTCTTCTGAGTAGCAATCTTCTTCTAATTGTTTCTTCAATTCTCCAATTCTAGTCTTGATCTGCGGCGATATAAGCTGTTCTTCGATCTTCAAAGTAGATTTCAGATCTTTTAGATCCGACAATCTAGCTTCGGCCCTATCCAGATTTTGCACAGTATGTACCATTACAGAAATTCTAGGACTGGAGATATATGGAAGTTCAATTTTCTTTCTTGTCCCTTTTGAAGTGGGGATAGAAATAAAATATCCAGCTTTGCCTCCTTTGAGTCTGAGTGACCCATGAGGTTCTACTGCTGCAAGAAAGTTATTACCAAGTATGCAATCTACTGGAATGTCAGCTACTGCAAACTTCAAATAAACACAACGGCTATCAAAGCAAACAGATGCTTTGGGTACTTCATATCTAAGCCTTTTATTACCCAATCCCACCACTTCTATTTCTGCAGTCACCCAATATTTTTCTGGGATATTTTTCATATTTAAAATGTTAATATCTGCTCCAGAATCAATAAGAGCAACCATTTCAAACATTTTCCCTTTTATACAGATATTTACCAAAACATGATGTTGCTGATAGGAGATAGTAAGTAACCTCATATCCCTGAACCCAAAATTTGGATCCTTCATTCCTTCAGAAATTTGAACTTCTTCATTACTACTATGAGAAGCAGTATGCCATGGCTGATCATTATCTTCTTCTTTTGCCATTTGTTTCCCTTTCTGTATTTCTGTGATTTGAGCTTTTAATGCAGAAATTTCAGTCTTAAGGATATGAATTTCTCGACTGACTTCTCCTAAATTAAGGGACCTTACTCTATCAGGCTTCTGTTGATGCCTCTAAAATGATTTTGTATTTTTCTCATATGATGCATCAACAAAAAGAGATTTCTTACCTGAGTTGTTTGAAGCTTTTGCTTTTAGCTGATCCATAAAAGCTTCTGTTAGCCGATTTTTCATCTCTCCATCCTCCATGGCACGATTTTGTGACAAAATCTTCAGTTCTTCTTCTTCTGTCGCGGCCATAAGGACTTTTTCTTTCAGGGGCTTAGTCTTTTCTCCTTCTTCTTCACTTGAGTCGCTGAAATATTCAGAATCAGAAATATAATGAACATGGCAAGCACATTCTTCAGAATCAGAACATAAACAGTCTGAAGAATTCGAATCTGAACATTGCCCCATATGAGCATGAAGTTCTTATGCAGATTAAGAATTGAAAGAATCATAAGAAGACTCTTCTATTTGGTGCTGCTGAGCTATTTCTCTGATGGTGACATTCGGGCAGTGTTCTATGCTGTGAGCATGAGAACCACATTTCATGCACACAATTTGTCTTCTTCCTTCTTGCTTTACTTGTTTGTTTCTTTGGGCAAATATTTGGGACTTCTTTCCCTTGTTTAGTTTTGATGCTTCACCCTCTGGACATCGAGAGGAATTGTGTCCAGTTTTCCCACACAGCCAACAAGTAATTTTATTCCATATGTCTTGCTTATGAGTATGCAGATGGATATCAGAGGGATTGTAATAATGCGTTTTGGGAACATATCTATAATACCCTCTTTTTGTTCCAGAGGCTTGGCCTCGCCTCGACTTTGAATATCTGCCTTTGGACTTTGGATAATTTCTTCGGTTTTTGTAGAAAGTTTCTTTAAAATCTCTTTTGGCTCTTTTCTTAGCCTTCCTTTTCTTTACCAAAGGATCATCCAATGTTAATCCATATTTACTGCATATTGATTTTCTGTCAGGTAGTCTGGAAAGCTTTTCCAGTGACTTATTTACCTTTGAGCTAGTGCATAGACTAACCAGTGTCTTTGTAATGAGAAAATAGATCTCTCCCCATGTATATGACTCAAAGGGTAATTGAAAGACTTCCTGCATTCTTATATAATCAACAAATTTAGATGGCAGAGTTGCAAGATATACGTGTTTCCATAACAGGTTCTTTGAGTCTTTGACTTCATATATCCTCTACATCCAATCCCTGTGGAAGTCAACATATTGAGACATTTTGTGGCACTTTATATTCATCACAATGACTTCATTTTTATCATCGATCTCTGTTTCACTTCCACACCAATGTTCCAAGATCATTGATGTAAGTGCCCCTATCATGTTGCTGATAACTGTGCCATCAGGATTATGTATCACATCTCCTTTCTCATCTTTTAGCACTTCTGCTTCCATTGTTTCCATGAGCTTTGGAGATGATTCTGCCTCCCACCACCTGAGGAGTGTCCCTGTAAAACACTGAATAATTGTCCTATAAGCATCAATTTCAGATTTCGTTCGCAGACACACGAGCTTATATTCTGTATACATGATATCAATCATCTGCCTTATTTGGCCTATACTCATGTTATCTATATTCCACTCTCTGTGGGAATCAGGGAAAAAGGTGTGTGCTTCAGGAAGTTTTCCTTTGCCTTCTATGTCAGGTGCAGGATATTTGTTGAACCTATGTTCAAGGGGTTCATATATGGGAAATATTTAGTCTGCCTATTCTTTCCCTTTTTCTGCTTCATCATCCTTAAACAAGGATGCAACTGTGATTTTATTTGTAGCCTCGGTATCTGATGAAGACATGGCTACTTCTTTAGGAAATAATGCAAGAAACCTGTCTACAAATTTCACAGGGTCCTGTATTCTTATGCTTCTTTTTACAAGAAAGGAGTTTGGAACTGGTTTCTCAATTTTAGACAGACTTATCTTTTCAACTTTTCCAGTTAAACCAGATATAATTTGTTTAGTTGTGTCTAAATGACCAACTAATTTTTCTTCTACTCCTTCTATTTTGTTCAATGACTCTCTGGCATAAGAACAAATCATGCTAGTTTCAAACTGTACATTGTTCAAACATTTATTTACATCATTTAATGATACTTGGACAATATCAATTTGTTCCCTGACTTATATTGATTTTGCAACATTCATTTCCAAGCCTTTTACTGCAGTATTTGTCCAGTTAAGCTGTTCACTAGCTTTCTGAATCCTTCCATCAATGCCCAACGCATTGTGATCTTTCTGGACTAAAGGGATGGCTTTGGCTACATTTGTGTTTTCTCCTATGACAAATCCTTTGTAAGGAGGAAAGGTCGTAGCGGTTTCAATTTGTGATCCATCAAGTGCAGTCCAAGCATGCTTGCTTGCGGAGGTGCTGGTTGAATCGGTACAGACATTCAAGGGAGCAATATTATCTTTACATGAATAAAAAGATATCCAAGTGTTATTCATCTTCATATAATGCTTCCAATTGTCAGCAAACTGTTTCTTTTCTGCAGGTGTATAGTTCTGATCGAACTCATCTACTTGAGGATTAGTGTACAGATCCCAATTTAGCATGGCTTTCATCCATTGGGCACTAATCTCGGATTTCAAGCATCCATCCATAAGTGAGAAAAACTTACGCATTTCCATTACTGCGGGCTTTTAACAGTCAGAAGGAACAGGGTGAAATATGCAATATGGAATCAGGCCGTTTGCCTATTCAAGGTATCCCAAACCATATCTGAGTTTGGCTAGTCTCATTAAATACATCATCTCTGCCAGCCTTATATCTTCTCCTTCGAGAATGGTAAGTTCATGCATCATGAGCACATGATCCGGATCTGATTCATGTGGGAAAGGAATATCTGTGCATTTGGGATTTGGGCATGAATTTACAGATGTAGTAGGAGGAGCGATTCCAGTTCTGGGGTTATGATTTGAATGGAGGTTAGACTCAACCAGAGTAAGCAGATTAACAAATTCTTGACAATCTGGGCATCTGACTTCTAAAGAAGAATAATTTACAAGCTGGGCTAATTCATACAATGAATTATGTTTACAAAAGGATGAAGAGGAACAAACTGTATCTACAGTGGAAGGATCTCTGTAATACTTGGATTGTTTACGGGCTAACTCTATTCTTCTCCGGTCAATGGTAGATCTTCTGGGAAGTGAGATAACTGCTGAAGACTGATTTTCTGTAATATTAGCGGAGGTAAGAGCTTTACGAATAAGAGGCTTATGATTATTCACAACCCATTGTTCTAGAGATGTCAAGTCTTCCCATCTGATGGTCTGACGCTCAATTTTTGATTTTTGGCATCAGTGAGGACAACTGTACTTGACTTTGAGTCTCTGCTGGGTGTATGGTGGATGGCTGGCCAAAGGGTATTGGTGTGACGGAAAAAACCCTTAGTCTTGATGGTGATATTATTTCTCTTCTTCTTCATGTCGAAACTAGTTGTTTGAATCTGCAATTGCAGAATCTGATCTATGGTCTCGTCAAAGGTATACACAGAGAAATTAGGGTTACAGTCAAAGTAGACTGGGCCATCTGATAGAGGAGCAACAATCCCGCCTATTAGGGAATCTGTATACTTGTTGTGTGTCATAACCCTGACTGTAGCAAGCACATAAGTATTTAGGCCTTTGTGATTTAAGGCATTGATCCCTACTCGGATACATGCTAAGTGAAAATAATTTGTCTTTAACCTCTTTGCCTCTGCCTGTAATTCTTTGGGTTTTAACTGAGATATAGTCTGTATATTATCTGAATTCTCCTGGATCTGGCTTACAGACTCTTTAATGCTTATTCTAGTGGTTGCTATTAAATTAAAAGCAGAAAGGTCACTATACACTTCTGAGGGAGCTATTTGGGGTAGTTCCCATCGGGCTGATGGCTGGGATTTTTCATAAGAAAGTTCAGCAAAATTTAAAACTCTACTGGAGCTACTAGCAAACATGTCCCTTAATGGGTTTTCCTCAGCTTGTGAATCTCTCTCTTCAAGTTCTCGAAAAGAAATAGACTTTCTAAAAGATTCCATTCTTAAATGAGTACTTTTGGTTTTGAATACCAACCTTAAGAACCAGACGTTACTGGCTCTGATACCAATTTTTTTAACCCTGCACACGTAACTTGCGCAACTTTTTTATTTTGTAAGTGTGAAATTTGTACGTTTTTTAACAGTTTTATAAATTTGTAACGAAAATTTAAAAAAAAATTGTCGGCTTTTTTTCCTTGTTTCTTTTTTCACTGCCCTTGGATCTTGTGATCTTTCTTTAGCTCTGATACCAATTTGTTGGAAAGGCAGAGAAGCTAAAACACAAATTCACACAAAAACACACGAGTTGTGGCTCTTCTATTGATCACACAAAACTTGATTCTTACAATGAACCCGATGAAGGGTATTTAACCTTTTCCAACTAGCGACTTGCCTAAAATATCTTGACATGCAAATTCGTCTATCACTTAACTCGACTTGACTCAACACTCAAAATTCAACACTCAACTCTCTAATTTTAGCCAACTCCTCATGTAGGAGTAATTAGCTTATTTTAACAATTTCATCATCTGTCATTATCAAATCAAGAAAATGATGGTAATTTCACTATCATTATCTAATGAAGAAAATGGTGCGAATACTAAAAAATGGAAGTATAAAGTAATAATTGCATTCATATAAATTATATGGTTAATAAATACTAATAGTCATAAATACCATTAGATGCATATTTTGGCAAGAAATATGGAAAGAATAGAAATGGACACATCACAAGAATATTTTTGCATAAAACAACAAAATGAGTTCATCCTAGATCCTACTCTCAAAGCATGTTAGTCCTCAGAACTAAATCTGAGATAAATCACCGAGTTAAGGTATGGTCTTTCAAACTCTTGTATGAACTCAGGATCTTGTCATGGATGGTTTTATAACAACGATTGCCATCTAAAGTAGTCTCATTGTGCTGTAACTTATACGTGCCAAGCCCATAAGGGACATAGTTCTGTTATGCATGTCATGGTGGTCCCAACCACCTGACTAACAAACATAGATCCTAAGGATGGCACGGTTAAGTGTCGAGTCTTGAAATTTTGCATGAGACCATATTTTGTGCATTAGCATGTATTTCACTTGAGCTTTAAGATTATTTTCAATTTCTTGCATATTCGTGAGATTTTCCTTTCATGAGAAGTGTTTCAAATGCCTTACACTTTGCTTCAACCTAAAAATATAGTATAGTTAAAATTTGATTACTTTCTTTTTAAGAAACTTTGGAAATCTACACAATTAAAACCTTTCATAGATTTATATCACATGCACTGCGATTTTTAACTCTAGCTAAATAATTATTTCCATGAAAGTGACAAAAAATCAAGCTCATGGTGTCCTTTGATGCAAAGCTTAAAGAGTAGGATAGAGAAACAATGATGGTCTAACTCATACCATTTTAACAAAAAGTTCATAATTTGTTGTGAGAATCAAAGGTTGTCCAAAGGCCCATAAATCTTTTGCAACATGGGTATGCTATACACACAGGTAAGTTTTCTTGCTACTCCAGCTATCTGGTTCCTCCAGTAAGTTGTTTTGCTACTCCAATTATCTAAAAGAAATATTGTTAACATGGATGCAGAGCATCAAGGAGTTCTTGTTTTCTTCTAGCGTGGTCATAGAGGGCTCAAGGGAAACAATGGATGTGTTGGCAAGTGAATGGGTTTACTTCCTTCTATTAACTCACTTGCACCCTTCCTTACTGAGGAGGCATCCTCTTGCATCACAAAAACAAGGACTCTAAGAACATCTTCAAGGGCTAGCATCTAGTATTTAGATAGGAAGCTCATTCATCAATTTTGAAAATCAAGCCCACCAGAAGCGAGTAAGCTAAGATGTTATTGGCTCCACCTCTGCTTGTATACCCTATGCCTTCGCTTATGGCTTTGCTGAGAAATTTTGTAGCTGTAGAGACTTCCTGTACCACAAAACAAACATGGAGAGAAAAGAAGACCAACACATACATTTGCAAGTGGGTATATGTGGAAGCTCAAGCAAAATGGGCTAAACTCTTAAGTAGACTATGGCCTATGGCCTATGTATGGGAAAACATGTTTTTTATTTAATTTAAAAACAAATATTTATTATTAGTAAAGTAATGCTAGCCTAACACTAGCATTACTTTAGTGAAAAAACAGGTTTATCAAATGCACTTTATATTTTAAAGCTAATATGGGTTGGTGCCTTGGGAAGAGGCCAAATAAGACCTCAACCTTAAAGTTTCATTAAAATAATGAAAATCTCGAAAATAAATTATATAATTCCATGAACTTTAACTTAAAATCGTGAAATTATTTTTAGTTTTAGTACCCAAGTAATACAAAACCAAAAATTGATTACTAAAAATCAATTACTATAGTCACTACTTGTGAAAAGTAGAGACTAATAGAACGATAGACCTTTATCTTCACACAAAATTGTTTAATTTATCTTTTGGTAATCATTATTATAAAGAAATCAACTCAATAGCCTAGTGTATGAAACTCCACTTATAATACAATAATATTACATAGTCAAATTAAAAATATATCACATATATCACTTTGATATGATTAGATGAATTAACTATTAAATTAACATCATGACCACACAAATGAAGAATTAAATTAAACTTCATATCCTAATATGTTACCTTAATTAATATAAATATATAATTATTTTAATTAATATAAATATATAATTGTCAAATAAAAAAAAATTATTAATAAAAATATAAAAAAATATTTTTAATTTTATATTTTAAGTAGGAAAAACTAATTGGAGATTGTATTAGTTTGTTTTTGTTTTTATTTGTTAATATATTTTTCACATGAATAACTCACTTATTATTGAGAAACATTCAAATCATCGAAATTATTTTAAAATTATATCTAACTTGGTGTCTTTTTCTAAATTTTGAATTCCTTACTTTCCATCACATTATTTATTTTCTTATTTTTTAAATATATTTTTATTTAATATTAAAAAATATGAATTTATATAAATTTATTCAATATTTATAATAAATTTATATATATTTTTACTAAATAAGTTAATGAGAGAATCCATACCATATAGGGTTCACAAAGTGATTTGATACTCGTGTATAACATATAATGTTAGATTATTGTTAATTTATTTATGAATTATATATATACATAGTAAGTATATTTTGGTAAATTTTTGTTTAAAATTTTGTGGAGATTCCCCGGAATGGTAAGTTTGAGCTTTGTCATGTGCACGTTTCAAATGTATCTAAAACTTTAAAAATGTTGAATTCTTTTATGTATTGAGAAAATACAAAAAAAAATCATAATTGAACCGCTCTTTTGAATTTATCCACTCATAAATATAAATAATTTATATATTATTATTATTCATTAAATTATATCTATTTAATTATAAAATCTATGCAATATATTGACTAATAATATTATTATCATTATCATCATCATCTTAATGATGACCAATTGTAATTTTAAATAAAATAAAATATATATTTTAAATTTATTTATTTATTTCATATTTCAGGTTTTTGCGATCTTCATATTTGTGTAAATCATCTTCCGGATTCATCTTGCATTAGGTTTGTTGTTATGATCGACATTTTGAACCAGCAATGGTGGTTCATCATCAGGATGAGAAAGATTTATGGAAGACTGGTCTATTATTTAGATCAATAAATAGATGTTTGAGATGCACAACCGACAATAATCTTAAGGATTATCAATTTAATTATTAAATTAAAGTTTTATTTATTTATATAAAATATTTTGTTATTTATATTTCAATTTATAAATAAAAATATTAAATAAATTATTTATACTTATAGTATTTTATAATATTATATTAAAATTCTAAAATATGCATTGCTCTATTTTTATGTGTTGATAGTAATGACAATACATATTTCAAATAGTATGCTCATGTGATAACAATGTCAAGGTTTTTGCAACATTTATGAGGTCTCTCGCAGCTCAATGGACAGTAGCTTGGGTGGTCCTGCTTTTATGCCTACTCTGTTGGTGCTTGATATAGCTACCTTCAATGCTATGATCTCCAATGGGCTAAAATTCCAGAAGATGAAGCCTTCGTACTTTTTCAAAAATCTTGAGGATATTTCGAAGGTAGAGATCAATGCTTTTAAGTCCATCATTAGGGCTCTTCAACTCGTAGAATGAGGTTTAGTGGACCAATTCATGGGGATCTTGCCTTCCCTGTGCTCCTTGACATAGTGGGTAAATAAAACTTGGAAGCCACTGATAAAGGATAAGTTCTTCTTCTTTCTACAGGAGAGGGTTTTGTACCTTCTTCTTCAAGAATAAGGAAGACCATGACTTGATATTCAGAGATGGCCCTTTATTTCATGGGTGCCTAGGGTCTCTATTTAGATCGATGTAGTCTGTATTTTAACTTAGGATGCGATGTTCCTTTAGCAATTCTGTTGTAGGTTAAATTCTCCTTCCTCTCTCTGCATTGTATGAACGATGCCACTTTTAAAATTATTGAAAATGCCCTGGGTAAGTATATTGATCATGCCAAGCCATAAAAGGGTTTTTTTTTGTGCAAGGATTTGTGTTGAAGTAGGTCTATGCAAATGGCTTCCGGCTACAATAAATATCAACCTGGATAACTGGTCGCTTATCCAAGAGGTGGATTATGACCATCTTCCTTTTTAAGTGCAAGGTCTGTCATGAGTACATACACTTTGCTAGAAGTTTCAAAAAGAAGATTGAGGAGCACTAGAATTAGGTGGAAGAACACGATAAATGGAATCAACCCAAAAGATGAAGAGGACCAGCCAAATAGACTAACCACTTTCCATGACAAAGTGGTCCAGTAGGAAAGAAAGGAAATGGCCCAACCTATCTAGCCCAAGCAAAATTGGCTCGAGGAGTGGGTACAAGTAATCAGGGTGCAACAAAGGCTAGTATCAATAGTTTTGAAGTACTCAACCTGGTTGAAGAGTAAGGGAAGATTCCCTCAAGCAACGTCCCTCCCTCTCCTGGGAAGGACTCCAAAGCCTCTCCTAGTCATCCCGAGGATGAAATTCCTCTCCTTGAGGATTCCCTTGTCCATGTGATAGGCGAGATTGAATGAGGGCAAGTTCCACTCTCCTGGGGTGGATTGAATTGGCCCCTCCCTTGCTAATTTAGCTGATGAAAAATTAGAGATCGAGAAAGAGAAGGAACAAGATCGCATTCATCATAAGGTGGGAACAAAAAATGAATAGAGAGGTTCAAATAAAAAAACTGAAAAGGACAGAGAATTGACATGACAAGGTATTTTGGACAAACACATCACAAGGAGACAAAATACAAGAAAAGGAAGCAGTGTTGGCCCCAATCAAGGGGTTGCAAAATCTAATAGCAAATGATGAAACTAATCTCTTGGAATTGTAGGGGGTTAGGGTCGGATAAAATAATGTCAGGGGTTAAATAATTAGTTCAAAAAGGAAAACCCTCTAGGAGACTAAATTGAGATCTCTAGTCTATAGTTTAGTCTTAAATATCAATTCCAACAGTTCTAATGTGAAGTGTCCGTACCTAAATGATCCATTGGATTTGAGGAAATATGTTATAATCAAGGATAATATTTTGAAGTAAATTGCATGTACTACAATTTTGTTTAATTTTGGGGTTCTATTGGAAAGTATTTACCTCCAAAAACTGATATATGCTTATTATTAATTGTATTCCTTTTAAAAAGAAAATTTTGGTTAAAAAGTCTATAAATAATACTAAAGATAAAATAAAATCATAATTACGTCGTAAGGCGTTCCTCTGGGAAGGACTCCCCTCCAGTGCCACTCTGTACCTTTCTGCACCATTGGATTTTGTTGTTAGACGATGGAATTAATATTGACCGTGTGATTCAAAGTGTTCGATTCATTATCCCTCCCTCGCCGTGCATCGCATGTGCCATGTGGCCGTGCATCGCATCTGGCATCGATTCAATTCCTGCCTCTGGACGGACGGAACCAACCATAAGCTCAACCTCAGCCTGGTACTAAGAGTTAGATCCATCTGTCAGAAAATCTTGACCTCCGCTGGCTGCTGTGTTGCCGGGTTTTCTTGAGCCTGGAAACGTATTTGCGAACGATAGCCCGGCTCCACTGGGTTCGACATCTTGTCGTCATGGCCATGGACAGATCCGCAGCCAATTTTACCACCCGACTTCGCGCACAGACGCTGGTCGCCCGTTCGAATCTCACGCGGCAAAACAAGGCAACCAGATTGCACAAATAATTCCCTTGGAAAAGAGCCCTCCGTGGTCCCTCTTTCCCACCTCCATAACGCTCTTCCATGGCAAATTACAGATGATACTTTTACCACTCATGCAAAACTTCATTGCAATTGTGACGTTCCTGCTGAGGCCCCCTTTCTGGGCTGATTTAAAGAGAGGAGACCTGTGGGTTCATGCACTGAGGAGTACATTGCAAAGTAGGGCCCGTTCGTAGAACTTGTGATCACATGCGAGGCCGTCGCCGTGTCGCATTGGCCTTACTTCAGGCGTCCCCATCCCCTCAACATTTGTTTCTACCACCGGCCAGACAACGCAAGCCCATCATGGACGCTGGCTTGCCGCGAAGATCCGCCATGACGCAGGAAATCTACAGTGAGCAATTTCGGGCTTCTCAAGATTCCTGTAAGGGAGATTTAGGTCTTCTGTTCCTGTATTTCCGCCCTAAATTGAGGTAGATTCCTATTTATAAAATAGCGTTAAGTAGTTTCTTACATCTTTAATGTATTGCTCTTGTAAAAGTTGAGACCAGTCTACATATCGGCCATGCAAATAGAGCCTTCAAGGAATAGAGGTAGTTGTTCTATTTCAAGTTATCAATTTGTCGATGGACTACCTTGTTCGGAGCAGGCACAATGTTTAGTTAGGGTAGAATCAGGAAAACCTTTTCATTACCTGTTTTTTATTAATAAAAAATCACTTTTAGTGGGGTACAATCCAGCATTCCTACACGCCACTAAAATGAATTTTCTTCTTACTCAACTATGTCTTTTCAGGAAGTTTCTCTATGCTAGATAATTTCATTTGCTTTTAGGTGTTTTACCATTTGGCAAGGTTTTGTTTTATAATCGACTCGCCTATGTGGTTCTATTGTTTCTCTTCGCTTCAATGAGTGATAGATGTTGCATTTATGGGTGGCAGAGCAGCCGGGTAACTTGAATGGTTTTGCGCGTCATTTGAGGAAGTGTACTGAAGACTATCTATTTGCACCTTGTTTCACTTCTGAGGAGGGAGCATCTAATTTTGCAACGGTAATAATTTTTACAATGTCAGCAATGTCGCCAATCTATTGTTAGGAATTTTGCAGAAGATACATCAAATGGTTGTTTTTGGGTAAAACAAAAATATGGGTTCTGATCATTGTTTTCATGAAGTGGTGAAATACCTATTGGATCCGCATAATCTAGAATAAAACGCCCTGGTCAAAGCCATGTCAACAAGGAAGGTCATGCAACAATAGGGAAAAGTTCACATTTCTTCTAAAATGTGTGACTGGCAACGCAATCACTCTTCTCAAGGATCAACTTAACTATGTGCGAAAGCCAGATTAATGTGTAGTTATTCCATAGGAATAAGCTCAGTTTATTGCATTTTGATTGGTATAAATAACTAGATGGAATAGAAATTACGAGATCATTTATATATATAAAACTTTTTAAGTAGCCTCTCTACCAATTTTTATTCTAATATATATCGCTGTGAGTTCCAATAGTTAGTGAGCTTTTTCTATGTACAAGCCAAAGTTTGGAGGCCCCAAATTATGGCATGTGAACTATTTTTCATGTGTAGATAGCAATTATCTCTTCTATGAATACTTTTTTATTTTTACTATATATACTAATATGTAAATGCTTCTATTTTTTTATTTCTTTCAAGTTTTATTATATATATTAGTTCTTTGTTCTTTTGAATTTTAGATTTCATTCGATAAGTTATAGCTCAACGCAATCACTCTTCTCGATTAACTACTGACCATTTTGTTTGTATTCATGGTTATTAACAAAAACTCAGGTGGGTAGGGACAATTATCAACTCTCCTTTAAATTTATAACATGTATGAGTGTAGTGTTAGGCCTATAATGATGAGTTAATCACTGACTTCTTATGTGTAATAATTTTAAATTTTTTATTTAAAATATTATTAAATCTTAATGTTAAGGTTTTATGGTTGGCATTTTTTTTAAAGTTTGGGGATTATATCTTCATCATGTACACTAATGACTTCACATCAAAGAATACCTTAACAGAACACTTAATCACTGTCTATACAAGACCCCATAAACTTATGATAAGACATTTTAATCTTATAATGAATTATGCATTTAAAATTTTTACTTACATATCCATTTTAATTTTTTTTAATCAAAAGATTATTTTAATTAATAATATATAAAATATTAGTAAAATAATAATTTTACATGTATTTAAATTTATGAAGGAAATTCATTTATACTTAAATTACTATTATTATTTTTTTATTAATAAAAAGATTAAAAAACA
Source organism: Pinus tabuliformis (assembly GCA_031772625.1). Classification (NCBI taxonomy): domain Eukaryota; kingdom Viridiplantae; phylum Streptophyta; class Pinopsida; order Pinales; family Pinaceae; genus Pinus; species Pinus tabuliformis. The sequence goes on along the minus strand of CM062809.1, from coordinate 480,390,453 downwards.
CACGTATATTATTAATGCATATGAGTTAATATTCACTTCTTATTATAATTAATTTTCAATTTTTTTTTGACTTTTTATTATAATTAATTTTCAAAATTTTTATTTTTAATTTTTAATGTATATATATATTTTTAATTATTTTTGTCAAATAATATTGATTCTCAATTTTGAAGTCTTATTGTTAGACATGTATTGCACAATTTTAAAAATAACTTAACTTTTATCTATTATTTATAACTATTTATTACGTTTGTTATATTGTTTTGAATGAATGTAAAGGTAATAAAAGTTAGAACATAATGACGGGTTTTGTAATTGTTTTGTAATCTGGAATTAGAATTATGGTTTCTTTTAAGACTGACGGTTAGTAAAGTTTTAGTCTATGCATATTTCTGTATCTCAGGAAAATTATTGAGAAATTCTTTATGAGATAGATGTAGGAACTATGTATTTTTGAGTATATTTTTATGTCGTAAGGTGTTCCTCTGGGAAGGACTCCCCTCCAGTGCCATTTTGTACCTTCTTGAGCCATTGATTTTGTTGTTAGACGATAGAATTAATATTCACCGTTTGATTCGAAGTGTTCGATTCATTATCCCTCGCCGCGCATCGCATTTGGCATCTGGAAAGCATGCACTGCACTCGATTCAATTCCTGCCTCTGGACGGAACCAACCATAAGCTCAACCTCAGCCTGGTACCTAAGAGTTAGATCCATCTGTCAGAAAATCTTGACCTCCGCTGGCTGCTGTGTTGCTCAAAAAAGAAACGCTTCAATTCTTTGTTACCCATGCGCGTTGTTGGGCTTCAATTCTTTGTTACCCATAGTTACATGTGCTTGGAAATGTACTGGCAGCCCACCAAGTGAAATCTAGACAGGGCATTAGGTTGCTAAGGGTCAAGGGTGCGGGTAACATGGGTAGAGATTGGGCGAGGTTATGTTATTCGCAGGACCGTTGAATCCAACCAATATTTATTTGCAACTCTGGTCTGAATCTCTACCTTTTTCATTCCCTCTCCTCCTCCTCCCATGGTCGCTTATTTTATATGCCGGTCTCGTCTGTATGACTCTTGGAGCTCCATGTCTTGTCATGTTTGTGTGTGTCTGGTTTGGTCGGTCTGAACTTTGCCTAGTCTGGTTTTGTATGTGTTGTGTTGTGCCATTTGGTATGCGGTTTGTATGTGTTGTGTGGGAGGTGAAGGCAGACGTCACATCAATTCAATTTTTAATTAGCAGGGGCCAAGAGATTCAATTCCAGCTATATATATACGAGGAGATATCCACCCACATCCTTCTCAATCCCAGGTATGCAAATGTATGTACATGTGATCTCATCTCTTTTTGTTGGGTTAACCTTAATACAGATTTTAGATTGGCTTGGTAAGTGATACAGATTTTAGATTGGCTTGGTAAGTGACGTACATTATAGGATTTAATATGAATTTTGTAATTTCAAGCAATTGGCTCGCTTTGCTCAAGTGTTAATGAATTTCCAGGCTAAACTTAAATATGAATTGGTACAACATCAATTTGCGAATCCACAGGCGTGCGCAAGGATTGAATCCCAGGTAGACTAGATAAATTTATTTGCGTCTCTTTGCTTTTCTGGTTATATATGTTCAAATTTATATCAGCCCAATGAGTGAGATGAGCAGGAACAAATTTGATTTGGGATCAGCCTTTTTCAAGTTGTTAACTAGATTGCATAAGCTATGGCTATGGAAAACAGAGACTACCCATGTCTTGGTATGGTGCCATAGGATTATTACCTCCTCCAACTGCTGCAAACATCACAAGCCCTGATTGGTACATAATTAAGAAGGTTGGGATCGGCCTTTTTCAAGTTGTTAATGAGGTTGCATAATCTATGGCTATGGCAAACAGAGACTACCCATGTCTTGGTATGGCGCCATAGGATTATTGCCTCCTGCAACTGCTGCAAACTTCACAGGCCCTGATTGGTACATAATTAAGAAGGTGTGGTAAAATTCTGTATAGTCTCGGTGTGTCTCTTTTTTTATTTATAACAAATTGATTCAATTTTGTTAAATGCATACAACTAGCTATTCAATTCTGGATGAATTCACCTTCCTATTTTTTCTAAAGTTGTAGCGCCTGGTTTGTAGATTTTCTCTAATGGAGGAATATTGGTTTATCCCCAATTCGTTTCATAGAAAGATTTGCCATTGTGTAATAAGATGGAGACTCCACCTCTGTGGTCTGCAATACCAGACCAGAGGTTTCACAAATACTAGCGTTGTCGCCTCTGTTTTCTATGCTTGCAATGTGTTGCGAGGGGTGGGAATGTCGTAAGTATTGGAAGGAAATCTTTTATGATGTTCATTTTCAAACCCAGCAGAGTAGAGCAGAATGAATCTTAATCTTTAATCTTATTCGTTGTGTCGTTGCATATATGCAGGTATCTATGGTGGCTTCCAACGTCCCTGACAACTTTTCAGAAAAACAAGAACAATGACAATATGATAAATTTGAAAATATGACGATATGATTGACACCACAAAAATATTTACGAGAGGATTTTATATTTGAAACAACTGAAATTATAGTGTGATGGAAACAATTATATCGTGTCTCATATAAAAGATATCTCAGCACAGAAGACTTATCATTCATTTGTCAGCAGATTAGTTCATTTGTCATTATTTATTTGTATCAACATGAGTGCCCATCTTCCTTTCTTGTGACGAAGTCCCTTCAAAAAGAGCGTCCTCTAGAGATATTGTGAATGCTCTAATTGGGTTATGGTTTCTCATTTTGATTGTAATCAACATCATTTTTTTTCAAATCATTGCCTAGATTAAGGTAGCTATGGTATCAGATCAAGCACTACATGTATAACTTCTTCTGGAGGATGATGTAGAAGAACCTGGGGTTTTCTCCCTTCTTTCTTGGGAATAACTATCTGACAATTGCCATTTTTTACTATATAGCAAGCAGTTGCAAGCTAAATATGATATTAACTAATTTGCAGTTGCTGCTTTTATTTCCTTTTTTATAATAGTTGTATACTAAGTTAACACTATCATGATACATCTATGGGTTGTCCCAGAAACAAGGGGGTCACTTGATTGGTTAGGTTCTCAATGTTGTACCTCATTGCTTTTTTGACCTTAGGATACCAATCCATGTCATCATATCTAAAGTAATATACCATTCTAATCTGAGTAAGATTTTATCAAATCAATCTTGAGGAGCAGATCTTCTTGATGAATTTCTCCAGCCCACTAGATAGTTTTCAAGCTTAATTTTTTTGTGGTTAATGCTTCTGCAGGAGTCTTGTAAGCCACGTAAACTAGAATGATTAGCCTGGGATCATTAATTGAGTTCTTGTTGGCCGAGTTGTGGTTTATATTGATGATGCCTGCATTAGTTTGCTCTGCAAGTGGTTCTAGATGAAGAGCTTCCAAGCACACATGCTTGTGTTTCAAATCTTTAGATTCTCTATTACTGTGACATTATAGCTTTAATTTTTGCAATTATGATTTTATTGTCTATATGAGTAATCGTTTGCCTGGCTTCATTTTATTGACATCACATGGCATCCAATGCTACAGATTTAGTATTGATCTTGTGAGGTTTGTTTGCACTGAACGCTGGCTAATGCACTGCTTTCCATCATTTTTTATGTATCTTGGGTTGAACCTCCAGTAACAATTCTTGTTATATTTCTCTCTAGTACAATTTCTAAATTTAATGATATCATGTTTGTGACTAAAGAACATCAGCAAGGTTGCTAGTACTCAGGAAACAGGCTTTGCTTATCTTTGATGAGTCAAAATTTTCTTGGGCAGAATTTGGCAAAAGAAATTGTAAGTTCGAGGCAAGATGTTCAGTGCCTTTATGAGAACAGGGCACAACTGAATTCGATATCTATGCACCTTGGAGAAAGTGTTGGTAATTTTTTCTTTACCACTCGTTCTCAGATAATCTTGCATGCAGTTTAATCTCTATTCTGTTATTGAATTTGCAGTTGTTTCTCACTACCTTTATCTGACAATAGCCATTTTTTACTATATAGCAAGCAGTTGCAAGCTAAATATGATATTAACTAATTTGCAGTTGTTGTTTTTATTTCCCTTTTTACAATAGTTGTATACTAATTTAACACTATCAGGATACATCTATGGGTTGTCCCAGAAACCCACCATTAGCATTAATATATATATATATATATATATATATATATATATATATATATATGGGGCCAGGACCATGTGGCAGGTAGCTTGTGAATTGTTATATATATATAGGGCCAGGACCATGTGGCAGGTAGCTTGTGAACTGTAATATAATTTGTACCACATTTAAAACAATAGATAGCCTTTTAGATACAAGTGACATGCAATAGTGAGAATGGATGATAGTATGATTAAATTTAAGTTTCTGACACAGGGCTGAGCATTGTAAAAGAGTCATGCTAGACATGAATTAGATTTCCTATGCATTATATATAAACGGTTTGAAATTTTTAGGATAGCTCATGTGGTTTTACTGGCCATATGAAATTCATATGGACCAAGAAGTTGACGAGGTCAAAATCCATCTCTGAGAGCTTCCCCTGGGATGAATAAGCTTATAGATATCAAATAAGATGCTGTTATTTTACATTTGGCTTTCAACATCCTGTCACGTTCTAAATTTTCCTCTTTCTAAAATTGTTACTTGATTTTCTTCCTTTTTTACTTTGCTCCATACATTGAAGCCAGTTTTGTAGAAAAATAAAGAACTATTGTAAAACAGTTTGATGGTTGATTGAAATGCATAAATTAGAAGTATATTCGCTTAGCCTGATAAGGATTTTTAGAAGAATAAAGTAGAACTGTGTTCTCATTATTCTTTTTCATAGCTACTTCAAATTTTTTAGAAGCATAATCCTTGATTTAGTATCCTGATAAGAAGTTGAAGTTAGAGACTGATAAGCAAATGGCACTAGAAAATATTGTATACTATACATCTGCATGAGTTTCTACAGCAACTTAGATTTGTACATTGATTTATCATGATTCGGTGACTTGCTTCTATCCCAAACGTTACAATGGAATGTGATGATTCATCCTTGATTGGATCGAGAATTGGCATTGCCAAAGCACAATCAGTGGACACCACATCGAGCTAGGATATGTCCGAGGGTAATGTCGGTACTAGATAGTTTTCAAGCTTAATTTTTTTATTGGTTAATGCTTCTGCAGGAGTCCTGTAAGCCACGTAAAGTAGAATGATTAGCCTGGGATCATTAATTGAGTTCCTGTTGGCCGAGTTGTGGTTTATATTGATGATGCCTGATGACGAGGAGAAGAGAGTCCTCTGGTTTGGATTCTTTTTATGACTAATACTAGAATGGTCAAGCAGGTATGTTTATTTTATGATTTTTTTTCTCTAATTTGAATATGTATACCTATTTAAATAATTCTTTATTAATAAATATTTGCATAATGGGATGTCTTATGTGCTGATAATAGCTGATAAAGGGGATTGGATGAATATAGTTCTTGGAAGGGTTTAGCTATGGTTGGGCTTTTCAATAAAATGAAAGCTATTCAACTTAAAGTTCACACTAAACGAGCCTATTGATTTATTTATTTTTGGTCGGCAGTTTTGATTACTTAGGTTTCTTCCTATCCAGAGGTTTTTCATCTTTGAAATGGGCATTGGTTTTTCCCAATTTTTTTCTTTTCATCCATAATTTCATTTCAGCGTGAAGTAGCGGTGTAGTGCTCTATGTTCCATTATGAATACATGTTACACTTATGAATCTTTATGAAAGGAACAAGGCACAATATATATTTATTCGAGATTAAATTGGCGGGTGCGGTAAATTGCAGCGGCTCTGGTTGGTACATCTCCGGCTGCAGCTACAGCCTTAACTTCAACCCAACATTTCGTTGCAGGTACAGCCTCAAATAATATAGGAACAAATGATATTTACATTTTAAATGATATATATGTGTGCATCTGTTCAGATCTTCTTACCTTTTGAATTCTTGTCTCTTTTTTCAGTTTTTTTATTTCGAGAGTTTGAGATCTGTTTGAAGCGGATTTATGCTATTTAAAACAATTTAAATTTACATTTTAAAGAATATATATATATATATATATATATATATATATATGGATAATTGTAATGTAGATGATATGTTTGATTTGATTTGTTATATTTTTAATATTTTTGTTTGTGTTATTATATTGCTGGCAGCTTTGATATTTGTAGGGATTTTCCTTTTCTGATATGTTTTTATTTTAATTAAAAAATAAACATTTTAAAATTCTCGAGTCTTTAAAATTTAGTTATCAACCATGTTTGACAACTTTTCAGAAAAACAAGAACAATGACAATATGATAAATTTGAAAATATGACGATATGATTGACACCACAAAAATATTTACGAGAGGATTTTATATTTGAAACAACTGAAATTATAGTGTGATGGAAACAATTATATCGTGTCTCATATAAAAGATATCTCAGCACAGAAGACTTATCATTCATTTGTCAGCAGATTAGTTCATTTGTCATTATTTATTTGTATCAACATGAGTGCCCATCTTCCTTTCTTGTGACGAAGTCCCTTCAAAAAGAGCGTCCTCTAGAGATATTGTGAATGCTCTAATTGGGTTATGGTTTCTCATTTTGATTGTAATCAGCATCATTTTTTTTCAAACCATTGCCTAGATTAAGGTAGCTATGGTATCAGATCAAGAACTACATGTATAACTTCTTCTGGAGGATGATGTAGAAGAACCTGGGGTTTTCTCCCTTCTTTCTTGGGAATAACTATCTGACAATTGCCATTTTTTACTATATAGCAAGCAGTTGCAAGCTAAATATGATATTAACTAATTTGCAGTTGCTGCTTTTATTTCCCTTTTTATAATAGTTGTATACTAAGTTAACACTATCATGATACATCTATGGGTTGTCCCAGAAACAAGGGGGTCACTTGATTGGTTAGGTTCTCAATGTTGTACCTCATTGCTTTTTTGACCTTAGGATACCAATCCATGTCATCATATGATCTTCTTGATGAATTTCTCCAGCCCACTAGATAGTTTTCAAGCTTAATTTTTTTGTGGTTAATGCTTCTGCAGGAGTCTTGTAAGCCATGTAAACTAGAATGATTAGCCTGGGATCATTAATTGAGTTCTTGTTGGCCGAGTTGTGGTTTATATTGATGATGCCTGCATTAGTTTGCTCTGCAAGTGGTTCTAGATGAAGAGCTTCCAAGCACACATGCTTGTGTTTCAAATCTTTAGATTCTCTATTACTGTGACATTATAGCTTTAATTTTTGCAATTATGATTTTATTGTATATATGAGTAATCGTTTGCCTGGCTTCATTTTATTGACATCACATGGCATCCAATGCTACAGATTGTGAGGTGTGTTTGCACTGAATGCTGGCTGATGCACTGCTTTCCATCATTTTTTATGTATCTTGGGTTGAACCTCCAGTAACAATTCTTGTTATATTTCTCTCTAGTACAATTTCTAAATTTAATGATATCATGTTTGTGAGTCATGTAAGCCACGCAAAGTAGAATGATTAGCCTGGGATCATTAATTGAGTTCCTGTTGGCCGAGTTGTGGTTTATATTGATGATGCATGCATTAGTTTGCTCTGCAAGTGGTTCTAGATGAAGAGCTTCCAAGCACACCTTTAAAAGGTTTCCCAATGGTGTCTTAGAAACCCTTATAGAATTTCACAGGGAGACCATCATTCCTTGGATATTATCATGTTTCAAGGAGGGATAAATCTGGGGTTAAGGCCATGACAAGGAACATGATCAAATACCATTTTGATAGTTTATGTCCTCACAACCAATTCATTGTCAATGGGTTTTAACATATTTTGTTAACAAAATCAATTGATTTTAATGAATATAATACATGTTTTCAATATATCTTCATATTGATTTAATTTCTCATTTGAATAATGATTTCTTAAATAACCCTATCCAAATCAATATGGATGCCCGGTTGTTGTTCGCATGGATTCATTCGTTTACCTTCACCTTTAACTACACAATTTTTACCAACTACAAACAAAGGTCTCTAAAACAAGTTTATGCGATAATTTATGGCTACCTGCATTCCATTTCAGCGGTTTTCAGCATGGCTTCCTCAAATTAAAACTTGGAATCATCGACCCTTGCTTTCAAAAAAGCCCACAAAAGCCCATTCACATTTCAATATTCTTCCACACACTATGCCTTACGGCGTTTCCTTTGCAACATTAGGTGCAAATGCTAGTATAATTCTCAATGTAAAATTGTGATCTAAACACAAATTTTACGATTAACATAAATTTTTTATTACTATTTAAAAATATATATATTATATTTAAGGTTTGAAAACTACTTGTGATCTCAATGTCTAACGCTGTTCTCGCTTCTCTAAATAAAACAAATCTATTAAAATTTATGATGAATTTTAAAAAGACAAATTCTATGATGAATTTAAAAAACACACTGATTTGACTGAAGTACCAAAATCGATGCCAGAGTTAGAACAATAGGAAAGTCATAGTTATCAAGGTTCATTTGTTAAAGTGCCAAGAATGTTTGCATTTTACTTCTGTATGAAAACCTACCTTGCTCTTTTTGGGAAGTATAATTGTGAAAAGCCAAAAATTTGAGAAAACTGTTCTTAAACATCTGAATCAAATATTTTTTCTTCTTGACTGGGTATCTCTGAAACGTAACATCATGAACATTGAGAATCCTTGTAGAATAAGATGAAATAGCACAAAAAAAATACTCATCTGTCATTGAAATGCATGATATAGATTTCTTGGTATGGCAAGCTCTGTTAATTATTATGTATAATTTATGAAATACATGATTGCACTCCCCATTTCAATTTATTAATAGATCATTTAGATCGAAAACATGGATCTAATTCCTGCTCGCTCACTCAAGGGAGGTTTATTGAACGCTTGGAAGTAGCAGAGGTAATGGAAGAAGTGGGCACTGCAGAACATTCAGGCATCGAGCCCTTGGGATATCGCCTAAAATCTTGGCAGTAATCGTAGACCATGTATTTCTTTTGTACGACATCCAGAGCTTGAAGCTGGTACTGGTTGAGCTCGGGAGGGAAATTACAGTCCAAAAAACTGCCTTGCGAACAGTACTGATTATCCAGATTGTGAAGTTCGTCCTTCAATACTGGAGGGCAGGCCACGGTGATGAAGTTTGTGTATGTGGCGAGGAATGGCTGGTAACTGTAATTGGCTTTGTATCTTCCCCCATCTGTTGCCCATGAAGAAGCGTCCCATATAGTTGCATAAACTGACATTGGTTTGGAAGGGTAAATCACTCCCAGGCTCTTCACCATAGGAAATGTTCTGATGGGAATACTGTCCACCATGAACCTGCCATACCAGACAGTAGGAACACAGTAATTTCATGATCTGTCATTATCAAGTCAAGAAAATGATGGTAATTTCATCATATGTCATTATCAAATCAAAAGAAAATGATGGTAATTTCATTGTCATTATCAAATCAAGGAAATGATGAAAATAATCAGAAATGGGAGTATGGTGTAATCCTTGCATTAATGAGAATAGTGATAAACACTGTTAATAAATACGAATAGTCATAAAAACACTTACATTTACATCAGGATACAACTTACATCAGAATACAGAATACATCTCACATTGTAAACATTAAACCAAAAAAATCATTATACATACAGGATTTGACGAGGTGTCCAAAGAATTGTGTAGTTATGAAAGTCTTCAGTAGGGTCGAACCAGAGATGGAATTGCTGTTCCCTGCCTATGATATGGCTTCCGTCTCCTGTCCCGTTTCCATAGACGTTGGTCTGGAGTGTGTAAGGCTCCCCTGGGATTGTTCCCAGGAACTCTATGTCTATTTCGTCATGCCAACCCGGGTAGACTTGGTCGTTTGACAGCTGATCAAAAATCATAATTATACAACACAGATTAGACTCACCATTACCTGAATCAATTTCCACTTTCAGTTAATTCATCAACTTATACATGGAACAAAGGTAGAAAATACATATAAAGTTTTGTGTGTTTTTGATAATGGGTGGAGCTTTCTACCAAAAAAACATGATATAGGATGTTTTCTATAATCTATATAGTTTTTTTTTGGGAGTCATCAGGGGTTCATAATTTTAGTGAAAAAATTTCCATTAAAATTGAATACAATTGAGGGTCAGACAATTACTTAAATAATGCAGTTGAGATATATAGATTATTTCAAGCTTTTATTCTGGTCAAAGAAGAAAACATAAAAAAAAAATTGGTGGTGTGGGGGAGATTTGAGTCTGGTTATTCATGAGCTTGTTCGTGGATCTTTGCTTAAGATTTATAGGTAGCTAAATATTATTGATTGAATCAGAAATCTTAAACTACTTTTCTCTACTATTAGTTTCTTTCATGTGCTGAGAATGAACAATTCTACAACAGATGATCTTGCCAATAAAATTGTAAACTTGGAAGCAGGAGTCCTAATGAGAAATGATATTCTTTCTGTGGCAACTACTTAACAATGAGTTGCTACTCCGTGCAAATTTTCTCTGTATCTACATGTCTTTTGGAGAATCTACACCTCCAAAGAAACCATGTATCCTTTAAGATAGTAAAATAGCTAATTCTCTAAGAATTTTCATTGTATTCATCCCCTTACAATCAGCAATCTAAAAACAGATTTTGATTTAATACAATATTCCCATCACCTCTTAAAAAAAATAATCTACACAGTTTTATAAAAATAAAAATAAAAATTCAACAAAATCGATAGAGTTACATAGAATGAAGTGATGATTCCTGCAGTGTAACCGGCCTGAAGTTTAACAGCAGCATTGAAAAAACCATACATGTATGCTTCTTTAGACTTGAACCCGCTACCTGTCAACGAGAGCAGACAACATATCACATAGTTTTACATCAAAATAAATGAATTTAAAGCCATGTTCGTTTTCAGACATGAAAAGGGAAGAGAGGTGTGTTACCAGATGATCTGTCTAATGTGAGTGTTACTGAGGACTCATCTTGGGAAACTTCTTGGTGTTGGGAACCCCATAGATTGGCATAGCCTTCTGAAAACTTCAAAGTCCTGAGATAATTCATCATAGGAACACCAGGCAAGGATGGCACAGCTGGAATTTCTTCAAAATTAGCTGCTAAGACCACCTTGACTATATGTTCTTGATTCACTAAAAGAATTAGCAAACAAGAGAGGAAAACTGAAATGCCTAATTCCCATCTGCCAGTGCAAGGGAAGATTGAATTCAGGTGGGCAGCCATATTCACAATCTATGCATCAATTCAAGATTCTCAAGAAAATTTGTTGGTGGATTGCTATGGAGTCCAAACATACATTTATATACTGGCAATCAGCCTACGATAGGGGTACAAATGAATAAGTTGGAGCACTGCGCCTCTGTGTGACACCAAACGTAAATGATACGTTAATTGATGGATGGACTCTGGGCAATGCCATTAAATGTGAATTGGTCTCACATTTCTTACTGAATGTCAATTGTGATCAGTGCAACGGCACCATCCTCGAACAAGCTTTGCTGGTATCCCACTCTAAATCATGGGATTTTCATTTTTTTTTTTCAACTGATGCATGGCTTTGCATGCCATAAGAAAAAAATGAGTTAAATGAATCAATCTCATGTTTCTCGCCAGCCTAATATGTTGGCTAGGTAGATCATGTGTCTGCATTGTTTTTATTTGTATCTTTTGATTCTTGAATGCTGCTATATGAATCATGTGTATACATTGTTGTTCTTGTATATAGACGTTTTTTTTGTGGGAGCACATAAATGGGATTGGGGAATCTTTATTTGTATTTTTTGATTTTTGAATGTTGCTAGATGAATCATGTGTATACATTGTTGTTCTGGTATATTGATGTTTTTTGTGGGGGACATAAATGGGATTGGGAAATCAGTAATTAGGTAGAATTTTATCTATATGAATTTAAAATCAGTTTTTAGAATGGTGATAATTTTAATTTTAATTTGTCTACTGATAAAGTGTTTTGTTAAGGCACTTTTTGATGTGAAGTCATAATTTCTCCCTTAAATGTAAGTGATATATTGGACATGATGAAAAGGTAGACTTACGCTTACAAAAAAAATTTAATTTTAATTCTGATTCTATAAAATTATAAATTATACATAAATTTGAATAGATTGTATTAATATCAATAATCTAAACCACTTCTACATATGCATTGTGTTTGTTAAATATAAATAAAATTAAATAATTTTTATTTATTAAATTTTAAAATTATATTTTCTAATTAAGTTAATCTTAATTCTAAAATTAATTTTATAAAATTATAAATGATAAATAGTATGATTTATATAAATAAAATTAAATAAATTTTTATTTATTAAAATTTAAAATTATATTTTCTAATTAAGTTAATCTTAATTCTAAAATTAATTTTATAAAATTATAAATGATAAATAATATGAATAAATCATACTAACAGTATTAATGTGAACCATCTCACATCTTCTCAAACCACAAGTGACACACATATCTTTTGATTTAATAAAGCTTACCTAAAGGATATTAATCAAGTGGGATTCCTATATCATATAACATGTTTAATAACTTAAAACTGCAATATTTTAGGACTACTCAAACTACAAGTAACATATTTTTTTACTTTAAAAAACTTAACTAAAGGATATTAATCAAGCGAGTTTTCTATATCATATAACATGCTTAATAAATTAAAACTGCAATCAAAATTAGGGAAAATTCAGCGATTAGATGGGAAGGGAAAGTAACGCCCCAGCCGACGAGAGGGAAGTTTGTGGGGAGGAAAAATGTGGAGCTACATGTTGGAAAGACCAAAGTTAGGTGGTGACAAAGAAGTGGGCTTACCAATGTTTTTTTGTTGACCGTGCATTTCCCCGTGAGAAAAGCCAACAAACTGGTTAGCACAGTAAAAATTTAATATGATATGGGTATTAATATGGGTTTACTGATTAAATTTATTGTCATGGCATATTTGCTTCATCAGGTTGGAGGGAAAATTACGAAGTAGAAGTGTCCTGGGATAATAAGATAGGCGGAGATTATATGAAATGGGTTTATAGTTTACTAATTATGATTTATGTTTTTATTGTTTTATTTAATTATGTAAGTATGAATAAGGATATATTTTCAATATGAACTGAAAATTTCAGATTTTAAAGAAATAATTATGTTTTTATTGTTTTATTTAATTATGTAGGTATGAATAGGGATATATTTTCAATGTAAAATGAAAATTTTAGAATTTTTTTTATATAGGTTAAATAAATGATATAAATATTAAGTAATTATATATTTTTATTGGAGAAATATTTCGTTTAATTATTTTTTAGTTAAATAGATTTAATGATATTTTGTAATGAAAGTAAAAGTAATTGACTTAAGATTATGCAAAATCCAACTATTATTTATTTATTTTTTTTCAATGTGGTTCATGGACTCCGAAGATTGGTGACCCCTATGTCCACGGAAATGGTCTCGGGTAGATCCACCTGAAAGGATCAGTGTTTCCCACTCATTTTAGAGCCTAACCTCGAGGGTGTCAAGGAGAATTGGCACTATGGCCTCTCATAGCAAGGTGCTTATGCGACGGGTACTTGACCAATTGAGCTAATCCTTGGGGCTTGAACCCAACTATTATATACTAGCATATATATATGTTTTAATTCCAGTTTTATAATGTTTTAAGAGGGATACAATTTTTCTCGGTGTTTTTTGTTTATTTATTTTTTTAAGATTAGAAAAAATTGATGAGATAAAAGGTATTCACTTATTTTTTGGATCATTTTAAAGCTTAGTTTTTTTTTTCCTCGAAAAAACCTTGTATTTTCATTCATTTATAGAAAAGGTCCAAAAATACATTCTGCATATGCACTCCTATGTGCATTCCTTGGAAACTGTTATGTCCCCACTTGAGGCTGTAAAAAAACCAATATATGTCTGCAAAAAACACCGAACTATAGTATAAGTTGTTCTATGAGAACTACAAAAAGGGTCGATCATTGTGCTAGTGCATCAGTATATATGGAACCTATTGCTAAAAAAACAACAAAATAAAATAGAAGAAAACTAAAAAAAGATAATAATATACATGGGGAAAGATCAAGTAATGTTGGCATCACTTGTCTTCCCCTTCTTTCCTTTCTTTTTTTGGACTTATTTCCAATTCCCAGCTTTGAGATCCACTGGGACTAGAGCCAAATCGCACCCAACAGTTTCTAAAGGATGCTCTTTATCTGAATCCGAGTTTTCTGATATGTGGACACATTTTGTGCCCACCATGTCATCCTCTTTGTATGTCATATTTATCTATTGGTCTGTATCTTGGAATCCTATAGAATGTTGTTGTGAAGCATTTTCATCCTATGTGCCTCCATGTTCTTATTTTGTTGGATTTTTCGTGGTTTCTTCTACTTCTTCTTCTTCAGAGAGATGTGGTTCTGAAAACTACCATCCCTTTGGCTTGTGAATCTTTTTCTTTTTTGGGTTTTTCTTAGCTTGTGGGAAAACATCTTGAAGATGTCATGTTTGAAAACAAAAACGACATCTGAATGTTGTGTTCTCATAGTCTAAAGTTTGTGACCATTGAATTTTTTTATGTTTTAAAGTTATATGATCCAGTAAGCCATTGTTGAGGTCAATCTCCATGCATATTCGAGCAAAGGTAAACATACCTATATCTATTTTTTCTATGTATCTTTTTTTAAACTTGCCCAAAGTATTTCCAATACCCTCTAAGACTTGATCATGCCAAAAAGGAATATGGAGGTTTAGGAGTCTCACCCATACTGGAAATGTATTGATGACCATATTTGTTGCATCAAATTCTGGAAACCATGGAGTAATAAAGAGCCCTGCTCTACCCCAAAACCATGGCCCTTCATTTAGTGCAAAATCCATATCCTTCTGTGTATCAAATTGTACAATAAAAAACCCTTTGGAGCATAAATAAAAGTCACAATTGTGTGTCCAAGTAGAAAAAGATCCACTAATGGAAGGCTTCCGATTTGGGCCAGAAACCATTAAATCTACAAATAAATGCCTTGGATTAAAGAGTAGTGAATAGTGAATTTACCTTTGGAATGTTTACCTCTAGTGCAGGTGTATGCTCCATCTGGTCAACAATGTAAGGACCTAGATTGCTTTGTATTTGTTTTGTTGGAGAAGAAGGTTACCCTTTCATAACATCTTTGAAAGAGTTAGTTTTCCCATTTTGTTTCCTGGGTCCTGAAGCTCCTCCTCTCAACCTTGAGTTCAGGATTAATGTTGAGTTCCTTGAAATGTTATAGTTTTGGATCTAGAAAGAATCATTGAGTACCTTCCCTTCATATTGCATACTTTGAAATATAGTAGGAAACCCCCACTTTTTCTCAATATATTGTTTTATAGAGGAGATAAAGGCAAGTCTATTGGTCCATATAGAGTAGGACTTCCCACTCATGTTTTTTATGTAAATTTGAAATATACTATGAGCCTTCACATTCCAGGGCACACATGATGCATAACCCAAAGGGAAAATTAGTTGCATAGAGGGAAATGAAGCCATTTAAAATCGTGGTATGAGGCCTTCCTTAACCCCACTATCTAGAAGGCGTATCAAACTTTAAAAAACAACAGAGGGGGCACATGGAGCTGAAGATAATAAATTTGTTGGCAAATCAGACCCATTTCTCTCAGGACATCTAGATCCCATATTCGACTTGCGGCACCTTCATTCCTGAGCCAAACTCTATTCCCACCATGAAATAAGACGATCCAATCCTCCTCAACCATACCTCAAAGCAGAAAAACTAGTCTCCATTATTCAACCATTCCCCAACAAGCAAAGCCAACTCCTCGCAGGCGGCGACATCTAGGCAAGAGAGGCATAGTGGGTCAACCCCAGAAACAATTGCCTATACCATTTTTCCTTCCAATACTGGTTCATAAAAATCCCTTTCATAACATCCATTTGTTCATTTTTTTTAAATCTTAGTTAAGATGGATTTAAGCTACTTTGTAGTCCACATTGAAATAATTTTTTTAATATTATTATTATTATTTTAAATGGCATGTGTCAAGCAGTGAATGGATCAAATATTTCCTTATATTGAGAATTAAAAAAAATCCTATGTTTTAAATACTAATTTTTTTAATTTTTAATTACCTTATATATCTTTTTCTTTGCATAAAGTTGATATAACATTATTTTAATTATGGTGAAAATTGAAATGTTTTATGTACAATTAAAATTAATTAATCTTTTTATTATTATTTTTTAAATGTCACATGTAAACTTCATGTTATGTTGAGCATAGAATGGATTACACATCTCGCTCATATTGGGTTTTACAAAGCGACCTTTCAGTGCAACATGAAATTTATTATTCATCTTGACTGCACGAATTCCATGTTGAACACAAAATGAATTACTCATCTCCCTCATAATAGGCTATATAAAATATATTTAAACAAAAATTACTTTTAAACACATAAAATATTATTAGTTGGGTGGCTAGAGAAGCCAATAAACTAATTTCCTTTGGTCAGATTCTACGTAGGATCTTGTAACTCAATTTCCTATGGTCAATGTGAGATTGGTAACTTATCATATCAAATGTGATGCAATGAAATCTCATAAATTTATTTCCTATATTCATAGAGAAGAGATGAGGCAACATAACAGTTAGTAAAGGCTTTAGGGTTGTATTTGAGGTTGATTGAAGAACTAAGGATGTGGGATACAAATATGGAAGCATGTGATAATTATTAGGGTTTTCAAAAAAATTCAAAAATGTGTGCTTGCTTAGTGAAGCTAAAATGTGTGCTTTCTCCATGAGAATACTTTGTAACTAGTTTATTCTAGTTTTTTTGTTTGATGTAAGGTTAATTGAAGGGCTAAGGATCTAGGGATAAAATCCAAAGCATGCAATATTTACTAAGGTTTCTATACAATTTCTAAAATTTGTGTTTTCTTAGCCAAAATATTTATTAGGTCCCTATACTACTAGTGTAGCCCCTTATTGTTATTAGTGTAACCCCCTTATTGTATTGGTGTGCCCATGTAGTCCCCATATTGTTATTATTGTGCCCCATAGAAGCCCGCTATTGTTATTGTTGTGCACTTACATTATTATTGTTATGTCGGCTCTGATTATATTGTGACCCCTTAGACTCCTATATATAGAAAGGAGGTATTGTCATTTGGATCATCCAAGAATTGTTCATTTATGTAATGTAAAGGAGGATTCCCCCTCAAAGAGGCTCATTTTGAAGTTATTGATCTATCTCTTCTTCTATTTTGTGAGCTGGTTTCATAACATTTGGTATTAGAGCTTTGGATTCTAGGGTTTCACTGCTTCAAACAGGTCATCGTGGAATTTTATCTATAACATATTGTCTACGAAGGTTCAGAAGATAAAACTAAAATCCATTTGATTCGAAATCTAGATTAACCTCTTGTTTGAATTTTAGATCTTGGTTCACTATATTTTCGTAGATATGATTGAGGTAAATTAGAGTTTTTGCAAGATTCCGAATTCTATCTCAAACAAGTGACCTTGGGAAAATTTTCATAACTTTCCCTCTAAGCATCGGATTAAAATTTCGTAAAAAGAAACAGAAAGAGGACAGACTGTATCTTTTTGGGTATCGTTTTCAGGGCCAAAGGTCAAAATAGTGACACGTGGAACTTCGTACAAGTTCGATCTACTGAACTAGTCTATAATCAAGTCATCGTTGGATATTGGGCATAATGCTTTCTTGAAGAATCCAATATTGATCAAACCTGTGGGGTTGAAAAGAGGACTCAGAGGGCTACCACAGTACAAAATTTCGGAACTTGGAGATCTGAAATTACAGAGTTACAGTTGTTTCGATATCGAGCTCCTAAAAGCAAGAAAAAGAGATATTAGGAAGTTTGATGGCAAGGATCCGGACTTTGATACTACAGATGGAGGAATATTTTGATCTACATGATACGAAACCGTTAAAAAGGTATGTATTTCATCTTTATATTTTAGAACCATATCAGTTTGTATGATATAAAGAGATTTGTTCTCGTAAACCACTTGTCACCTGGTCAATTTTCACAGAGTAAATGATAGCACATTATGAGGATACAAAGAGAAACACTTTCTTTAGCAAATTGATAAATCTCAAACAAAAGGGTTCAATGGAAAAGAACATTGAGGAATTCCAAAAATTGAATATAAGGGTAAATGATATTCCAGAGAAGCAGGTGATTGATGTCTTCATAGGGACTTTAAAGGATAACATTCAACATGAGGTTCACCTTTGGGAACTTGATTCATTGGAGAAGGCATTTAGGTTGGCAAGAAAAATTGAAAAACAAATTATGGCAACAAGGAAACCTACCACTCACAACTATAAATATGGAAGTGTGGTTGCTCCTAACCTTCCACAACCTACATATTTGATACCAAAACAATTGGAAGAAAAAAGAGAAAAAGTGCTTTGTTATAGTTGTGATAGCAAATATACTAAAGGTCATAAGTGTGCTGAGAAGAAATGATTTTACATAGATTTTGAAGAGGAGGAAGAAAATGATCAAGAAAAATAAAAAGAAGAGGATATACACCAAGAACCAACCCCAGATAAAGAAGAAATGAATCTGACCTATCTTGTAATGCATTGGCAGGAATTACCACTGCTCAAACTCTTAAGATAGAAGGACATATCAAGAAGAAAAATGTTCAAGCATTAGAAGATCACATCGAGCATCAACAACAAGTTCTACAAGTCTTAAAGGATAAAATCACTTTGGCGCAGAATCAAATGAAACAACGGGCATATCAACATTGTAGTGAAAGAAGTTTTGATGTAGGCGACTGGGTAGTTTTATGGCTACAACCATACAAACAAAGGTCCCTCAACCAAGCTAAGAAGGACAATAAATTATCACCAAATTAATATGGTCCCCACAAGGTGTTACAGAAGATTGGTATTATGGAATACAAATTAGAGCTTCATGCATCTTCCCTAGAGCACCTAGTTTTCCATGTTTCATGCTTAAATAAGGTTATAGGTGACAAGCTCCCAGTTCAAACAATATGATCAGAACTTGACGAGGAAGGAAAAGTCACATTGGAACTTGAAGAATTCATGGAAAACGGAACCCGACAACTACGGAATTGATCAATTTCAGAGTATCTCATCAAGTGGAAGAACCTACCCGCTAAAGATTTCACATGGGAGGATGAGAATTTTATAGAGAAGCATCTAGAACTACTTGAGCATTGAGGACAACACTTTTTGAAGGAGAGGGGCATGTTAGGTCCTTATACTACTAGTGTAGCCCCTTATTGTTATTACTGTAGCCCCCTTATTGTATTGTTGTGCCCATGTAGTCCCCATATTGTTATTATCGTGCCCCATAGAAGTCCACAATTGTTATTGTTGTGCACTTACATTATTATTTTTATGCCATCTCTTATTATATTGTGACCCCTTAGACTCCTATATATAGAAAGGAGGTCTTGTCATTTGGATCATCCAAGAATTTCTCATTTATGTAATGTAAAGGAGGTTCCCCCCTCGAAGAGGCTCATTTTGAAGTCGTTGATCTATCTCTTCTTCTATTTTGTGAGCTGGTTGCATAACAATATTCCACAAATAACTTATTTATATCCGTTTGTAGATTTTTATAGGATTTGATGTTTGGAAGGACATGTGGGGTCATGTGATGGGGATTCAACATACTTAGTTTTTTCTTAGAATCTAGCGTTTATGTAACAACCCTGGTGAAAATTTCATGTAATAAAAGTTAATAAAGGAAAACTAAGACAATGGTTAAGGGACACTTATTCCAAGATGAATGTTGGGCAAAGATATCCTAGTGGGCATTGTTGAATGTGTTGTAAGGAAAAGACATTAAAAGTAAAAAAGTAATTTTTGGCACATTTATTTATGAAAATAAAGGAAATTAGGAGAAAAGGAAGGTGAAAGGTCACAGGTTGCATGTGAGGAGGGAAATGAATGAAAATAATGGAAAATGAAGAAAATAGAGGCCTCATTCATAAAAAGGCTTCTAAGGATCAGTTGGTAACCTTTTGTCAGTTTAGCTTTAGAGCTCTCTCATTATTCTATCTCTCACTCTTGGTCACTTAGAGCTTTCTTGGAGCACTCTCGTTTGAAGCAAAGGAAAGGAAAAACAAGCAAGGGAAAGGAAAACCAAGCAAGAATCAAGAAAAGGAAAGAAGGATCAATCAACTTTAGTAGGAATACCTGCAAGTAACCTTTTGCATGTGTGATTCCTGAGCTGGTTTAGATATGCATGGCTTTGAATGTTGGTGTATGGTTCTCTTGTTGTCATTGGCATGGTCTTGCCTGGTTGTGACAGTGGATTTCAACCTAGCCTTGCCTTTTTCTAGATGCCATGGTGTTGGGATGTTTATTTCGGTTTTTGAGCTTTGGTTTTCTGGATGGATTTTAGAATTCAGGGCGGAGGTGGTCTCAAGTCTCATTCCCAAAATCCTAGGAATCCCTTGATCGGTTTTGGTGGGATACACGGTAAAGCCTGAGGGAGAAGTCTCGGTTTAGGGCCTAGTGATCCAGGTTTGGATTACAGTAAAGCCAAAGAGACTGGTCTTGGTTTAGGGCCTAGTGATCCGGTTTGGATTGCGGTAAATCGTGAGAGACAAGGAGACAGAAAATTCCTCAAGAATAGTGATGGATTCTGGATGGCATTCCAAGTTTGGTTCGGTTCTAATCAAAGCACCAGTTTTGGCGTGATCACAGTTTGATGAGGGTGGAGGTGGTTTAATCTTTGGATTCCCTTGATTGTTCTTGTATTGCTTGCTCTATGAGTTCCTGTAGGTTTTAACCTCGTATAGAAATTACCTACATACGAATTCTAAAAACAGAAAATAAAAAATCATGAGAGCATAAAACATAAAACAAATATACACAGATATCTTCTCCTAGATCCCAAAATTGGGACTACCAGATTGATTTTTCATTATATTCCTTTCAATTTTACAATACATATATATACATGTCTAAGCATCCATAAACCCCAATCCATTAACCCTAGATTAGAACATAATTGTAGTTCCCTTGAGCGGATCTACAAAATACCATGGGTAGAAAACCATCATGCCCAAAACAATGTGCGAATATTACGCACAAAACCATAGGTAGGTCTGCCCACCTAATATAGGGTCCAAACATGTTTTCCCAGGGGCATTGCCCTAGACCTCATAGAGGGTAGCTACCGCCCCCCTGTGACTCCCCCGCTACACCCGACACAATGAAGGGGGTTCTAGTTGCCCCCCTCTAACCCCTCGGCTTCATTGTTGGGGCTATCATGGAAAGAATATAACACACACCCAACATTCTCCCACTTGTTGTTTTCTTTCCACAAGCAAGCTTAGTCATTCGTCTAGCCCTGCAACGCCCATTGTTTCTCTACACTAAGTGAACTTCTCAGTGCTCATAGATTTTGTCAATCAATCTGCAGTATTCTTCAAAGTGTCCACCTTTACCAGCAACATATTTTTTTCCTCAACCATATCCCTTACAAAGTGATACTAAACATCAATGTTCTTTGTATTTGAATGATAAGTAGGGTTCTTTGCCAAGAAAACTAAACTTTGGTTGTCACAGTCTATCCTTATAGGTTGTTGTACTAACCCATACTTGAACATAATCTCTGCAACCAAATTGCTTCCTTGCTTGCATGAGTGGCTGCCATGTATTCTGCCTTTATAGTTGAAAGTGTCACTACAGACTATCTCTTATTCATCCAACTAACTGAACCTCCAAATAGGTTAAACACATACCACTTGTAGATCTTCTCTGATCCATATCTCTAGCCTATTTTGCATCAACAAAGCCAGGGATGTCCAAAACTCTATCCAATACTGGTATTCCTTGGTAGCACAAACCATAATCACTAGTGCCACAAAAATACCTGAAAACCCGCTTCACTATTATCCAATGCTCCTTCCCACGTGTTGACATAAAATTGCTCAATACTCCCACTACATGTGCAATGTCTAGTCTAGTACAGACCATTGCATACATCAGGCTACCTATTGCACTTGCATATGGAACACGGGACATGTCCTCTTTCTCTTCTTGTGCCTTGGGACATTGTTCAGTAGATAACTTTAAACCTACATGAAGAGGAACCTTCACTGGTTTACTATCCTCCATATTAAACCTCTGCAGTATTGTCTAGACATACTTCCTTTGGTTTAACCAGAGCTTCCTCTTTTCTCAGTCTCATTTAATTTCCATGCCCAAAATATAGTTTGAAACAGCAATATATTTCATGTCGAATTTGGAGGACAACTGGGTCTTTAGTTCCTGGATAATTTCTTTGTTATTTCCAATCAACAACATATCATCCACATACGACACCAAATAAATAACACGTCACCAAATAATTTAAAATACACACAATGATCTGCTTTTCTTCTAGTGAAGCCAAGTCCCCGTATATATGTATCAAATTTCTGATACCACATCCTTGGTTACTGATTTATTCCATAAAGAGACTTTTTTAACTTGCATACCAATTCTTTCTTACCCTTCACCGCAAAGCCTTCAGGTTGTTTCATGTAGATCTCTTCTTCACATCCATTTTTTCTACTTCAAAATCAAAAGCAGTAACAAAGGATAAAAGTAATCTAATAGAAGCTACCTTAGCAACAGGAGAAAAAATATCACCAAAATCAATTCCTAGCACCTGGGAATAACCTTTTGCTACTAACCGAGCTTTGTATTTCTCCACCTTTCCTTGTACATTCATCTTCTTCTTAAACACCCATTTTCTTCCAATGGGTTTCCTTCCATCTGACAATTCCACCAGATCCCAAGCCCCATTTTTGTGCAAAGATGCTATTTCATCAACCATGGCCTCTTTCTAGAGTTTTCCATCCTCTAAATCTACTACTTCCTTGACAGTTTTGGGATCATCATCAGTAATAGATAAAGAAAAATTTGAATAGAAACCAGTTGGACTATACCTTTCTAGTTGCCTTCTTTCTCGAACTGTTCTTCTCATAGTTAGAGTTTGTGGCTCTTCATTTTCTAATTCCTCTTTTGTTGTAGAGTCTGATTCCTCCTCCTTTAGCTCAAAATTTATCTTCTTAGATTCCTTTGGTAGGACTTTGTGTTTAATAACATATTTCACCTATCTAAACACCACAATCGCGGTTGTACATAACCTTCCTTGGTTCTAGGTTCCAAAGCTTATAACCTTTTAAACCACCCTTATACCCAATAAAGATGCACCTTTCAGATTTATTATCCAACTTGGTTCTTTTCTCTTTTGGTACATGTACATATGCATCACATCCAAATACCCTCAGATGTGAAAGAGAGGGTTTCTTACCAGTCCATACTTCTTGTGGAGTCTTATCCTCCAACGCTGATGAAGGTGATCTATTGATCAGGTAACATGTAGTCTCCACCACCTCTGCCCAGAAATCTTGTCCTAACCTGACACCATTGAGCATGCTTCTTGCATTTTCAATCAATGTCCTCTTCATTCTTTCTGCAACTCCATTTTTCTAAGGTGTGTATGGAGTAGTCTTCTGCCATGATATACCACACTTCTTATAGAAATCTTCAAATTCCTTCTTGCAAAAATCTCCACCATTATCTGTCCTCAACACCTTTATCTTCTTCTCTGTCTGGTTTTCCACCAGAGCTTTAAATTTTCTAAACCTGTCAAAGACTTGAGATTTCTTCCTGAGGAAATATATCCATGTATTCCTTGAGAATTCATCTATAAGTCATACATAGTACACAAACTTACCCAATGATGGAACCAACATAGGTCCAAACACATCATTGTTCACAAGCTCTAATATTTGTTTCGCCCTCTTAGCACCAGAGGGGAAACTCACCCAATTTTTCTTCCCATATACACAATTTTCACAGAAATCAAAATCCAGAGAGTAATTAGACATACCTTCTACCATACCATTACCATGAAGTATTTGAAGGCCCTTCTCTCCAATATGTCCAAGCCTTTGATTTCATAGCATGGTATTTTCTCCGGAGACCACTAGATATTTTTCTCCACTTTCAGGAACGACGGAACTGTTGCACCCATCAATAACAATGCTACCCTAAAGCTTGTACATAGTTCCAATCCGAACTCCCTGCATCAATACTAATGCCCCGAAAACCATCTTGTAGGTATCTTTCTCGAACATTGTTTTTACACCTACATCATCTAGCTTGCTTACAAAAATCATATTTCTGGCCAATGCAGGAATATGCAGAATGCCCAAAAGTGTTCTAATCCTTCCACCTTGCAACTTCAACTTGAATTTTTTGCGACTCACGATTCTAGCCTTTATTTCATCCCTTAAGAAGAAATCACCACCATCATATTTATCATACTCACAAAACCACTCCTTGTGGGGACTGAAGTGAAAGGATGCACCTGAATCAATCAACCATGCCTAATGATCTACATGTGTACTTGAAGAAGAAGCCAAGTACACATCCCTGCCTTCATCTAAGGTAGTTTTCACCTCTATAGAAAGAGCATCATCAAATACCTTTCCTTTCTCAGCAGCTTTAGATCTACAACTCTTTTTGAAGTGCCCTTCCTTTCCGCATTTCCATCACAAATTTACAGGTTTTTTTGGAGATTTAGATCTCCCTCTAGATTTCGATCTCCCACTTGAGGATTTTTTTTTTTTTTTGGGACCGTCCTCGTACAAACAAAGAATCACCATTCCGACCCTCTGTATTTTTCCATCTCATCTCCTCCAATAGCAAAGATGTGAATATTTCATCAAACTATAAGGTAGTCACATTGCTACCTATTGTAACAACCAGACTATCCCACGAATCTGGTAGAGAATACAAAAAAATGATGCACTTATCTTCATCTGAAATTTTTATATCTACAGATAACAATTGGCTTGCCATAGTATTAAAGGCGTTCAAATGATTTGTCACTGATTCTCCATCCTTCAACCTCAGGTTATACAACTTTTTCTATAGGAACAATTTATTCACCAGAGACTTAAATTAGTAAAAATTCCCTAACTTGTCCCATAAAACCTTCTTCAAAAATTCCCCTGATACATTTAGAAATATTGAATCTGAGATACACAACCGTATTGTGCTTTTTGCCTTCTGATCCAAATTCACCTAAACTTCAGCTGACATTATCATTGGTTTAGTACCTAGATCTACTGCGATCCACTAATCTTTATCCACTAGCAGATCCTCCATCTTGAGTTTCCAAAATTCAAAACTCTGACCATTAAATTTCTCGATCTCTATCTTTCCACTGCTCACCATATTATTTCACCACAAGAATCGATCCAGCAGATCTCCCACTGAACAGGGTCTACCACAGGCCCGAGCAAAACCCCTCAACTGCAAAAATATCCCCTTGAAGTAAAAAAAACTCTGATACCAAATGTAGGTTTTAACCATGCACATAAATTACGTGCAGACGAATTCTAAAAAAAGAAAATAAACAATTGTGAGAGCATAAAACATAAAACAGTTATACATATATATTTTCCCCTGGATCCCAAAATTGGGACTACCAGATTGATTTTCCATTATATTCGTTTCAACGTTACAATACATATATGTACATGTTGAAGCATCCATAAACCCAAATCCATTAACCCTGGATTAGAACATAACTGTAGTTCCCTTGATGGATCTACAAAATACAATGGGCAGAAAACTACGATTCCCAAAACCATGTGCGAAAACCACACACAAAACCATAGGTAGGTCCACCCACCTAATATAGGATCCAAAAAAAATTCCCTGGGGGGTCTGGTCGACCCCCTCAAACCCCCCACTATGCCCCGTGCAACAAAGGGAAACCTGATCAGCCCCCCTCTAAACCCCCAACTTCACTACTAGGGCTAGTGGTGGAAAGAATATAAAACACACCCAACAGATCCCACATTCATGCTTGGAATATGGCACGGGGGTGACTAGCTGAAAAAGAGATTTGGTTCAGCTATGTCTATGGTTGGGTGGTACATGGAAGTCCTGAACCTAGTCAGATTTTCTTATGATTAATGAAATATAAGCACTCTTACTTTTGCACTTGTGTATATGTGGATGAAATGGTTGTCTTATCTATGATATTTACACGGTTTTATGCTAGTTATAAGCATGGTTAAATGATTGGTTCATGTCATGGTTATTTTATGTACTTACTTGTAATTGTTAAATGAATCGATGCAAGACCTCATTGATGATATAATAGTTCATTAGAGAAGGAGGTGATCCTTCTGGTTATGTTTCATAAGTTATTTCAATCATTTATGCTTTGTCTTGTATCCTAAACTTGTAGGTTGTATTGATGCCAAGTGTTTGACAAAATTTTAGTCTCAGTTGGGGATGCTCAGGCCTAATCTTGAGGTTGGGTTTGATTAATTAGTATTGTTATCATGTATTTAATGATTCTATAAGGTTCCAACAAGTTCTGGCAGAGGCTAAGAGGTTTGGTCTAGAAAAATGGCTCAATTTCTAAGATTGATGACCTATAGAGTGTTAGCCTAAAGACTAACTCGCCTGGGTAGTGTTTGGGGAGCATTATAACTCACCTGGGCAGTGTCTGGGGAGTGTTACCTTTCCCTAATTTTCTCAAACAATAATGGAACTCAGGGACAAGTTGTCTGAGTGGCTGACTTGTCTCCTGAGGGGTTTGTTGATGGTGTTGGATGACTGTGTGTGATGTTCCATCGATTCCACTTCCTTAAGGACACATAGGAGGTTGAATCCCATCATAGTAGCCTCTCGTCTCATGTTTACCCTAGTTGGCATGGTTACTTTGGCTATACCTAGGAGGAGGTGTTATAGAGTGGTATCAGAGCATGGTTCACCCCTCAGACTGGATGGGCAGTGTATTTTGGTCATGCATGAATGTCAATTCCATGTGTGTCTCTTAGATTTGTGTTCCATGTGCTTGAATAATTGAATCATGTT
The DNA here is from genome assembly GCA_031772625.1 of Pinus tabuliformis. Classification (NCBI taxonomy): domain Eukaryota; kingdom Viridiplantae; phylum Streptophyta; class Pinopsida; order Pinales; family Pinaceae; genus Pinus; species Pinus tabuliformis. The sequence goes on along the minus strand of CM062809.1, from coordinate 480,363,462 downwards.
GATCATGATGGTGGTAAGGTGTCATGGGGAATCTGATGATTTATTTTCCAGAATGTATTGTCAGAAGTACATGACTGGTTACTTGACTATTTGAAGCTTGATTTTATGCAACTTGACTACATTCTTGTATGTTAGGTTACAGTTTTGAATATTTTGATTACGTGTATTAGTCTCATAAGTTGATTACGAGAATTGATCACTTATGCTCGACTACATGCGTTTATGCATATGTGTAGTTGACTAGGCATTTCTTATGCATATTAACGGTTGCATGTGGCAATGTGTACAATGGATTAATGGTTGTTGTCATGCATGAGGTCGTAGCATGCATTGTTGATATGGCCTTGAATTGATGACTGAACCCTAGCTAAAATGATTTTTATGCGTTGATATACTTATTTGATATATGTATATATATATGCTATTATGATTATGTTATATATGTATCATGTTGACTTGGTGATCTTTTAGACAAGTTATCCTCCCCGATCTATACTAAGGTACGTTGATTATTGTGATTTGGTTTATCTAAAATATTATGCATTGCAGGAAGAAACCTTAATGGCTAGCAAGATGGTTGATTACAAAGACTCTCCCTATGAATCCGAAGAGAAGTATGGTGGTGGGAATCCTTCTGATTTGGAAGTTACATTGAGAATCTTGAAGGATGAAATAAGGAGTTGCAAAGAAGACAATGACAAAATCCTGCAGGCACAAGAGAAATAAGCATAAATGAATGCGATAATACCTTAGAGTTTTTCAGATTTGTAGTGACATGGACCACTTTGGATCAACCATGGATATGAGGACAAGACTAATGTGACATATGGCAACAGGTCTCATAGTAGACACATGTCAAATAGATATGACATGATCAGAGATGGCAGGATGTTGGACACTTTGAATAGGAGAGGTACTAGACACATGTATTATTCTAGTTCAATTTCTGACAGACATCATGATCGTCATCATTGTCATCCTTAAAGGAGGAGTGATAAATAATACTTTCCAGATGAGTTTAAGAAAGTGAAGCCACCTAACTTTTATGGGGAAATGAAGAGATTGCAAGATGTAGAGGCTTGGTTTCTTTGTATGAGGAAATTATTTAGATTGCATGATTACTCAGAAAACATGAAAGCAAGAATAGCCACTTTCAGTCTCAAAGGTAAAGCAGATATTTGGTGGGAATATGTGAAGAATGTTAAAGGTATAGATGAAGATAATTTGACTTGGAATGAGTTTGAAAGGCTCTTCAAGAAGAAGTATTTATCGGAAATATACTATGATGACAAAGATAAGGAGTTTTACGAGTTGTAGATAGGTTCTATGATAGATGGTGAGTATACTAGAAAGTTTTTAGAGCTATTGAGATATGTGCCTTACCTCAAGGAGGAGAAGGCCAAGGTCGTTGGAGGAGGCCAACCAAAAGTTGAAGCATTGTTATGAGCAGTCAAAGTGTAAAGTTGAGCCTAAGCATGACTTGAAAAGAAATGACAAAGCTAAAGGAAAATGGCCACCAAAGAGAGGAAGACCGCAAGATGCAAGTGAGAAAGAAAATTTAGTTCCTTACAAAAGATTCAATACAACTAAGAAGGGACATGGAGAGTAGTAGGCTAGGGGCAGTGGTAGGGAACCATTACAGTGTTGGATATGTGGTGTGGATCATTGTAAGGGATTGCCCACAGTATCAGAGTGGTGGTAGACCCCAGATCCAGATTGCTCAGGAGGCACATACAGTTGGTGGTGTTGGTCATAGTATTCCTCGGATCTATGCAATTGTGGAAAATAGGCAGGCAGATCATCAGGCATCAAGCATTCAGATGGATGGTAAGCTTTGAGTTCAAGTTCTTTCTATTTTGATTGATCTTGGATCTAGCTATAGTTATATTAACCTTGACCTGGTGGATAAGTGTGGTTTGAGAAAAGAAGTGCATGCAGAATATTGGTTGGTATAGTTGGCTACAGGTATGAAGAAGAGAGTTCACCATTGGGTGAGAGCTTGTGCATTTGAGTTAAATGGTATGCCTACAATAACACATTTGAATGTATTTCCATTAGGATCGTATAGTATGCTTTTGGGTATGGATTGGCTATACCTTCACAGAATCAAAGTGGATTTCTTCGACAAGGCCATTGAATGTGTGGATGATAGTGGTGAAAAGAGGACTTTGCAGGGAAAGAAGAAGCCTACATCAACAAGGATGGTTACCACTATGTAGGCTAAGTGTAGTTGCAGAAAAGGTTGTGTGATGTTGACAGTACATATTTCTAGTGACGAGGGTAAGGAGGTTGAGGATGTTGATGCATTAAGCAGGTACCCAAAGTGGATTGCTTCAACAAGGCCATTGAATGTATGGATGATAGTGGTGAAAAGAGGACTTTGCAGGGAAAGAAGAAGCCTACATCAGTGAGGATGGTTATCGCTATGTAGGCTAAGCGTAGTTGCAGACAAGGTTGTGTGATGTTTGCAGTACACGTTTCTAGTGAAAAGGGTAAGGAGGTTGAGGATGTTGATGCATTAAGAAGGTACTGAGTATTGCACTAGTTTCGGGATGTATTTCCTTAGGACATTTTAGAATTTCCACCTCACAGGGAGGTAATTTCTCTATTCAATTAGTGCTAGGGGTAGCTCCAACATCAAAAGCACCTTATAGGATGAGCACACCTGAGTTGGTAGAGTTGAAGTTGCAATTAAAGGAAATGTTGGACAAAGGATACATGAGACCCAGTGTATCACCTTGGGGCACACCAGTGTTGTTCATAAAGAAGAAAGATGGTACTCTGAGACTATGCATTGACTACAGGTAGTTGAACAAGGTAACGATCAAGAAAAGGTACCCTTTTCCAAGAATTGATGATTTGTTTGATCAGTTAAAGGGAGCAACAATTTTCTCTAAGATCGACTTGAGATCAGGTTACCATCAAGTACGCATTAAGGATGAGGATATCTTCAAGACTGCATTCAGGGCCAGGTATGGGCATTATGAGTTTGTTGTTGTTCCATTCAATTTGACTAATGCTTCAACTACATTTATGTGTTTGATGAATAGTATGTTGCGTCCTTATCTGGACAAGTTTTTTATTGTATTCATTGATGATACTAGTATATTCTAAGAATGAGGAAGAACATGTCAAACATTTAGCATCAGCGTTGAGGTTGCTAAGAGAGCATCAATTGTATGCTAATCTCAACAAGTGTAGTTTCTTTCAGACTTAGGTACATTACTTGGGGCATGATGCCTGCAAGGATGACATAGTAGTGGATCTAGAAAAGATAAGGGCTATCATGGAGTGGGCAGCTCCTATGAATGTGGATGAGGTGAGATCATTCATGGGATTGGCCTGTTACTACAGGAGGTTCATCACGAACTTCTCACGCATTGAATATCCTATCACGTCATTGCAGCGAAAAGGTAAGAAGTTTGAATGGACAGAAGGATGTGAGGCTAATTTTGAGCAACTTAAGCAGTTTTTGACATGTGCACCAGTGCTAAAGATTGTGGATCCAGACAAGGAGTTTGTAGTATGTACAAATTCTTGCAAGAGAGGACTTGGTTGATTTCTCATGTAAGAAGGACAAGTAGTGTGTTATGAGTCATAGAAACTAAATGAGCATGAGAAAAACTATCCAATGCATGATCTTGAGCTAGCAGCGATTATACATGCATTGAAGATGTGGAGACAATATCTTCTGGGCGTGAGGTTCACATTGATGAGTGATCATAGTGGGTTGATATATTTGTTTGATCAGCCGAATCTAAATTCCAGGGAAGCTAGATGGTTAGCCACCCTTAGTGATTTCAACTTCAAGATCTGATACATCAAAGGGAAAGAGAACCGGGTTGAAGATGCTCTTAGCAGGAAGGTACAGGTAAATCATAGTAGTTATGCACTCTTATGGGACATAGTTACAGGATAGGATCTTGCAGGTAGGACAACAGGATGACAAATACATGGAGATCATGCACATGTTATAGTAGAGTACAGGTATAGGTACAGGTGTAGGTACACGTATAGGTACTAGTGCAGGTATAGGTATAGGTGTAGGTACATGTACATGTATAGGTACAGGTATAGGGGATCAGGATGTAGACTACCATCTCACAGCAAATGGTTTGGTGAGCTTTAGAGACAGGATCTATGTGTCAAATTGTAGTGAGCTCAAGAAGCTTATTTTGAGGGAGTTTCACAAGCCATACTCAGGTCATCCAAGATATCATAAGACATTGATGATAGTGAAGAAGTTTTACTATTGGCTGAATTTGAAGAAGGAAGTGGTAGAGTTCATGGCTAGATGTTTAGATTGTTAGCAGGTAAAGGTGGAATGCAAACATCGAGGTGGTCTACTACAACCTATAGCGATTCCAAAATGGAAATGGGAGGTCATTTCCATGGATTTCATTATAGGTCTTTTGAGGACAGTGAAGCAACATGATTCTATTATGGTTGTGGTTGATAGGTTGAGCAAGGTATCTCATTTCATTCCAGTAAAGACTACATATTCAGCTAGTGAGGTAGCACAGGTGTTCATCAGAGAGATAGTGAGACTACATGGTGTTCCAAAGAAGATTTTGTTGGATAGGGATGCAAAGTTCACTTCCAAGTTTTGGAAGGAGCTATTTGCAAGCTTGGGTATAGAGTTGGCCTGTAGTACAAATTATCATTTGCAAACAGATGGACAGACAAAGAGGGTCAACAGGATCTTGGAATATATGTTGCAGATGTATGTGATGCACTAGCAAAGGAAATGGGGAGAGTATCTACCATTCATGGAGTTCTAGTACAATAATGGCTATCAGCAGTCGTTGAGGATGAGTCCTTTCAAGGCATTGTATTGGCGGAGTTGTAATACTCCCATCCACTGGAGTGATCTAGTGAACAGGGTGCTTATTCGATCGGACATGTTGGTGGACATGGAGCAGGAAATGGAGGTTATAAATAAGAATCTATAGGCAGAACATGATAGATAGAAGATTTATGCGGATCAACACATGGTATTCAAGGAGTTTCAGGTTGGGGAGCATGTGTATTTTTGCATCAAGCCCAAGAAAATCTCTTTAAGGATTGTTTCATGGGCCAAGTTGGCACCACGGTATTGCAAGCCTTTCGAGATCCTTAAGAGGATTGGACCAGTGGAAAATTAGCTTTCACTACCTCCAACAGTGAAAATCCATGATGTTTTCTATATTTCATTGCTTAAGAAGTATATAAAGGATGTTGATCATGTTATTGATCGGTTTGTGTTGTAGGTGTAGCAAGAAGGAGAGTTCTAACCAAAGCCTCAATTCATACTGCATTGGAAACATCTCATGCTTAGGAACAGGGCCATAGAGAAAGTTAAATTGCAGTGGAAGCACTTTGGGCTTGAAGAAGCTACATGGGAGATGATGGATTAGATGTTGGGCCCTGTATCCTTCATTGTTTGTTGGTTGAGGAAAATCAGTTTTATTTGATGTTTGATTTATGTTGGCATATGTTTTGATGATGTTTTGGTATATGTATGTATATGTACATGCATGTAAATACCACCATGAGATAAGTTATAAAACTCCCATAAGTGGTAAGGGTGTCATGTAATTATGGTTGTTATCTTGTCATATTGTTATGATGTTTTTCTTTTGAGCAGGTCTTTCATTGTAAATACTGCATCAAACTAATTTATAAAGCTCCATGGGTAGTATGTTTGATTTTTAGTGGTTTTTGATGAGGTCATGGTGTGGTTTAACACCGAGGATCATGTTCCCTAAGGGAGAAGGTTTTGTAACAGCCCTAGTGAAAATTTCATGTAATAAAAGTTAATAAAGGAAAAATAAGACCACGGTTAAGGGACACTTATTCCAAGATGAATGTTGGGAAAAGATATCCTAGTGGGCATCACTAAATGTTTTTTTGGCTAAGGAAAATTGGCAAAGGCTAAGGTAAAGGCATTAAAAGGAAATAAGAAATTTTTGGCACATTTATTTATGAAGATAATGGAAATTAGGAGAAAAGGAAGGTGAAAGGTCAGAGGTTTCATGTGAGAAGGGAAATCAAGGAAAACAATGGAAAATGAAGAAAATAGAGTGCTCATTCATAAAAAGGATTCTGAGGATCAGCTAGAAACCTTTTGTTAGTTTAGCTTTAGAGCTCTCTCATTATTCTCTCTCTCACTCTTGGTCACTTAGAGTTTTCTTGGAGCACTCTAGTTTGAAGCAAAGGAAATGAACAACAAGCAAGGGAAAGGAAAATCAAGAAAGGATCAAGGAAAGAAAAGTAGGATCAAACAACTTTAGTAGGAATACTTGCAGGTTACCTTTTTCATGTGTGATTTCCCAGCTGGTTTGGACATGCATGGATTTACATGTTAGTGTATGGTTCTCTTGCTGTCAGTGGCATGGTTTTTCTGGGTTGTGATAGTGGATTTCAGCCTAGCCTTTCCTTTTTCTATATGCCATGGTGTTGGGACGTTTATTTTAGTTTTTGAGCTTTGGTTTTCTTGATGGATTTCAGAATCTGAGGAAGAGTTGGTCTCAAGTTTCATTCCCAAAGGCCTAGGAATCCTTTGACCAGTTTTGGCGGGATACATGGTAAAGCTTGAGGGAGAAGTCTCGGCTTAGGGCCTAGTGATTCGGGTTTGGATTGCGGTAAATCCTAAGAGATTGGTCTCATTTTAGGGCCCAGTGATCTGGTTTGGATTGTGGTAAAGCTTGAGAGACAAGGAGACAGAAAATTCCTCAAGGATATTTATGGATTCCGTATGGCATTCAAAGTTTAGTTCAGTTTTGATCGGAGCACTAGTTTTGGTGTGATCATCTTTTGATGAGGGTGGAGGTGGTTTAACCTTTGGATTCCCTTGGTTGTTCTTTTATTGGTTACTATATGAGATCTTGCATTTATGCTTGGAATATGGAATGGGGGTGATTGGCTGAAAGATATATTTCATTCAGCCATGTTTATGGTCGGGTGGTACGTGGAAGTTCCGAACCTGGCCAGATTCGCCTTTGATTAATAAAAGATAAGTTCTCTTAATTTTTCACTTGTGTATATGTGGATTAAATGGTTGTCTTGTCTCTAATATTTACATGGTTTTATACGGGTTATAAGCATGGTTAAATGAAGGGTTCATGTCATGGTTATTTTATGTACTTACTTGTAACTGTTAAATGAATGGATGCAAAACCTCATTGATGAAATAATAGTTCATTGGAGAAGGAGGTCATCTGTTGGGAATGGAATCTCCCCACATCATGTTTTGAGGCTCAAAGCCCAAGTTTTGAGTTGATATTGTTGTAAAGCTCCGCGAATTGCAGGCGCGAAATTCATGTTAGAGTCATTGGGTAGCTCCGCGAATTACAGGCGTGAAATGTATGTTAGAGTCATAGGGTTGTCTGCCCTAAGTTTTGAATGTAATGTTGGCCTACTCATGGTCTGTGGACCATGGAATTGTATAAATAGAGCGAGGCTCTAAATTGTAAAAGGAATCAGATGGAGGATGGGCATGAAGGGTCTTAGAGATTAAGTCAAAGTGCAAAGTGTGTCTTGAGTCGTAGAGTAGGAGAAGGCTCTACAGTTGAGTGCGCAGAGCCCTAGTCGTCCGCAGCTGAGTGCGTGGACCCCTGTAGCTGAGTGCGTAGGGCAGATTCGAGTCTGTAACCAGAGAAGAGAATAATAAAAGAAGTTTATTCCAAATTCTGTGTATATGTTCTTAAATTATTACATGTTTGACATCAATTGCTAATGTACTGTTTATTTACTGCGCACACTTGTATGAATGATTTATATTGCCAATTATACTTTACACATGCAAGTAAGCTAAGTTAATCAACTAATATCATATTACTAGAAAGGACTTGGGTAATAACATTGTTCGGCCCCTGAGTAGGGCTGCACGAAGGCAACACCTTAGGCCACGAGGAACGGGTAAGTATGCATAGTGACGTGCGCGCATGGTCAAATCGCGGACCACTTGAACCCATCAGACATCTCTAGGGTGCAGAAATTTGGTTCTAGCACCCTCCCATACTACTTCGAGTGAGACCTCAGTCCACACTCCGTGGGTTGTTTCTGAAAGGGCCAATAGTACCGAGATTTGTTTGGTTAAATCAACTCCGAACCTGGGTCAGGCCCCAACAAGCCAACAAATGGTTCCGTTACCACGACGAGATCTACATAAGGGATGCCTGATGTCGTGTCGCTGGAATCCGATGAAGAAAGAAATTGAAGGGTGGTTGGACAGAAAGATTCACGAGTTCGCGGTGCAGGAAAACAAAAATCCGCGAGTATCAAAGGAACAGTGGTTAGAGCGCTACTTATATACGGAAATCCATGAAATTTTCTTTGCATCCTTTCCCTCTGGGTTGTATGAGTGGATCGCGAAGTTAGCAGATAGTTAGGAAAAGTGTAGGCTCAACAAACTGATTGTGTGGACTCTAGAATTGGTGTGTAGACTAGAAGCATCGGAAGATAAGATCGCGCGCACTGTGGACCATTAGCTTGATCGAATTATAGGAGGGTATATCGCCGAATTCGTGGTAGATACTTCAGTCAGCCACAGTGAAGTAGAATGACACTTCCTCAAAGGGCCGTGAGGTAAGTACATTAAATATTTGAACACTTGGATTAAAATTCTATTTTGTGAAAAGCGGGTTATGCGAATAAATTGATGTTTGGGGCTACGCGAAGTGGGAGGATTTATAGAAATGAAGGTAGCACAGAGATAGAAACTATCCCCTTGATTTTTCCTCGGCGAGAAAGCGAGGAAGAGCTCGCGAAAGTTTCACCAAGAAGTGTGATCAGTCTGATAAGGTAGCGAATTCCATGCATACCACCTCCACCTACACCACCACCAGTCTCACCATCTTCACCTCCATCTCCGCCCACACCACCTCTGCCACCACCATAGTTCAATATGGTGAGCGTGATAAAATTGTCGGTATTCAGAGGAGTAGGGAACGAAGATCCGGACCAATTTTGGTTCGTGGTAAAAGCTATATGGGAAGCACAAGGAGTCATGGATGACAATATAAAGAAGGAAATGCTGGTAAGCGCATTGTAGGATCACACACTAACATGGTACATTAAGCATTCTAATGACCATCTAAATAGGGGGATCGCAGATTTCTAGGCTGTGCTGAACAAGGAATTTAGCAGGCCAAAATTGGAGACACAATTGATTATCGAGTTTAAGGAAATCACGATGCTTCCAGGTGAGACCCCATGGGATCTAGATCAGAGACTAAAGAGTATGATTCGCGAAGCCAACATGACCTTGACAGATGGACAACACTGCGCATGGTTTATGTCATCACTAACGTTGCATTTAAGGATGGAGTTGTCACAATAGAAGTTATCTACCCAGGTTGAAGCTTTGGAGATTGCAATGAGACTGCACAAGACCCCAATACAAGATCCTGGCCTGGGAGTCCAACAAATCCACGTGCAACTGAAAAATTTGTGTCTGGAAATGCAGAGTTTGAAATAAGATAGGACAACTCGGCCAGAGGCACGCGAGGAGGTATGGTGCATAAAATGCAAAGGCTAGGGACATGACAAGGACCATTGTCCAGTCTTTGTGAACTACTTGGCGGGAGGAGGGTCGATGCCATTAAGACCAGAGGCACAAGCAGGACTGAGCACGGTGCCTACATTATGGTGCACGATTTGTCAGATAGGAGGAAAACATGCTACGAATAATTGTCATCTATTACAGAAGTATACACAGACGTCCCAACAATTGTTCTGTAATTTCTGTAGGTCGGTAGGCCATGATGAGCGCACTTGCAGAAGTTATGAACTGATGATGGATTGGACTCCTACCTACAAAGTGCAGACCAAAATGTGAGCCCTCGATCAAAATACTGGGATGGCGCACATTGGATTTCAGGGGCATGGACGAGGTCGAGGTTGAATGGGACCAGGAAGGGGTCGCAGACAACTGATTTGTTATAGTTATGGAGGGCCAGGGCATTATGCCCGTGATTGTACAAATTCGACGAGAGCATCATGTTTATATTGTACTCAGTTTGATCATGACACGGAGGACTACCCTACACTGATAGTGAGGCTGCGTGATAAAGGGATACTCCAGCATCCCCCGACTCAGAATTTTCAAATGATGAGGTCTGAGCCACGCAAAGAGGACCCGAATGTAAACATCATACTCCAAAGCGGTATCACGACAGGAGATGACAAGGGCAAGCAACCCAAAGAAATTGATTGGGTTCGCAAGGCTCCTACAAAGGGACCAGAGTTCAATTTGGAGGGTGCAAAGGAGACATTCATGGAAGCTAAGAAGAGCTTCACAGAGGCCTCCACTTCAAGTAGTAAGGATCAACTAGAACTGGAGATGGATCCTTCAATGCTCACTACCTTTCTGGAGACATGCATGAAGCTGCTGCACGACAGCAAGGCTGTGAAGGGACTTCGGGAACTCATCACTAGGTGCATGAGGTTAGGAGAACCGCGTGTAGTCCGGAAGCTTGGGAAGCACACATCGTGAACCAAAAGGGAAATGAGGTTGACTACGCAAATAGGAGAGTATGAAATGGATCAAGTGATTCTGGATTTAGGATCGGATGCGAACGTACTGCCGAAGCAGACATGGGAGCACATGGGTAGGCCCGCGTTGCAATGGTCCCCTATTCAATTGCAAATGGCGAACCAACAAAAGATCCTATTGATGGGAAGATTGCAAGGAATAATGGTAGATATCGAAGGTGTGATCATGCTTGCAGATTTCAAAGTGATAGAGATTGTCGATGACATCAATCCCTATCCCACGCTATTTGGAATAGATTGGGCCCACTGATATGAATGGAGTGATAAACCTAAAGAAGCGCAAAATGATTTTTGAGAAAAAGTCATTACGCATAGTGGTACCTTTAGACCCTGCGGAAGGATCGCGCTACACAGAGCCAGTGCGCGACAACGAGAGCATCGACGAGCTAGACTATATTTACAAGATAACCAATCGGGAACAAGATTGGGTAAATCCTACAGTGGATGGTAGAATTTTGTGGGAGCAGGAAAGCCCTGCACATCAGATTTGGATGAGGAAACAAAATGATGGCAGAACCGATTACATGAGGTAACCACACCCAATTGCAACATGATGGTAAGATCACTACATTGTGTGACAACAAAGGTAAGGGATCTGCTGATGTATGATGGGTTGACAGCGGTGGATGAATTCCTGAACAAATTTGAAAGCGTAGTGCCAGAACAGCAGTAGTTCGATGCTTTGAAATGGGCATTGCGTGCTATTCCCGCAAGGTGGTGGGGTACGCATCAGAGAAGCTTTGAGGACTGGCACGGATGTAAAAGGATGATGCACCTACGATTTGGGAAACCGCAGATGCGACTAGCAGACAAGTATGACAGACGGGATGATCCACATACACACCTCACGAAATGGACCAAGGTCTACGAGGAAGAGCCACAACCTAAATGGTTGCATTTGTTCTGTCATACTCTGGATGTCATACACATGAATTGGTATATTGAGACAGAGCTCCGCCATGGCACGAGAAAATGGGATATCTTGTGTGAAGGATTCCTGCTCACCTTCACGTTTGAAGATCGCTGGTGGGATACTGTTGATGATGCGCTACAAGCGGTAAAAGCAGTTATCTTCAAAATACCCCAGGAGCCAATGGAAGTGCTTCAGCTGGAATGGGTGACACACCTGAGCTGCGCACTGGAGTGTTATAATGTAAATGTTGAGGAGGATGATGAGGACCCACGAAATATTAACATTCCAGAAATGGAAGGCTGTCGCGAGGTTCGAGGACCACTGATTGAGGACCCCGACATCACCGCACCGCTAAAAACAAAGTAGGTAAACATTGGAATGGAGGCGGAACCAAGGTATGAAATGCTTGGAGACTATTGGGATGATGCCATGGTGGATAAGGTCATTGAGTTACTCTATGAATACAAGACTTATTCTCGACCAAAATTACAGATTTAAAAGGAATTGTTGGCGATTTAGGGATGATGAAGATCACCCTAAAACCTGATGCAAAGCCGGTTAAGCAAAGGCCTTACCACTTGAATCTGAAATATAAGGAAAAGATCAGCGTAGAATTAGACAAAATGCTCGCAACTGAAATTATTGAGCTAGTGGAAGAATCCAACTCGGTGAGTCCTATGGTAGTACAGGAGAAAAAGCAGAAGAGTAAAATAAGAATATGTGTGGACCTCAGGAAACTGAACGATGCCTGTGTAAACGACCCATTCCCGACACCGTTCACAGATGAAGTATTGGAAAATGTTGGCGGACAAGAAGCATACTCGTTCATGGATGGGTTCTTGGGGTACCACCAGATCAAGATCGCGCTAGAAGACAGGAGAAAAACAACCTTCGCAACGGAATGGGGTTGCTTTCAATACACCGTTATGCCGTTTGGATTGAAGAACACACCAGCCATCTTTTTGCGCATCGTTGTTGCCGCATTCAAAGAATACATCCACAAATTCTTGGAGGTCTATCTAGATGATTGGACTGTCTTCGGATTAGTTAAGCACCATGTAGCAAGCTTACTCTTGATGCTGGATACTTGCTGACGACACCAGATTGCGCTAAACCTTAAGAAGTGCACATTCCTCGTTCCCTTTGGAAACCTGTTGGGACATGTGGTCTGCAAGCAAGGACTGATGGTGGATCCTGCGAAGATTTCCATTATTCTAAATTTGGAAGCACCGCGAAGTGTTAAATAACTGCGCGCTACCTTGGGACACACCAGGTATTACAAAAAGTTTATCAAAAGCTATGCCCAAATCACCGCACCGATGGAAAAACTATTTAAAAAGGATGTTACATTTTGCTGGAATGACAATTGCATGGAAAGTTTGGATGTCCTTAAGGGGAAATTGGCATCCGCTCCAATTGTGGTCTTCCTAAAATGGGATGTGGGGTTTCATGTCCATGTTGATGCATCGTGTATCGCGCTGGGAGCAGTGCTCACACAGGAGGGCGGGGAAGGCTTGGATCACCCTATCGTGTTTGCAAGCCGGAGGTTTTCCAAAGCAGAGAAGAACTATTCCACCATTGAGCATGAGGGGTTGGCGATGGTGTACGCGCTCCAAAAATACTGACACTATTTGCTCGGAGGACATTTCAAGATGTATACCGACCATTCCGCGCTGAAATACCTGGTCAATAAGCCTGTGTTGGGGGGGCGCATATGCAGATGGCTCTTATTGTTCTAGGAATATGATTTTGAGGTTGTAGTCAAGCCGGGATGCCTGAATGTAGGACTGGATCACTTGTCACACTTTGAGATGGGCGAGGAACCTACTAGTTTGGAGGAAGGATTACCTGATGCACAAATCTTTGCGGTGCACATTGCGGATGGGAACTTCAAAGATATAATCCATTTTCTGACAATAGGGACTGCACCGAAGGAATACTTCATCCAACAGAAGAATGAATTGGTGGTGCACGCGGCAAATTTTTCTGTCATCATGGGGCACCTATACAAAATGGGAAATGATGAGATATTGCGAAGATATGTACTTGAATTTGAACAAAGTGAGATCCTCGTGGAAGCACATGGGGGTGATGCAGGAGGACACTATGCAAGACGAGAAACTACAAAAAATATTCTCCGCGCAGGGTTGTGGTGGCCAACCCTGCACCAGGATTCAAAAGCTCACTGTAAGGCTTACGATATATGTCAAAGGATTGGAAAATCATCACGGAGGGACAAGATTCCATTAAATCCACAAATGACACTGCAGCTATTTGAAAAATGGGCAATCAACTTTGTGGGACCAATCAAACCTCAGGGAAATATGGGCACACGCTACATCATCACCGCAACAGAGTATCTGACACGATGGGTAGAGGTGAATCCGGTCAAACACTGCATGGCCACTATGGCTACAAAGTTTTTGTTTGACAACGTGTTGACCCGATTTGGCTGTCCAAAAATATTAATGAGTGATCACGGAACACATTTCCTGAATGAAACCATCAGCGCACTCATAGAAGAATTCCAGGTGTATCATCAGAAAAGTACACTGTACCACCCACAAGCCAATGGGATTGTAGAAGCTTTCAACAAAATACTAGAGACTGCGTTGACCAAAGTGTGCAACGCACAGTGAAACGATTGGGACCTGCACATACCTATCGTGCTATGGGCTTACAGGACAATGTGCAAGAAACTGACGGGACAGACACCTTTCTGGTTAGTTTATGGCATGGAAGCTGTCATGCTGATGGAATATATTGTACCTAGTCTATGAATAGCAGTGCTCACAGGGATGACGGACCGTGAAGCTCTGGAGGAAAGGCTCGCGCAATTGGAAGAACTTGAGGAAGAACATTTTTTGGCTGGGTTTCATCAATAGGTACAAAAGCAACGTGAAAAATCCTGGCACAACTGCCATATCAAGTTGTGCACCTTCAAGGTAAATGACTTAGTGCTGTTGTATGATAGTAAGTTTGAAAAATTTCTGGGAAAATTCAGAATGCATTAGCTAGGACCATACGTGGTTAAGGAGGTCACAGATGGAGGCGCAGTCCAGCTAGTCAAACTAAATGGAGAACCCTTCCCAGGCAAAGTAAATGGCAGCTGCTTGAAGCCCTACACGGGTGGGCCGACTATCTGACTAGCCGGTCGAAGCACAGTCTTTGCACTCCGAGGAGCTGGACAAAGGCATGGGACTATAAACATATGCAGCAGATGCCAATACAGATGTAAGGAAACAATTCAGACATGGAGGTCTCAACACAAAGGATGCAACAAATTCAGCAAGCAGTGGCGCAGTGCACTGCCAACATCAGCACAGTTCGAGGATAGTTGGAGGGACTTCGCGCCAAGATTGTTGCACCAACAGAGTGACTCGAGGGTGAGTCATGATGTTTGTGTTGGGGGCCTATTGGGCATGGAATCCCCCCACAACATGTTTTGAGGCTCAAAGCCCAAGTTTTGAGTTGATATTATCGTAAAGCTCCACAAATTGTGGGCACGAAATGTATGTTAGAGTCATAGGGTAGCTCTGCGAATTGCAGGTGCGAAATGTATATGAGAGTCATAGGGCTGTCTACCCTAAGTTTTGAATGTAATGTTGACCTACCAATGGTCCACAGACCATGGAATTGTATAAATAGAGTGAGGCTCTAAGTCGTAAATGGAATCAGATGGAGGATGGGCATGAAGGGTCTTAGAGATTAAGTCGAAGTGTGAAGTGTTTCTTGAGTCATAGAGTACAAGAAGGCTCTACAGCTGAGTGCACAGAGGCCTAGTTGTCCGCTGCTAAGTGCGTAGACCCCTGCAACTGAGTGCGCAGGGCAGAGTCAAGTCTGTAATCGGAGAAGAAAATAAAGAAGTTTATTCCAAATTCTGTATATATGTTCTTGAGTTATTACATGTTTTACATCAATTGCTTTTGTACTATTTATTTATTGCATGCACTTGTATGAATGATTTATATTGCCAAGTATAATTTACACATGCAAGTAAGCTAAGTTAATCAACTAATATCAAATAACTGGTAAGGACTTGGGTAATAACAATATTCGACCACTGAGTAGGGTTGTGCGAAGGCAGCACCTCAGGCCACAAGGAACGAGTAAGTACGCGTAGCGACGTGCACGTATGGTCGAACCGCGGACCACTTGAACCCATCAGACATCTATAGGGTGTGGAAACCTGGTTCTAGCACCCTCCCATACTACTTCAGGTGAGACCTCAGTCCGCGCTTCGCGGACTGTTGCTGAAAGGGCCAGTAGTACCAGGATTTGTTTAGCTAAATCAACTCCAAACCTGGGTCAAGCCCCAACAAGCCAACATGATCCTTCTATTTATGTTTCATAAGTTATTTCAGTGATTTATGCTTTATCTTGTATCCTAGACTTGTAGGTTGTATTGATGCCAAGTGTTTGACAAAATCTCAGTCCTAGTTGGGGATGCTAGGGCCTAATCCTGAGGTTGGGTTTGATTCATTAGCATTTTTATCTTGTATTTTATGATTCCTAAAGGTTCCAACAAGTTCTAGCAAAGGCCGGGAGGTATGGGCTAGAAACATGACTCAATTTTCGAGATTGTTGGCCCATGGAGCATTAGCCTAGAGACTAACTCTCCTAGGCAGTGTCTTGGGAGCATTATAACTCACCTGGGCAGTGTCTAGGGAGCTTTAATCTACCCTAATTTGCTCAAACAACATTGGAACTTAGGGATAGGCTGTCTGAGTGGTTGACTTATCTCCTGAGGGGTCTGTTGATAGTGTTGGATGAATGTGTGTGATGTTTCACCGATTCCACTTCCTTAAGGACATCACCATGAACAAACCCCTTAGGTTTTCAGTAGATTTAGCTAATCCAAAGGACATCCATATCACTCTATATCATTGACACTCTCTCATTCAAAATCTAAATTAGAGCAATAATTTTTATATCTGTGGGAGCCTTTTTGGAGTGAGGCTAGGTGGATGTTATCACCATGGCTTGAATGCACGCTCACTTGATCTAACAACCATAACCACCTTGGCTCCTTCTAGAACTCAATGATTATATGAGGAAAATTTATACTTGGCTGTAGTGGAACACCAATCAAGTAATGACATTCAAGCTAGCCTCACAAAAAAATTAAGGAATTTAATCCTACCTTAAAAGAAATATCCCATCAAAGAAACCATTGAAGGTGAAATCCTTCTTGATTTGATGGTAGGAGGGAATTTGAATGTGACATTCATGGTTCAATATGATATAGCTTCATTTGGAAAATATTACAAGTGTACTAATAAGTGGCATCAAGAACCCTAATTCTGTTGTAAACTGTAACTAGGTTCAGTCTTCATAATGACATATAATTATGATCTTTGTAAATGATGAAAATAAGAGAATAAAATTATTTTTATAATTCCTTGCTTCATCGGTTTAATGAGCAAGAGGTTTATTTTAGATGACTCCCATTGAGAGGATCTCTTCTTGAGAATGTGTAAATTTTATATAAGTCTATGTAGCCCTCCAACGAAAAGCACATAGTCCTCTCTTCATGTCGGCTTCAATATAAGGTGACAAACTCATGTAGGCTCACCCTATGGAGACTCACCTATTTGAAATAATATGTCGACTTATTTATATGAACCAACAATTATAAATAAGCGTGAAGGGTCCTTGCATTAGGATAGTGAAAATTTCGTAGATATCTCTGTGGTCTCAGATGGGTAGCAGCAGAATGAAGTTCAGATGTCTCTCTATCTAAGATTTCAGATAGATGGAACAAAAATTAATTCGAGCACTTCTGTTATTTTCTGATGGATGTAAAAGTTATAAGTTTGAACCTCTATTATAGTCATCAAGTAAATTAGGATCTCTATTTTGGGTGGATATATACAACAAGAAAGTTTGGATGTCATTATAGTCAAGGGAATTCAAATCCATCTGAATTTGGGTAACCAAAGCATAGTGACCAGAAGACTACAGTAATGCAAAGTATAGTTCAATTTCTTGGAGGAGCTACAACATATTAAAGTGAAACCTCAGTTTAAGGTCTCAGTGCTAAGGAAGTATATCATTACTATCTCAAGGGAAAAATATTGATGCCATGAAAGCTAGGAGGTCTCATAGAAAGGGAATCTGGAGATGAAGACAGTGACGAAGATCTTGGTATCAAGGCAATAATGAAGATCTTAGTGGAAGAGGATTCAAGAAGAGGATTGACTAGAGAATGTTTATCTTCGTATTTTAGTGGTTAATAGGTAAAGGGTCTTGGTATTGGTATTTGTCAATTGGAATCTCTATAAGAATACTTTGTGTGATTTTTCCTCTCAAAGAGTGAGAGGCTTTGGCCTTGGCTCATATCCTACATGTTGTGTCTCTTGCCTATTTATAGTCATGCATTTCTTACTGTTTGATGAAGAAAAAAACTAAAAATATAATTAGAAGAATATCCTGACCTAAAGAAGTAAAAGGCATTCACAAGCAGTCACTAATACAAGAGAAATCACCTAATGTTAATGCCCTAGATATCTCAACATGGTTTCAGAGCTAAGGTGTCAGAGTCAAGGAAGGGAATCTCATCGAGGGACATCAAGGATCATATCTCAATAATGGCATCAAATCATGTCAAAGAATATCAAAGCGAAAGTTCGAAGATCTAATTTGAAGAATCAAACCCTAGATCAAAGAAGAAGAAGTCTTGGTATTATCAATCAAGGCCAAAGCCTTATTTCTACTAAAGACGAATAGATCTACAAATGAAGGAAACTAGAAGTATACACCATAAAGAGTGTTATATCCTATAGTATTTAACAAAAGGACCACAAATACCCTCATCAAGATGAAGATATTTACAAAGAATCATTTCTATATCACATCATCTTGGAGACTCGAGAAGCATTTCTGATTTGCACTCATCCTCCACCGAGAATTTGAAGTATCTTGAAGACAAAGAAGGCTATAAGGCATTATCATCATCTTCAAAACTATAAGGAAATCTCCCTATCATTGTAGCAAGGATCCCCTCCTTGTCCTTCAATAAGATCATCCAAGAAAGTATCAAAATTTCCTGATCAATCACCATCAACAAAGGAAGCTAGATCTTAAGGCATTGACATAATAACAGGAGAAATCCCCTTTATTAAAGAAGGGTTTTCCATTTGGAAGAAGATCATCGAAAAGGAGCACTAATACATCTTCTTCAACCACCATAAAAGTGATCAAGGTGAAGATTTCATCTTCACTTGTCAATTAAGTATCTTTCATTCTATAATCAAATTTGGTAAAATGACTTCATTTTGCAAGGAGATTTATAAGCTGGTTGGGTCATCAAAGTTCCTTGCATGGAAAAGGAGGATAGACATAGTGTTGAAATATGGCAACAAGAAAATTCCAATTTAATTTGTCCTTGAATTAAATTGTGAATTAAAATTGAATTTAGTCTTAACAGCTACTTGGAAATAATTAATTTTTTTTTTTGTTTAATTAATTAGTTGGAGAAATTCAAGATAGAAGTCTTTCTGAAGTCATGCAAGAGTTATCCCTTAAATTAAGGAGATAAGATTGAGTTATATTTGAGTTGTAATGATTTAACTCAATTTACTGAGTTAAGTCCAGTTAAATTAGTTCCAAACTGTTTGAGGAACTAATAGTGAGTTAACAGTTAGTTGATGCATTAACGCACTCAACTAGTGCTACTCCAATTAACTGAAGATTCCCTCATCAGAAACTCATGCATGTCTATTCTAAGAAAGACCCAGTTGAGATTAATGTTCAAGGACATTGTATTATCAGTTGCATGTGTTTTCTCATGGAGAAAACTCATGCATGCAGTCAAGGATTCATCCTTGAGTATTGCGTAGTTTTGAAGGCTTGATCATCCACTTAGTAAAAGGAAAATCATCCACAAGGAACAATGCAAGGAAATAGGAGTTTGGAGGGCAGAGAGGAAGGCTGGAGAGAAGCCAAGATTTCTTGTGAGCATCTGTGAGGATTGTACTGAGAGCTGTCTAGCTGTGAGAGCTAAGGCTTTGTATAATTCCTATGTATTTCCACCATGTATGATAACACAATAGTGTGGGGTTTTTAGCTGAGTCTCTCCCCAAAGTATTTTCATGTGTATTGTGCCATTGATTCTTCCTCTTCTGGTTATATTTTTCAGCTTGATATTTAAGCTTCTGCAAATTGATAGTAGAAGTAGGTTATAATATTCTGCTTTGATTTATATTGCATTATCGGGTTAACATATCATAGATTTTATACACATAGTCATCGAAGAAAGTGAAGTCATTAAACACATCTATGAAACTTGGTCTCCTATGAATACATGGAAAGGGATTCTTATTAAAGGTCCCCTCATATAGAAGTATTGGGGATATCAAAGTGATATATATGATAAACTGGTATAACTATTCTCTGAAGATGTGATAAAGAAGGTCACATCACTTAGATTTAATCTACACATATTGAAGGTATCAAAAGATAAAAGGTTATCTTCATAAGATCTCAATTGCAAGATTTGGGAGAGATAATCCTCATTGTTCTAAATGCACTAACTGATGAACAAGGTAACAAATGTCTGTGAGGATAAGAAGGCTATCCCATTCAATAACTTGTGGGTTCTATGCAAGATATGAGATGACATGTTGAGGGAAAAAGAGTTGAAGGTTAAAATGAAAGGATTCAAACATTTGTAGGAAGGAAAGGGAAGTCTGGAAAATATGGTCCACATAGCTAAGATGCAATGCTATAGGCCTTATAGGAAAGATTGTCCTAAACTCAAGTAGGGAAATAACAAGAAAGATAGAGAAGAATTACATTTCACTGAAGAAGTGGAGGAAGTTGAAAGGAGGAAGTCCAAGGAAGAGGAAGAGCATTAGAAGTAAGAGCTCGTGACATCACTATAGGAAACATGAAATATGTATGATAGTCAACTATGAAGGCTATATATCTTGAGAACCTCATTGGAAACTTAAGAAAGGTAGGAAGCCATCCAAGACAAGTGTCATGTTACATCAAGTCAAAAGGAAACATTTGTTGGGTAGGGATATGCAAGATCCTCAATATTCTCTGATGGAATCCTCATAGAAGGATTCACCGATCTAAAGTGGAAGAAAGTGTTTCATCATGAACCCTAACATGTGGAATTCATGGGATGACAGTATGATGCCATATGAAGCAGATCAAGGGATTAAAGCTCTTTTTAATCAAGGAAGCTCTAAAAGAGGCCTAGATGACCTAAAGGTAAATTAGGTATGTAAGCTTGTATTAATTATTATAAATTCATGTTGTATGGTTGCAAGTAACATGGATCACAAATCTATCTTGAGAAGCATCATCAAAGGGTAGGAATATCCTCCTATGAAAAGATGTCGGGAGGCATGGGTCACACTATATGAAATCAACATAATATGTCCTCATATGAAGTATGAGGTGGTTGACTACGATTGAGGAACTCTGATTGGAAGCTCCTGGGAATGAAATGAAATGTGTGAAGGAAGGAAGGAAGAGATCGTGAGATATGAAACCATGGTAAAGGCAATCAACATCCAGAAGACCAAGAAGGTTTGACTAGGAAATCTCCTAGAAAGATATGAAGACTCTGATGAAAGTTTGGAAAATATGAAGACTTCTTGATAAATCAATTCATGACATCGAAGGAATGAGATCTTCAATAAGCTAGTTGTAGAGCTGTTATAGGTCCCTAATTAAGGGGGAGCCTGAAAATAAGTTTATTACTTGGAAGAAACTTGGAAATTCCTAAGCTAAGAGGGAGCTTAGGTACATTCCTTTTGTAGGAATGAGTATGTTATGTTATTGGAATTGATATGTCCTCCCTAATTGAGAGGAAAGATAGACACAACATTATGGTCTTCACCTGGGAATATAGAATGGAGGATTGGGTAATCATATGGCATCTGATACTCTTTGAGGATGAGATAGGGCATCCAAGATAAGAGTATTCATGGATCAATATTATTTGAGGTCTAGCTATCCAGGATAAGAATAGTTGAAATTAGGTCATACTTTGTGAACACCTGGGTGGAGTATGTACCTTGAGAGACAATGATTATGGTGTGTATGAATCATTGGTCTCGCTAGCATTATGCTCTAATCATGTGGATAGCATTGTTAGTCAAGGCCTTTCCATGTGACAATGTTGGTTGATATGATGCTATACATATGAGTTACCAATATGATTCTTATTATGATAAATTCTTCAGATTAAGAATGACCAAGTACCATTATGAATACCTCCCTAGTTAATAGGGAGTATTGTAAAATGTAACTAGGTTTGGACTTCATAATGACATGTAATTATGATATTTGTAAATGAATAAAATAAGAGAATAAAATTATTTTTATAATGCCTTCATGAATTTCGTGAGCAAGAGGTTTATTTTAGATGGATCCCATTGAGAGCCTTAGGATTTTTCAAAGATTCAATGTCATGTATGAATAGCTCTTCTTGAGCATGTGTAAATTGTATATAAGTTTACATATCCCTCCAATGAAAATAACACATTTATCTCTTCATGTTGGCTTCAAGATAAGGTGACAAAATCATGTAGGCTCACCATATGGAGACACGCCTATTTGAAATAATATGTCAAATTATTTATATGAACCAACAACTATAAATACATGTGAAGGGTCCTCACATTAGGACAGTGAGAATTTTGCAGATCTCTCTATGGTCTTAGATGAGTAGCAGCAAAATGAAGTTCAGATGTCTCTCTCTTTGAGATTTCAGATAGATGAAACAGAAATAAATTCGGAAACTTCTGAGATTTGTGTATGGATGTAATAGTAATAAGTTGTAACCTCTATTACAATCATCAAGTAAATTCAGATCTCTATTTTGGGTGGATAGATACAACAAGAAAGTTTGGATGTCATTATAGTCAAGGGAATTCAGATCCCTCTGAATTTGGGTAACCAAAGCACAGTGACCAGAAGACTACAGTAATGCGAAGTACAGTTCGATGTCATGAAGGAGTTGCAACATATTACAGTGAAACCTTAGTTTAAGGTCTCAGTGCTAAGGAAGGATATCAGTACTATCTCAAGGGAAAGAGATTGATGCCATGACAGTAAGGAGGTCTCATAGAAAGGGAATATCGAGATGAAGATAGTGATGAAGATATTAGTATCAAGGCAATAATGAAGATCTCGGGGGAAGAGTAGTCAAGAAGAGGATCGACTAGAGAACGTGTGTCTTGGTCTTGGAGTGGCTAATAGGTCAAGGGTCTTGGTCTTGGTATTCTTCAATTGGAATCTCTATAAGAATAATTTGTGCCAGTTTTCCTCTCAAAGAGTGAGAGGTTTTGGCCCGGGCTCATAGCCTACATGATGTGTCTCATCTATTTATGTTCATGCATGGGTTATTGTTTGATGAAGAAGAACACTAATAATATAACAATAATAAGATCCTAATCTAAAGAAGTAAAAAGAATTTACAAGCAATTACTAATAGAAGAGAAATCACCTAATGCTAATGCCTTAGATTTCTCAACAAATTCTAGAACCTATGCAACTATAGGTATAGGATGAGAAGAATCAAGGTGTTAGGCTAATTTAGAGACCTAAATTAGGAAAAAATATTCATATCAATTTGGTGTTCGTAAACTTGGAAGCACACTAAAATATGTAATGAGTTAGATCATATTAGTGACCACTTCTAGGTTTCATTAAAATCAAAAGTTAAAACTAAAGACTAAGTCAAGAAAGAATGAAACAAAAATTTATTTTAATCACATAGGCTTGGAATGTAATTTAACACACATACTTACACTTTGAATTGGGCATTAAATAAGACTTAACAACAAATCCAGAGTCCTCTACGCAATCATGTTCAAGATAATAAGTTCACACAAATGCTTGGAAATGATGATGGTCAAAGGGTTTTAATCGAAGGGATTCATTAATTCACTCTTGCCACTGAAGGAAAGTACACTCTGGTATTATTTTAGTCAATATAATATATTTTGAACTAGTACTAATTGAGAGACTGAGAATGCACTACGATCCTTCCCATTTGTTAGATTGAAAATGGATAATCACTCATAGCCTTTTGCTCATCCTCTTGACTAGTATGTTACCAAACCATTCATCCAATCAAAGGAAAGTGGCAAATGAAAACAATGAACTATGGTGTCTGTTAGCCCAAGGCTAAGTGGAAAATGTATCAAGATAGTTGGGGCCTTCTTCATCGAGAAAAATGGTGACTAGCACTCCCGATGCCTTGGTCAACTTTTCCAATTATATTTTTCTTTCAAACAAAAATTACTCTATGATAAATAAGACTCAAAAGCACACCTAAATATACAACAATATATATTCTAATGATGCAATTTTGAATGAATGTGGCCACTATGATATACCAATGCAATATAGTTGTAATATCTAGTGATATGTAGCTTATGATTTCTAGTTAGTTCACACTAAGAATCAATTGTTGTAACTAAATCAAAACATAATTGAAAACACTAAAAAGTAGATGATATATCCATGGTAAAACCATAAAAGAATGCTTACAAATAGTGGATTTAAAACTATTTTGTAAACATAATTGCACAACAACTAGGAAACTAGTTTTATGAATAGCTTTGCATTTGAATACACAAAATATAAAATGAGCATATAAACAAGAGAAATATGATAATAATCAACATTAAAAAGTAAATATATACCAGAGTTATGCACAACAATGAAATAATGTACCGACTTGAGTGGTGGTGGCCCTTCCACAACTCAACGAGCACACTTAGCTTGAATCAATGATAGAAAACTCAAAGGCACTCCATGAATTTATTAAAATAAACTGAAAATAGGTCTGGAAATAAAATATGAGCTCTCACATCAAAATCCAAAGTTTCAAAAATAATAACATGTATTTGCAAGCAAAGTTTGCTTGCCTTTATAGGTAAAAAATTAACAAAATGCCCAAAAATACTACTATCTATTAGTTGCAACCTATTCTAGAGATGATATTTGATCAATTCGACCTTCTTGGGTGCTCAAATCATGGATTTCATCTAAAAAAATCAGACATGGACCGATTTTCTAACTCATGTTGCATTTTTCCTACTATAGTACATGCATTGATTGCACATTTACCTGATACTTCAAAGATATTTTAGGTGAGGAGAATAGGGATCTCACAGTCTCGGGACATACAAAAACAAAACCCATGTCTTAGAATTTACCCATACCTCCTGCAATTATCATAACAAAGGGTGATTTATGAATTCTAATAAAATATGTAATTTTCTTTTACAATGCAATTATGTACATAAGATTTTAAAAATAAAAATATCAATAAAATACCTTAGGAAAGTGATTATATTGGAAAGATATGAGAAAATGTTGTCATAAATGACTAAGGGGGGTGTTCCTTAGGCCAAACAAAACATAAAACCATAGTAAAATTCTATTAAAAGAGATGAATGACATTTCCCTTAACTTAAGGTGAAATGTGTCTTCATACTTATTCCCAAAAGTATCATTTTTTGCATCACATTGTCTTTTTTCCCTGCAACAAAATATCCACATTGTTCTTAGGAGGTTGTGATGAATGTCCCTCTGATTTGGGCCTCTTCATGAGCATTTCACTTTCAAATTATTGTTTTCAACTTTAAGGGCCTTTTTCATCTCATACCATTTGTAGGCATGTATGGAGATCATGTTATTTTCCTCTTGCAACTTCTTATCTTTCTATTGAATCCTTTGATTTTCCTTTATTAATGTGAGTTTGTGTTTAGTGAGAAAATCACTTTGTGATTTCAAGTGTCTTTCTAATACTTGCATCTCTTGGACAATATTCTTTAACTTCTTAACTATCCTCTTTTTATTTTCAAGGGATTTCTAATGAGGAGACATAATCTTGTTGGGCGCAACCCAACTTGGCCAAATTTTGGGAAAGGAATCTAAATAGTGCACGTAGTAGAAAGGATGTCGCAGAGTGCGAAGTGGATTGCATAGCAAAGCAATGAATCACAACGAGGACCACACAACAAAATCACTGCGCAATATAGGGGATTCACGGCGAAGCCCCTCCCTTTTTGTAAAAGCATATAATATTGTAAAAGTTGAATGGTTTCAGACCATAGTCCCTTGTATTTTGAAAACCATGGTATTGGGTCCATGGTAGTGTAGCGATGTAATCCCTCATTCTAATAGTATATTAGGGATGAATAATAAAGAAAGAAGGCATCAATTGGATCCAGATCTATGTTTATGGTTGTATTTTTTTGATTTGTACTTCGAAGAAAGGGGAAAGGCTCTAGAGCTGTGTGTGCAAAGGCATGGGTCTGTAGCTTAGTGCATATACCATATGTAGCTTAGTGCGTAAACAATCTATAGCTATGTGCGCAGGTGAAGAACTGTTTTCTGTACCAAATTATCTATTATAAGTAATAGTTATTGTGGACATAATCCTACATTGGGATGAACCATGGTAAAATTGGTGTCTTCATGTGTTTATTTGCTTATTATCTGCACTTTATTTAAGTACTGTGAAGTTTATGGATGTTTATGATATGTTTAAGTGATGAATGTAATTTGTGAAGTAATATATAAGTGCGAAGTAGCTCGTGAATGTGAAGTAATTTATAAGTGTTAAAGCATAGTAAAATACAAATTTACCACATCGTAGTATCCCTCAAGGTTGCAGAAACCTAGTTTTGCAGCCTCCCATAATCACTTTGGGTGAGACTGTGATCTGCTTGCAGGTCATTACCAAAAGAACCAGTGATTGAGGGTTTTTTTGGTGCGCATTAAATAATCAAACCTGGGTCAGCACATCCTAAGACAAAAAATGGTTTCGTTGCCAAGACCAAGATCTGTTTGAGGGATATGTTTATGTGGCATCCATCGAAGAAAGAAATTCAAGATTGGGTAGAACAGAAGGAACAAGAATTTGCAGAACAAGAAAATAGAAGCCCTCGTCTGTCAACTAAAAGGTGGTTGGAGAAGTATATTTTTGAAGATCAATACGAAATCTTCTTCAGTACGTTTCACATTATGGAGCTATATGAGTGGATATCAAGGTTGACTAAGAGAAAGGACTATTTTAAAGGAGACGAACCTAAGGAGTGGACTCCTGAAACGATACAACGATTCAAGAATTCTGACAACAGGATCTCAAGAGATGTTGATTTATGGATTGATATCATCTTAGCAAGATTCATTACTGAGTTTGCGGTAGACTCGATTGTGTCCTATAGCAAAGGAGAGTGGAAATTTTTCAAGGCACCATGAGGTAAGTTCTTGAGATCTCTAAAACTTTGGATTAAGATGATTTTGTGTGAAAAGGGAATTTTATGAATGCAGTTAGATTATTAGTTACTTATGTTTGGGAGAAGATCCAAAGAAGAAACTAGAATAACGCAAAGTGGAAAAAGATATAGAATAGACACTAGGAAAAGATCTCGTGGCTAAGATCAAAAGACTTATAGAAAATGACTATAGCCCTCTTTTAAGTGAGTCTGAAAGTGAAGAAAAACACCCTAAGAACCCTGAAGTAACTCCATAGTGTTCACCCTTCCAGCTTGAAAGTTCACCGAAGCCAGAATCAAGTAGTAATCAAGGTGCTTTTGGGTTTCCCCATCCCCCTACCCCCCCACTCCCCATCCCCCTCCTCTTACAAATCCACCTCCGCCACCCCCTCCTACTCCCCTTTCGAGAAGGAATGTGGACAATGATATTAAGCTACCTATCTTTAAAGGGACTAGATTAGAGGATCCATAGCAGTTCTGGTTGTTATGTGAAGTAGTATGGACAACGAAGCAAGTCCATGATGAAAATGTAAAGAATGCACAGCTTGTCATGACATTCTGAGATAGAGAATTGACTTGGTACATGAAGTATTTGAGAAATTAGATCAAATCATTTGCAGAAATTAAAACAACATTTGTAAAAGAATTTAAGAAGTCGGAGTCGGAGTCTCAGTCTGTCACATAATTAAAAGAAATCAAACAAAAGCCTATTGAGTTTGTTTGGGAGTTTGATCAAAGATTCAAGATATTATTGGATGAGGTGAGCTTTGAAATAGCTTTGCAGTAACATAAAGAATGGTTTGTAGTTTGGCTACTTCCACATATAATATTTACTTTGTCGCAATAGAAGATAGAAACTCAAGTCGAAGATTTAGAACTTGCAATGAAATTAGAAGCTTCACTTATAGAGGATACTAATGCAGGGATGAAGCAAATCCAAAATCAACTGGTGAATTTAACTCTACAGATACAAGATATGAAGAAAAGTAAGGAAGTCAGAGAAGAAGTGTGGTGTACAAAGTGTAAAGAAAAATGCCACTCTAAAGAAGAATGCGTTCTTTTCAGAAACTACATGGCTAGTGGAGCATCGAATCCTTTGAATCTTAGATCCATCTTATGGTGCAAGATATGAAAAACTAGAGACGAACATCGAGCAAAAGATTTTTATTTGTTACAAAAATATGTGCAGACCCCCAGGAACCTATACTACAAGTTATGCAAATCAGTGGGACATGATGAAAATAACTGTTGAGCTTATGAATTGATGATGGAGCATAGTACTGGTGCCTATAGAATGCAAGTTGAAGAACATGAACATGAGGGACATGGATAACACTGGTTGAGGTGGTTATCAAGGCTGAGGTCGAGGTGTTGGTCGAAGTGGAGGAGCTGGTCGAGGACGAGGACAAATTATCTACTATAACTGTGGCTAGCCAGGACACTTCGCGAGAGATTGTCAGAATCCCACCACCACATGTAAGTATTGCAAATCCTTTGATCATGTAATTGAAGAGTGTCTGGTACTTATGGAAAAAATAAAATATAAATGAAACCAGCAGCTGACACAAAACATCCAAATGGAAACTGAGGACCAATGAACCTCTCATTAGTATTGTAACAAGGAGTGGAATTGTCATTGGAGGTGATAAAGTAGATGGAGAGAAGGAAGTTGAAGCTACATGGGTTAGAAAGACTATTGAAAGTCACCTGTGTTTGATATTCAAAAGGAAAAATAAGTCTTTATGGAAGTGAAGCGAAGCTTTATGGATGCAAGAGCTTCGACATCTAGCGCACAATAGAATCAGAAGAATAGTTGCGGTGTATCATCTTCGACACAAGGCCAAGCTCTGACAATGCAGGAACATGATGCAGAATATAAGGGAGATACTTAAAAATATTTTCTTCAAACTTGTATGAAATTGTTGTGATATCAAATATCCATAGAAGGACTTCAGGAATTGATAAATTCTTGCGCATCTAAAGAAGTATCACAGAGTGAGATGCACGAAGTTAACAATTTACATAGACAAAAGAGAACTGGAAAGGAAATGAGGCTTAGTGCATGAATAAGAGAATATGACATGGACCAAGTTATTTTAGATCTGGGATCTAAAGCTAATGTCCTGACAAAACAAACATGGGAGTTAATGGGTAAATCAAAGTTGCAATGGTCACCTATTCAGCTAAGAATGGAAAATCAACAAAAGATTGTTCCTTTAGGAAGATTTTTAGACATTACAGTGGACATTGAAGGCTAGTGCGCACTACTACTGATTTTGAAGTAATAGAACTTATGGATGACAGT
The DNA here is from genome assembly GCA_031772625.1 of Pinus tabuliformis. Lineage (NCBI taxonomy): Eukaryota > Viridiplantae > Streptophyta > Pinopsida > Pinales > Pinaceae > Pinus > Pinus tabuliformis. The sequence continues at coordinate 480,334,451 of CM062809.1, read as the reverse complement.
AACCCCTATCCTACATTACTTGGACTAGATTGGGAATTTTCCAACATGGCTATAATCAACTTAAATAAGAGGCAAATGATATTTGAAAGCAACAATATGAGAGTGATCGTTCCATTGGATCCATCAAAAGGAGCAAGGTATACTGAAGCAGTTAAAGAGGAGTAAAATGCAGCTAATATAGATAACATCTATCAGATGAAAGAAAAAGAACAAGGTTGTTTTAACCCTACTGAAGGCAAGTTGAGTTGGGAGCATGACAATTCGTGTGCTTCAGATTCAGAGGAAGAATTGGAAAATTGGCAAAACAGGTTACGTGAAGTATCTACAAGGCGATGTGAAAGAGTTAATAAAGCAGTTCGTTGTATGAAATCTAAGGTATGTGACTTCCCATTTTATGATGGTTTGGGTGATATAAATATTTTTCTTGAAGAATATGAATAGTTACCAGTGTCAAATATTTTTAGCTCTGGATATATCCCTAAGAGCTACTCCTCCTAGATGGTGGGGTACACATAAGAAGAATATAGGGACTTGGCAAGAATGTCGAAGGTTGATATGGATAAGGTTTGGTCAGGTAGAAACATAGTTGGAAGATAAATATGATGGTCAAGCTGATCCTAGAGAGAAAATCCAGCTTTGCATGACAGTATGGAAGGAGATTCAATGAGAAGAATGGGTGCATGGGTTCATCCATACATTGTAGACAATTCCTCAAAACTGGTACATGGAAATAGAACTTTTACATGTTATTGCAAACTGGGTAGAGATAGTTGATGGGTTTATATTGACATTTAGCTTTGAAGATGATTATCCATATATAGATTCATCCCTTTAGATAGTTAAAAGGAAAATGTTTGAGAATGAAATTCCACTCACTTGGCAGCCTGATTGGGCTACGCAGCTACAAAATGTACTGGAATACTACAATGATGAAGACCCTCACAATATTGACATAGCAAAATATGAAGGCTACCGCAAAGTTGTTATAAAATTATATATTACGGAGCAATGGAACACATAAAATATTGCAAAGATATAAACACAAAAGATGCATAAAACAAGAGAGACACAGATATATGTGGTTCACCCAGTTTGGGCTACGTCCACCCTGAACAACCAGTCCTTCCTCTCTATTATCCAACAAAATGAAGAGACATAACCTATAACAAATCCACTGTAATATCCTCTGTTTTATCTCAAAGTCTCACCTCTCTACTTCTCACTCGAAGAATACACATATATTACACAGACTCAATACAATTCCCTCATACAAAGAGAGGGGTTGCCTTCTAGGGCAGAAAACCCTAAACTAAAAATAAGTTCTACCATCAGATCATCTGCCTAATGAACGACCCAGATTGACTAGAAATTACTATACTTTTACAAGGCAATTTTACATCTGTTTTTAGCTTCGGGGATGCTGCCCCCGAAATCCCCCACCAGGGGGGCTCCCCAAAGGTTGCAGCCACCCCCCCGTACCCCCCTTGTAGCGAATATTTTATGAGTGGCGTTTCCACCCCATTTCGAACTGGGGTCCAATGTGGCGATACCTTTGAATACAGAAGATAATCAGGCTCCACACCAAAAAATCTCCCACTTGGAGATTGATTATAGCAAGTCCATTGCTGCTTCATTTGCTGGACAATGACTCCTCTTTGGACCTGGCTATTTCTCATCTTCATCGTCATCCTTGAAGACCAATTGAAACTGAGCATATTCTTAGTTTCTCCCTGGTTACAACTTTTGTTAGCATATCTACAGGATTCTGGCTAGTGTGTATCTTTTCGAGCTTCAACTCTCCATCTTCCAACACTGATCGTATGAAATGGTACTTGAGTTGTATGTGTTTAGTCTTGGAATGAAATGCTGAGTTCTTTGCAAGATGAATGGCACTTTGGCTATCACTGTATAATGTTCCCATATCATGCTCCTTACCCAATTCACCCATAAAGCTTTGTAACCAAATCATTTCTTTACTAGCCTCTGTAGCAGCAACATACTTTTCTTCTGTTGTTGAAAGTGCAACAACACTTTGGATTTTTGAAACCGAACTGATAGCTATTCCACCAACAGTAAATACATATCCTATAGTGCTCCTCCTGTTATCTCTATCATCTGCCATATCTGCATCAACATATCCTTGTAGAGAAATGTTTGAACCACCAAATCATAATGCTTGATTTGTGGTACCTTTCAAATATCTGAGAATCCATTTCACTGCCATCCAATGTTCCTTTCCTAGATTGTTCATGTACCTGCTTATAATTCCCATTGCATGTGCAATATCAGGCCTTGTGCAGACCATTGCATACATTATGCTTCCAACTGCTGATGCATATGGAACTTTAGACATATAATCCATGTCTTCTTGGGTCTTTGGGCACATTTCCTTACTAAGTTTAAAATGGCTAGCAAAAGGTGTACTAACTGGTTTTGCATTGTGCATATTAAATCTTTTCAACACCTTTTGTATGTACTCATTCAGAGACAATTGTAGTTTGCGATTTTTCCTGTCTTTAGTTATTCTCATACCAAGGATTTGTTTTGCAGCTCCCAAATCCTTTATTGCAAATGAATTTGCCAATTTTATTTTGAGCACATTTATTTCTTGCATGTTAGACCTTGCAACAAGCATGTCATCTACATACAATAACAATATAATATAGTTTCCATCATTTTTCTTTTTCAGATAAACACAATGATTAGAGTGACATCTAGTATAACCTTGTTCGGACATAAACTTGTCAAATTTTTGATACCACTGCCTTGGAGCTTGTTTTAAGCCATACAAGATCTTCTTCAACCTGCACACTAGTTTCTTCTTCCCTTTCACTTCATATCCTTGTGGCTACTGCATATATATCTCTTCCTCCAAATCCCCATGGAGAAAGGTTGTCTTTACATCTAACTGCTCAAGATGCAAATCTTCAACTGCTACTAGACTTAAAATAGTTTTGATTGAAGTCATTTTAACAACAGGAGAAAATATTTCATCAAAATCAATACCTTTCTTCTGTGCAAACCCCTTCACCACACGTCTAGCTTTGTACCTCTATTTTCCTCCATCTTCTTCCTTCAGCCTGTAAACCCATTTATTCTTGAATGTAGTTTTTCCTGCAGGCAACCTGACTAAGTCCCAAGTCTGGTTATGCATTAAGAAGTCCATCTCTTCTTCCATGGCTACCTCCCACTTCTTCCTGCTTTCAACCTACATTGCTTCTTCATAACATTCGGGTTCACCAGAATCAGTCAACAATAAATAATATAATGAAGGAGAGTATCATTCAGGGGGTCTACTTATCCTGGTAGATCTTCTAACACCACTTTCAGGTGTTTGGGGTGCCTGTTGCTGTTGTGATGGTTCCTGTTGTTGTGGTTGTTGATTATTATTATTTTCAGGCATCTTTACTTTTTCAATGATCTCATCAAGAACTGTGTATTCCTTGATTTCTTTTTCCTGTTTCTTTTCCTGCAACTGATTCTTATACAAGACATTTTCATTGAATATTACATCTCTGCTCCTAATGATTTTGTGATTTTCATAATCATATAAGTGATAACCAAAATCATTAACACGATATCCAATAAAGGTACATTTCTTTGATTTTGCCTCAAGCTTTGTTCTATTTTCTTTATTAATATGGACAAAGGCCTCACAACCAAAAGGCTTTAAAAAAGAGTAGTTTACCTTTTTGCCTGTTCATGCTTCCTCTGGAACACCACCATCCAGGGAACTTGAAGACCCTCTGTTTATTAGATAAACAACATTACCTACAACATTTACCCAAAATTGTAAAGGAAATCCTGCATGCAATCTCATGCACCTTGCACGCTCCATGCTTGTTTTGTTCATCCTTTCTGACACACCATTTTCTTGTGGTGTTCTTGGAACTGTCTTCTCTTTGCGAATTCCATGCTCTAAATAGTACCTATCAAACTCTTTGTTGCAATATTCACCTCCATTGTCTGATCTGAAACACTTCAATTTCTTTCTTGTCTCAATCTCAACCAAAGATTTTCATTTCTTAAAAGTATCAAATACATCAGATTTATTCTTAATATAATAAATCCAAGTTTTTCTAGTTGCATCATCAATAAAAGTAACATAATAATGAGAGCCACCAAGAGATGATACGTGAGCAAGTTCCCATACATCTGTATGCACAAGCTCTAATTTTTCGCTCTTCTTTTCTTTCCCAACTTTGAGAAATTTGACTCTTTTCTGTTTTCCATAAATGCAATTCTCACAGAAGTCCAAATCAACATGCTTTAAACCCGGCAACAAATTCCTTGAGTGAAGAATCTTCATCCCTTTTCACTCATGTGTCCGAGCCTATGATGCTATAATGTTGCATCTACTCCTTTAGAAGTTAAAGCATTAACAAAGTTAGAAATACCATTGCATAAATACAATGTACCAACCTTTTCACCTTTTGCTATTACCAGGGCTCCTTTGGTAACCTTCCAAGATTTATCGGTGAAAGTTGTCACACAACCTTCACCGCCTAACTACCCTGTTGAAATCAGATTTTTCTTTAGATTTGGAACATGCCTTGCCTCCTTTAGTAGCCATTGGTTTCCATTTTGCTGTTTTACAAGAACCTTACCCATTGCAACAATTTTACAGGGTTTATCATCACCCAAACGAACTTGTCCAAAATCTCCTTGAACATAGTCATGAAAGTATTTCTTATCAGGTGTGGCATGGAATGAGGCCTCTGAATCTACCACCCAGGAATCAGTGATATTTTCGAAAGAAAGAATCAAAGCATCTTGTAACACCTCACCTGTCACATTTGCTTCGTGATTGTTTCCTTGTTGTGCATCTCCTTCTTTTCCCTTCCGAGATCTACAGTCTTTCTTTAAGTGTACTTTCTTTCTGCATTTCCAGCACACTATCTCTGATCTGGACTTCGATCTACCTTTCCTTGATTTACTACGATATCCTAAGCTTATTCCTCTTTCCATTTTTATTCCCCTAGACTCTGCACTCAAAGCATTACCCGATGTCTCACCGGAGCTTTTCCGTCACATTTCCTCACTAAGGATAGCACCGACAACGTCATCAAACTTTAAAGTACTAGATCCAGAAATAGAGTTACTAATGGTCATTACTAAACCATTCCAACTTTCTAGTAATGAGCACAAGAATAACAGAGCTCTAACTTCATCATCAAAGTTTACCCCTACAGAACATAACTGACTTGTAACAGTATTAAAATCATTTAAATGGTCTGCAACAGATCCACCTTCCGACATCTTCATATTAAATAACCGTTTCATAAGAAATACCTTGTTTGAGGCCGAGGGTTTTTCATATAGTTTCTCCAATGCCTTAATCAAACCCCCTGTTGTTGTTTCCTTCAAAATGTTGAAGGCGACCAATGTTGCGAGGCACAACTGTACTGTTCCGAGTGCCTTTCTATCGAGAAGGTTCCATTCTTCATCTGTCATTCCTGTCGGCATCTTTGTTTTTCCGCCCAATGGTAGGTACAGATATTTTTGATACAGATAATCTTCCATCTGCATCTTCCACAGTGAGAAGTTTTGGCTGTTAAATTTCTCGACCCTAAACTTGCCACATTCCACCATTGCTCCCACTCGAATGAGGAACCCTTCTTTCCTGCGAGTTTATCATCCAAATAGACCATCGACTCTGATACTAGTTGTTAGAAAATTATATATTACAGAGCAATGGAACACATAAAATATTGTAGAGATATAAACACAGAAAATGCATAAAACAAGAGAGACACAGATATATGTGGTTCACTCAGTTTGGGCTTCGTCCACCCCGAACAGCTAGTCCTTCCTTTCTATTATCCAACAAAATGAAGAGACACAACCTATAGCAGATCCGCTGTAATATCCTCTGTTTTCTCTCATAGTCTCACCTCTCTACTTCTCGCTCAGAGAATACACATATATTACACAGACTCAATACAATGCCCTCATACAAATAGAGGGGTTGCCTTCTAGGGAAAAAAACCCTAAACTAAACATAAGTTCTACCGTCAGATCCTCTGCCTAATGAAAGGCCCAGATTCACTAGAAATTACTATACTTTTACAAGGCAATTTTACATATTTTTTTAGCTTCGAGGGCACTGCCCCCGAAACCCCCCACCAGGGGGGCTCCCTAAAGGTCACAGCTGCCCCCCCCCCCGGACCCCCCTTGCAGCGAATATTTTACGGGCGGCGTTGCAGCCCCATTTCGAACTGGGGTCTAATGTGGTGATACCTTTGAATACAGAAGATGATTAGGCTCCACACCCAACAAAAGTGAATGGACTTGAGTTAGAAATGCCTGATATAACAAAACCATTGAATACAAAGAAGGTGAATATAGGATCAAAAGAGGATCTGAAGTTTGCAATGATAGGATATTATTGGGATGAAGAAATAGTCAGCAAGGTGACAGATCTTATGCATGAATACCAGGAGTTATTTCTCACTAATTTTTTAGATATGAAGGGCGTAGTAGGAGATCTAGGAGTTATGAAGATTCCTCTAAAGCCTAATGTGAAGCCAGTTAAGTGAAGATCTTATACACTGAATCCAAAGTACAAAGAAAAAATGAAGAGAGAGCTTGACAAAATGATAGCACCTGGAATCAATGAACTTGTGGAAGAATGAGAGTGGGTAAGTCCTATGGTGGTACAAGAAAAGAAAACACAAGGCAAAATCAGGATTTGTGTTGACTTAAGGAAGTTAAATGATGCATGTCTACATGACCCATTCCCTACTCCTTTTAGTGATGAAGTATTGGATAATGTAGGAGGTCAAGAAGCCTATTCATTTATAGATGGATTTTCTGGATACCATCATATTAGAATTGCACCAGAGGATCAACATAAGACCACCTTCATTATAGAATGGGATTCATATAAGTATATAGTGATGCCTTTTGTACTGAAGAATGCCCCTGCCATATTTTCAAGAGCGATGGTTGTAGATTTCAAAAAATATATTCACAAGCTTTTAAAACTATACTTCGATGATTGGACAGTGTTTGGGTTAATGAAAAACATGCTGCAAGCTTAAGACTGATGCTCGACACATGCACACAATATCAGATTTCTCTAAATATAAAAAAAGCATATTTTATGTACCTTTTGGTATATTACTAGGACATATTGTTTGCAAGAAAGGATTGATGGTGGATCATGTGAAGATTGCTATTATTGTGAATTTACCTCCACCAAATACAGTGAGACAGCTCCACACCACATTGGGACATACATGATATTACAGAAAACTTATCAAAGGATATGCACAGATCATTGCGCCTATGGAAAAATTACTGAAGAAAGATGTAACATTCCTATGGAATGAAGAATGTCAAAAGAGCGTCGAAACACTAAAATAAAAGATGGTAAATGCTCCTATACTGGTATTCCTAGATTGGAATAAGGAATTTCATGTTCATGTGGATGCTTCATGTATAGCTTTAGTAGTGGTATTGGCACAACCAAGTGCAGGAGGAATCGATCACCCTATAGCATTTTCAAGTAGGAAACTGTCTATAACAAAGAAGAACTATACAACTACAAAAAGGGAAGGACATGACATGGTATATTATTTACAGAAGTTTATTTGTTGGGATCACAATTCACAATGTCTACAGATCACTCTGCACTAAATTATTTGGTCAATGAGCATGTTTTAGGAGGAAAAATTTGCAAATGGCTATTATTATTTTAGGACTATGAATTTGAAGTTTTTGTTAATCCAAGAAGACTAAATGCTGGACTTGATCATTTGTCAAGGTTGGAAACAAGAGAAGGACAAATTAATATAGAGTATAATCTTCTTGATGCATAGCTTTCTGCGATCAGAATAACGGATGATCACTTCGTTGATATTATTCAGTTCTTAACCACAGGGATGGCTCCTTCATAATACACTACGCAATAGAAGAAATAATTGGTGGTTAAGGCAACATATTTTTCACTAATAGTAGGACATTTGTATAAGATGGGACCAGATGAAATACTGCGCAAGTATGTTCTTGAGCATGAAAGATAGATAATTTTAACAGAAGCTCATAGTGGCGCAACTAGTGGACATTATGCAGGGAAAGCTACTGCGCAGAAAATTTTAAGAGCAAGATTATTGTGGCCTAGACTACAAAAAGATCTGAAGGATTATTGTCGAGCTTTTGATGTCTTCCAAAGAACGTGAAAACCTTAAAGAAGGGATGAAATGGCACTAGTGCCACATGTAACATTATAGGCTTTTGATAAATGGGCTATTTATTTTGTTGGACCTATCAATCCACCAGGAAAAATTACTGGTGCGAGGTATATAATCATTGTGACTGATTATTTGACAAGGTTGGTCGTAGCACATCCAGTGAAGGATTATAATGCAGAAGATCATTAACTAAGGAATTTCAAGTTTACCACCAAAAGATGACTCCTTATCATCCTCAGACAAATGGAACTATGGAGGAATTCATTAACATTTTGGAGAATGCACTGACCAAGGTATGTAATGTAAACAGGGATGACTGGGATCTTAGGATTCCAACAATATTATGGGTTTATAGGACTCCATGCAAAAAATTGACAGATCAGACACCCTTTAGGTTGGTTTATGGGCAAGAAGCTGTGATTCCCATAGATTATGTTGTCCCTAGCCTAAGAATTGTGCTTTTACAAATATGGCATACCCCGACATAATGGAAGAAAGGATTTCGTAGTTATTTGCTCTGGAAGAAGACAAGTTTATAGCAGGATTTCATCAACAAGTACAAAAAGTGAGACAAAAGGCTTGGCATGACAAGCACATTAAGCAAAATAAGTTTTCTATAGGATACCTTGTTCTCCTCTATGATAGTAAGTTTTTGAAATTTCCAAGGAAATTCAAAACACATTGGTTAGCCCATATGTTATTAAGTATATTACTGATGGAGGCGCAATGCAGTTAACGAAGTTAACTCGAGAATTAATTCAGGGAAAATTAAATGGAAGTAGGTTGAATTTGTACAGGGACAACCCTGGCCCTACAACCTCGCCCTAAAGAAGAAAAAAGGAAAGTGTTAGTGTCACATGCAGTTGAAAGTGGGTAGTGGACTATAAACTACGCTGCAGAGAGAGCTTCAATGAAGAAAGTACTTCGCTATAGTTGGGAATATGTCGAAGTTCATAGGAATACATGACATAAGATAAAGGTGTGCTACACTTTGGAATGTGTCGAAGTTCACTGAGAAAGTAGAAATATGACTGTTAAAAGGGAAAAGACACACGCAAAGTTGCATTTAAGATTAAAAATTGGCAGAATTTAATGATAGATATGAATGTAATGACGAAATCTGAACATAAACGGATAAAATCAAATCTAATGATGAGGTTTTAAGGCTGGAATTGTTATAAATAGCCGAATCCAAATCATATTAATAACTTTTCTGAATCAAGAGCTCGAGTAATTAATAGTGCAAAGACGTTGTAGGAGAATTCATTGTGTATGTCGTTTGAGCGATCTTGGGAGGTGATTGTGTAGAATTTCCATAAGAATGGATTGTCTAGAATCATGGAAGTTGCTGATATGTCCGTGCCAGCAGTTGAAACACCCACAGTAGCAACATCGTCACCACAGAAACAATGGAAATCACCACGGAAGAAGAAACGTTTGAAACCTCAGAAGCAACCTAAGCAGGTCAATATTGGTGAAGAAGAAGTGGAGGAAATACAGGCGGAGGAAGGTGGTGTAGTGTTCATCTCGCCTCTGCCCTCATACATCCCACCAAGGAAGCCAAGTGCCAAACCAGTAAAGGATTCCAAAGATGCGAAGTATGGGACATTTACACCACTATTTCCAGAAGCTATGCCATTTTCAGGAGAAATTTTAGGGAAAATTCCGCAGCTCAAATTTACAGATTATGATTTTAATGACCGGAAGAAGTACCCTCAATTTGCACTAGACTAGTACTTGAAGCAGGTTCACTACCTAGAGAGAGGAGTGACAATATTGGAACCACAACAATGGGTGAATGGGTTGGCGCAGTCAGGACTGCTCAATATGTTGAATGTATCGCACTTCGACATAAGTTCAGCAAACACAACATGTGTGCAAAAATTGTTGGTATTAATACATGATGGACACCTGTGGATGGGGAATAAGATCCCCATAGAAGAAATGTTGATCTGGAGGATCACAAGATTACCATACCAAGGGCGGAACCCCACGAAGGAGTTCGTGGGAAAGGATCAGGATTGCACTTTGGTGGACAATATGAAGAAGAAGTATAAGTTGATCAAAGGCAAAAGGGGATACGACATAAACTCGATCGACAACCAAGCAATCCACTTCGCTACACACATTTTGGCTAGAAATATTATGAGGAAGTGTCATGCAAATGAAGTTCCTACGTCGGTGGTATGTTTAGTTGCGTAATGCGCAAATGGAGACCAATATAACTGGGATGGATACTTATGCAAGGAATTCCTGGACAACTGCCACGAGGTCCAAGAGAAAGGTACATATTTCCATTACACCCATTTAATCTTGATCATTTCTATGTTAATGTGGAAAGAGCCGGAGGACACACAGTTCCCTTTGGTGCCTTCAAATGTATGTGAGGCTGCGAGGTATGATTCGCTATGTCATACCACTGAAGCATCACGAGAGCACAAGAATATAATATTTTTCACATTATATCAAAAGGATGTACACATGTTAGTAAAATAGCATCTGCACCTTGTTAGAGTCGGTCTAGTAGCCCTCCATCAGCGATCAAAACTCTTTGCATTTGCATAAGTAGGTGTCTCATTAGTGTCATTTCATTGCATTCCATTAGGCATGCCATAACCCTGATGGAGGAGCTAGTGTCTTTATTCCCCTCTTGGCACTGCTGGATCATGTTGTTTCAGTCAATAAACTCTTTCAAGGTTTCTTGTCTTGTCTTGAGGTCAAAAGTCCTAGGTCTAGGGTTTAGGTCCAATTTGTCTTTGAGGTCATGTCTTTAAAAGTCAATAAATTCCTAGCAGGCCAGAGGGAGGACTATCAAAGTTTTTCTTCAAAAGATCTCATCTTTTGCAGCTAAATTTTACCTTGGATTTAAAAACCCTGTTTTTAAAGACAAGGTCATTTTTTCATATTTGTAAAAAGTTGTAAAAATTCAAAATTCTTCGAAAGTCAGCATGCAGCCCTGGTCCCCTTTGCCAAGATTCCTCAAAAGCTATCCCTGCAAAAATTTTCAAGAAAAAACATCAGTTCAACCAATTTCAGGACAAAAAGAAACCATAAAGTCAGCAGCATTTAAATTTTGAAAAAGTGTCAAGTTAAAAACATTAGAAAGAGGGTTTGAGGGGAAATTAATTTAAATCAAGCCTATAAAGCCCCTCTCTCCCCTCATTTGATCATCATTTGCCTCAAAGCCATTGTGAAGAGAGATTTGGAGAGAAATTGTGGACAGAGCCCGCGCGCAACCTGTCAAGACCTGCGCGCGACCTGTTGGGCAAGTGCAACCTGTCAGGGGGGTCTTACCAGTTGGGAAAATACACTGGCGCGACCTGTTGGGCGCGCGCGACCTGTCAGCACCTGCGCGCGACCTGTTGGGAATTCATCCACAAAAAATCGCCAGTAAACTGCCAAACGACCCCAAAATTTTTCAAGATTGCAGGTAGGCCTCTGATCATCAAAGTATTTTGCTTGATAAAGAAAAATGAGCATGGGAAATGTGTTTTAATGCCATCAAGTTGAAATGAGAGGTTCATGTATATTTGCTTTAAAAATGTCAAAATGCAAGTAGAGATAGGGTTTTGTTTTGCTGCTCTCAAGGTCATCCCTTTCATTCCCATTTTTCCCCCCACATCCCAACCATCTCCCTTATCATTTTTACCTAATCTCCCTACCAAAAAATATCAAAGGCCCAACACCCTACCCATATCCCTAAAATCCAATAATATAACCTTAAACCCTACTTCCCATAAAATCCTTGCAAATGATAATGGTATGATGTTGTATATGTCATGATTCCTTCCCTTAATTCCCTTTTTCATGTATTTTCCCTAATTCCCCTTAGAAGTCTCCCTTCCCTAACATCTCCCTTGTGTTATTTGTCCCCTTGAAGCAGCATTACAAACAGGGAAAAACAGCAGGTCATTTGAGCAGAAGCAGCAGTACATTTCAGCCACTTTGCTCTTGAAACCATGTCAGAAACCGAAACCGACTATGAGCAAAGTGATGACCGTGAGTCAACACCAGAAGTTGAGATACAAAGGAGGCCTCACAGGGGTGGTAAGAGTGGTCATCATCTGAGAGAGGAGCCCACCTCTTTGACCTATTTGCAGGCTTGTCCACTTGCAGTCACATGTTTCCGCTACCTCTCATGTTATGAATTTTGCGAGAGGATTTCTCAAATTCAGCACCATAGGGAATTGGCCCGCTTGTTTGTTTTGCATCTGCATGATGGGCATGTAAATCTTGCAGGGGTGGATTTTATATTGTCATCTGAAATTATTGCTCAAGCAACAGGGATACCCAATGTGGGAGAAGAGTGGAACAAGCGCAAACTATTGGACAGATTTTAGTATGAGCCCTACATTAAACCTGCCTACATGAGGTACATAACTGGTATGTTTCCCTTCAGATTTTTGAGGGATGAGTATGCTCCCTTGATGAGGCTCATCATGCGCTATTTCACCTGTGAGGGCAGATTTGCATATTTGTATTTGTACCATATTCGCTTGTTGATGCATTTCACATGGGTACGGATGATGAACATACCATTTTTCATGTGCCGGAATATTGAGAAGATGGTGCCTTTGGTGCAGAGAAGGAGCCCAGCACAGCGACACAGGAGCATCTATCATTATGGTTTGATCCAGCTTGTGGTCATGCATCAGTTGGCTCAGCAGGGTATCCCATGGGAGGATTTTATCTCTTGAGATTTTTTCACAGCATCAGCATCATCACCCCCTGAGGTTGTTCATGAGGAGGGAGGGCCTTCACAGTAGCATGATATTCCTGAGACCAGACATGTCAGCTCCCCTCCATTGGTCACATATCAGAGAGGTCATAGGGCCTTATTTGCATCAGCTAGGCGAGTATTTTCTCCACCCCAGGTGGAAGGGGTCTCGCCTTCTTCATCAGCACCACGAGTGTTATCTCCACACCAGGTGGAAGGGGCCTTGTCTCCGACAGCAGCACAGGTACCAGAGAGAGGCAAGCAGCCCAAGATTGATGAGGGGCCATCAGGTGTTCCAGGCATAGAGGTTGTTGACCTTGATATCAGTTCTCCTAGCCTAGAGTCAAAGGAGATCATTCAGCACCTAAGGGCTGAAAATGACTCATTGTAGCAAAGATTGGAAATGGCAAATTGGACGATCACCTACTTAGAGCAGCGCAACAAGCAACTTGAAGAGGAGCACACTCTTGATGAGTTGCGGAGGATCCATGAAGACCGCAACTTGGCGCGCAAGAGACCCGGTGACTTAGTACCCGTTGAGCGAGAGGCTATGCTTCTCCGGGTCAATGCTCATTTGGAGAGGTTGCTGGCCAAGGCCAACAAAGATAAGGACCTGCTCCGGAACATGAAAAACCATTATTGGGCCCGAATGCACGTATGCAAGGCGAAAATGAAGGTGATCCAAGGGCGGTTGGCCAAGGCACTAAAACGACGGAAAAGGCCCGATCCCCTCCACATCTTGGCTGAGGCTTCCTTGAAGGAGCATGATACTAAATGACTTAACTTCAGCACAAATTTCAAAAAAATTTGAGCATTTTTGGGCAAAAAACAGGTTTTCTCCACCAACACGTCACGCGCCGCGTGCGACCTATTCGATGGGCAACTCTATTTCGGGAAAACTCAGCATTTTTGGATTTGTCATGCAAAGATACGCCTGCTCAGCAATTACCAAGAGATTTCATCAAGTTTTGAGCCTCCAGAAGGTCAAAAAACATGCAAAAAATGACTTTCTGCCACCTTTTTGACACACAGGAAGCAGTCTTGGGAGATTGCAATTTTGGAGGGGCAAATGGCCACCAAATTCATAAATTCCACTTGCGTTGGAAAGTAGACATCCAGACCTTTCCAACAAGCCAACTTTTTCCTCATTTGGACACCTGGAAGTGCCTCAAAAATAGCTCCAAAGGCGCGCGACCTGTTCAGGATCAGGGCGCGACCTGTTGGGCAGTTTTCACAGAAATTCACCTACAGCTCAGCAAAACGCAGTTTTGACTGGATTTGACTTTTTGGAGTAGATTTTGATCCTCCTTGTTGTAAATGATGTAATTTTATGATATTTTGACACTTATTTATCTCTTCTAGAAGATCCATTCATGAGATAGGCAAAAATTTAATGAATGAATTGGTTTCCTAGTTTATAGAGGCAAGTTGTTTTGACTGCCTAGTTTTTAGTGCTCAGTTTAGAATTGGTTGAAACAGCTCCTAGGATAGTGAGCTCGACCCCTAGAGGCAAGGAAAGATGTTAGATTGCCTATATTATGTACTTTCTTGGTCATTTTCATGGTTGGATTCTTGAGGGAGAGAGCTCTATTGTATTACTCATTGTATCTCTGCAGTTTTGGCAAAGGAAGAAAGACCAGGGTTTTGCAGTCCTTTTTGGGATTCCTGTGGTTACATGTATTGATGGTGTGTTTCTCTTTGTACTTGTAAGTTTGTTATGTGAAACATCTTCTTACTTTTCCTTCTGCAAATTAGGCAAATGAAGTGTTAAAGTAGAATTCATGATTGTCATGCTCTGCTTTTAAGTTTGCTTAATATTTATGTTTTCATCTGTCTAAAGAGAACTCTTGAAGGTTTCTTGCTCTCTTTAGCTCCTCACCGGTCATTCCTATCCATTCAATTAATTCAAAGGCATCAGTACAGTCTCCTACCTTGCCCCAAAGAACCCTCTGCAAAAACTGTGTCCAATCCCTGCACCCAAAATTGCCTTTCCCCAACTTTCCACCAAAACCCTAAAAATCGCAATTCAAACTTTTTTATCAGTTTACTAGCCTAAAATCAGTGTTTCCTTATTGTTTATCTTTCCCATTGAAGATATTTACCGAGATAGACCAGAGAGAGCCCTCTCCTGCCCCGTAGGGCTAGCTACGAGGCTAAGTGGTTTGATGTTGCCTTGGAGTTTACCTTTTTCAGCCTGAGGTGAAATTTCAAGTGCTAACACACCTTTCACCAAGTTTGCACGAATAGTACAGACCTGTGGCAAGGTTGAAGGAATATTTTCATAAATTTTACATACAGGCACGCAGAGACACGAAGAAGAAATGGCATGCATTGCCATATATGGTCAAAGAGGATGATCTGGTAGAATTAGTACAGACATGGCCCACAAAATGGATGACTTCACTGGAGGAAGCAAGAGACAGTGTGACAGAAGAAGAAGAGTTGGACACTTCACAGCATGGTGAAGCCAGTGGAAAAGACAAGGAGTAGGAATTAGAGGAAGAAGAACACCACAAAGAAGAACACCATGACGAAGAACACCATGAGGAGGACCCTCAAGGAGGTGAGGATACAACTAAGGAGACAGAAAAGGAAGAAACAGAGAAAAATATTGTGGAGACAAGAAGGATCCAAGGTGAAGCAGCCATTAAGAGAAGAAAGAATCATAAGGCAGATAAAAAAAAAGAAATCACACAAGCAGTTCTCACTTAAGGTGACCTAGATCAAATTAAAGACAAGGTTTAGGAGATAACAATGGAATCCTAGAATAGGGTGGAAGATTGCTATGGCGAGCTTATCACAGGTGTGCAATACAGTATTGCAGAGCTGTAGATTTTGGTGCAAGCATCTATACCACAAACACAAATAGGCCATAGACTCGAACCAGAAATACTACTAGAAACAAAATTTTGGATGAGGATAATGCATATATCTACCAGAGCTTGACATTTTGACTCCACCAAAGTAAAGCAATAGTCAAAATAATGGGACCATGTCAATATGAACATGGAAAAACTACCCACTCCAGTCCTACATGACTTGCACCAAGGTGTTAGCACCTAAATTTGCCTTAGGCTGAAAGAAGGCAAAATTTAGGGTAACCAAAAACCACGCTCAGTCTGGTAGCTAGCCCTACCAGAACAAGAGAGGGCTCCCTCCGAGTCATGCTCAGTGAATAGATAAACGAAACATTCTGAGATGACTTACAGTGAAATATTGATCTTAGGCTAGTAAGTGAATATGGATACAAGAAACAATTTTTTATGAATGACTGAGTTTCTGGGATGGTATGGGACCAACAGGCAGCAATGAACAGAGAATTTAATACAAAGGCATAGAATACTCTGTGAGGCAAGACCGGTGGAAAGTATAGCAATTTAGTTCTAAATAACGTGGCATGGAAATATTTCTTAGGAGAGTGAAAAGGGCATAAGTACATGAATCCATTTCAACGGAAGAAGAACACTGAACATGAAATTTTCCCACACACAGAGCAATATAAATGAATTCTAACTTATCTAACTTAGAAAATTTCACTGGAAATGAATATGAAATGAACTGTGAAACATAACGAAATACATATGAAACATAAGAGACACATTTTCTACACTCACAACCACATGAATCTCATGAAACAGAGCTGCTGCCTTTCATTAATTCTCTGTCAAAATATACAATGAAGAAATAGAGTTTCTTTCCCACAGTCTCCCAGAAGTTACCAGCCAACCAACCCTTTGCAAATAGTTTGCATACAATATATAGAATGTGCCATGAAGAGATAGAACGCCCAAGGGTTGGGGAGTTACTCGAATCATTACAAAATGGAGGTGGAAAGCCAACCATTAGCTACAGGTGCAGCATTACAAACATGAAAAATGGTTTGGGTGACTGTTTGCCTTCCTTTGCCACTTGGATAGAAGCCAATATGGAGTGAAAATATGTTAAATGCCACCTTAGGTGCCAGAAAAGTGAAATGTAGATGAGCGGGCCCACTTGGAGAAGTCGCGAAAGGAAGGTGAAATTGGCCTTTTTCCTATATGCGTCGTGCCATTTTCTATATGCACTACACCACTTTGGAGCCTATTTTGAGGCACTTGCAGGAGTCCAAAATGTGCCTAAGTGTGCTTGTTGGAAATCCTGTCCTGTCTACTTTCCAACTGAAGTGGAATTTCTGAATTTGGTGCTCATTTTCCCCTCCAAATCTTCATTCTCCCAAGACTGCTTCTTATGTGTCAAAATAGGGGCAGAGAGGTCATTTTTTGGGTGTTTTTGACCTCCTGGAGACTCAAATCATGCCCAAATTTCTTTTCCAAGCACCAGTAGTCATGATTTTTCATGCTGAATCCAAAAATGCAAGCCATTTCCAATTTGGAGCTCCCAATTATAACTGGCGCGGCGCACAGGGAGAAAAAACCTGTGTTTTGACCAAAAAATTACCATGTGACCAAAATTGCCCAAAATTTCTTGAAATTTGGGCTGGAGGCTCTTTATGAAGTGCTATGCTATGCCAAAGAATATTCAGCCAAGATTCGAAGCCAATCCTGCTCTTTTGCCTCTTTTGCCTCTTTTGTTGCTTTGCTCAATTTTGCCTTCAAGCTCTTTATCCGGGCCTTTGCACTCATATTTCGTGCCTTGTAATGGAAAGCCATGTGTCTCAGTAAGGCATGGTCCTTGTCAGCCTTGTCCAGTAGCCTCTACAAGTGCATGTTAACTCTCTCGAGATTTTCCTCTTGGTCCTCATCGATCTCTTGCTCCAATGACGTGAGCTCAACTCTTCTCCTTTGTGCAGCTTGGCGATGCTCACGAATGTTTTGTAGCTCCATGATCGCTTGCCGATCCTAAAGTTGTTTGTTCCTCTGCTCCAGATATTTCATGTTCCATTTGGCTCTTTCTAAATCAAGGGACAAGGCTTCAATCTCTGATTGATGTTCCTGAATGATCTCTCTAAGCTCTGCATTTGTCGGTTCTGTATCTGTCTCATCATCATGAAGGAGAACGAATTTGGTCTCTCGTTCACCTGATGGCTCACCTGAAGGCCCCTAATCATGCGTTGGCTCCTTACCTCGTCTTTTTCCTATGTCGTCGATGCCGGAAGTGAGGCCCCTTCCACCCCGGGTGGAGATAACACTCGCTTTTCCGCTGCAAACAAATGTCTACTGCCTCTCTGATAGGTGATGAATACCGACATAGTAGCGGCCTCATGGAACTCATACTGGTGAGAAGGACCACCTATCTCATGCTCTGCCTCTGATAATACCTGTGGAGTGCTGAAGAAGTCACGGGAGATGAAGTCCTCCCAAGCAATGCCCTATAATCCCAACTGATGATCCACCAAAATCCGGATAAGAGCAAAGTGATAAACATTGTTAGGTTGCTGCTGAGGGGTCTTATGCTGCATGAAAGTGTTCATCCTCTCTATGTTCTTGCAAATGAAAAATGGGAGGTTCATCATCTGCACCCTGGTAAAGTGCATGAGCAACCTGATCTGATAGGCATATATACGAGAGAACCTCCCCTCACAGCTGAAGTACTTCATGATCAACTTCATGAGTGGAGCATACTCATTTCTCAAAGATCAGAATGGAAAGACTCTTATGATCTACCTCAAACAACTGGCCTTAATGTAAGGCTCATAATGCTGCCTATCCACCTTCTTCTTCTTATGCCATTGTTCTCCAACATTTGGTATGCCTGTTGCCACTGAGATAGTTTTGGGTGTCAATGTGAAGGTGACCCCGGCCAAGATAGACTGATGTCCATGGAGGTGAAGCACAAAAAGACAGGCCAAATCATGATGAACTCTAACATTGGCCACCCTTTGACAAAATTCAAAACATGCTAGGTGCTGGAAACATGACATAGCAAGAGGGCATGCCTGCAATTCAGTGAGGGTGTTTGGCTCATCCCTAACATGTCTTCCACTCTTGTTATGTCTCCTGGGAGCTTGTTCTTCCAGGGATGTATCACTTTGAGTCTCCACCTCATACTCTGATGAACCCTCAGATGCCATGACTGTTGTTTATGTACTGTGCTTGGATTTCCCTTTGATGATGGTGAAACTAGGTGTTGTTGTGATATCTGCCACCAAGGGGAAAAATGAAACAAAAGGGAGTATTAGGAGGGGAGTAATGTGATGGGAATAGGGGTTATGGGGAGAATTTTGTTTAGGGATATGTAGGGGGTTTGGGAATTTGATAGGATAGGTTTTTGGGGTTTTGACAAGGTAGGGTTTTGGGGTGTTTTGTTGACAAATAAGAGGAGGGGAAAGGGAATAGGGTTTGGTAGTGTTTTAGGGTAGGGATAATGGGAAAAATGAGAAAGGGAGGATAGGGAAAAATGGTAGGTGAGGGAAAAATGGTGGGTGAAAATGGAACCTTGGCTTCAATACCACAAATATGCAACCCTAGCAACAATTGCCTTTGGTGTTTTCTTGTGGCTGACTTTATTAGTTTTGCTGCATTTCAAACATTGCCATAAACCACCATATCATTCATAAAATTTGAGGAACAAGTCACGTCATAGAGCCTACCTGTCAATTTGAGGGGCTTCACAAAAAATTTCGGGAAGTTTGGCACTATTTTGGTGCTTTGTCTGTGTGCGCCACGCGCAAAACCCAATGCACCGCACCCTGGGTGTGCGCCGCGCTTGTTGGAAAAATACACTGAGGGTTGGCTCTGTGTGCACCGCGCCCCTGTGTATATGCGTCGCGCCCTGAAAACCGCCTCCAACCTTGATCCAAACATGCACGATGCACACTCAAAGACTTTACAATGTTTCCCTATGCACTTGCTTTGCACAATGACTTTGATTTTGGTGGAAACTTGTTTATAAAGACTTGGAAGTGATGGGTTAAATTTTTGCTTCTCCAAAACCCATTTTTATAATGTTACGTTTTGACACTTTTTCACTGACTTAAAGCAACACTGATTTTCACTTTCCCTTTGAAATTTTAGCTCAAATGATGAAATTTTCGGCACTTTTTGCTTTGGATTGCATGACAGGACATTTGGCCACGGAAACCATGACTGCATCTAAAGAAATCAATTGGCGACCTTTTGAAAATTTTATCACAAATGAAACTGTTTGAATTTTCTTCAAAACAGAGCTTTGAAGAACAGTCGAATTTTATTAATAGGATGATGAAACTCTCTGAATAATTACTTTGTAAGGGCCTCACTCTGGCCTGCATGGCTTTACTGGACATATTTAAAGACCAAATTGATTAATCCCTAGACCTAATGATCGAAAATGACTTTTGTCCATTAAAAGACTAGACCTTGACTGTCATCGACTTTAGTCATCATTGACCAAAGACCTAAGCCAACAGGAGCTAGACATGAGAGGAATTGACTAGCATGACCTCTTCCGTCAGATTATGGCATGCCCCTAGCAGAATGCAGCTGAGTGAATGGAGCGGGACACCTAAAAATGAAATGCATAAAGAGTTTTGATCTCTGACGGAGCACTGACCAGACCAACTCTAAAATTGGCTCCAATGGGGGATGGTAGCTCCTTGGAGGTGCCAAGAACAGCAGATCTCTGGAAGAGCTAGACAGTGCCTTCGTCCATTGGGCTATGGAGTCATCATTTCGACAAACAACACAGGACTCTGACTCATTTATGAAACTAAAATGACCAAAAAATTGACTCAAAATTGAAATTGAAATGACTTGAAGACTAACTTGACAAACTCAAACCAAACTGAAATAAAAATGGTATTTAAAATGATAGTGGAAGCAACGTTAATAACTCAGAAATGGTACTGCTTGAGCAGCTGACCATTGATCGGCCCTCCTGGACAATCTTCCCCATTCATTTCCTTAAGAAGAAAGGAATTATGACCCCGATATGCTGCAATCTTGAAAGGACCTTTCCAAAGATTCTCGAACTTACTGTGCTTACCTTTTTCCTCATTCCTTGCATCCCACTTCAGCACCACATCATCCAATTGAAATTTGTCCACCTTGGCCTTTCTGTCATAAATTTTCTTTATTTTCTCCTGTAATTTGGATGTGTTTTTGAAAACTTCTTCTCTTGTCTATTGCAAGTGGACCATTTGATTCAACCTTCTCTGCATGGGATCTTCTTCACTGTCGGCCTCCTAAAGAAGTTTGACTATTGGGGCAGCAAGAGAGGTAGGAAATATTGTATCAACTCCATAAACAAGCTCAAACGGTGACGTACCAATGGATTTCTTCTGACTGACCTGATCTGCCCAAAGTGCATGGACCAACCTCTTATGCCAGCTCTTCTTATTTATTTCCAGGAGCTTCTTGATGATGTTGACCAATGATTTGTTCAAAGATTCCGCCAATCCATTGCCTTGCAGATGATAGGCAGTTGAGTGACCCAAAATGATGTGATATTTATGAAAAAATTCTACCATCGTTTTTTATTTGAAAGCTTCTGCATTATCGGTGATTAACTTATTCGGGAAACCAAAGCGAGACAAGATGTTATTTTCAAGGAATGGAATGATTACCGCATCTGTAGATTGTCTGGTTGGAGTTGCCTCGATCCATTTCGTGAAATAATTTGTCACTGTGAGGATCCATCTATGCTGACCGGAAGAAGCGGGATGAATTTCACCAATGAAATCCAACCCCCATTGCTGGAAAGGAGCACTCACCTCAATAGGCTTAAGTGGCAAAGGCTGTAACTTCTGCTTTCCTTTGAAAATCTGACATTTATGACAGCGCTTGACCATCTTATATACATCAGCAAACAATGTCGGCCAATAGTACCTTGCTCTCATAATTTTATTTGTTGTTGACTTCCAAAAAAGGTGACCACCACATTCTCCTCTGTGGAAATCCTCCATAACTTTCTTTGCTTCTTTTTCCACCAAACAATTTAACAAAATGCCACCGGGATCTTTCCAATACAGTGCAGAATTTAGAATGCAAAACTTGGTAGCTTTCAACTTGAGTGTTCTCGCTCGGTTTCTAGGCATGTCGGGCGGTGGTGACAAATTTTTAAGCACATATATGATATCTGAATACCACGGAGAGAGAGAAAACATTTCAGATACTTGAATTGACAATCCTTCCTCATTCTCATCGGAGATAGCAGCGATCAGATTTATGTCCAAGGCGTGCAAGTTTGATTCGGCCATTAACTTCGCCAATCCCTGTCCTTTAACCAGATTTGTGGGCTTCATTTCCACATCATATTCTAGCAAGGCTGCAATCCATTTGCCTCGTCTTCCTTCCTGATCGGTCTGCACTAAAACATCTTTGACAGCAGCGTTAGGAACATAGGCCAAAATACGAGAATGTAGAATATATACCCAAAAATCTTTCAATGCCTTCACAAGTGCAAGGGCTTGCTTCTCAACGATGTTGTATTTTAAGGCTGCATCTCTTATAGCTCTGTTGAAGAATGCAATGGTCCTTTCATGATCATCTGTTCTTTGCAATAATGCAATAACACAGCTGCCATAGTGTGCTCTGAAGCAAATGAAAACGATATGAAATCCTGAGTGTAGTCCGGGCTGACTAGAACGGGAGCTGAAGAAAGAGCCAATTTGACTAAATTGAAAGATTTTACAGCCTCCTCTATCCACTTCACTTGGCTGTCCTTCTTAAGCATTTTTTTCATCTCTCTTAGGTGCTCAACAAGATTAGGTACAAAGCGGCGTAGGAAATTCATTTTACCATTGAAAGATTGTATCTCTTCCTTATTCAGGGGCAGATCGATTTGCTGAATTGCTTTCACACGTGCTGGGTCAATATGAATTCCATCTTTTGAGATAATGTGCCCGAGTAGTTTTCCTTCCTCCATGGCGAACAAGCTCTTCTTCGGATTCAGCGACAAACCATATTTTCTGCACTTTTGGAAGAAAGTTTTTAGATGGTACATGTGCTCTTCATCAGATTTGGAAAAAACTGTCAAATCATCCAGATACACCATCAAAAAGACATCCTTCTCATTTGCAAAAGCCAAGTCCGTTGCACGCTGAAATGTGGCACCTGCGTTCTTCAAACCAAATTGCATTTTAGCATAATGAAAGGTTCCCCATGGAGTGGTGAATGTTGTCTTGTCTCGGTCATCTTCATGGATAGAAACTTGGTTATATCTAGAATAACCATCAAGTAGTGACATACGAGATGCTCCCACTACTCGCTGAAGTATATGGTCCATTTTGGGCAGTGGATAGTTGTCCTTCAATGAAACTTTATTAAGATTTCTAAAATCAATGCATAAGCGGATTTCACATGTCTTCTTTTGTACGGGCACCAAATTAGAGATCCAATCTGAAAATCTTATGGGAACAATGATCCCTGATTTGTACAACCTGTTTATCTCCTTTTCAATAGATGGCAGCAACTTTGGATTTAGCCTTCTTAACTTTTGTCTGAATGGTTTTTGATTAGGCTTGATGGGTATAGTGTGCTAAATTATATTGGTATCGTACGTCTTTAAATCAGAATAGTCCCAAGCAAACACATCTAAAAATGAAGACAACAAACTCATATATTTGTCCTTGATCTTTGGTGGCAATGCTTTAGACTATTTTACCAACTTAGGATTAGCATTTGTTCTGATGTTGACCTCTTCTACGCCCTTCTCTGTTGGCTATAATGTTGGCTTGCGGGCTACATCATTTGATCGAAGAGTTCTTCTAAAGTTATCAAGCCTTTAGGAATAACGTTATTCTTCAGCTGCAACACGTCCATTTCATTGATCTGCACCTCATCTGTACCATTACCTTTACCATCGTCATTTTCTACATCAATTGAGGTCTCTTTGAACTTGCCTTTATTTTGCAGAAAATCATCAATCTCCTCATCATCTTGGAACACTTGCCAATATCTCTGATTGTCTGGAAGGGTTGGACAATGCTTGACATGGATTTCAAATTTATTGCTAGAGTTCATTGGGATCTTCAAACTACTTGATGCCTTGGCAAGAGCGTCAGCAATAATATTTTGTATACGAGGCACGCATGTCAAGGTGTATTCTAAAAATAATTTTAGGATGTCTAGAACTGCATTACGGTAAGCCCACATCCTTGGATGCTTTGCTTGATACTCGCCTCTGACCTGCTTAATTACCAATTTGGAGTCGCCATATACTGAAATCCTCTTAGCATTCAGCTTTCTTACAATCTTTAGGCCAGCAATTAGAGCTTCATACTCAGCTTCATTGTTTGAGCACTCAAAAGCCAACTTGTAAGAGCATACCCGTACGTTACTAGGCACTTTGTTCAGGGCGGAGAAAGGACTGCGTACCCAAATTCCAATTCCAGCGCCATCATTTCCCACTGCTCCATCGAAATCCATGGTCCACAAACCTTCTTCCTCCTCTTGCAAGTGCTGGAAATCTGTTTGTTGTGCCTTGTCTGCTTGTTGTCCATTACTTTCAGCTGATTGCCCAACAATGTTCTACTGTTCTTGTCATTTTTTCTTTAAAATTTCTTTGAAATTTTATGTTATTTCCGGAATATCATCTGCTTCAACTAACTGACTATCTATATCATTTAAACTATCTGAATACAAAACAAAAGACTCTAAATATGTATGTACATAGTTAATTGGATGATTTATTGGTTTCTCCTTGCTTGTGATCATGTATTTCATTTTTTGTTCCCGATACAATTTCCTCATTTGTCCAAACACCGAAATCATTGCATAGGAGAAATCTAGCTGTAGTGTCCCTTTCAATTTCGCTACCTAAGACCTGGAAAGAAGCATGCCAAACCTGGGAGGAATATCTGCTACAACCACATCCATCAAAACATTCTTCATTGGGAGCTGATCTAGACTCACAACCAAGTCTTTGATGAGTCCTATACATCTTACTCTGCTGGAATCAAATGAATAGAGATCAGGGTATTGCTGGGTGATGTCCAGACCAAGCTTATCCATGATAGCCTTGGGCATCAGATTGTGAGAAGCTCCGGAATTGAACATGGAGTTATGTAACACAAAATCATGCAACCTTAAACTAATATAAAAGGGTGGCACATCACTATCAGGAGACTCAACATTCGATGTTGGCCCAAAAATCATTTCAAGCTGATAATCTTCGACATTCACCATGTTGGACATTGGATCCAGAATCAACATTTTAGATATTTGCCTTCTATAACTGCTGTTCCTCATTATTTCAATCAAGGGAATGGATACTTTCAATTTAGAAATCTCGTTCTCTAAATTAAAAGCGGGAATCTTTTCTACCTTTTTAACTGGGATTTCTTTCTTTTCCTTTTCTTTCGATGCAACTTGCTGATGTGATTGTTCTACTGATGGTGATTTGCTGCTCTCCGGACCAACTGCCTCCTTTCCTTTCCTTTGTGTAACTGATGAATCATTATTTGATGCCTCAACATCTTTCCTTTTCTGAATTGGTTTGACCGGCACATCTCTGTTTCTAAGTGAATATCGCTGCTGCTGGGTGGATAGAGCATTCATATAGCCTCTTTGGTATTCATCTGATTCTTCCTCCAAGACGGTGTCATTTTCTAGAATGAAATCTACATCTTTGTGTGCAGCCAAACTTTCTGCATACTCCTCCTCCTCAGTGAGATAAATAGGCAAATCATCAAGAGTAAAGAGGTGGTTTTCTTCACCTATTACATTCCCATCCTCATCTGATTCCGGTCCATGCACAAAATTTCGCTGCAAAGGTGTTTGTACTGGCTATTGTGCTGTCTGCTCTTGGGCTCGCTGATCTCTCTGTCTTATTCTATATTGTGGTTGTTGCTGACCATGAAAGTTAGGATTTCTAACTTGTGGCTCCGGTTTGTCAAGTTTCACCCTTTCAAGCATCTGCTCTACCTTCTTGAGTAATTGATCCATCGAGGAAGACTCTTCCTTGACTGTGACCTTCTTTTCTACTTTCGCTCTAGCTCTCTTGGACAGCAGATTTGCTTCAACGCTGACCGCGATTTTCTGCATGTCTTCCATTGTGGCCGGTTCTCTCTCTCTTAATTGATAAGCCATGTCAGCATCAAAACCATCCGGGAACTTCACCATGGCTAGTCCCACAGGTGGCCTTAGATGATCTAGAATTTTGTTATAAACTGAATTGAATCTAACACAATAGCCTTGGACCGACTCACCAGCGTTTTGTTTGATTTGCTCGTATTCAGCCAGAATTTGAAGAGGATTCTTTTTCACTTCCCATCGGTTTAAAAATTGTCTTTGTAGGTCAGCCAAGGTAGCGATACTTGCCGCTGGCAAACCTCTGAACCATTTCCTCACATCACCTGCAAATGTCTGTACAAAGAGTCTCATTGCCACATTCTCCACATCGATCTCATGAAGTTCATAGAAATATGCCATTCTATCCACATGTTTCTAAGTAGTAATGTTGTTAGGAGTGCCATCAAAAAACGAGATTTTGCTTTGATAATCTGCGGGCATATCATCTAGAACTTGAGGCAGAACCAGGGGTGCAAAACGGGCAGCCATCACTCTTGGTGGATTTGGCCTTGGAGGTGTTGGAGGAGTGTGCACAGTTTGTAAGGGGCTAGCAATTGGAGTTTGAGGCTATGTCGCAATATAATTATCAATTAATCGGTTAGCCATTTCCGTCTCCAAGTCTACAAGAAATTATGTATTGGGGACAGTATAGTCAGCAGCCCTTTCGGATTTGGTCTCGAACAATGATATTTCAAACCGTTCGTCAAACTCAAGCTCTTCAAGATACTCAAAAATGTCAGGACATGAATGGGATTTGAACACAGGAGTTATAGAGCTCTCTTAATGAAGGAGTCTTGGAATCAAATTGGGGTTTTCGTAGATATGAGGAGGATCCAGGTCTGGATTGGCTCTGGTATATCATGTCGAAGCCAGCGTGCTATTGAGAAAAATCACAGGACACAACCAACTTACTCAGCCTATCCAATCCTAAACTTATCATTCGGAAGCTTATAATTATTAAGAAGTAAGGGGATTTGATTCCACGTCCCCAGTGGAGTTGCCACTATGTTAGCACCTAAATCTACCTTAGGCTGAAAGAAGGCAAAATTCAGGGTAACCACAAACCACGCTCAGTCTGATAGCTAGCCCTACCAAAACAGGAGAGGGCTTCCTCTCAGTCACGCTCAGTGAATAGATAAACAAAACGGTCTGAGATGACTTACAGTGAAATATTGATCTTAGGCTAGTAAGTGAATATGGATACAAGAAACATTTTTTTATGAATGACTGAGTTTCTGGGATGGTATGGGACCAACGGACAGCAATGAACAGAGAATTTAATACAAAGGCACAGATTACTTCATGAGGCAAGACCGGCGGAAAGTATAGCAATTTAGTTCGAAATAACGTGGAATGGAAAGATTTCTTAGGAGAGTGAAAAGGGCATAAGTACATGAATCCTTTTCAATGGAAGAAGAACACTGAACATGAAATTTTCCCACAGGCAGAGAAATATAAATGAATTCTACCTTATCTAACTTAGAAAATTTCACTGGAAATGAATATGAAATGAACTGTGAAACATAACGAAATACATATGAAACATAAGAGACACATTTGCTACACTCACAACCACATGAATCTCATGAAACAGAGCCGCTGCCTTTCATTAATTCTCTGTCAAAATATACAATGAAGAAACAGAGTTTCTTTCCCATAGTCTCCCAGAAGTTACCAACCAACCAACCCTTTGCAAATAGTTTGCATACAATATATAGAATGTGCCATGAAGAGATAGAACACCCAAGGGTTGGGGAGTTACTCGAATCATTACAAAACGGAGGTGGAAAGCCAACCATTAGCTACAGGTGCAGCGTTACAAAAATGACAAATGGCTTAGGTGATTGTTTGCCTTCCTTTGCCACTTGGATAGAAGCCAATATGGAGTGAAAATACGTTAAATTCCACCTTAGGTGCCGAAAAAGTGAAGTGTAGATGAGCGGGCCCACTTGGAGAAGTCGCGAATCGAAATTTCGTGAAACGGAGGTGAAATTGGCCTTTTTTCCTATATGCGTCGCGCCATTTTCTATATGCGCTGCACCACTTTGGAGCATGTTTTGAGGCATTTGTAGGAGTCCAAAATGTGCCCAAGTGTGCTTTTTGGAAATCCTGTCCTGTCTACTTTCCAACCCAAGTGGAATTTTTGAATTTGGTGCTCATTTTCCCCTCCAAATCTTCATTCTCCCAAGATTACTTCCTGTGTGTCAAAATAGGGGTAGAGAGGTCATGTTTTGGGTGTTTTTGACCTCGTGGAGACTCAAATCATGCCCAAATTTCTTGTCTAGGCACCAATAGTCGTGATTTTTCGTGCTGAATCCAAAAATGCAAGCCATTTCCAATTTGGAGCTCCCAATTATAACTGGCACAGCGCACAGGGAGAAAAAACCTGTGTTTTGACCAAAAAATTACCATGTGACCAAAATTGCCCCAAATTTCTTGAAATTTGGGCTAGAGGCTATTTATGAAGTGCTATGCTATGCCAAAGAAGATTCAGCCAAGATTCGAAGCCAATCTTGCTCTTTTGCCTCTTTTGCCTCTTTTGTTGCTTTGCTCAATTTTGCCTTCAAGCTCTTTATTTGGGCCTTTGCACTCATATTTCGTGCCCTGTAATGGAAAGCCATGTGCCTCAGTAAGGCATGGTCCTTGTCAGCCTTGTCCAGCAGCCTATACAAGTGCATGTTAACTTTCTCGAGATTTGCCTCCTGGTCCTCATTGATCTCTTGCTCCAATGACGTGAGCTCAACTCTTCTCCTTTGTGCAGCTTGGCGATGCTCACGAATGTTTTGTAGCTCCATGATCGCTTGCTGATCCTCAAGCTATTTGTTCCTTTGCTCCAGATATTTCATTTTCCATTTGGCTCTTTCTAAATCAAGGGACAAGGCTTCAATCTCTGATTGATGTTCCTGGATGATCTCTCTAAGCTCTGCATTTGTCGGTTCTGTATCTATCTCATCATCATGAAGGAGAACGAATTCGGTCTCTCGTTCACCTGAAGGCTCACCTGAAGGCCCCTAATCATGCATTGGCTCCTTACCTCTGTCTTGTTCGTATGTCTTCGATGCCATAAGTGAGGCCCCTTCCACCCTGGGTGGAGATAACACTCGCTTTGCCGCTGCAAACAAATGTTTACTGCCTCTCTGATAGGTGATGAATACCGGCATAGTAGCGGCCTCATGGAACTCATACTGGTGAGAAGGACCACCTATCTCATGCTCTGCCTCTGATAATACCTGTGGAGTGCTGAAGAAGTCACGGGAGATGAAGTCCTCCCAAGCAATGCCCTATAATCCCAACTGATGATCCACCAAAATCCGGATAAGAGCAAAGTGATAAACACTGTTAGGTTGCTGCTGAGGGGTCTTATGTTGCATGAAAGTGTTCATCCTCTCTATGTTCCTGCAAATGAAAAATGGGAGGTTCATCATCCGCACCCTGGTAAAGTGCATGAGCAACTTGATGTGATAGGCATATAGACGAGAGAACCTCCCCTCACAGCTGAAGTACTTCATGATCAACATCATGAGTGGAGCATACTCATTTCTCAAAGATCAGAATGGAAAGACTCTTGTGAGCTGCCTCAAACAACTGGCCTTAATGTAAGGCTCATAATGCTGCCTATCCACCTTCTTCTTCTTATGCCACTATTCTCCAACATTTGGTATGCCTGTTGCCACTGAGATAGTTTCGGGTGTCAATGTGAAGGTGACCCTGGCCAAGATAGACTGACCTCCATGGAGATGAAGCACAAAAAGACGGGCCAAATCATGATGAACTCTAACATTGGCCACCCTTTGACAAAATTCAAAACATGCTAGGTGCTGGAAACATGACATAGCAAGAGGGCATGCCTGCAATTCAGTGAAGGTGTTTGGCTCATCCCTAACATGTTTTCCACTCTTGTTATGTCTCCTGGGAGCCTGTTCTTCCAGGGATGTATCACTTTGAGTCTCCACCTCATACTCTGATGAACCCTCAGATTCCATGACTGTTGTTTATGTACTGTGCTTGGATTGCCCTTTGATGATGGTGAAACTAGGTGTTGTTGTGATATCTGCCACCAAGGGGAAAAATGAAACAAAAGGGAGTATTAGGAGGGGAGTAATGTGATGGGAATAGGGGTTATGGGGAGAAGTTTGTTTAGGGATATGTAGGGGGTTTGGGTATTTGATAGGGTAGGTTTTTGGGGTTTTGACAAGGTAGGGTTTTGGGGTGTTTTGTTGACAAATAAGAGGAGGGGAAAGGGAATAGGGTTTGGTAGTGTTTTAGGGTA
This sequence comes from Pinus tabuliformis, assembly GCA_031772625.1. Classification (NCBI taxonomy): domain Eukaryota; kingdom Viridiplantae; phylum Streptophyta; class Pinopsida; order Pinales; family Pinaceae; genus Pinus; species Pinus tabuliformis. The sequence continues at coordinate 480,304,340 of CM062809.1, read as the reverse complement.
GGGATAATGGGAAAAATGAGAAAGGGAGGATAGGGAAAAATGGTAGGTGAGGGAAAAATGGTGGGTGAAAATGGAACCTTGGCTTCAATACCACAAATATGCAACCCTAGCAACAATGGCCTTTAGTGTTTTCTTGTGGCTGACTTTATTAGTTTTGCTGCATTTCAAACATTGCCATAAACCACCATATCATTTATAAAATTTGAGGAACAAGTCACGTCATAGAGCCTACCTGTCAATTTGAGGGGCTTCACAAAAAATTTGGGGAAGTTTGGCACTGTTTTGGCGCTTTGTCTGTGTGCGTCGCGCGCAAAACCCAGTGCGCCGCGCCCTGGGTGTGCACCGCGCTCGTTGGAAAAATACACTGAGGGCTGGCTCTATGTGTGCCACGCCCTCTGTGTGTGCCGCGCCCCTATGTATATGCACCGCGCCCTGAAAACCGCCTCCAACCTTGCTCCAAACACGCACGATGCACACTCAAAGACTTTGCAATGTTTCCCTATGCACTTGCTTTGCACAATGAATTTGATTTTGGATTTTAGAGATCTGTGGGATGAATCTTTTAAATAATTGACCGGAGAATCCACAGTTTTATCATTTTTGGATCGACGTTTCGAATCCCAAGTGGGATCCATCTTCAGGATGAGAGAATGATGATGATAGAAGAGCAGCGGAGAATCCACAGTTTTATCATTTTTGGAGCTGCTCTTCTATCATCATCATTCTCTCATCCTGAAGATGGATCCCACTTGGGATTCGAAACGTCGATCCAAAAATGATAAAACTGTGGATTCTCCGGTCAATTATTTAAAAGAATTTGATTTTGCTGGAAAATTGTTTATAAAGACTTGGAAGTGATGGGTTAAATTTTTGCTTCTATAAAACCCATTTTTCTAATGTTATGTTTTGACACTTTTTCACTGACTTAAAGCAACACTGATTTTCACTTTCCCTTTGAAATTTTAGCTCAAATGATGAAATTTTCGACACTTTTTGCAGGGATTGCATGACAGGACATTTGGCCACGGAAACCATGACTGCATATGAAGAAATCAATTGGCGACCTTTTGAAAATTTTATCACAAATGACATTGTTTGACTTTTCTTCAAAACAAAGTTTTGAGGAACAGTCGAAGTTTATTAATATGATGATGAAACTCTCTGAATCATTACTTTGTAAGGGCCTCACTTTGGCCTGCATGGCTTTACTGGACATATTTAAAGACCAAATTGATTAATCCCTAGACCTAATGATAAAAAATGACTTTTGTCCATTAAAAGACCAGACCTTGACTGTCATGGACTTTAGTGATCATTGACCAAAGACCTAAGCCAGCAAGAGCCATACATGAGGGGAATTGACTAGCATGACCTTTTCCGTCAGATTATGGCATGCCCTTAGCAGAATGCAGCTGAGTGAATGGAGCGGGACACCTAAAAATGAAATTCATAAAGAGTTTTATCTTTGATGGAGGACTGACCAGACCAACTCTAACACAAGGTATCACAAATGAGCTCAAGGAGCATGAACATCGCACCTCACACTTAAACATTCACATAGAACAAGAGAGCATTGTGCTAAAGAAACAACTAGACCAGGCCATCAAGTAAATGGAATAGGTAAAGATACCATAGCATAGATTGAAAGAGGTGGTCAAAGCCACTTGGAGGGAAGTTCTGGACATGGATCTCTGCAAGGAGGAATCAATAGAAGATAAGGTCACAAAGCTTGGCTTTGCAGTCATGGAATCCAAGAAGAAAATTTCAAATGTACAGTTTGAATATGAGGTAAATATTAGTGAGATGAAATTAAATATTCACCTAGCCACGCCATCAGATGTGCGCAAACAGAGGGAGATTGAGTTAAAGACTAGGATGGCCAACATCTCTGTAGCATTGGAAGACTATGGAAATTTTTTGGATGAGAGCATGTAAATTTGGACTTCGTTGCAAGAAGATCCAAATGTTCAGAAACTGTAGGAGGAAATGAAACAAAAGCAACATCAATTGGAGGAGAGTGAGGTAGTTGTGAAGCCTTTGCCAATCTCATAGAGACTCGCAGTATTAATGAGTCAAAGGAGATATAAAATAAAATCGAAGAGTTGAAGAAGGAGGAGAAAAGTTTGATAGAAAGGACTTAGCCTTGGCAAGATGAGGCCCTTTAGCTATCACATGCAGTGGAAGAGAAGCTTCAACAACTTTGATAAAGGGAGATAGAATTGGAAAAGAAGGCTACATAACATGTCACCAAAGAATTATTAGAAGAAGTGCGCATCAAGGAAAAGAAGATGGCAGAGATTATGCAACAATTCAACAAGACATACAACAACATTGTAGACAAGATCAAAGGCAAAGCAACTAAGTGACTTAGGACGAGTCACATGTGAGTGTTGGGGGCCTGTTGGGGGCCTATTGGGCGCAACCCAAATTGGCTAGATTTTGGGCAAGGAATTCAAGTTTTATGGGTAGAGCGCACACTAGAAAGGATTTCGTAGAGTGTGAAGTGGACCGCATAGTAGAACAGTGGAACACAACGAGGACCGCACAACAAACCCACTACATAGTATAGGGGCTTCACGGCGAAGCCCCTCCCTTTTTGTAAAAGCATATAATATTGTAAAATTTGAATGGTTTTGGACCATAGTCCCTTGTATTCTAAAAACCATGGTATTGGATCCATGGTAATGTAGCAATGTAATCCTTCATTGTAATAATATACATAGGGATGAATAATAAACAAGGAAGGCATCCATTGGATCCAGATCTATGTTTATGGTTGTATTTTAATGATCTATACTTCGGAGAAAAGGGCAAGGCTCCAGAGCTGAGTGCGCGGAGGCATGGGTCTAGAACTTATTGCGTAGACCATCTACAAATTAGTGCGCAGAAAACTTGCAATTGTGTGCGTAGGTGAAGAACTGTTTGTTGTACCAAATTATCTATTATAAGCAACAGTTCTTGTGGACATAGTCCCACATTGGGATGAACCACGATAAAATCTGTGTCTTCATGTGTTGATTTTATTATTATCTGCACTTTATTTCAGTACTGTGAATTTTATGGATGTTTATGATATGTTTAAATGATGAATGTAATTTTGCGAAGTAATATATAAGTGTGAAGTAGTTCATGAATGTGAAGTAATTTATAAGTGTTAAAGCATAAGAAAATACAAATTTACCACATCGCAGTATCCCTCAAGGCTGCAGAAACCTGGTTATTCAACCTCCCATAATCACTTTGAGTGAGACTACAATCTTCTTGCAGGTCATTGTTGAAAGGGCTAGTGATTGAGGGTTTTGTTGGTGTGAAGTAAAGAATCGAACATCGGTCAGCCCATCCTAAGCCAAAAAACCTCGTTTGGTGATGGCACATGACTTGTTTCAACTTGCTTTGAATTATAATTCCTCATGATTACCCTTATTTCTTCTTTTGTGGCTATGTATTCCTCATCATCAATAAAGATGTACTCTTCAAGTAACTTTCCTTTCCCTGTAGATATTTTCTCTTCTTTCTCTTAAGTCTCTAAAGTCTTTATGTAATCATAGAGAACTGTTGATGCTTTTCCACACTTTCATTATCATCTATTTAAATCAAGGGAGGGTTTTTGGTTCTTTTCTTTTTGGCCATATGAAAAAATGTAGGTGTATTTTCCTCTTTATTAAATTAATTAGTCATGGATCTTGTCATTCTTCTATTTACTGGTTCTTTTTATTGTCGTCCCTACTTATGTGTTTGTCCTTGTGCTTCCTCTTTCCCTTCATATTATTTTACATCATATTCTTCTATAGGCTCCATTTCACCCACTGTAACAAATTTATTCTTTTTAAGAAATGCCTCCCAAGTATCTTGAGTCTTGGAGAGTTCCCATTCTATCATCTTGATTAAGCCACGATGAAATGAATTTTTGTCATTGCCTAGAGATTTTTGTGTTATATTTGTACAATTATAGCCACTAAATCCATCTAGAAAATAAAAATATTTTTTCCCCACTTAGGTATCAAGGAATTGATCTATGAATGGTAATGGAAATTTATCTTTGAGGGTGACTTTATTCAATTCTCTATAATATATATAGACTTTCCATTTTCCATTTTTCTTGGGCACTACAACTAAGGAAAAAAACCATTGACTATCAAAGATAGGGTAAACTAAGTCTACCTTTAGTAGTTTTTGAAGTTCATCTTTAATTATCTCTTTCAACATTTGATTCATCCATCATTGAGGTTACCTTATAAGTCTAGAATTTTCTTCCATCTATATGTGATGAATTCATGTACTAGGATGAATACCTTGCATATCCATGTACTCCCAAGCAAATGGTTTGGAATACTTCTTTAGCACTTGAATTAATTGATATTATTGAGATGCTTCCAACGGGGAAGTAATATTTACAGCTCCTTTCGATTCAAGTTTTATAATTTTATATTTTGATTTTACCATTGAATTTATAGGAAAAAATGATTAAAATGAAGAACATGAAAGAATTCATTGTGCAATATTCTTGAAAATTTTGTTCCAAAAGATTATTTGTTGCATTATATTGAATTGTTATTAATTGTTCTGCAATATCAAGATAAGAAATGAAGTAATCTAACATATTCTCATTTGATACATATCCAAATGAAATAAATTTATTAATAGTAAATCTATTTAGTCATTTCTTCTTCTGAATATGTTTGTTCAAGCTGTGAAAATTGTTCTAATTCATTCAAAGTTTTAGTAGGGTGATATAATGTTATTTTCTTACTTTCATTCCTTTACAAATAGTCATTTGTCTAGATATACAACTAATGAATGCATTGACTGTTACCAACCATGGTCTTCCAAGGATGAGGGGATGCCCATCGAAATTTGATTTGGGATGTAGAACTCAAAAGTGTATTAGATATTCCTAGGAATATACTAGGAGATTATTAAATCTTCTATTACACCTTCCAACTTAATCCTTCATCTATTATCTAATTCAATTATTGTGGGTGTTGTTTGAAGATTTTGTAGTTTTAAACTTTGAATTGTATCCATTGTCATTACATTGATTGTTGCGCCTAAGTCAATTAAAGTATTTGGAATTAACAATTGTCAATTGTAATTGTAACAATAAGAATTCCTAGATTGACATACCTTTAAGTTTAAATTGACTTTAGCATTAGGATAGCTAAATGACCAATTATTTCTTTCTTAAGATTCAAAACAATATTCCTTAATTGTTTTAACATATAATTGAATTTCTTTGATAGCTTGCAATAAAATAAAATTAACAAATAATTTCTTCAATTGATCTAAGAAATCATGCTCAATAGGAATGATTAATTTTCTCCGACAAACCTCTCTGGAAAGGGAGGTAATTTATTAGCTAAAGATTGATTATGATGAGCTTTTGTGATTTTAGATGTTTACATGATTTTAACTTTTTATGTGATTGTTGATGTGTTAATTCTACTTGGAGTTTCCTCAATTTCTTCTTATTGTTCTACAATTACAAGAGATTCTTTCTGCAATACCTTTTCTAATATTAAGTGAATATTATCAGTAGAAATAATTGCATACATAGAAAAAATTGCATACATGGGAAGTGTTTCTTCTAAATTATATACAGGTTTATCCACTTTAACATCAGGATTTTCCACTGGCTAGGCTAGTAATTGAGTAGATTTAGGTAAATGTTGATTAGAAGGTAGTTAAAGATGTTGTGATTAGGCTATTTATGGCATTGTAAGTTTCTTTTAAATAGTTTGAGATGCTTGAAATTGTTGACAAGGCGGTTGCTGTTGGAACTATGCTTGATAAGATTGTTGGAAACTCTATAGGTAAGGGTGTTGATATGGGGTTTAGTTTTCATTAGCTTGTCCTTGCCAAACTTGTTCATATGGTTGGTTTGGAGGTTGTTGAGGTGACCAAGCTTACCATGACATAGGATCATTATATGTAATATAAAAATTTTGATAGTATGGAAATTGTGGATTTGGATCTAAATACATACTTGTAGGTCGGGGTTCCCAAGATGTTCTTGGAGGTGAAACAAATTAAAGTTTTTTCTACTTCACCTTCTTTTTTGTTAGTTTCCTTCAAATCCACTATTGTTGGGCAATTATCTATTCAATATTTTTTTGTACAAGTTCTAAAAATATCAATACCATCAGAAGGACAAATATCAATACCATCAAAAGGACATTGATATCAATACCATCAAAAGGACATTGATGTAAATGATGTTTATTTCTGCATTTAAAAAAAATATAGTTAACACTTCAATTTGTTCTTCTTGTCTCTTCCTATATTTTAATGTATAAATTTGACAACCAAGAGTACTTAGAAGATCAATCTCAAAATTTTATAAGAAATTTCCAAGTTCAACTTTAGTGAATTCTCCTAAAGATGAGTTAGTTACTTTTGAAAGTGCATATCTTTTTTTCTTACCAAAATTTTCTCTTCCTCTGGCATATTTCCTAAATAATTCAATGATTTTATCATAAGGTAATTGAGAAATATCCCCTACCTCCATCATATTGAGGATATATATATATATATATATATATATATATATATATATATATATATATATATATATATATATTCCTTTTAAGAAGAGTGTTCATATAAATTCATCGCTTAGATCACCTTCTTTTGTGTTTTGTAAATTATATGTAAATCTTTCTAAGTAATCTTTCAAGTTTTCATCTTCCTGTTGACTCATTTAAAAAATATATTCTTTAGAACTCTAGGATTGATAATAAGGTTGATATTTTCTCAAACATATTTTTCTCATATCATCCTGATATAATTGAATTTCCTAATTCTATAAACCATTTTAATGCAAATCTTTTTAAATTAGCAAGGAATATGAAGTTTTTAAGCATCATTTGTATATCCATATGTATGACATAAAATATAAAAATGAAACAAGAAAGCATTAGGGTATATAGTAGGAATACCATAGAAACTTGGAAGAATAGAAGGAGGAATGTTCTTCATTTTTACCTCAGTTCTTAAAAATCTTGGTCTATCTAAATAAGAACCAGAAAGTAACTTCTTATTCTTGATATTCTCTTCCAATTCTAGGTATTCTTCCTGTTGCAATTGATCCTCCTTCATTATATATATATTCCTTTTAAGAAGAGTGTTCATATAAATTCATCGCTTAGATCACCTTCTTTTGTGTTTTGTAAATTATATGTAAATCTTTCTAAGTAATCTTTCAAGTTTTCATCTTCCTGTTGACACATTTAAAAAATATATTCTTTAGAACTCTAGGATTGATAATAAGGTTGATATTTTCTCAAACATATTTTTCTCATATCATCCTGATATAATTGAATTTCCTAATTCTATAAACCATTTTAATGCAAATCTTTTTAAATTAGCAAGGAATATGAAGTTTTTAAGCATCATTTGTATATCCATATGTATGACATAAAATATCAAATTCAAACAAGAAAGCATTAGGGTATTTAGTAGGAATACCATAGAAACTTGGAAGAATAGAAGGAGGAATGTTCTTCATTTTTACCTCAGTTCTTAAAAATCTTGGTCTATCTAAATAAGAACCAGAAAGTAACTTCTTATTCTTGATATTCTCTTCCAATTCTAGGTATTCTTCCTGTTGCAATTGATCCTCCTTCATCATGTTCTGCTCTATCTTTTCTTTCCTTTTCTGCTTCAATTCTTTCCCATTCTTCCATTGTTTTTCTTTCTACTTCAAGTAATTTTCGTTCATGTTTCTCATCTTTCCTCGACTTCGTTTTCTCTTTGTTCTCATTCTATATCTGTGATTTTTCCTTCAAGAAAACTTGAAAAATCTTTAGTCCAATGAAAATCTCCTCTTATTATTTCATTAGTCAATTCAGATTGTTCAAATTATTCAAAGACTAGTTGAGGGATTGGTTCACTACTTTTAAGATTTTCTTCTCTTTGAATTCTTATTTTTTCAAGTATTGGTTCAGGAATTTCTTTCCTTGATATTTATACCAAAGGGGTTCCTTGTTGTACTAGTTTTCCCTTAGTTTGATGTGCCAATAACACTTGTCTTTCCACAAGTGTCAACCTCTTTCCCTCAGATAATTTTTTTTCAATTTGTTCAATAGTTATTTTCCAACAAATAGTGTAATTTTTTCTATATTTTTTTTGGGTATTTATGTTCCAGCTACCATTGAGGGTTTGTTAGTATTGAGAGGTTTTTCCTTAAAATACCTATCTTTTTCGTCCCTGTTACTATTCAAAGTAACAAGGGTCCTAGGAGGGGATCCTATAGAGAAACTACTAGGTCAAGGAGCGACAATGGAGAGATAGCCCACTGTCACCTCAGGTAAGGCTCCATGCTCTTTACGAACTTTCACTGATGGGAGGAGACCTGGTATAAGAGGAATCACAATGATGAATAGATCAATGACTAGATAAGGAGTGATTCCTAAAGCCTATTCACAAGAGAAGATCAAATAAATGGCTTACTTGATTGAGAATCAAGGTGATGAGCTCTCTAGGAAGGGCTAAGAGGACACTTGAGCATAGGTTTGGAGGATATATTTTTATAATAGGTATCCTATACCTAAGGATACTTGTTGAGGAATGACTTCTATGTAATCTTTGTGAAATTTGAGCTATAAAGTTGCGAGACCACAATGAACCCAAGTGGACCCAAGCTAGGTCAAGCGTATGAAGTTGATCACCAATTGGGGACTTGACCTAATTAGGGAGGAGAATAGGATCAAAGGACTAATTTTATTTGAAATACAAAAGAAATGACCCAAGTGAGGACACTAACCCAAAATCGACCTAGAGAAAGAAATGGGCGTGCTGCTAGAGCTTGTTATATCTCAGGATTCGACCATCGGATTTGCCTCCAACTTGGAGTACCTATTGAGAAAACCCTAGTGCAATATTGGACCAAAATTTAAGGTGTTTGGATGGCTACAACAAATTCCGCTTGATGCCCTAGGTGACCTACTAGGGTTAGGCCTAGAATTTGAAAAAAGTGAAGAAAAGAAGGGTTATTTTGACCACCAAATGGATGAGAGGATTATTGCCTTACTTCTTAGGATTAATGGAGTTAAGATACACCTGTACCAAGAATTTTCATGAGCTAAGGAGTCCTAATTGACCTTTTATATCATTTCCAAGGGAAACAAATAGAATATTAGGGTTTTATGCTTCAAATTTGTGAAGGAGATGAACTTTCAAGGTCTTTCAACTTAAGAGGTGTCTCTAGGAACATTCACCCAATCCATCAAAGAGCATTGGATGCATTAAATCAATTATTCAAGGTCTCCAAAAGAATTTCACATTATTTTAACCCATACAAGAATAATCATAAAAATATGATGTAGCAACAAGTAAGATAAGAATATCATTAAGATTGCACTTACATGAGAGAGAGAGTATATGCATTCAACAAATTCACATTATAAAGAAGCTCCAAACACAATAGAAAAAATCCAAGCATCATAATGCATCAAGAAAATCCAATAAATTTTATGAAGAAAGAAGTGTGAAAATATCATACTAATCCAATCCAATTGATGATGAGAGGAATGACTGAGCCTCTCATCAATTTATGCAATCCATAAGGGATTTCAAATAGCCTAATTTTCATAATTGAGCCCCAAATAATAAAATAATGTTCAATAATAACATTCCCTGGTGACAAGCCCACTAAGATAGCTCAATAACATAAAAAGAAGCCTCTCAAGAGGACAAAATAATCAACATAATGAGTCGTTGGGCCATTGAGAAGGCCTAGTGGAGTCCAAAGTGTGTCATCGTCAAAGAATGGACTCTAAACATAGTGGACAAGAGGTTGGTCCCTAGATATCTAAGCAAGTCACATGTGGTGTACCCAAGTGCATGTGTGGGCACTATGACATCCTCATGGGTCTCCATGTGGATTGATAATGCTTGTAAACCATCTGTAAGGGCTAGGATGATGAAATAATCCCTCCCTTTGTCCCCTGTAGTGAGATGCATCCTCATCTGGACCCTGGAACCTCTGCCAAGTGTGTGGTACAAGTGTGGAGCTGGTTGGGCATGGTTGTCTAGGTGCATCATCCTCATCCAAAAGGTGTAACATGAGAAATAATTGAATGGTTTTGGGGATCCATGAAGTACTCTCTGTTATGGTGGAGTCCCATGGCTCTCAACTCTCACCCTACATGTTCCAACGTGGTCCTCTAGAGGGATTGGACCCCATATAGGGAGAACAAACCCTAAATGGAGACCCACATGCAATCTTGCATAAGATCCAATGCATCCCCTTGCCCTCTAATACAACAAATCATTAGATTAATCAAGTAAAATAGATTACAAATCATGGAATCAAGTGATCAATTCATGGTGGCATGCCCTTCCATAATGGGCTTTGGCATGTACAGATGTCTCTAGGCTGAATTAGGGGGTTAACCAAGGGCCCTATTAGGTGGTTTCAACCTTTAAAGGGGGTGACATGTCAATGGTACATCCATCAATGGGTAGGTGGCATGTGATATAGTGATGGAATGAAATGGGGATCAAGGGAAGGATCTAGGCCACATGTCATGGTACAAGGGTAGCTATAATGAGGGAATGCCACACTTGGGTACATGAGTGTAGGAGAGAGAAAGTCATGGTACATGAGTTACCCCGAACTTTGTTTTTCCACCCTTCTTCATATGTCTTTTTCCTTTAATTATTTTTTCTTCATAACTACTCAGGGCTCCAGGGGATGGGAGCATGATGTGTAGGAGATAATAGTAGGTGCCCCATTTTAAGGTGGGGAAATTCATTTCCCACTAGGTTTTGGGACAACCATGGGTTACTTAATGTGGAGGGGCTTCATCTAGTGCCCATAGGAACCAGGGAGGTGACCATAAATAAGGGGTAGATATCATGTTTGGATTTTTCCCACATGCTAAATTTGTATGTCTTGACCATATTTTGAATATTTTGGTACATTTTCTATTGAAAGTGGGAAAATTATGCCTTTTGTTTTCTATTTAGCTACACCAACCTCCAGGGCATTGTTCCAGACCCGACCTAGAGTTTGGACAAGGGGAGGGGGAGGACAACCCTATGTGGACCCAATGGACTCGAATGTGAAAAGTGATGAATGTGGTTAAAATGATCGGAGGGGAGTAATATATATGGTGTCGGGAAATAGGACCATTCTACCAAAATCAATATTTCCCATGTAGTTCTAGCCCTAAGGCTAGTAGCCAATAAAGGATATCCTAAGAGACTAAGATACATGGCTAACCACCAAATCAGGTAGAGAAGATAAGAGTACAAACATAACCCATTCTTTCCTCTAAATCCCCCCACCAATCCATGCCCAAAAGTTTCCATGATAAGTAGGAAAAATCAGTCAACTACACCAATGAAAATCCATACCTTTGGGGTCAGGAGGTCCACCTTCAAACATACAATAATAACAGATGAGCGAGGGACAACATGGTTGGCTTAGGTGGCAGAGAAAGTGGCACATTGAGCTATCTAGTGGCTGCAAGGGGATGTTGGTTGTATACTGAGGACCATTTAGGAGAAACATTTTCTTGGACATCAGAAGCGTCAACCCCTCCGGGATCTTGATTGAATGCTTGCTGGGTCTGCTTCTCGGGTTCTGGCTAGGCTCTTGCTTGGGTCTGAAGGCTTGCTTCACCCCCACCCAAGCAGATAGACAAATGAGGGCTGCTTCTCTAGCTTCTCTGGCGGCTTCTACAGCTTGTCCAGCTTGTCTGGCTTGTCCAGCTCATCTCCTTATCCCTACCCATAGGTGGTGGGTAGCGTTTGGCACCAACTGGGACATGATCTCTCAGAAGAGTGAATGAATGTACTCAAACGAGATGTCATGAGAACACCAAAAATCTCTTGGGACCACAAACCAATTACCTACACATGTAAAATATCAAGCACAAGGGGAAACATGTTTTTTTGGTGTGTTATGATCACCCATTCTTAGTATTAGACCATCAAACTAACAAGAAAATAAAATTTTATTCTAAATGCAATTTAAATGCAGCTAGTCTATCATGATAATATCATATGATTCTAGTTCTAATAAGAATAAATCAGTATGAAATGCATCCTACGTAACATGCATATTACATCGTAAAAGTACTAAGTTTAATCATAGAGCCAATGTAACTAGGAAATCACTAGATCAATATAAAAACATTTTTCCCAATGATTAATCATGTAGAAAATCCAAGAGAAAGTATAGGAACAATTATATGGAGGGTCATTAGCATGGGAGGTGGGAAAATAGAATGCCCACACATGAAGGATCACGGGAGAAGAAGGAACAAAGGGATGTAATATACTCCACGAGATCCTCTCCTCTAACTAAAAGATAGAGATTTCAATAATCAGGCTCATGAACTTTTGATGCATGGAACCTCAGGCATATCAATTCCATCATGGTCTTTATCATTTATGTCATGCTTTATGGCCACCATAGGGACATGATTAGTAGGAAAGGGGTACTAATAAGATGGAAAAACACAACAAGTAGGTTTTCCATGATGATCACACATAGGAGGGATGGAGGATTCCTCATTATTAGTGATAATGTAAGAAGAGTTGATGAAAGGGTCCAAATGGGACTCAAATAAAACCCTAGAATGGTGAGGTAAGGCAATATTCCTAGTGATATCATTGTCATCGGTGTCATAGATAGGATCCTCATAAAAATGATCCCCATGGGCCTCCCATTTTCCTTCTTTAATATGTAACTAATCATTTATCTCAATGTTTAAAGGGGCTATGGGATCACCTTTTCCAAGGTTTTCTAAGGGTATATCATCAGAGATAATGTCCTTGGAAAAGGTAGGGCTAACCCTAACTTCACTCTCTAAAAATGCACCCTACCCATCACACATGCTTTCATAATTATCATCACCCCCTCTTTTTTCATGTGTACCCAGGGAGGACACCCTTTCTTTCTCAACATATAGATTCCCAAGGTCATGATGATGCTCAATGAGGGCTTATTCTTGAATGATTAATGTGGGACATACTTGAAAATGTCTAAGGAATCCATCAAAGAACTCCTCAATGGATGAGATGCTCCTAGGTTTGTGATTATGCAACCTTGATTTATGACCACAGAGAGATCTCATGAAAAAAAACATAAGGACATCATGGTGGACAACTTTCTCCTTTGAAGCATTCACATTAAATATTTCTACATGATCCATTGTGGAGAGTGGGTCACCATCAAACACGCTCATCCCACGTAGCATCATTCCTATGACATGATTAGTGTTCCCGGGGATGCTAATGATGTCCAGAGAAGGAAAATAGTCAAAGAAAGAAATTCTATTGAGATATACATGTAAATTATATAGGAGTCGCCAGGGTGAATTTAAATATGCCTAAGAAAATGCTTGCTCCACCCTATAAGCATTGACCTTAAATATTAATGAAGAACTAGGAATTTGTTCTTCAAATGGATTCACCAATAATAATATATCAATGATGTTGTAAGGGAAAGAATACACAAGTATCAATCCCCATCAACAAATCTGAAATGTTATCTCTCAAACTAGCATGGGTCCTAGGAGGGTATCTGATAGAGCAACTATTAGTTCAAGGGGAAAACATGGAGCGATAGCCCACTATCACCTCAAATAAGGTTCCTTGCTCTCTATGAACTTTCACTAATGGTCGGAGACCTAGTATAAGAGGAATGACAATGATGAATAGATCAATGATTAGATAAGGAGTGATTCCTAAAGTCTATTCGCAAGAGAGGTTCAAATAAATGGCTTGCTTGCTTGAGATAAAGGTGATGGACTCTCTAGGAAGGGATAAGAGGAAACTTGAGCATAGGTTGGGAGGATATCTCTTGATAACAAGTATCCTAGGCCTAAGGATCCTTGTGAAGGAATGGATTCTATGTAATCCTTGTGAAATTTAAGTTATAAAGTTGTAGGACCACAAAGAGCCCAAGTTGACCCAAGCTAGGTCAAGGGTATGCATTTGATGACCAATTGAGGGGCTTTACCTAACTAGGGAGGAGAATAGGATCAAAGGATTAATTTTATTTGAAATACAAATTCAATGACCCAAGTGAGGACACTAACCCAAAATTAACCTAGGGAAAGAAATTGTCTTACTGTTAGGGCTTTCCATATCTCAGGATTCTACCGTCGGAATTTCCTCAAACTTGGATGACCCCTTGAGAAAAACCTAGCACAGTAGTGGACCAAAATTCAATGTGTTTGGATGCCTCCAACAAATTTCTCTTAATGCCTTAGATGACCTAGTAGGCTTAGGCCTAGAATTCGAAAAAAGTGAAGAAAATAAGGTATATTTTGACCACAAAATGGATGCGAGGATTAGTGCCTTGCTTCTTGGGCTTAATGGAGTTAAGATACACCTATATCAAGAATTTTTGTGAGCTAAGGATCCCTAATTAACCTTTTCTATCCTTTCCAAGGGAAACAACTAGGTTATTAGGGTTTTATACTTCAAATTTGCAAGGGAGATAAAGTTCGAGGTCTTTCAACCTAAGAGGTACCTCTAGGAACATTCACCCAATCCCTAAAAAAAAAATGCATTAAATCACTTATTCAAGGTCTCTAGAAGAATTTCGCATTATTTTAACCCATACAAGAATAATGATAACAATATCATGCACCAACAAGTACGATAAGAATAAAATTAAGATTTCACTTACATGAGAGAGAGAGTATATCCATTCATCAACTTCTCATTAGAAATAATCTCCAAATACAATAACAAAAATCCAAACATCATAGTGCATCAAGAAACTCCAACAATTTTTTCCAAGAAAGAAGTGTGAAAATATCTCAAGAGATACTAATCCAATACAAGTGATGATGATAGGAATGAATGAGCCTCTCATCAATTTATACAATCCATAAGGGATTTTGAATGGATTAATTGGACTAATTAAGCCCCAAATAATAAAATAACGTGCACTAATAACATCCCTTGGTGACAAGCCCACCAAGATAGCTCAATAACATAAAAATAAGCATCTCAAGAGGGCAGAATAATCAACATAATGAATCATTGGGTCATTGAGAAGGCCTAGTACAAAGTGTGTCATGGAGAGAGAATGGACCCTAAACATAGTGGACAAGGGGTTAGCCCCATGATATCTAGGAAAGTCACATGTAGTGTCCCCAAGTGGGTGTGTGGCCACTATGACATCCTCATGGGTCTCCAATTGAATTGATAATGCTTGTAAACCATCTATAAGTGATAGGATGATGAAATAAGCCCTCCCTTTTTCCCTTGAAATGAGACACATCCTCATCTAGACCCTAGAACCTCTGGCAAGTGTGTGGTACAAGTGTGGAGCTGACTGGGCATGGTGTTCTAGGTGCATCATCCTCATCCAAAAGGTGGAACACGAGAAATTATTGAATGGTGTTGGGGATCCATGAATTACTCTATGTTATGAAGGAGGCCCATGGCTCTCAACACTCACCCTACAAGTTCCAATGTGACCCTTTGGAGGCTTGGACCCTGTATAAGGAGACCAAACCCCAAATGGAGACCCACCGACAATCCTGCATAACATCTAATGCATCCCCTTTCCCTCTAGTACAACAAATCATCAAATTAATCAAGTAAAAGAGCTTACAAATCATAGAATCAAGTGATAAATTCATGGTGGCATGCCCTTCCATAGTGGGCTTTGAAATGTACAGGTGTTTCAAAGCTCAATAAGGGGGTTAACCAATGAACCTATTAGGTGGTTTCAACATTTAAAAGGGGTGACATGTCAATGGTACATCCATGAATGGGTAGGTGGCATGTGATATACTGATGGAATGGAGTAGGGATTAGGGGAAGTATCTAGGCCATATGTCATGGTACAAGGGTAGCTATAATGTGGGAAACCCACACTTGGGTTCATGAGTGTAGGAGGGAGAATATCATGGTACATGAGTTACCTTGGACGTTGTTTTTCAACCCTTCTTCAAATTCCTTTTGCCTTTAATTTTTTTTCTTCATAACTGCTCAAGGCTCTAGGGGATGAGAGCATGATGTGTAGGATATAGAACTAGCTACCCACTTTTAAGGTGGGTAATTTCGTTGCCCACTAGGGTTTGTGACAACCATTGGTTTCTTAATGTGGAGGGGGCTCATCTATGACCCATAGGAACCAGAGCGATGACCATAAATAAGGGGTAGAGCTCATGTTTTTATTTTTCACACGTGCTAAATTTGTATGTCCTAATCATTGTTTGCATTTTTTGGTGCATTTCCTATTGATATTTTCCAAATTATGCTTTTTATTTTCCTTTTAGCTGCATCAACCTTCAGGGCATCATTCTAGACTTGACCCAGAGTGTGGATAAGTGGAGGGGGGGGGGGGGGGGGGGGGGGGGGGTGTGGAGGGGGGGGCTAATCCTATGTGGACTTATATGGGAAAAGTGATAATTGGGGTTAAAATGAGCAGAGGTTAGTGATGTATATGGTTTCGGGAAATGGGACCACTCTACCAAAATTGAGATTTCCCATGTAGTGCCAACCCTAAAGCTAGTGGCTAGTAAAGGTGGTCCCACGGGACTAGGATACAAGGCTAACCACCAAATCTAGTAGATGAGACAAGAGTACAAACCTAGCCCACTCTTTCTACTGAATCCCCTGACCAATCCATTCCCAAAAGTGTCCATGATAAGAAAAATCACTCAACTACACCAATGAAAAACCATACCTTCGAGATCAAGAGGCCCACCTTCAAACATATGATCATAACAGATGGGCAAGGGACCACATGACTGGCTCAGGTGGTAGAGACAATGGCACATTGAGCTATCTGGAGGCTGAAAGAGGTTGGTTGTTGCTAGCTGAGGACCATTTAGGAGAAAGCGTTTCTCCTATGGACACTACCCACACGTGGTGGGTAATCATCCCTAGGTCTATGCATAAATGAACATAATTAAATATGAATCAATTAAGAAAATAAAACATGATTTAGGCTTGTAGATACTCAACTAAAATCAATTTGTGGGTTTTACCTCTCATCTTATTGCCTCCACACCTCCAAATCCTAAATTTTTATATTTGTGAGAAAATGCAAACTTTAAAAAAAAATCTAGGTTTAATTAACTCAAAAAGTGCTTATATTAGAAATATGTTGTCACTTATGTCAAATGTGGTTGATGGCATTAGGAAACAACATTAGTAATGATAAAAGTGGCTAAGGTTCTTAATATTTGGAGCCATTTTAAGTACATAATATTTACTCATTGGCTCATACCAAATGCTGAGATGGATAGTGCTTGAAAATACCTTTCCAATGGTTGCAACACCTTGAAAAAGATGATCTAGGTGGATATTGGTGGCCACCCACCTATTCCACTTGGACCCCCACCATTGTTTCTTTCAATTTTTCAGTTTCCTTAATTGTAGCACAATTTACTATTTTTGGTAGTTTTTTGGGTCCTAAAATTTTGGAGTCATTTTGAGGCCCATAACGATGTTTTTTTGGCAACATTCCTCCGGGTGATTTCAATGAAATCACATTTTCAGTTGTAGTCCTTAGAGAGATCTTTCCAATGAGGTATCATGCGTGTCAAACATATATAATATGACCAAGTTACAACCTCAGGAAGTTGGTTGCCCAACTAACCCCAACGGGGCCCATAGACTCTTTGTGTTACATCTCCTCGGGTTAGGGTTTTGGTTGTTTAGGGTTTTCTCTTATTGTTCAATAATAAAAAGGCCCTTGAGCCTCATTGTACCACAGTTTAGAGGTAGGTAGCTGCCAAATCTCTTCTTACAGATAAGCTACTATCGCTCGAGCTAGTCTCATTTCCATTCTGTTTGTAAGCATATTTCATTATTTGATGTTAATGATAGGAAGTGTTATTTCTACTGCATATATGTATTTATGGTTATATCTATAATTTTTTGCGTTGTTGTTTAAATTTAGATCAGTGGTATGAGAGCAGTGTACTCTTTCTCTGTTTTTCTTTGCACGTTCCCAACGAGGTTGGGATATAAGGAGTTAGGGCTCGAATTGGTCGAACCTTTGCAAGACCAGCCTCGTAAATTGAGATGGCCTCCCATGGGGTAAGAAAATAAAGATGAGGGAGTAGGAGATCTTATCAAATTATTGCTCGAGGAGGCCCTCAAGAAACAAAGGAACACAATCATGGATAACTTTGACCAGATCCTTCAACGGTTGCCCACCGGTTGAGCATCCACATCCAACAACCACTCTGGAGGGTCCACACCTTTTAAGGTACAAGTAAATTTTCACATTCCCATATTTGAGGGCCAAATAGATGGATACATCGTAGATAAATGGTTGAATATGCTAGAAGGATATTTTTCTGTTCATGATTTTTCAAACCGAGAAAAGATTACTTTTTCTCTTCTCAAAGTCGCCCTCCACATCAAGGACTGGTGGGAAACCTATTCTGAGCATAAGGATGAAAGTATGTCCTCACTGTTTTCAGCTTCTCCCACTTGGAATTCATTTTGGGATGCCATCAAGGAGCAGTACTACCCTATCGGGAGCTACGAGGACAAATATATTAGTGGACCATGCTGCGGCAGGGAAGGGACCAAGACGTGCTGGAGTTTACCAATGTTTTTCCTACCCTTCGCATGAAGCTGGGTATCAAGGATTCTGAGAAACATTTGGTACTCAAGTACTGCGACTGCCTAATAGATACATCTAGGATGAGATGGAGTTGCTGGACATCTCCTCCATCAGCACGGCGTATCGATACACTGTCAAGATCGAGTAGAAGTTTAAACAGAATAAGTGAGACTTTGGATCTATGAATCCAAAGAAAGGGAAAGGTGACCCCAAACTGTAGAACAAAAGACAAAGCCAAAGCGGGATGACCCAGGACAACCCGCCAAGGCCACAAGAAAAGGACAACACTGTGAAGCCGAAGAAGGACACGAGAAAGTGGTGTGAGTTCCATAAGAGCTCCACCCACAACACAAGTGAGTGTCGAGCCAAGCAGTCACTCATGGCCAAGCTGAAGGCTTTAAAATCATATGCATGTTCTGGCTCTGACTCAAAACCCGACAAGGGGAATGAAAAAGGGAAGTAGATTATTAATGTGGAGCCCAACACCACCATCACCGCCAAAAAGATCTAGAAGGAGGAATCCAAAGATCAAGAGGAGGAGGAGCGTCTCTTCCACTCCCAGAAGTGGGTAAAGGGTTCTCCGCTATAGTTCATTTTCAATAGTAGGAGCCAAAATAATCTCGTTGTATCGTAGGTCGTGAAGCGACTGTGCTTACTGACCACATCACACCAACAACTATACACCATCAGGTGGCTTTGCCAAGGACAGGATCTGTGCACAAGTCAACAATTTTTCCTTCCACACAACATCAAGCCCTTCACGGATGAGGTATTATGTGACGTTTCTCCCCTTGATGTTTGTGATGTATTATTATGCCAACCATACTTGTGGAAGCGACATGCTATGTATGAGTCAAGGCCTCGTGCTGTTATTGTTACATTGGGAAATAAGTTGCATAGGATATCAGAGGTAGCATTGCCTACCGCCATATCTTTGGTTACTGCAAAAAAATGCAGTAAGCTCATTTCAACAGACGAACCTCCAGACAAGGCCCCTCTGCATGACAACAACAGATGGACAAGGTTGTGGAGGAGTACGAGGACATATTCACCTCCGCCACAGGGGTGCCTCTACACTGTTAGGTCAAGCACTCCATCGATCTGACCCTAGGTGCATCGCTACCCAATCGACCAATCTATGGGTGCTCCATTCTGGAGAACAATGAAATCAAGAGGATAATTCAGGAGCCGCTATAGAAAGGTCACATTTGGCTGAGTTCATTGCCTTGTGGGAGCTCGATCGTGTTGGTACAGAAGAAGGATGGGACTTGGAGACTCTATATTGACTATCAGGAACTGAACAAGATCACTGCCTGGAATAGGTATCCAATCCCATGGATTGATGACCTTCTAGACCAACTCAAGGGGGGAAATATTTTAGCAAGATCAACTTAAAGTCCAGATATCACCAGGTACCAATCGAACCCTTTGATGTGTGGAAAACTGCCTTCAAAGCGAAGGAGAGCCTTTTTGAATGGTTGGTTATGCCTTTCTGGTTGACAAATGATCCTACAACCTTCATGAGGCTTATGCATGACATCTTGTAGACATTCACCAACTCATTTGTAGTGGCATACTTGGATGACATCTTGATATTTAGCCAAATTTGGGAAGCATACTACAGTTGGGCTGCTGGGCATTTTAGGGTCGAGAAAACATTGGGAGTATTGCAAAAGTATTTCTATTTCCTAAATATTCGATGGGATGTTAAGAAATACATCAAATCCTACACTACCTACACCATTTCCAAACTAACGATCAAGAATCAAGCTCTCTATACTCCGCTGCCTACCCCTAGTTGACCTTGGGAATCGATTTCCATGGATTACATGTCAGGCCTCCCTTCCACTAAGCATGGAAACGACTTTGTTTTTGTTGTTATTGACAGATTATCAACGATGGCCATTATGGCAGCCTGCAAGAAGAGTATCACAGCAGAAGCCAATGTTAAACTCTTCTTCGAACAAGTGTAGGTACACTTTTGGATCCCACAGTCTATCATCTCAGATCGGGAAAGTAGGTTCCTCATTACATTTTGGTCTAGTTTCTGGTCGATGCTGGAAACCAAGCTCACTAAGTCCATAGCTTTCCATCCCCAAACTGATGGCCAGACAGAGGTCGTCAATAGGATGATCGTACACATTCTACACATGTACAACTCAAACCATCCATGCACATGGGATGAGAGCATCCCCTATGTCCAGCACAACTAAAACTGGGATCTCCACAGCTCGACTAGCCACAACCCTTTTTAGGTTGTCTTGGGATTCCAGCCATTATGTCCCATTGATGTGGCCATACCATTTGCAGAGACATGTAGATTTGGCTCATGTTTAGTCTGAAGCTGACAAGGAAATTAGCTTCATTGAGCACATTCAACACATCTGCCAACACGTCCATGACATATTGGACAAAGCCAATGCTAAGTACAAGCAGCAACATGATCAACATTGAGTGCCACACAAGTTCTAGGTGGGCGACAAATTGTGACTACATTTGCAGAAGGAGCGCCTCGTTGGGCCCCTATGGGCCAGATCTGAATTTGAATAGGAACACAAAAAATTATAGATATAACCATAAATAAAGATATGCAACAGAAATAACACTTTCTTTGATTAATATCAAATAATGAAATATGCTTACAACTAGTACGGAAACGAGATTGGCTCGACGATGGTAGCTTATCTCTGAGAAGATATGTGGTGGCTACCTGCCTCTAAAATGCATTACAATGAGGCTCAAGGGCCTCTTTATTATTGAAAAATAATATCAAACCCTAAACAACCAAAATACTAACCCGAGGAGATGTAACACCAAGAGTTTATGGGCCCCGTTGGGGTTAGTTGGGTAGTCAACTTCACGGGGTCGTGACTTAGTTATATTTTCTCTGTTTGACACACATGATACCATGTTAGAAAGATCTCTCTAAGGACTATGACAAAAAATTCATCTTATTACAAGTTATTGGTGGTATATTTCCAAAAAAAATGTCGTTTAGGGCCTCAAAACGGCTCCAAAAGTTTAGGACCCAAAAAATGGCTAAAAATAGTAAACTGTGCTAAAAATAAGGAAACTGAAAAACTGAAAGAAAAAATGGTGGTGGTCCAAGTGGAATTGGTGGGTGGCCACCAATATCCACCTGGATCATTCCTCCCCCCTTAGGAAGAAATGGTCCCCATTGCATTGAGTTCCTCTATGAGATGAGGAAACTTCTACTGAACTTGGTCCCTGGTGAGCCACTTGCCCTGGTGAAGGAGCTGGCCTGCTTTGACGACTCGATATAGTTGGATCTTCTACTGTTGAGTGTTCTTGATTTGTGTGTCCATGATTCGATCAGTTACAACTGGTTCCATGCAGTCTGGATTTAACTCTGATGGTGTGAGTTGTTCTACAATGTCGGGTGTCTAGTAATGGTGGAAAGTATGGCTGAAGGTGATCCACATTAAACACTAGGTGCAAGCCAAGGAATGGGGGAATGTTGATCTCAAAAGAATTATTTCCCACAGCCTTAGTGATAGTGTATGGCCCATATTGAAGTGGGCGAATCTTGCGGTGGGGCCTAGTGAGGTGCTCCTTCTGCAAATGTAGCCAAACTTTTTCGCCCACCTAGAACTTGTGTGGCACCTGATGTTGATCATGCTGCAACTTTTACTTGGCATTGGCTTTGTCAAATATGTCATGGACCTATTGGAGGATGTGTTGAATATTCTCAATGAATCTATTTGCTTTGTCGGCTTTGGACTGTACATGAGCCGAATCTCCCTAAGTCGCTGCAAATTGTATGGCCAAATCAATGGGACATAGTGGCTAGAATCCCAAGCCCACCTGAAAAGGGTTGTGGCCATTCAAGCTGTGGAGAGCCTAGTTGTAGCTATGTTAGACATAGGGGAGGCTCTCATCTCATGTGCGTGGATGCCTTGAGTTGTACATGCGCAGAATGTGTATGATCATCCTGTTGACAACCTCTATCTGGCCATCAGTCCGGGGATGGAAATTTGTGGACTTAGTGAGCTTGGTGTCCAACATCAACCAAAGACTGGACCAAAATGTACTGAGGAACCTGTTGGGCCGATCTAATATGACTGTAGGATCCCATAGTGTACCCACACTCATTCAAAGAAGAGTTTAGCAGTGGCTTCTGTTGTGATACTCTTCTTGCAGGCCGCCATAATGGCCTTCTTTGAGAACTTGTCGACGACCACAAAAACATAGTCATTGTGATGCTTAGTATAAAGAAGGCTTGACATGTAATCCATGGAGATGGATTCCCAAGGTCGACTAGGGGCAGGAAACGGAGTATAGAGACCTTCCTTCTTCATGGTCGGTTTGGCAATGGCACAAGAAATATAGGATCCGATATACTTCCCGACATTCTGTCGAAGATTCGGCCAATAGAGATACTTCTGTAGTACTCCCACTATTTTCTCAACCCTGAAATACCAAACGACCCGACTGTGGTGCGCCTCCCAAATCATCTTCGCATGCTCACTTGAAGGAACATAAAGGTGTCCCATATGGCATAACAGAGCATCCTGGAAGTAAAAACCTAGAACTTCTTGACCCTCCAAGAGTGTATGGTATGTGTAGTGGAATTCTGGGTCACTTTTGTAGAGAAGTGGAAAATTAGAAGTCTCGTGCCCACAAGAGTTGAGCACGGTAGTTAACTCCATGATCGGTGGTCGTCTGAGGCAGGCTGCAACATTATTTGTGCTACCCTTCTTGTACTTGATATTCAAATGGAACTGTTGCAGGTATGTGGACCACTTCTCATGGTGATAATTCTCTAGCTTCCCTTGCATCTGTATGAAATGTAGGGGTTAGTGGTCTGTGTGGATGATTGTTTCCTTCCCCAACATGTAATGCTTCCATTTTCAGCAGGCCTGCATAATGGAATACATATCTTTATCATAAGTGGGATACTTCCATACCGTGTCTGAAAGTGTCTCACTATGATATTCCACTGGATGCCCCTGTTGAGTAAGGACAGCCCCAATAGCATAGTCAGAGGCATCTATCTCTCTCTCAAATGACCATTGCAAGTCTGGTAATGTGAGCACTGGTGCAGAGCAGAGGCGATGTTTCAACTCTGCAAATGCCTTCTGTTGAGATTCAGACCAAAATAATTTTTCCTTCTCTCCTCCTTTGGCGAATTGACTCAAGGCCCAAGTGACATGAGAGAACCCCAACACCAAGCTGTCGTAGAAATTGGCAATACCCAGAAAGCTGTGGAGCTTTGTCAGAGTGGTTGAAGCTAGCCAATCCTGAATGAATTGGGTCTTGGCTGGATCCACATGCACCCCCGTTCATAAATAATGTATCCCAAATACTGAACCTGGATCATGCCAAAAGTGCATTTCTCCAAATTAGTACACAGCTTGTGTTGTCGTAGTGTTTGGAGAACCTATCGGATTTGGTGGAGGTGCTCTTCCCAACTCTGGCTGAAGATCAGGATGTCATCCAAGTATACCACTACAAATGAGTTGGTGAATGGTTGTAAGATGTCATCCATGAGCCTCATGAAGGTTTCAGGAGCATTCATCAACCCAAAAGGCATAACCAACCATTCAAAAAGGCCCTCCTTGGCTTTGAAGGCAGTCTTCAACACATCGGAGGGTTCGATTGGTACCTGGTGATATCCAGACTTCAAGTCGATCTTGCTGAAATATTTTTCTCCCTTGAGTTGGTCTAGAAGGTCATCAATCTGTGGGATTGGGTACCTATTTCGGACAATGATCTTGTTCAGCGCCTGATAGTCAATACAGAGTCTCCAAGTCCCATCCTTCTTCTATACCAACTTGATCAGGCTCCCACAGGGTGATGAACTCGGTTGAATGTGACCTTTTTGTAGCAGCTCCTGAATTTGCCTCTTGATTTCATCGTTCTCTAGAACGAAGTGTCAATAGATTGGTCCATTGGGTAACGATGCACTTGGGGTCAGATCAATGGAGTGCTTGACCTGACAGTGTAGAGGCACCCCTACGGGGGAGGTGAAGATGTCCTCATACTCCTCCATGACCTTGTCCATCTGTTTTTGTCGTGTGAAGGGGCCTTCTCTGGAGGTAGTGGCCACTGTCTCCTTATTTCCTTGAGGGTGTATCATCAAGAAAACAATTTTCCTGATTTTGGAAATTAGCTTACTGCATTGTTTTGCAGTAACGAGAGAGATGGCGGTAGGTGGAGCTACCTTCAGTATCTTGTACAACTTATTTCCTAATGTAACAATAACAGCACGAGGCCTTGACTCATACACTAAATGTTGCTTCCACAAGTATGGTTGGCCTAATAATACATCACAAACATCAATGGGAGAAACGTCACATAATACCTCATCCATGAAGGGCTTGATGTTGTATGGAAGGCAGCATTATTGGCTCATGTGCAGATCCTGTCCTTGGTGAAGCCACCCGATGGTGTACAGTTGTGGGTGTGATGTGGTCTGTAAGCCCGACTGCTTCATGATCTCTTCTGCAATGAGTTTCTTTTGGCTCCCGCTGTCGACAATGAATTGTAGCGGGGAACCCTTCACCCACATCTAGGAGTGGAAGAGACTCTCCTCCTCCTCCGAATCTTTGGGTCACTCTTTCTGGATCTTTGTGGTGGCAACGGTGGTGTTGGGCTCCGCATCAATAATATGCTTCCATTTTTCATTCCCCTTTTCGGGTTCTAACTCAGAGTCGGACCATGTATCTGATTCTGAAGCCTTGAGCTCGGCCACCAGTGATTGCTTGGCCTGACACTCGCTTGTGTTTTGGTGGAGCTCTTATGGAACTCACACCACTTTCCCATGTCTTTCTTCAGCTTTGCAGTTTTTTCCTTTGCTTATGGCCTTGGTAGGTTGTCCTGGGCCATCCTGTCTTGGCTTTGTCCTTTGTTCTATAGCTTGGGGGAACCTTTCCCTTGCTTTTGATTCATAGATCCAAAGTCTTGCTTCTTCTGTTTAAACTTCTGCTCTATCTTGATAGTGTATCGGTACGTCGTGCCAAGAGAGGAGATGTCCAGCAACTCCATCTCATCCTGGATGTATGATCCGGATTTAAAAAGGAACGCAATAAAATACAGAGATAACCATAAAGACAGATATGCAGCGGAAATAATACCTCAATTCATTACTGTAAAATACCGAAATATGCTTACAAACAGAAATGGAAATAAACCAGCTAGGGCGATGGTAGCTTATGCCTGAGAAGAGATGTGGTGGCTACATGCCTCTGAACTATCTTACAATGAGGCTTGAAGACCTATTTATTGTTGAGAAACAATGGAAAACCCTTCACATTCCAAAACCTAACCCTAGAAGATGAAACGCCAAATTGTGGGCCCCGTTTTTGGGTAAGTTGGTACATCAACTTCCCGGGGTCGCGAATTGGTCATACTATCTCCGTTTGATGTGCATGATAGCCCATTGGAAAGATCTCTCCGAGGACTACAACGAAAAAGATGATTTTTATCAAAAAAAATCGCTGGCGGTAGATTTCCCAAAAAACGTCGTTTAGGGCCTCAAAACGGCTCCGGAAGTTTAGGACCCGAAAAACTGCTAAAAATAGTAAATTGTGCTATAATTAAGGAAACTGAAAAAACTGTAAGAAGCACTAGAGGGGATCCAAGTAGAATTAGCGGGTGGCCACCAATATCCACCTGGATCATTCCTCCCCCCTTAGGAAGCAATGGTCCCCATTGCGTTGAGTTCCTCCATGAGATGAGGGAACTTCTGCTGCACTTGGTCCCTGGTGAGCCACTTGCCCTGGTGAAGGAGTTGTCCTGCTTTGACAACTCGATACAGTTGAATATTCTGCTGGTGAGTGTGCTTGATCTGTGTGTCCATGATCCGATCAGTTGCAACTTGTTCCATGCAAGCTGGATTTAACTCTGTGGGTGTGAGTTGTTCTCCAATGTCAGACGTGTCTAGTAATGGTGGAAAGTATGGCCGAAGGCGGTAGACATTGAACACCGGGTGTAGGCCAAGGAATGGGGGAATGCTGAGCTCAAATGCATTGTCTCCCACAGCCTTGGTAATGGTGTAAGGGCCATATCGGAGTGGTCTGAGTTTCCGATAGGCTCCGGTAAGGCGTTCCTTTTGCAAATGCAACCAGACTTTGTCGCCCACTTGAAACTTGTGTGGCACCCGATGTTGATCATGTCGTTGCTTGTACTTGCCATTTGATTTCTCCAGAATGTCATGGACCTGCTGGCGAATATGTTGGATGTGCTCAATGAAGCTGTTTGCCTTATCTGTTTCGGACTGGACATGAGCAGAATCTGCGTGAGTAGCTGCAAATGGCATGGCCACATTGATGGGACATAGTGGCTGGAATCCCAATCCCACCTAGAAAGGGCTGTGCCAATCGAGTTGTGGAGAGCCCGGTTGTAGCTGTGCTGAACAAAGGGGAGGCTCTCATCCCATGTGCGTGGATGCTTTGAGTTGTACATGCGCAGAATGTGTACGATCATCCTGTTGACGACCTCAGTCTGGCCATCAGTTTGAGGATGGAAGGCTGTGGACTTAGTGAGTTTGGTGTCCAGCATCGACCAGAGGCTAGACCAAAATGTACTGAGGAACCTGCTATCCCGATCTGAAATGATAGACTGTGGGAACCCAAAGTGTACCCATACTCATTCAAAGAAGAGTTTAGCAGTGGCTTCTGCTGTGATATTCTTCTTGCAGGCTGCCATAATGGCCATCTTCGAGAACCTGTCGACGACCACAAAAACACAGTCATTTCCATGCCTAGTGGAAGGGAGGCCTGACATGTAATCCATGGAGATGGATTCCCAAGGTCGACTAGGGGTAGGCAGCGGGGTATAGAGGCCTTGCTTCTTGATGGTCGGTTTGGCAATGGCGCAAGCAGTGCATGATCTGATGTACTTCCCGACATCCTGTCAAAGATTCGGCCAATAGAAATATTTCTGCAGTACTGCCACGGTTTTTTCGACCCCAAAATGCCCAACGGCCCGACTGTAGTGTGCTTCCCAGATCATCTTGGCACGCTCGCTTGAAGGAACACAAAGGTGACCCAGGTGGCATAACAGGTCATCCTGGAGGTGAAAATTTGGAACATGCTGACCCTCCAAGAGTGTCTGGTATGTGTGGCCGAATTCCGGGTCGCTTTTGTAGAGCAGTGGCCAATCAGAAGTCTCGTGCCCACAAGAGTTGAGCACGGTGGTTAACGCCATGATCGGTGGTCGACTGAGGCAATCTGCAACATTATTGGTGCTGCCCTTCTTATACTTGATATTCAAATGGAACTGTTGCAGGTATGTGGACCACTTCTGATGGTGATCATTCTGCAATTTCCCTTGGGTCTGTATGAACTGCAGGGGTTGGTGGTCCGTGTGGATGACTGTTTCCTTCCCCAAAATGTAATGCTTCCATTGTCGACAGGCCTGCACAATGGAATACATCTCTTTGTCATAAGTGGGATACTTCCGGACTGTGTCTGAAAGTGTCTCACTGTGATATGCCACTGGATGCCCGTGTTGAGTAAGGACTACCCCAATAGCATAGTCAGAGGCATTTGTCTTGACCTCAAATGGTTGTTGCAAGTCTGGTAATGCAAGAACCGGTGCTGTGCAGAGTCGATCTTTCAACTCTGTGAATGCCTTCTGTTGAGATTCAGACCAAAATTTTTTTGCTTTCGCTCCTCCCTTGGTGACCTGACTGAAGGGCCAAGTGATATGAGAAAATCCCAACACAAACCTGCGGTAGAAGTTGGCAAGTCCTAGAAAGTTGCGAAGCTCTGTCAGAGTGGTTGGAGATGGCCAATCTCGAATGACTTGGATCTTGGCTGGATCCACATGCACCCCCCGTTCATCAATAATGTATCCCAGATACTAAACTTGGGTCATGCCAAAAGTTCATTTCTCCAAATTGGCACATAACTTGTGTTGTTGCAGTGTTTGGAGAACCTGTCGGATGTGGTGGAGGTGCTCTTCCCAAGTCTTGCTAAAGATCAAGATGTCATCCAAGTATATCACTACAAATGAGTTGGTGAATGGCCGCAAGATGTCGTCCATTAGCCTCATGAAGATTGCAAGAGCATTCGTCAATCTGAAAGGCATAACCAACCATTCGGAAAGGCCCTCCTTGGCTTTGAAGGCAGTCTTCCACA
This sequence comes from Pinus tabuliformis, assembly GCA_031772625.1. Classification (NCBI taxonomy): domain Eukaryota; kingdom Viridiplantae; phylum Streptophyta; class Pinopsida; order Pinales; family Pinaceae; genus Pinus; species Pinus tabuliformis. The sequence goes on along the minus strand of CM062809.1, from coordinate 480,275,675 downwards.
CATCAGAGGGTTCGATTGGTACCTAGTGATATCCTGACTTCAAATCGATCTTGCTGAAATATTTTGCCTGCTTTAGTTGGTCCAACAGGTCATCAATCCGTGGGATTAGGTACCTATTACGGACAGTGATCTTGTTCAGCGCCTGATAGTCAATACAGAGTCTCCAAGTCCCATCCTTCTTTTGTACCAGCACGATCAGGCTCCCACAGGGCGATGAACTCGGACGGATGTGACCTTTTTGCAGCAGCTCCTAAATCTGCCTCTTGATTTCATCGTTCTCTAGAACAGAGCACCGATAGATTGGTCCATTGGGCAGCGGCGAACCTGGGGTTAGATCAATGGAGTGCTTGACCTGACAGTGAAGAGGAACCCCTACGGGGGAGGTGAAGATGTCCTCATACTCATCCACGACCTTGTCCATCTGTAGTTGTCGTGTAGAGGGGCCTTGTCTGGAGGTCGTGGCCACCGTCTTCTTCTTTTCTTGAGGGCATATCATCAGGAAAACAAACTTCCCGATTTTGGAAATGAGCTTTATGCATTGTTTTGCAGTAACCAAAGAGATGGCGGTAGGTGGTGCTACCTCTGGTATCCTGTACAACTTATTTCTCAAAGTAACAATAACAGCACGGGGCCTTGACTCATACATAGCATGTCGCTTCCACAAGTATGGTTGTCCTAATAACACATCACAAACTTCAAGGGGAGCAATGTCACACAATACCTCATCCGTGAAGGGCTTGATGTTGTATGGAAGGCGACACTGTTGGCTCACGCGAAGATCCCGTCCTTGGTGCAGCCACCCAATGGTGTATGGTTGTGGATGTGCTGTGGTCGGTAAGCCCAGCCGTTTTACGACCTCTACCGAAATGAGGTTCTTTTGGCTCCCGCTGTCGACAATGAATTGTAGCAGGGAGCCCTTTACCCACATCTGGGATTGGAAAAGACGCTCCTCCTCCTCTGGATCTTCAGTTTCCTCCTTCTGGATCTTCGTGGTGGCAACGGTGGCATTGGGCTCCGCATCGATAATCTGCTTCCCCTTGTCATTCCCCTTATCGAGTTCTGACTCAAAGTCAGAACATGCATCTGATTTTGAAACCTTTAGCTCGGCCACCAGTGACTGCTTGGCCCAACACTCACTTGTGTTGTGAGTGGAGCTCTTATGGAACTCACACCACTTTCCGGTGTCGTTTTTCGGCTTCACGACGCTGTTCTTTGCTTGCAGCTTTGGCGGGTTGTCTTGGGCTGCCCCACCTTGGCTTTGTCCTTTGTTCTGTGGTTTGGGGGCACCTTTCCCTTGTTTTGGATTCGCAGACCCAAAGTCTCGCTTCTTCTGTTTAAACTTTTGCTCGACCTTGACAGCATATCAGTATGTCGTGCCGAGTGAGGAGATATTCAGGAATTCTATTTCTTCTTGGATGTACTTGTGTAGGCAGCCACGATATTTGAGTACCAAATGCTGCTCTGTATCCTTGATACCCAACTTTGTGCGAAGGGTATGGAAAATATTGGTAAACTCCGGTACGTCTTGGTCCCTTCCCTGCCGTAGCGTGGTCCACTTTATGTATTGATCCTCATAGCTTCCGATAGGGTAGTACTGCTCCTTGATGGCATCTCGGAATGAATCCCAAGTTGGTGCGACTGAAAATAGTGAGCCTGTACTTTCATCCTTCTACTCGCAGTAGGTTTCCCACCAATCCTTGATGTGGGGGGCTGCTTTGAGAAGAGCGAAAATAATCTTTTCCCGACTGGAAAAATCATGAATAGAAAAATAACCCTTTAGCACATTTAACCATTTATCGACGGCATCTGCGTCTATCTAACCCTTGAATATGGGGATTTCAAAATTAACTTGTACCTTAAATGGTGTGGCGTTTCCAGAGTTGTTGTTGGAAGCTGATGCGTCACCCCTGGGTAGCCGCTAAAGGATTTGGGCAAAGTTGTCGATCATCGCGTTCCTTTGTTGCTTGAGGGCTTCTTTGAGCAAGATTTTGATAGGATCTCCTGCCCCCTCGTCTTTCTTTTCATCCGCCATGGGAGGCCGTCGGGATTTGCGAGGCTGGTCTTGCAAAGGTTCGACCAGTTCAAGCCCTAACTCCTTATATCCTGACCTCGTTGGGGACATGCAGAGAAAAACAGAGAAGAAAAGTAGACTGCTCTGATACCACTGATCCAGATTTAAATAGGAACGCAATAAAATACAGAGATAACCATAAAGACAGATATGCGGTGGAAATAATACCTCAATTCATTACTGTAAAATACTGAAATATGCTTACAAACAGAAATGGAAATAAACCAGCTAGGGCAATGGTAGCTTATCCCTGAGAAGAGATGTGGTGGCTACATGCCTCTGAACTGTCTTACAATGAGGCTCGAAGACCTATTTATTGTTGAGAAATAATTGAAAACCCTTCACATTCCAAAACCTAACCCTAGAAGATGAAACGCCAAATTGTGGGCCCCGTTTTTGGGTAAGTTGGTACATCAACTTCCCGGGGTTGTGAATTGGTCGTACTATCTCCGTTTGATGTGCATGATAGCCCGTTGGAAAGATCTCTCCAAGGACTACAATGAAAAAGACGATTTTTATCGAAAAAATCGCTGGCGGTAGATTTCCCAAAAAACGTTGTTTAGGGCCTCAAAACGGTTCCGGAAGTTTAGGACCCGAAAAACTGCTAAAAATAGTAAACTGTGCTATAATTAAGGAAACTGAAAAAACTGTAAGAAGCACTAGAGGGGATCCAAGTGGAATTAGTGGGTGGCCACCAATATCCACCTGGATCAATGTATCTAGGTAGGTAGCCGTGGTACTTGAATACCAAATGTTTCTCAGAATCCTTAACACCCAACTTTGTGCGTAAGGTATGAAAAACATTGGTAAACTCTAACACATCTTGGTCCCTTCCCTACCGTAGCATGGTCCACTTTATGTATTTGTCCTCATAGCTCCCAACAGGGTAGTACTGCTCCTTGATGGCATCCCAGAATGAATTCCAAGTGGGAGCGGATGAAAACAGTGAGTTCGTACTTTCATCCTTTTGCTCATAATATATTTCCCACTAGTCCTTGACGTGGGGGGTGACACTGAGAAGAGAAAAAGTAATATTTTCTCGGCTGGAAAAATCATGAACAAAAAAATATCCTTCTAACAAATTCAACCATTTATCTACGACATATGCATCTATTTGGCCCTCAAATATGGGAATGTCAAAGTTTACTTGTACCTTAAAAGGTGTGGAGCCTCCAGAGTGGCTATTGGATGTGGATGCACTACCGGTGGGCAACCGTTGAAGGATCTGGGCAAATTTATCCATCATTGCGTTCCTTTATTTCTTGAGGGCCTCCTCAAGCAATATTTTGATAGGATCTCCTGCTACCTCATCTTTATTTTCTTCCTCCATGGGAGGCCGACGGGATTTATGAGGCTGGTCTTGTAAAGGTTTGACCAGTTCGAGCCCTAACTCCTTATATCCCGACCTCGTTGGGGACATGCAAAGAAAAACAAAGAAAGTGCAGATCGCTCTGATATCACTGATCTGAATTTAAACAGGAACACAACAAATTACAGATATAGCCATAAATATAGAGATACAACAGAAATAACACTTCCTTTGATTAATATCAAATAATGAAATATGCTTACTAACAATATGGAAACGAGACTAGCTCGACGATGGTCGCTTATCTCTGAGAAGAGATGTTGTGGCTACATGCCTCTGAACTGCGTTACAATGAGGCTCAAGGGCCTTTTCATTATTGAAAAATAAGAGAAAACCATAAACAACCAAAACCCTAACCTGAGGAGATGTAACGCTAAGAGTTTATGGGCCCCATTGGGGTTAGTTAGGCAGCCAACTTATCAGGGTCGTGACTTGGTCATATTATCTTCGTTTGACATGCATGATACCCCATTGGAAAGATCTCTTTGAGGAATACGACGAAGAAAATGACTTATTTCTAGTTGCTGGTGGTAGATTGCTAACAAAATTGTCGTTTAGGGCCTCAAAACTGATCCGGAAGTTTAGGACCCGAAAAACTGCTAAAAATAGTAAACTATGCTACAATTAAGGAAATTGAAAAACTAAAAGAAGCAATGGTGGTGGTGTAAGTGGAATTGGTAGGTGGCCACCAATATCCACAAGGATTAGGGCCATACACCATCACCAAGGCTATGGGAGATAATTATTTTGAGCTCATCATTCCCCCATTCCTTGGCCTACACTTAGTGTTCAATGTGGATCACCTTCGGCCACACTTTCCACCATTACGGGACACATTTGACATTCCAGAACAACTCACACCAATAGAGTTAAATCTAGACTACATGGAACAAGCTGCAACTAATCGGATCACGAACCTGCTGATCAAGAACACATGCCAGTAGAAGATCCAACTGCTGGCCAACTCCTGCACCAAGGAAAATGGCTCACTAGGGACCAAGTTCAACAGAAGTTTCCTCATCTCATGGAGGAACTCAACGCAATGGACACCATTTCTTCCTAAGGGGGGAGGAATGATCCAAGTGGATATTGGTGGCCACCCACCTATTCCACTTGGACCCACACCATTGTTTCTTTCAATTTTTCAGTTTCCTTAATTGTATCACAGTTTACTATTTTTATCAGTTTTTCGGATCCTAAACTTCCAAAGTTGTTTTGAGGCCCTAAACGACGTTTTTTTGGCAATATTCATCCCGACGATTTTTTTGCGATCACGTTTTCGGTTGTAGTCCTCAGAGAGATCTTTCCAATGAGGTATCATGATTCGAATTTAAACAGGAATGCAAAAAATTAGATATATAGGCATACATATAGAGATGCAATAGAAATAATACTTCATTTCATTATTGTAAAATACTGAAATATGCTTACAAACAAAAATGGAAATAAACTAGCTAGGGCAATGGTAGCTTATCTCTGAGAAGAGATGTGGCGGTTACATAACTTTGAACTGTGTTACAATGAGGCTCCAAGGCCTATTTATTATTGAGAAACAATGGAAAACCCTAAACATCCAAAAACCTAACCCTAGAAGATGAAATGCCAAACTGTGGGCCCTGTTTGGGTAAATTGGTACATCAACTTCCCAAGGTCGTAACTTTGGCATACAATCTCTGTTTGACATGCATAATATCTCGTTAGAAAGATCTCTCCGAGAACTACAACTTTGGGAAGAGCAACATCAATCAACATCGGTCCATGGACCAATGTTGCTCCCAGTTTTCCCAAAAAACATCGTTTAGGGCCTCAAAATGGATCCGAAAGTTCAGGACCCGAAAAACTACTAAAAATAGTAAACTGTGCTACAATTAAGGAAAATGAAAATCTGAAAGAAACAATGGTGGGGGTCCAATTGGACTTGGCGGGTGGACACTAATATCCACCTGGATCATTCCTCCCCCATAGGAAGTAATGGTGCCCATTGCGTTGAGTTCCTCCATGAGATGAGAAAAATTCTGCTGAACTTGGTCCCTGGTGAGCCACTTGCCTTAGTGAAGGAGTTGACCTGCTTTGACAACTCGATACAGTTGGATATTCTGCTAGTGAGTGTGCTTGATGCGTGTGTCCATGATCTGATTAGTTGCAGCTTGTTCCCTGCAATCTGGATTTAACTCTATGGTTGTGAGCCATTCTACAATGTTGGATGTGTCTAGTAATGGTGGAAAGTATGGCTGAAGGCGGTCCACATTGAACACTGGGTGCAGGCCAACAAATGGGTGAATGCTGAGCTTAAATGCATTGTCTCCCACAACCTTGGTAATGGTGTAAGGACCATATTGGAGTGGTCCAAGTTTCCGATAGGCTCTGGTAAGGCATTCCTTTTGCAAATGAAACCAGACTTTGTCACCCACGTGAAACTTGTGTGGCACCCGATGTTGATCAAGTCGCTACTTGTACTTTGTTGTGGGGAAAAGTATCCGACTCGGATGACCCTATCCCTACTCTAAGGGTGACAGTCCTTAGCAACAACTGAAAGTAAAGCTTTGGTATTTTCCTTTATGAAAGTACAGAGAAGGAAGAAAAGATTAACCAACCGGTGTCTTTCGCTTTTGTCGATCCTGTCCTCTCTCTTTGTCTCTTGTTCCCAGCTCCTTGCTCTCTTTGCCGGCCCAGCTACACACAGATCCTGCACAAACAAGAGGGGGAAACTACAAGAAACATGTACTCATAACTGATGCATGGATTAGAGTGAATCAAATATACAAGTAAATACAATACATCGATGCAATACAAGTATATAGGAGAACATTCAAAGCTTTATTGATAGAAGTAAAAGGGTTCTGAGGAGATTACAACCATCAATGGCTCCAATCCAGCAGCACCTCCCCAGTAGCAAGAAATCTCCTCTTCACCTCTATAAAAGCAATCACCCAATAGCTCTAACTGTAAACCAACAGCACTTCCTTGCTTTACACAAAATTCCAGCCTCCTTAGACCTCATAGAAGAGCTCTATATATAGGAGATTTGGAGAAAGGATGAGTCAGCTTGAGGCTGGCATAAAGCTGACTAGTGTCCTCTCCCACTTTAGTTAAACTTCAGTTCTTGAGTCCACTTGGAGATCCTTGCTTACACATGGAGATCAAGTACCTCTTACTCATCACAGGGCGAATTGCTTGAACCAAGTGTCAGTTTGGAAGTTTCCTGGGCAGTTGACACCTTGCAGAATGACTGAGCCACTTGGCCAATCTCGCCCAGCGCAGGTAGCCTTCATTGGTTTTGACTTTCAGCGCAGGTACAAGGAGGAGCAGTTGACATTCAGCGCAGTTGCTCAGTGGAGCAGCTGACATGATCCAAAAATAGCCTGTTTTGAGTGTTTTTTCAGGTGGAGAACTGATGGGAAGTGCTGTGGTTTGCTGACCTTGTTCTTCTAGGGGTAAGAACAACATGTTTAGGGACTGAGGATCCCTGTAATTATTGACATTTCATGCTCCATGCTGCGAGGCACAAAAATGTCTATAACAGTTGCCCCCTAAAGTATGAGGCCGTTTATCGGGTGAAATGCTTTATCTAGAGGGTCCAAAGTTCATTCCAGTGCTGAGGGGGCGCCCTGTAATACAATACAATACAATACATTATTTTTCATTTTGTTTTCATGATCTAGCTGAGGCGGGCATTCCCATGCTCAGCTTTATAAATACATTTTAGTACATAGAACAGACGATCGTTTGATGGTAGACTGATAATTCTCTGCTGAAATTATCATCCTTTGAGTAGGATGATCATCTGCTGCAATGATGTACATGACAAATGCTTTTATATTTCCTGAATATGTATCGCAGCCCGGATGGATGAAACTAGATCCGGGGTCTTCAAACTCGTTCGATCTTCACTCTAAGTACAAGTCGATCCATGTGAGAATTTCGTTGAAGTCGAACATGGAAAGACATCGCTTGATTACCGGTCAATGATAAAAACCGTTAACAAGCGCGAGAGGAATCACCGATAATGATAATGACCCTCAAGGTACTGCAGTACAATTCACATGGCGTGAATAAAGGACTTGGCGTCGAACGCCACGCAAAATCTTCTGGTCGAAGGTTATTGATGTATACCTGTCGCCGGAAGTGAGAAACTTGCCATTGAGGCATGCAAGCTTCAAAGTACTGATGGGGTTGTTCCTAGATCAACTTCTTGGATAATGAGCTGAAGTCGACAAGAAGCGATCCGTCAAAGGAGGGCCTTAATGAATCCCACATCAATGACACGGAACGGAGCTAATGATTTTTGTGGAGGTGAAAACAAACTGTGACATATGATTCAGGGTGGCGATCATGAATGGATGAAGGATAATGTATGGCAGTGGATGGGACACGGTTGACACTTTCAGAAAGACCTCTCTTGAACATATAACGACACTGATGCGATGGATCGGTAGCATTACCCCAAAATGTGGATGGTTTGGCGAAGACCATGGTGAAGAGACCGGTGAATGAAACAACCCAACCCGATGTGGTACGGAAGAAAAGTGTCATGTTCAAGAGCGACTTGCTACCATTAAGCTTTGATGTTCTCCCAATTTTTCCCCAGTCATTTCTGACCAGTACCTCTTTATTTTTGTCAAGCTTGAGGAGGATAACATATGCTTGTTCTATAACCTGCCCTTCGGGCAAGCCCATTGCTATGATTTAACGAGCTTAGCGATAGGGAAACTCGTTCTCGTCTAAAGACAAGTTTGTCGCTATTTAATCATTTTAACGAGTCTAACGACAAGGAAAACTCGGTCCTTTTCATTTTTAGAGAGTCTGAAAAGGTACAGAAAGTTAACTCCATAATTCCTTTTTCGTCATCTAATCCCTTAAGTCCGAAAAAGTATAAAACAATACAGAAGGGATGAATTTTCGATTGCTTTAACGAGCCGAACAAAACAAGCGCTCGATCTTTTTGTGCAATAATTCCTCAGGTCCAAAAAGATTAAAATCTAAAGGAGGGATAGCTCTTCCGGTCGCTTTAACGAGCTGGAAGGCCAAAACTCGGCAAACTTTTCATATTTTACGAGTCAGTGAAAAGAGCTCAAAGAAGACTCGTCTTTTGAGGAACGAGTGATAAACTTGGATAGCAGCAGATTCCAGGTACAAGTTGGAATATTCCAATCACGGCAGTGTCACAAGGATGGCTAAGTGAAATCACTCTTCGCAACTGTTCCTCAAAATGGGTAAACAAACATATGGAGATGAACGTTTGGCCAAATGAACGGATGGAGGTGAGACTGCAAGAACACGACCAAGGGCTTTAATATGGCTGTCAAAGGTTACATTCACCAAGGTTATTTACCGGTTCATTTTTTCTGGGTGAGCTTGAACTCTAGGGGAAGATTGCTCACAACTTATGTTTATTTTTTAACGAGCATGAACTATGCGCTAAAACTGCTCGGATCTCGCGTTTATTTTTTAACGAGCATGAACATTGCTAAAACTGCTCGATTCTTGCATGCCCCCAGCATCATAATAACGCATGTCAAAAGGAGGGTGCCCCCCAAGCTTCATTACATTCAACTTGGTGATTGGAATGAAGGTTTACCTTTGAATTTTGAAAAGGGGATTTGTTTCATTTTTTAATGAGGTTGACATAGTAAAAGAACTATCCTCATAACTCCTTGTTTCATTTTTTAACGAGGTTGACACGAGATAAGAACTGTCCTCAGAGCCGACAAAATATTTAGGAATCTTCTGAATCCAACCAGAAGATTGGATTAGATTTCATTTTGTAGGTTTCCACCGTGGCCACTCCCGCCAGATTACTTGGAGGCGGTAGGGCGAAAGTACCCATTAAGGCAGGGTCTTTTAGGAGACCTACTCCGATATTTTGAAGCAAATGATTCCTTCCATGGATCATTGGAATGCTTCCTGTAACTTGTGAACTGTTGGGGAGAAAAGTTTGTTGGTCGACGATTGTAATTCCTTCTTGGAAGGGAAATGCAATCTTCCTGAAGTAGGTCGACACAACCGCGGCCATGGCGTAGATCCAGGGCCTTCCTAGTAGGATGTTGTAATCGAGGTTTCCATCAATTACTTCAACATCAATTCCTACTGTTTTGCCCCCCAGTTCAACTTGCAAGTTACTTAAAATCCCGTATGGAGTGTATGATCGTCCATCAAATGCTTTTAACGTCGTTGACGATTTCGACAAGGGTGGTGAGCCTAAATCTTTCCAGCAACTCATCGACATAAGACATGTAGATGCCCCCTCATCAATAATTGTTCGATGAACAGTTTTGTTGAGGGCTTTCACTTGAATAAGGAAAGCTAGTTGAGCTGGTAACTGAGGGTCATATCCTTTATGATCAAAGGCCACAAGATTGGAATCCATTGGGCCAATCCCACCTATTGCTGATAATAAAGCTTGCTCTTGGGAGGGGCAATTTTGTGGTACTTCAAGTGTCGACATAGTGGACGACGATTGGGCCAGGTCCTTTACTATATTATAATTCTGTGCTCCTTTGGCACGAGGATTAAATGTCGATTTGTGTACTACTCCCTTTGGCGACTTTATCATTGGCTCAGGAACGATGGGTGGCACAACTTCGGTCAAAGTTGTTGTTGAACTACTAGGTCGTTCATTAACCTTGTTGTTCGACAACTTTGGATTCCCGTAATCTTTACTCCTTGTCAAAGCATTATTCTGTTGCTTCGAGGTAGACAACATAAGCACTTGGGATCCGGAAGCATTTTGATTAGCAACCAGATTTTGACTTGGATTAGGAAACGGATCAGTCAATACTGCTGGGGTTTTTGAACTCTTGAAGAGTTTCTTAACTTCAGCTATATGTGGACAATATTTCGTCCAATGATCCTCATCGCATATATGACACCCTGCCGGGGGTTTCCTTTTTCTTCCTGTCTTTTTCTTCTTGCCCCCTGGTTGCTTCAGTTGTTTGCCCTTGTCGGTCGACATGGCATTTACTTCTGAGGCAAGAAGTTTTTCATTTGCATTTTGACTGTAAATTTTGTGCTTGCCAATCACGTCATCGCCGGCGTGAGAGTCATTGTCTGATTTAGGAGGAGGAGGAATTGCGAATTCTGGTCTAGGGGCGTCAGGTATTTTGTCGTAGAGCGTGCCAGACTGAGTATAAACCAAGTCTAGATATTGCGCACGAGCTATAACTTGCTCTTCTGTTACGACTCCCCCTTTGGCCACATCTTCCGTTATGGCCGGAAGTAATGACTTTATAAACCATTCAGCTAATAGCTGATCGGGAACATATGTTTTTACCATCCTACGACGACATCGTCATTCATGTATATGATCAGATATATGAGTGGCCGTTGTCTGTTTGAAGTTGGTAAGGAGTTCTGTTCCCGTTTCATACCTTATCGGTAATTGAAAATGGGTTAAAAAGGTTGTAGCTAAGGTACTGAAGTTGTCGAACGAAGCTCTAGGCAATTCAATATACCATTTTGCCGCTGGACCCGTTAACGTCCTCTGAAAAAGGCGAAGTCTTATCGAATCATCATTCAGGGTGTTTGATGAACACCATAGATGGAATGTCATCAAGTGATTCGACGGGTCTTCACCTGGATTTCCATTAAATTTAGGAATGTCTGATGGAAGTTTGTGTGGAATCGCTGGCCACCAAGGGGCATAAGCAATTGGATCATTCGTCAGCCGGTTTAGATCTGGTAATTCTAGAGTTGCTACAAAGGGCAACTGTTGATTCAGGTTAGGCGAAGCATATCCAGGATAAGATGGAATTGCCTGAGGAGTGGGTCTTTGCATACCAGCATAATGTTGGCAACTTTGACAAGGTTGATGGGTATAACCATTATAGTATGGTTGCCCATTACTTACAAAGACTTGTTGCTCAGGTCCTTGATATGATTGCTGGAATTGCAGTTGTTGAGTTCTAACCAGCTCTGGTTGTTGGACCATTTGCTGATGCCCAATACTAGATGATTGACCAAGATGAGGAGTCACAGTACTTGTTTGATCCTGAGTCGCTCCAGATAAGGAGGCACTGACCTGAGGTTGTGATTGAGATGTCGAGACAAGAGGCTGTTGTATGGCAACCTGAGAAACTTGGGGTTGACATATAGTAGGCAGCGCTTGTACTTGCGACGCAATCACCATACCAGGTATAGTGGCAACATTCGACACAGGGCGGACTGGTTGCATAGAATATACAACTCCTGGTTGTTGAGGCAGTATTGGTACCCAACCGTTGGATGTAATTCCAGTTTGACCTGAACTTTGTTGTGAACTCACGGATGGGCATCCTCCCGGAGGAGGTAATGAAAGGGCATACTGCCCCCCATATGGTATCAATCCGGAACTCAAGGGGATCGATTGCCCAGATTGACCTCCAAATGGATCAATTTGGCGAGTTTCAACATAAGAAATACCAGATGATAATCCGGATGAAGAAATAGGAACTAACCATGTCGTTGTCCCTGATTGGGCTCCGGCTTGTTGTTGACAATTTGCCGGGACAGATGGTATACCAGCGAACATCGTTGGAGTAGCAGCAGGAGGCTCTGCTGCAGCTGTGTCGGACGACACAGTCCTAGATGTCGACGGTTGTTCAGACATATCTAGTCTATCCAAAAGATTTCTTAGCGATTCTACAGGAACTTCCACTTGTGGTGGACTAACTTCGAAGATCAACGAGGGAAGGGTGATGATTATTCCGCTTAAAATAAATTTTATAACGACGCTTTAGACACAACTTGCTTTTTCAGTTTTAAAGAGTCGAGAAAAAGCTAAAGATGACTCTAGTCTCCTTCGATGTTTTAACGAGCCCAAAGTGACAAATGCTCGGATGGACTTTTTCAGTTATAGAGTTTGAAAAAGGCCAAAAGAAACTGCTCTGGAGATCTAGGCATAGGGTGTGCCAAACCTTTCGCAAAACCACGGAATACGTTTTACGGTACGTGTGGTCAATCTTCGTGAATGCTGTGTTCACTGCATTGCGATCAGTAGGGCGGCTGACACGGCTTCCTAAGGATAAAGGCTTTGTTCCTATAGGGGTCTCCCAATATATACGCGACGGTACGTGGGAGCACAAGTCTGTATTAGCGCCACCGACTCGCAGGAGGAATCACCCACCTTCGTAGAGATCGACAGTCACTAAGTTTAACGACGCCGGAACACGTCTCTACCTAGACCTCTAAGTATTTGCGTTATGTTACAAAGCGTTATTATGTAAATTGAATTTATTTTAATGTTGATCTTGCTTAGCAGTTTGCCTTTAAGGATCACCATGAGATGTATGTAACAAATTCCTAAATGCAGTCTAAGATGAGAAACAAACCTTTTCAAATCTTTTTGACTGATGAAAATCTTAACTACTGAGGGAGAAGAAAGGCATATCTTTTCACACAGTTCATACAGCACAAACTAATGCACTTTCTCCTAGATCAATCACGCAAACTTATCAAAAAATGCAAATGCAAGATGCATGTATTTCTTTTCTTTTCCCTTAATGTTGATGTAAGACAAAAGGAAACTGTCGTATAATTTTCGAATTCAATTTGAAGAGTAAACAAACAAGTTTTGTCTAAAATCAAAAGACGCCTTACAGGTACTTGTTTCGACACTAAAAATGTATGAATTCAAACCATAAAATGAAAAACAAACAAACTCAAACAGCCATGAACAGTAATAAAACTAGCTCTTAGGATCACAACAACACTTTTACAGTTCAGGATCTAAGAGGCCACAGCTATACTGGTTTGCTTTTCACAATGGGAAACTGTAACTGAAACAAGAAATACTGAAAGAACAATCACAGTTTCATCACACAACTGAGGTGGAATAATGTCAAGGAAAGTTGATTTACAGCAAGTACAAATGACAAGCAATCAGTAGCAAAATAACAGTGAAAACAGGGCCAAGACTTAGTGGGAAACCTCAGGAAGACATAGCCTAACTGGTTCAGCGCAGGCTCTGGTCTGTCAAACTGACTTTCAGTGCAGTTCCCGAAGGGAGTACCTGCGCTGAAATGCAGACTGCCTTTGGACAGCCTGCACTGAGACACGAGAGTTGCGTTTACAAGGGTTTCCGGGTCATAAAAAGCTCAAAAATTCACTGTTTTTGCTGAAATAAAAAGCTATAGGTCAAGTACGAGCTAAGGGATGATCAAGAGGATGAAAAGCTATCACAAAGAGCATAAGAGTCCTTGTGGATCAGCTCTTCAAATCATAAACTTGCTCAGAAACTGAGCCAGAGCAGCTGCCCTTTACTTTGCAATTGAAGTACTCAATTGCAGTTCGATTTGGTGCTCTCCTTGTTTATGAGATGAATAGCAAGAAACACAATAAACCAACAAGATACTAGGTCCCCAGCGGAGTCGCCAGTTTGTTGTGGGGAAAAGTATCCGACTCAGATGACCCTATCCCTACTCTAAGGGTGACAGTCCTTAGCAACAACTGAAAGTAAAGCTTTGGTATTTTCCTTTATGAAAGTACAGAGAAGGAAGAAAAGATTAACCAACCGGTGTCTTTCGCTTTTGTCGATCCTGTCCTCTCTCTTTGTCTCTTGTTCCCAGCTCCTTGCTCTCTTTGCTGGCCCAGCTACACACAGATCCTGCACAAACAAGAGGGGGAAACTACAAGAAACATGTACTCATAACTGATGCATGGATTAGAGTGAATCAGATATACAAGTAAATACAATACATCGATGCAATACAAGTATATAGGAGAACATTCAAAGCTTTATTGATAGAAGTAAAAGGGTTCTGAGGAGATTACAACCATCAATGGCTCCAATCCAGCAGCACCTCCCCAGCAGCAAGAAATCTCCTCTTCACCTCTATAAAAGCAATCACCCAATAGCTCTAACTGTAAACCAACAGCACTTCCTTGCTTTACACAAAATTCCAGCCTCCTTAGACCTCATAGAAGAGCTCTATATATAGGAGATTTGGAGAAAGGATGAGTCAGCTTGAGGCTGGCATAAAGCTGACTAGTGTCCTCTCCCACTTTAGTTAAACTTCAGTTCTTGAGTCCACTTGGAGATCCTTGCTTACACATGGAGATCAAGTACCTCTTACTCATCACAGGGCGAATTCCTTGAACCAAGTGTCAGTTTGGAAGTTTCCTGGGCAGTTGACACCTTGCAGAATGACTGTGCCACTTGGCCAATCTCGCCCAGCGCAGGTAGCCTTCATTGGTTTTGACTTTCAGCGCAGGTACAAGGAGGAGCAGTTGACATTCAGCGCAGTTGCTTAGTGGAGCAGCTGACATGATCCAAAAATAGCCTGTTTTGAGTGTTTTTTCAGGTGGAGAACTGATGGGAAGTGCTGTGGTTTGCTGACCTTGTTCTTCTAGGGGTAAGAACAACATGTTTAGGGACTGAGGATCCCTGTAATTATTGACATTTCATGCTCCATGCTGCGAGGCACAAAAATGTCTATAACATACTTGGCATTTGATTTCTCCAAAATGTCATGGATCTGCTAGTGAATATGTTGGATTTGTTGAATTAAGTTGTTTGTCTTATCTGTTACGGACTAGACATGAGCCTAATCTACATGAGTAGTTGCAAATGGCATGGCCACATCAATGGGGCATAGTGGTTGGAATATCAAGCCCATCTGAAAAGGGTTGTGACCAATCGAGCTGTGGAGAGCCCGGTTGTAGTTGTGCTAAACATAGGGGAGGCTCTCATCCCATGTGTGTGGATGCTTTGAGTTGTACATGCGCAAAATGTGTATGATCATCTTGTTGACAACCTTTGTCTGGCCATCAGTTTGAGGATGGAAGACTATGGACTTAGTGAGTTTGGTGTCCAGCATCGACCAGAGACCTGTTGTCCTGATTTGAGATGATTGACTGTGGGATCCCAAAGTGTACCCACACTCATTCAAAGAAGAGCTTAGAAGTGGCTTTTGCTGTGATATTCTTCTTACAGGCCACCATAATGGCCATCTTCAAGAACCTGTCGACGACCACAAAAACACAGTCGTTTCCATGCTTAGTAGGAGGAAGGCCCGACATGTAATCCATGGAGATGGATTCCCAAGGTCGACTAGGGGTAGGTAGCGGGGTATAGAGGCATAGATTCTTGATGGTCAGTCTGGCAATGGCGCAGGCAGTGCATGATCTAATGTACTTCCCGACATCCTATCGAATATTCGGCCAATAGAAATACTTATGCATTACTGCTACCATTTTCTAGACCCTGAAATGCCCAGCAGCCTGACTGTAGTGTGCTTCCCAAATCATCTTGGCACGCTCGGTTGAAGGAACACAAAGGTGACCCAGGTGGCATAACAGGGCATCCTGGAGGTGAAAATCTAGAACATCCTGGCCCTCCAAGATTGTCTGGTATGTGTGGTCAAATTCTGGGTTGCTTTTGTAGAGAAGTGGCCAATCAGAAGTCTCATTCCCACAAGAGTTGAGCACGGTGGTTAATGCCATGATCGGTGGTCGACCGAGGCAATCTGCAACATTATTGGTGATTCCCTTCTTATACTTGATATTCAAATGGAACTGTTGCAGGTATGTGGACCACTTCTGATGGCGATCATTCTGCAATTTCCCTTGGGTCTGTATGAACTGCAGGCGTCAGTGGTCTGTGTGGATGACCGTTTCCTTCCCCAAAATGTAATGCTTCCATTGTCTGCAGGCCTGCACAATGGAATACATCTCTTTTTCATAAGTGGGATACTTCCGGACTGTGTCTGAAAGTGTCTCACTGTGATATGCCACTGGATGCCTGTGTTGAGTAAGGACTGCCCCAATACCAGAGTCAAAGGCATCTGTCTTGACTTCAAATGGTTGTTGCAAGTCTGGTAATGCGACCACTAGTGCCGAGTAGAGGCAATATTTCAAGTCCGTGAATGCCTTCTATTGAGATCTAGACCAGAATAATTTTGCTTTCGCTCCTCCCTTGGTTACTTGACTCAAGGGCCAAGTGATATGAGAAAATCCCAACATGAACCTGCGGTAGAAGTTGGCAAGACCTAGAAATTTGCGAAGCTCTGTCAGAGTGTGATGAGCCCCGGAAATGGGTAACTATATGGGCTCATTTTGCCTATTATTCTCATTTAATCCACCATTCTCCATAGTTTTATGCATGCTTTTGAATATATTTATGTTAATTGAGTGAATGGGAATAGTCACTTCACCACGAAGTCCAATACGTATTTATTGCATATTTTTGGACATTTTTGGACCAATATCAGGCATTTATGAGCAGATTGGTAGCCAAATTCAAGGAAACAAGGCTGAGGATTTATAGAAGGGGTGTCTTCTGTACTAAATGACCCCTTCCTCGAGTTCTCCACCAACAGCTTGAAGTTCATCAGCCCACCAAAGATGATTTCAAGGGGCAGCCGAGCAGGTCTAGTGAAGTGGCTGTTATCTGCAGTTTTGGGCAGCCAAGGTCCTAAAATTTAGGAGGACTGTTGGGAGTCCTCACCTGCATAAATAGGAAGGCTTAAAGCCTTAGTATTTTAGCCATTTGATAGTCTATTTTCTCACTTTAGTGCAGCCTTATAACCATCTCATTTTCGAGCTTTTTCTTGTAGATAGTTTTGTGATGTAACTATTATTTTTTTATCAATGAAGATGAATCCAGTTTTGAACCAGCTTTGATCTTTCCTAGGGGGTTGTAGCTCTTGGGATTGGGCCCAACCCAAGTTCCCAATACCTCCTTTATGTACTTTTATGTGTTTTTATTGCATTCATAGAATAATTTCTGTTATTTAGGTTAAATCTTGCTTTGTTACTTAGGCTGTTTTTGATGATTAAGATAGTTGTTCTTGCTTCAGGTTGATTTGATAGTTTGGTAATAGAAAAGATCCACAAAAAGGCTACCAAGAAGTCCTTGATCTCCTTTCTCCCTCTTTGGGACCATGAATTGAGACCAAGACACACTTGCTGCCACAAAAACATTGTTTTTGCCTTCCAATGCAATTGCTAGTGTTAGATCTTGAGCTGGAAAAGTTGATATCAGTTGTGTTTTCATGCTTAGATCTATTCTTGCTCAGTGTCCATATATTTCTTGCATAACCTCCTGTCCATAAAGTTTTGTTCATCGTTTTTCTGGTTTTTAGGTCAGATTAGGTCAAAAATAGATAAATCTCTGTTTTCTTAGTCTTTGCTTGGGTCAGTTTTGGAAAGAAGTGTGTAGAACACCTGTAAGACACTTCAACCTATCCTTCATCATACAACCTGCTCCAGCCTCTCTCTCAAGATTTCCTTCACTCATTCTCCATACTTTCCCAACTTGCCCTAATTTCTACATTTTTGTGCAACAATACTTCCTTCACCTTTGAACAAATCCAACCATCTTCTTCACTCTCGAGCTTCATTTACCAGGTCCTAGACCCCTTAGCATCCCTATATATCCTTCATTTCCATTTTCCCACCATTTTTTTTTCCTTCAACACTCTAAAAACCACTTTCGGCCTGTTCTTGTAGAACTTCCAGTAGAATTTCCTGTAGATCCCCTGCAGCCTCCTGTAGAAGTTCATGCGAGCGATTTCTCGAAATCTAAGCACAGTGGAAATCTCCAGAAGGGTGCTAGGGACTCCTTATGTCCTCTCCACACCTTCCCAACCTCCTGCAAATGCCCACTCCATTTCCTTTCTCCAATAAGCCTCTGCACAGTCACAAATAGTTAGAACACATGCATAATAATTCTGCATAAAATTGCTCAAAAATACAAAAATATGGTTTTTCCATATTTCCCCTTAGAAGTAGCTTAAACACATGGTCATCACCTGCTTTCATTTCAATTTTTCAATTTCATTTCAGCAAAATAGATTAGTCATTTCTTGCTTTCACTTCAATTCTACATTTTCATTTCAACAAGATAGATTTCCTTTCATGCCTCGTAGGAACAGAGACAATTCATGAAAATTCCTACCCAACACCCCCACCACATCATTGAGTCACCCTTCTCTCTTATTTGGTGGCAGTGATCCAGAGGAACCTATAGGTGAACCTCCAGAGATATTCACAGATCCTATAACAGAAGAAGAGAAAGAAACCATTCGTCCTGAGACCATGGCTGAAAATAGAAATGGTAGAGGAAATGGGGAGAAAGTAGAAGGCACCTTTCCCATCTGAGAGACCAATGGGGACACAAAAATGAAAAACATAAGCCCTTCAGCCTTACCTCACTTCCATGGATTGACCACTGAGACCCTGATACCTTCTTGTTTGAATTTTTTGTTCTTTTTCGAACTTATGACTATGCAGAAGACGAGAAAAAGTTGAAACTCTTTCCTTCTACCCTCAAGGATGCAGCACTACGCTGGTTCATGGGGCTGCCTAGAAATAGTATCACAACTTGGGCTTAGATGCAGCAAGCCTTTAACAACAAATACTGGAACTACTGTAGGTCAAAGGATACAAAAGAAGAAATCTGTCAAATGACCATGGGAAGTGATGAATCTTTAGAAGACTATGAAGAGAAGTTACAAATCAGTTATGAAAGGGCTAGGTGCACACTTGACCCTGAATCTCTGAATTTGGTTCTGCTCAGAGGAGTCCTTGAAGACCTTCTAGATACCCTCCATTTGCTGGCTGGGGGAAACATCTACCAGCTACCTTATGATGATGTAAAGACTCTGTTTAGAAACCATTCTAGGGCATCCAGAAAGAGAGGTAGGAGAAGTCAACTCTTAGCTAGTACCCCCTTATCTAGTTCATTCCTTAAAAACAAATTTGCAAATCAGATGGAAAATTTCAAAAGCGAGATGAGATAGACTATTTCCATGCAAATGGATACCTTATGAATCCAAAAGAAGCAAGAGGAAGCTGAAAGGCGTTTGGCCATCTTTTGTCCCAGGTGCACTAGAAAGCATCCTAGGAACGAATGTCCATTGCACTCTGTAGAAGTGTGTTTTGTCTGTGAAGAAGACCATCCTACAAATCAGTGCCCTTCCTTGCCCGGATTTAAAGCTATGTACCAAGGGGCTGAAGGAGCCACTAAACTACTCTACTTCATGAACCAAAGGAGGCCACATGGGCCCAGACCTTACCAATAGGGAATGCAAGGGACATCCCAGACTTATTACAACCCCAATCAAGCCACTTCCATGCCTTCTTGGGGTCCCCCTGCTCATCCTTCCTGGTCCACACCCCCTCCTTGGTCGTATCCTCCTCAATACCATACTCAACCAGCTGCTCACTCGTTTCATTCTCACGCTCAACCACAACCTCAGTGGAATGCACCTCATCAGGGTTGGAGGCCCCAATACAACTCTCCTACCACTCTTTTGCCTCCACCACCTACTCAACCACAACCATTACTTCCTGCTCCTCCAAGACAACCCCAGATACCTGCTCAACCGAACTAGAACACCAATAAAAAACAAGCCTAGCAGGTATATACCAGAGAAACAACATGCCCTACCTATGCTGTGGAGATCAACCTCTGATCTGGGAAGGTCCTCCCAGATAGCCAACCTCCTCCTCAGGAGGATGAGGAAGAAAAACAGGAAAGTGAACCCAAAGCCATTCCACCCTTTCCTGAGAGACTAACTGGAACCACGCAACCAACCCCAGAAGAAACTGAACTTCTGGGAGAGCTTAAGCAGTTATGTGTGAAAATACCACTTCTCCAGGCCATAAAAGATGTATCAATCTACAATAAGTTGATCAAAGAGAAGTGTTTCATGCACCCAGGCAGGTGCAAGAGAGATGCCCCAACTATCAATGTCATAGGACAACTGTCTGACCTGATGTTGGGACAGGTAATCTGTCCAAAATATCTAGACCCTGGGAGTCCTGTAGTCGATGTCCACATCAATGGCACCATAATCCCCCACACCTTGATTGATCTAGGGGCTACCATTAACGTAATGACCAAGGACACTATGCTTAAACTCAACCTTCAGAGTTCCCTAAGAAAGACCTCAACAGTACTACAGTTGGCAGACCGCTCCATTGTGACTCCTGAGGGGATTGTGGAAGATGTCATGGTCTCCATTGATTCTTGGGAGTACCCTGCTGACTTCTTGGTTCTTCAGCCAAAGGCAAAGCTCACTGGGTATCCCCTCATCTTGGGAAGGCCTTGATTAGCTATTGCAGATACTTACATCAGTTGTCAAGCTGGGAGCATGACCATCAAGAATGGGCATATGTCCAAATAGCTAGTCCTATATCCTCCTACCCAACCTCTGTTAGAACATGACTTACCCCTCTGGTTGGAGGAGGAAAATGAGGATGAAGTCTACTCCACACCATTGTGCACAGTGGAAGCCACAAGGGGAGGTCCTTAAATCGAGGATGATCTTATTGAGAATTTGATTCAAAATCCACCCCAGTGTGTTGCCATTAGAAGAGTTGGTCAAAGAAACCCAAGCCAATGCTTTAGTTGATCTCTGTGTGGCTGATCCGACCTCTCTCTGAGTTAAGAATGTGGAATTTGGCCCTAAAAGAACCTTGAAGATCAACTCATCCCTATCCACCTCTCAGGAGAAAGAGCTGTGTAGCTTATTGAATAGCCATTTGGATGCTTTTGCTTGGAGCTATAAGGAGATGAAAGGAGTCCACCCTTCAGTCTGTACTCATCACATTTACATTAAAGAGGATTGTAAACCAGTCAGGCAGCCTCAAAGGAGGATGAATCCAGCCCTTAAGGACATTGTTAAAAAAGAACTGCAAAAGTTGTTGGATGCAGGATTCATCTACCCCATCTCTGACAATGAATGGGTTTCTCCTTTGGTGCTTGTGCCCAAGAAAAACTGGAAGTGGAGAATCTGTGTAGATTACTGTGAACTTAACAAAGCCACTAAGAAGGACCATTTCCCTCTGCCTTTCATAGATCAAGTGTTGGATGGCTTGGCAGGGAAGAAGTTCTTTTCCTTTCTAGATGGGTTTAGAGGGTACAATCAGATCCAAATCAGCTTGGAAAACCTAGATAAGATCACTTTCACTTGTCCATGGGGTACTTTTGCCTACCGGGTCCTTCGCTTTGGGTTGTGCAATGCTCCTACCACTTTCCAGACAGGAGTACTGAGTATATTCACTGAGTTGGTTCATGATTCAGTGGAAATCTATATGGATGACTTTACCCCTTATGGTTCTAACTTCCAAGAAGCTTTGACTAACCTAAGGAAACTTTTAGCCAAGTGTACTGAAATGAACCTGTCCCTTAGTCCTGATAAATGTGAATTCCTAATGACTGAAGGGACCATGCTAAGTCATACAATTTCTCAACAAGGTTTACAGATGGATCCCAACAATATTGCTATCGTCCAAACGGTCCCACTCCATCAAAAGGTAAGAGATGTTCGAAGTTTTCTAGGCTTAGAAGGATATTATAGAAGATTCATTAAAGATTTTAGTAAGCTAGCCTCTCCATTGTTTGGTCTTTTGGGAAAAGATGTTGAGTTCATATGGATTGACAATTGTCAAGAGGCTCTGGATGCTTTGAAAGGTAAGCTAATAACTGCCCCAATCTTGAGAGGTCCAAACTAGGCCCTACCTTTCCACATTCACACAAATTCCTCAAACAAAGCTATAGGAGTAGCCTTAGGACAAGTTTAAGAGAAGCTACCGTATGCAATATATTTCTTCAGTAAAAACCTATCCTGTTATCACTTAAATTTTCCTTGAAGTTTCTAGAAGAGGAAAGGGATCTGAGGTAACCACAAACCTACTTTTAAGTATAGAATCTAGCCAATCTGTACTTAGAGAGGGCTCTCTCTTTATGATTTAGCTTGGTTTTGAAAGATATTAGGCTAGTTGTGAAGTTTGGGAGTTTTGTTTGAGTTTGGGTGGTGAGATTCAATAGCAAAGGGGTAAAACTGAGTAGCTTAGTCCATTGGGCTAATGGAGTCAAAGAAGATGGCTTTACTGGACTTGGTTTCTTAACAAAAGATGGTTTCACAGGGAAAGATGGTCAAACAGGGAACAAATAACAACTTGGAGTAGATGGAATGGGCTTAAAATGGGTGAAGGACAGTTAAGAATCCTTCAGCATATTTAAAGAGGGAACTTGAGCGATTACTACTAAAGAGCAGTTAAGTATTCTTTAATAAATAATCAAAATGAAAGAACTAGAAAACAAGAGCAATCAAGATTTCACTGTTTATACTAATTCAGAAGAAAACATGGAGAATAATAACGATTGAAAACAGAGTGCAATCAAGCATATTTTGAATTATTTTTTTTTGTTTACCATTAATATGTGAAACATAGATGATATAATAAACAAGGAAAACTTTAAAACATAAGGTATAGAGGACTTATTGATCTGGTGTTTGCTTCAAGAAATCTGTGAAAAGTCCTTTGCTTCAATTATTTATCCAGAAAGCCATACAAAAGTTGGTCCAATCAACACTTTCTTCCAAAATAATCAATATTATAGCAATGTCTAGGAATCCACACAAAATAATTCAAATGAAGAAGTATTTATACTAATTGTAAACTGAAATATCTTGAAAAAATATCAAGATTAGTTTCACAAATATCTCCAATTGTTTACATTAATAGAACTTAAATAAAGGAAATTCAAAACTAATGGATATATTTGGCACTATTTCTAAGGATTTATGGTGATGAAGAAGAGAAATTCGAATTTGGTAGCAACTCCTAGTTGATGATGAGGCATCCCAGTGACTAACTGCATCCTTTCTTTGTGCATTCTGCCCCCAAAATCCTGCAAACTTAGGGGCCAATGATACACTTGTATATCTCAATATGAGATAGATATGTAAAACGTGAAAAAGGTTTTTGTAGATGAGAATGTTTTTGAGATAAATCTCTCTCATTTTCCCAAAATGCATTTCCAGCTGTTCACAATATTCTCTGCAAAAAGATGTCAAAAACAGGACTTTGCACAAACTGAAAAATAGGATGTGAAGACATGCACTTATCTCTCTCTTGGTAATACCTATGTAAAATGTGAGAGAGGTTTTTGTTGCTGAGCATTTTGGAAAGAAAAATCTCCTCCAGTTTCTCAAAATACTTCTTGGATTGGCCACAATAGTTTTTGCAAAACTATGGCTTAAACAGGAAATTTATGAAGAATGTACCATTTCTATTCCGATTTCATCTTTTAACCTTAAATTCTTTTCAAATGTTTTTTCACTTTCACTTTGTATTTACTTCATTGTAGCTGCTGAAAGTTCTTTCATATTTGTTTAATCCTTAATGTCTTCATGTTTACTTTTACTGTTTACTATTTACTTTTTACCTTTACTGCTCTCTTTTTCATCTGTCTTTACTTTGACATGAATTTGTATACTCTGTTTTGTAACTGTCTTCCCTGATGTTTATCTTCATGATAGATGATTTACTTGACTTGGTCTTCAATTTGATACTCTTTAATCTTGACACACTTTGACTGTTCTTTATTGTGTCATTTTACTTTCACTGTATATTTTAGGTTTTTACTGTCTATTTCAACAGTAAATCGTTTAATTTCATGCTTCCTCTGCTTGTCTTTTTACTGTATGTTTTATCTTCTATCTCTGTTTGAATAGATTTGATAACAATATTGGAGTAACAGGTCTTATGACTATTATTAAGATTGTTTATCCAAGGATGTGGTCTTCTGATCACCTGTAAATCAAAACAAATTGTTAAGAAAGCATTGGTTTGCAGGGGAGGTCGAAAAGGTTTCATTTGAGCTTGAGAGGTCTGTGGAGTGAGTCCAAAATGATTTTTCGGGAGGTAAACCATGCTCAAATTGGTTAACAGAGGCTTCAGGTGGCGTAGCTGGGTTACACAGGGTTTTACTGTACAATCAAGTGAAAATGAGCAACATTGGGGTTTTTGTGTTTAAACGGGTAAATGGTTGGTATTGGCAGGTGAAAGGATGAATGATGAGACATTTTGTCGTTTAGTAGAAGGTGGTAAGTGGTTTCTATTGCACCGCTTATGGGGAAGGGTGGTATTTAGCCTCGAGCCAGTGATTCCATAGATTACTCGACGCGTGGCAGAGGCACTGTACAAAAACCGCTTTGTGATCACGCGCTAACGTGTGGTCGCAAAGGGTCGTGCGATATGCATGACAGCCGTTGGATCTGGGCGCATTGATCGGACGGCTATCGGGGCTTTGAAGTGACGGGGATATAATGGAGGTGGGCCCGATACATTTAAGGATTAATTAATCACATCGGGGGCGGTGGGATTGGCTGGTGAGGTTATTAATTAACCATGAGGGTTAATTAATCCTGTTTATTGGAGTGGAGGGTTGAGGTTCTTAATGGGTTACTGATTAACTCATTAATCCTATTTTAAAACAGATTATGGTTATATTTTAACCAAAGGGGCGGGATATGTAAAAATTTGGGGTTTTGTATAATATAATAATACGGGAGAGGGTAAAGTTGTTTTATTCGGGAATTTACATAATAATAACATTAGTGGTTAATATGACCAAATGAATGGGAAAGTGCTAAGTTTAATGTTTTCCAAAAATGCATTTCATCATACAACACTTATACCTTAGGCTAATGATATATGAGGATTTCATGTAGATAGAAAAGCTTTATAAAGGGAATGAGTGACTTTATGAAGGGGTGAATATTTATGAAGGCGATTTAAGTGTTTTAGGTATTTCAAATTATTGGGTTGAGGGTCTGGTCCCTCCAAAAGTCAGAGAAATGCTCTGAGCCCCCCTAACTTGTTTATAGCTACCTTTAGCACTTAGGGGAAATTAGTGATTTTTTTGGGAAAAATGGAGTAAGGAAGTTAATTAGTTTGACTTTGTCTCCTTGATGTGTTGTCTCCAATGTGAGTTGTTCTTTCTCCAAGTGATGAAAGCAAAATATTTAAGCATTAAACTTAACCAGTCACCACACATTTATTCTACAACCATCATCTACTTACCCTACCTACTTTATCCTAGCATTCTTACTTCTTTATTAGGGTGCACTTAAACTGGCAAACCCTTATCACACTTTCTTTTCTTTTACATGTAGATATCTATCTAAGTCTAGCCTTATTTCATCCAAGGGCTCAGATTAAACTATTGAGCTCCTTTTATTCACTCTACCTATCTACTTATCTGCCAAGATTAAACGGTTTGGTCATATTTTATTCTCTACTTCTAAAACATGAAATTCAAATATGAACTAGCTAAGCTTAAGCTGTTTGACTATTTATCAATTGTGGCATAAGTTAACAAGCTGCACACAATTGTTTATTGTACAAGAGTAAAAGAAGTGGCATTTAGACTTGCAGACTTTCCTTGGTCTTTATTTTGGTGGGGTTCCTTTTCTTTCACTTTTTTGACCATCTTATTCTTTTTACCCTTTGATTTTTGTTTTAGGGTATACCCTCTTTACAATTTTTAAATTTTTTGATTTTTTGACAATATGGAAAATCTTTGCAACAAGTAAAGGTATGAACATATTACATAGCTCATCAAGTGAATCATGATATATGACACCTATTGATATAGGAGCATAACATGTCTAAGGCAGAGTTAAACTACACTGTAACCGAAAAATAACTCTTGGTTGTAGTCCATTCCCTAAACAAGTTCAGACACTACATCACTGGTTATCAAATATTCGTGCATACTAATCTTGCTGCAATTAGGTATTTGATAAATAAACCTGATGTAAACACTTGTATCATTAGATGGTTACTTTTATTGCAGCAATTAGATTTGACCATTGTTGATAATCCAGGTAAGGAAAATGTTGTTGTTGATTTTCTATCTAGACTAGATCTGCCTGCAGGTAAAGAAGGGATGGTGGATGATCAATTGCCAGATGAACACCTATTTTCTATTTTAGTACTCTCTCCATGGTTTGCTAATATAGTAAATTATTTGGTTTCAGCACAGTTTCCGCCATACCTATCCTCAAAAGAGAAGAGCAAAATTGTAAGGAAAAGTGCCCCATTCACTTGGATTGGGGGCAATCTTTTTAAACTTGGCCCAGATCAGATTTTGAGGCGATGTGTTAGGGAGGAGGAAGTTTTTGACATCCTCCTAACCTATCATGATGGGCCCTGTGGGGGCCACTTTGTAGCAAAGAGAATTGCCTTCAAAATTCTGCAGGTAGGGTACTATTGGCCCACTCTTCATCAAGATGTCAAGAGATACATCAGCCAATGTGACAGATGTCAAAGGATGGGGAAACCTACTCCAAAGGATGAGATGCCCTTGTAGCCTCAAGTGACTTTCGAGCCATTTGAGAAGTGGGGCATGGACTTTGTGGGTCCTATCAACCCTTCTTCAAAAAAGAAGTCCTACACCATTGTGTTCATGGATTACCTGACAAAGTGGGAAAAAACAAAGGTAATCAAAGTAGCAAAAGAAGAAAAAGTAGCTGAGTTTTTGAGGGAAAATATCTTCTACAAGTTTGGCTACCCAAGAGAATTAGTCACAGATCAAGGAAGTCAGTTTACCTCTAACCTGATTGAAGACCTGCTCACTCATCACAAGATTAAGCACAGAACTTCCACCCCTTATCATCCATAAGAAAATGGACAGGTCGAAGTTACTAACAAAGCTTTGGAAGGGATTTTGACTAAGGTAGTGAGCAACAGCAGAAAAGATTGGGCAGATCGCCTGGTTGAGGCCATCTGGGCCTATAACACTACTTCGAAAACTACAACATGTTTCACACCCTATGAGCTAGTCTACGGGAAGAAGGCTTTGCTGTCCATAGAATTTGAATATAACACATTGAGGTTGGCAACTCAACTGGACCTATATCTCAGTGATGCACAACAGGAAAGATTACTTCAGCTGAATGCATTAGATGAACAGAGAATGCAGGCCCTTCTCCACTCAGAGGTAGTCCAACTTCAAATAAAGATATGGCATGACCGGCACCTCAAATAAAAGCAATTTTAGCCAGGAGATTGGGCGCTGCTGTATGATTCAAGATACAAGGATTTCAAGGGCAAGCTGAGGACAAGATGGTTGGGACCATATACAGTGGAAGCATGCAATGACAATGGTTCGGTCCTTATTCGGACCATTGATGAAGAAACCATCCCCATGCTCGTCAATGGGCATAGACTGAAGATCTATAGGAAGCTCCTTTCCAAGCAGGAGTTCATTGAGACTCTTGGTAAATCAGTATTGGTAGTGGAGCAGGTCCCTGTCTCCACTCCACCTACACCATGAGCAAAAAAAAATAAAAAAATGAATAAAAGATCCCTGGGTGAAAACCTCTTGGAGGCACCCAGGGCAGACAGTGAGGGTGAAAACCTCCTAGAGGTGCCCCAGCTGTCTCAGACTAAAAAAAAAAGAGGAAAAAATGAAAAAGAAAAAAAAAATAAACCTAATTTCTTTTGAATAAATTGCAGGTTGCAGGAAGGTCATTGCAGGTTTTAGGAGGATCACACAAGACAAAAACAAAGGACATGACCAAGTTGCATGCATCCCTCACCATTCATTCCTCCATTGCCTTTACCCTTTCCCAAGTTTTGGTCTCATTTGGTCTGAAATTTCACATCCTACAGGAAGCTCTGTATCTTCTACAGGAGGATCCTATAGAAACTACAGAAAAGCCAAAATCAATCTCAGAAGAGGACCCGAAGGTTGGAAATATGTCTATGAGGCCTGTGAACCTCCCTGCCACCATCCATCGCCCTATGTTGCCATTCCATCTCTGTACACCTTCATTGCACTCGTTTTTATGTCCCTGCACAGTCACACACAGAAATTCTATTTCCTTCATGCTGCAAACAAAAAAAATTAATGACAAATCAAAGCAGTAGCCTTTTCACTCACCCTACCTGATACCTTCCATCTGTGATTCCTTGTCAACCGAGACCCTCGTTAGCAGTTGTAGCCCTACTCAGATATTAGCTTGAATTTCAGAAGGAGAAGCAGCTACAAGAAATCCTACAGGATTCTTGTAGCAGATGATCCCTCTTAAAACCATACTCCAGAGATAGGGTCGGCAAAGTAGGGCATATGAAACATGCAAGGAGCTTTGTTTGAATGTGAGAACATCAGAAAAATCCCAAGGTTGAGCATGCAGAGCGCAAACAACAAGAGCAGTGAAGAAATGGGTTCCAAAATCCAAAATATGCAGAACACGGCTGCGAATGAGAAGGTAAGTGCCTAAACCTATTCCTCAGTTGCATGAATCATATTTCAAGGCTGCATGACTATGGGAATGGTTACGATTGAATGGAATCGGTGACTAGTTAACTGTCCACCCTTGTTCAGTTACACATCCTCGTGGAATTCAAACGAGCCCCGTCAAATTCAAAGCTGCCGATCAGATACGCAACCAGCACGTGTGTTATGTCCATTTAGAAAAAAAACATTCGGGACTGGTAGTAGTGGCGGCGGATAATGGGAGTAAGGGAGGTGATGGCGGTCAGATGGCATGTAGAAACATTATGACCGTGATGTAGGACCAACGGTTCGGATGGGGATAACGTACCCATCCGGCCACCTCATCTCCTCACCACGAATCATGCCAGCAGTTAAAAGATAGCTCAGTTGAGGCCTTCGCCACCCTTTGTTCATTTTGCATTCACGACGTTCTCGACTGGAGTACGCACCTACCACTTCTAGAGTAGCTAACCAGTCATCCTCCACCAGTTTTCTGCCAGTTTTTTAAAACCCTCCTGCCTATCGGGCTCTACAGGAGCCAGGAGATTTCTACAGGAAGGTTTCTATAGGAAATGTAGAGAACAGCCCTATAGAAGGAAAACTCAGTATTTTCATCAAAATTCAAGCTCAAAACGAGGTAGGCTCGGGAAAACCTCTTTGCATATGACTTGTTTGAGTAAGGTGGTGAATTAAACATGACATTAGATTGAAAAAAGAGAGTGAAAGTCTGCCTGCACATTGAAAAAAGTGAAAGTCTGCCTGCATATTTTCCCTGAGTCTACACAGTTTTTGTTTTCTTCTCTGAAATCTGCCTCCTCCTTTTTCAAATTCTCCTGTAAGGAAGATACATGCAACAGTAGAGGCTAGCCTGTGTGTGTGAAAAGAAAAAACGAATTTGCATATCTATCTACTTGCTAAAAAAGAACCTGTGTCCTTATCCTCTGTTCTGTAAAAAAAAAAAGTTCTTTTCAAAAACAGAAAGCCAAATTCAGGATAACAATAGTTTAAAAATAGGGGAATTTGTGTATTTTGATGTTGTAAGGAGAGGCACATGGGGAATTCATTCTTTGATCTCAGAAAAAGACAGAATTCAGCTATCCTCTATTTCAGTGTTGATTATTTTTTCCACCTGAGCATTTTCTTTTCTGGTTAAAACAAAAAAAGAAGCACTCAACACCATGCCAAGAGGATTCATAAGGAAAGAACCTTTAAACTCTAGCAAATTGCATGAGCACCCTGAGGTGGTGGCCCTCTTCACCAGGGCAAACTGGATATCCTTCTTTGACAAAATTCAGGGATATGATGAGGAGGTGACTGAAGAATTTTTGATGTCCCTAAGACCACATTCAAAGACACATGCCACAGTTAGTTTTAGGGGTTTGACCCTAGAGCTCACACTTGATTTCATCAGTAGAATCACCAGTCTCCCACTGGGGCTCCCTTGGAGCAAGGAGGAGAAATCATTGGGACAAGTTGCTAAGAAGATATTTTTTCTGCCTAAGGAGCATCCTGTAGAGGATAAAAACGGGGTTAGAAGGACAAGCTTGCCTCCTCTCTAGAGTGAAGTTAGCTACCAAATAATGAAGTATATCACATGTGAAGGGAGGTTCAACATAATTTATGGTTATCATTTCAGGTTGTTGCATGAGTTGAGATATGGGATGGACTTGCCTTCAGCTAGAAATCTGAGCCTCCCATATTTCCTCCTTCAGTCTTTGATTGAATGTGGCACAAAGCTAAATGTAGGGGTCCCAAATCAATTGGACCACCATGGGCTCATCAAACTGTTGGTGGAAGATGTCTTACACACCTATACTATCCCCATCGCTTGGGAAATTTTCAGAAATATGTCAAGGGATGATGACATCAGAACTTTGACTGAGGACATCAACCCATCCAGCAGTGATGAGGAGGAGAAAACTGAAGAAATTGAGAAGAACAGTATTGAGGAAGCACAGGACATTCAAACAAAAGGTAAAACAGAGGAGAAATAGGAAGAAAAAGAGGAATTTGACAAGACTGCTACTGAGCTTAAGGCAGAAAAGGAGACAACTTCAAAAACAGAGAAGGGAAAAAGGACAAAGGTTGGGAAGAAAAAGGCCAAGAAAGCCCAAAAGAAGACTGCCACAGCCAAGGCAGGGACCCAGCAAGAAAAAGAAAAGACACACCCTGAGATATCAGTGACACAAGCAGAAACAGTGGACATAGACAAGGCTACAGGAAGTGAAGGAAAAGAACAACAGAAAGAAACATCCCCTGAAATGTTGGCAAGGGAAGCAGTAGTTGTGCTTGCTGCATTAAGCACACCTACAAAACAAAAAGGAAAAAGAAAAAGGCAAACCTCCATGTATTTTAAAGCTAGAAGAAGCACAAGGATCAAAGTGGGCAAACCCCAGCCACCATCAAAGGAACCAATTGTCATTGAGGACACACCCACTAAAAAGAAGGAAGAGTCTCCTTCCAAGATATCTATCACCTATGAAAGAGGAAGCCCCAAAACCTCCACCTGGAAAGAGAGAATCAAGTTGATGGACTCAAAGGCAGTTCTACAGGAAGCTGAAACATCTCTACAGGAAACTCTAGCCAAGTTAAAAGAAACTGAAAAATTGGAGGAAAAGGTAGCAGAACAGTCAAAGGGGGAGAGCAAGGCCAAAGAAATACCTGAACCAACCCCTCAACCTAATTTGGGCTCCTATTACAATCTGTTAGAGGGTGGGAAAATCATCCCATAGAAATTTGTTGTACCTTTATTCTTCGAATTAGAAAAAGAGAGGGTCAGAACCCACACATGGATGCAAATCACTAAATCTAAAGGAGTTGAGGACATAGGCCACATGGAGGAAAAGCTAAAGGAATTAAGAGGGGATTTGGCCATGGTAAGGCACATAGAAAGCAGTAAAAGAGCCCAGCTACAGGAAGAGAATGAACTGCTAAAAAACCAGTTACAGCTACAGGAAGTTCATAAGGGAGATTGGCTGTCCATTTTGGGAGAGTAATAGCAACAAGACGGTCCTCTAATAGACAAGGAAACAACTAAGAAACAAAAGAAAGAGGGAGAGCCACAAGCTGATGTTGAGATGCTAATGAAACTGCTGCAAGAAAAGGAGTCTCAAGCAGCAAAAGAAGTGCAGGTTTTAAAACAGCAGTTACAAGAAAAAGAAGCCCAAATGGCCTGCATGGCCAGCTGGGCAATAGAAGCCTTGCAATGTAGGCAACCTGCTAAATCCTATGCATTATATCTTAAAGACCAATGGCTGCAATTTCAAATTAAAACATTGGCCCAAAGGGGCACCATCCCATTCCAGAATTACAATCAGTTTATGCATTTGTGTGACAGTAGCTCAGTTGAAGATAAAGCCAAGTTAGCAGAATTCTATTTACACAACTTTTCACTCCTAACATGAATCTATGGGACCCAAACACTGCATTAGGAAACCTACAACTCATGGCCATGGCTTCTTGGTTAAGCCATGAGGAAAAGAGGGCAGTAGAGATTCAGAAGATTATGACCAGGGAGCCACTCATGATAAGGGCAGAACTAGAAGATCCCTCAACTCTCATATATGCCCATCGACACCTTGTAGACAACCCTCACATTGCACCTAACTGTGATGAAAGGCAAGCACAGGCCATTGCTCACTTTGAAGATATGGAAAGACTATTTTCTGATAACTGCCTTCATGCTTGCACAAGAAGATGGAATATATTGTCCCATAGTCTGAAAATAAGAGAGTATCACTCCCCAACCAAAATGAGGGAGGCTATGAGAAGAGTACCCCTATACAAACAATCAATTCAGAACTTGAAAGCCAACTGGATTGGCCTTAAGTTTAGCCCTCCACTACTGCCAGGTCTGTTAGAAGGGGTTAAGGAAGAAGAGAAACAAAAACAATGGGAGGAAGTGCACAAAAAGGTAGGTTTTCATAACAGAGGAGAGGACATCACCTCAGAGGTCTGGGATGTTAGAGAGGTAGTCAAAGCAATCAAAGATGATGAACCAGATTAGTTGCTCAGAGGATGAGCAACACATTCAACAGGGGGTGATGATGAGCCCCGGAAATGGGTAACTATATGGGTTCATTTTTCCTATTATTCTCATTTAATCCACCATTCTCCATATTTTTATGAATTCTTTTGAATATATTTATGTTAATTGATTGAATGAGAATAGTCACTTTACCACAAAGTCTAATACGTGTTTATTGCATATTTTTGGACATTTTTGGACCAAGACTAGGCACTTATGAGCAGATTGGCAGCCAAATTCGAGGAAAAAAGGCTGAGGATTTATAGGAGGGGTGTCTCCTACACTAAATGACCCCTTCCTTGAGTTCTCGACCAACAGCTCAGAGTTCAATAGCCCACCAAAGATGATTTCAAGGGGCAGTCGAGCAAGTTTAGTGAAGTGGCTGTTATCTGCAGTTTTGGGCAGCCAAGATCCTAAAGTTTAGGAGGACTGTTGGGAGTCCTCACTTGCATAAATAGGAAGGCTTCAAGCCTTAGTAGCTTAGCCATTTGATAGTCTATTTTTGCACTTTAGTGCAGCCTTATAATCAACTCATTTTCGAACTTCTTCTTGCAGACAGTTTTGTGATGTAACTATTATTTTTTGATTAATGAAGATGAATCCAATTTTGAACCAGCTCTGATCTTTCCTAGTGGTTAGTAGCTCTTGGGTTTGGGCCCAAACCAAGTTCCCAGTACCTCCTTTGTGTACTTTTATGTGTTTTATTGCATTCATAGAATAATTTCTACTATTTAGGTTAAATATTGTTTTGTTACTTAGGTTGTTTTTGATGATTAAGATAGTTGTTCTTGCTTCAAGTTGATTTGATAGTTTGGTAATAGAAAAGATCAAAAAAAAGGCTACCAAGCAGTCCTTGATCTCATTTCTCCCTCCTTGGGACCATGAATTGAGACCAAGACACTCTTGCTGCCACAAAAACATTGTTTTTGCCTTCCAATGCAATTGCTAGTGTTAGATTTTGAGTTGGAAAAGTTGATATCAAATGTGTTTTCATGCTTAGATCTATTCTTTCTCAATGTCCATAGCTTTCTTGCATAACCTCTTGTCCATAAAGTTTTGTTCATCACTTTTCTGGTTTTTAGGTCAGATTATGTCAAAAATAGATAAATCTCTGTTTTCTTAGTCTTTGCTTGGGTCAGTTTTGGAAAGAAATGTGCAGAACACCTGTAAGACACTCCAACCTATCCTTCCTCCATCATACAACCTGCTCCAGCCTCTCTCTCAAGATTTCCTTCACTCATTTTCCATACTTTCCCAACTTGCCCTAATTTCTACATTTTTGTGCAACATTGCTTCCTTCACCTTTGAACAAATCCAACCATATTCTTCACTCCTGAGCTTCATTTACTAGGTCCAAGAACCATTAACATCCCTATCCATCCTTCATTTCCACTTTCCCACTTTTTTTTACACCTTCAACCCTCTAAAAACCACTTTTGGCCTGTTCCTGTAGAACTTCCTATAGAATTTCTTGTAGATCCCCTGCAGCCTCCTGTAGAAGTTCATGCAAGCGATTTTTTGAAAACTGAGCGCAATGGAAATCTCCAAAAGGGTGCTAGGGACTCCTTAGGTCCTCTCCACACCTTCCCAACCTCCTGCAAATGCCCACTCCATTTCCTTTCACCAATAAACCTCTACACAATCACAAATACTTAGAACACATGCATAATAATTATGCATAAAATTGCTCAAAAATACGAAAAGATAATCTTTCCATATTTTCCCTTAGAAGTAGCTTAAACACATGCATTTTGCCTTTTCAAGAGTCAATGGCATCCATTTCAATAGGTTACATCTCTTTTCTTTCACGAGTAGGGTTAGTCGGTAGAACTAGGGTTTGCTAGGGTTTGTGTTTCCTTTCATCTTTCATCTCCTTTCTGCAAGTAGACTAGTCTCTTTTGAGTTAGCTTCCTTCCATCACAATTAAAAGCTTCTTCTGATAACTCATATAATTTGGCTTGAGCTCCTAGCGAACTTGTGCCAGCTGATCAAGTGACAGCCTGTAGTAAGAGCTAGTACTTATGCATGTTGCACCGTCGCTTCCAAGTTTGTTACACACTACCAGGTTGATAAAAGAAAGTAGGGAGTCCTAGGAGTTGTAGCATCATTGCTGCAATACTGGAGCTCACTAGAGTGGTTAGAGATGGCCAATCCCGAATGACTTGGATCTTGGCTGGATCCACATGCACCCCCCGTTCATCAATAATGTATCCTAGATATTGAACCTGGGTCATGCCAAAAGTGCATTTCTCCAAATTGGCACATAACTTGTATTGCCACAGTGTTTGGAGAACCTGTCGGATGTGGTGGAGGTGCTCTTCCCAACTCTGGCTGAAGATCAAGACATCATCTAAGTATACCACTACAAATGAGTTGGTGAATGGCCGCAAGATGTCATCCATTAGCCTTATGAAGGTTGCAGGAGCATTCGTCAATCCGAAAGGCATAACCAACCATTCGAAAAGGCCCTCCTTGGCTTTGAAGGTAGTCTTCCACACATCGGAGGGTTTGATTGGTACCTAATGATATCCTAACTCCAAATCAATCTTGCTGAAATATTCCCCCCCTTCTGTTGGTGCAGGAGGTCATCAATCCGTGGGATCGGGTACCTATTTCGCACAGTGATCTTGTTCAGTGCCCGATAGTCAATACAGAGTCTCCAAGTCCCATCCATCTTCTGTACCAACATGATCGAGCTCCCTCAAGGTGCTGAACTCGAACAGACGTGACCTTTCTGCAGCAGCTCCTGAATTTATCTCTTGATTTCATCATTCTCTAGAATGGAGTGCCGATAGATTGGTCCATTGGGCAGTGGCGCACCTGGGGTCAGATCGATGGAGTGCTTGACCTGACAGTGCAGAGGAACCCCTATGGGGGAGGTAAAATATATGTCCTCGTACTCCTCCATGACCTTGTCCATATGTAGTTGTCGTATGGAGGGACCTTGTCTAGAGGTCGTGGCCATCGTCTTCTTCTTTTCTTGAGGGCGTATCATCAAGAAAACAAATTTCCTGGTTTTGGAAATGAGCCTACTGCATTGTTTTTCAATAACCAAAGAGATGGTGGTAGGCGGTGCTACCTCTAGTATCCTATACAACTTATTTCCCAAAGTAACAATAATAGCACAAGGCCTTGATTCATACATAGCATGTCGCTTCCACAAGTATGGTTATCCTAATAATACATCACAAACATCAAGGGGAGCAACGTCACACAATACCTCATCCGTGAAGGGCTTGATGTTGTATGGAAGGTGACACTACTAGCTCACGCGAAGATCCCATCCTTAGTGAAGCTACCGACGGTGTACAGTTGTGGATGTGTTGTGGTCGGTAAGCCTAGTCGCTTCATGACCTCTGCCAAAATGAGGATCTTTTAGCTCCCGTTGTCGACAATGAACTATATCGGGGAGCCCTCTACCTACATCTGGGAGTGGAAGAGGTGCTCCTCCTCTGGATCTTTAGGTTCCTCCTTCTGGATCTTCGTGGTGGCAACGGTGGCATTGGGCTACGCTTCGATAATCTGCTTCCCTTTGTCACTCCCCTTGTTAGGTTCTAACTCAAAGTTGGAACATGCATCTAATTCTAAAACCTTTAGGTGGGCCACCAGTGACTGCTTGGCCCGACACTCACTTGTGTTGTGAGTGGAGCTCTTATGGAACTCACACCACTTTCAAGTGTCCTTTTTCTCCTTCATAGTGATGTTCTTTGCTTGCAGCTTTTGAAGGTTGTCTTGGGCCGCCCCGCCTTAGCTTTGTCCTTTGTTTTGTGGTTTGGGGGAAACTTTCCCTTGCTTCGGATTCGCAGATCCAAAGTCTCGCTTCTTCTGTTTAAACTTTTGCTCGATCTTGATGGCATATCAGTATGCCGTGCCGAGCGAGGAGATGTTCAAGAATTATATTTCTTCCTGGATGTACCTGTGTAGGAAGCCGCGGTATTTGAGTACCAAATGCTACTCCGAATCCTTGATACCAAACTTTTGTGAAGGGTATGGAAAATATTGGTAAACTCTGGCACTTCTTCATCCCTTCCTTGCCGCAGCATGGTCCACTTTATGTATTGATCATCATAGCTTCCGATAGGGTAGTACTACTCCTTGATGGCAGTCCAGAATGAATTCCAAGTGGGTGCGGCTGAAAGTAGTGAGGCCATACTTTCATCCTTCTGCTCCCAGTAGGTTTCACACTAGTCCTTGACGTGGGGGGCGACTTTGAGAAAAGCAAAAGTAATCTTTTCCCGGCCGAAAAAATCATGAACAGAAAAATACCCTTCTAGAATATTTAACCATTTATCTATGGCATCTGCATCAATCTGACCCTCAAATATGGGAATGTCAAAGTTAACTTGTACCTTAAAGGGTGTGGCGCTTCCAGAGTAGCTGTTGGAAGTAGATGTGTTGCCCCTGGGTAGCAGCTGAAGGATCTGGGCAAATTTGTCTATCATCATGTTCCTTTGTTGCTCGAGGGCCTCTTCGAGCAAGATTTTGATAGGATCTCCTGCCCCCTTGTATTTATTTTCATCTACCATGGGAGGCCATCGGGATTTGTGAGGCTGGTCTTGCAAAGGTTCAACAAGTTCAAGCCTTAACTCCTTATATCTCAACCTCGTTGGGGACATGCAAAGAAAGATAGAGAAAGAGTAGACCGCTCTGATACCACTGATCCGGATTTAAACAGGAACACAAAAAATTACAGATATAACCATACATATAGAGATGCAGTAGAAATAATACTTCATTTCATTACTGTAAAATATTGAAATATGCTTACAAACAGAAATGGAAATAAACTAGCTAGGGCGATGGTAGCTTATCTCTGAGAAGAGATGTGGTGGATACATGCCTTTGAACTGTGTTACAATGAGGCTCGAAGGCCTATTTATTGTTGAAAAACAATGGAAAACCCTAAACATCCAAAAACCTAACCCTAGAAGATAAAACGCCAAACTGTGGGCCCTGTTTGGGTAAATTGGTACATCAACTTCCTGGGGTCGTAACTTTGGCATACGATCTTCGTTTGATGTGCACAATATCTCATTAGAAAGATCTATCCGAGAAATACAACTTTGGGAAGAGAAACATGGGTATATGATGACTGATGTTGCTCCCATTTTTCCCCAAAAATGTCGTTTAGGGCCTCAAAACATCTCTGGAAGTTTAGGACCCGAAAAACTGCTAAAAATAGTAAACTATGCTACAATTAAGGAAACTGAAAAGCTAAAAGAAAAAATGGTGGGGGTCTAAGTGGACTTGGCCGGTGGCCACCAATATCCACTTAGATCATATCATGTGTGTCAAATGGAGATAATATGACCAAGTTACGACCCTAGGAATTTGGCTACCCAAGTAACCCCAATGGGGCCCATAAACTCTTGGTGTTACATTTCCTCAGGTTAGGGTTTTGGTTGTTTATGGTTTTCTCTTATTGTTCAATAATAAAAATTCCTTTGAGCCTCATTGTAACGTAGTTCAAAGGCAGCTAGTCACCACATCTCTTCTCAGAGATAAGCTACCATCACCCAAGCTAGTCTCATTTCCATTCTGTTTGTAAGCATATTTCATTATTTGATATTAATGAAAGGAAGTGTTATTTATACTGCATCTTTGTATTTATGGTTATATCTGTAATTTTTTGCATTCCTGTTTAAATTCGGATCAAAATACCTTAAGGATCAAAAGTTATGATTGGTCAAATATTCATATGTTAAAGGGTCAACAATGCAGGGTTCTAAGCCTCAAGGTTCCTTATAAACCTTATGTTTTATTAAATATTTCCTTTTTAGACAAGCCACAAACCCTGTAGCATAATCAACATACAGGTGGAACTATAGGCAACATGGGACCATGTTCACAAGCTCAGGAGCAATAGTGCTTTGGTCCCACAAAGGGACACGTATCCCTAACACTTTTTCCAATTACTTTTCCATTTGCAATGCAGTGTGCCAAATTTATGGGGTTCCAGGGTCCTAAGGTACTTGGGAATGAAAAATTCATGTCTAATGTGATATGTCATTTTAATGAAGAAATAGGTATCCCAGCCTAATTTTTTTATAAAGGGATTTAAAATTAAAACATGAGTTCAAGATCCCCTTGCCTTCATTATAATGACATGGCATTAGGCCATATGGTGCAATCCCATTGGTAGACCTAGATGACACGAGGCATAGGTGGAGCCATGGTGGCATGATGCTGTCTATAGTCTAAAGGCCTAGGATTTCATCAACAAGACATTAATAGACTAAAATATTAGGATGACATGGAAGTCCAAGACAGTGACACATGGCATGTAGGTTTGGCACTTTCAATTGGCCAAGTGGGCCAAAAACAGGTGACACATGACACCTCTCGGAGAAGGAAACATTGCAGTTGGTGCATAGGTGGAAGATAGTTGGCATGTAGATAGGTGCACAGTCAACACAAAGGTGACAAAGGCATGACCTCACGCTTCCCTGACAATTACTGGAGGAGGACAACAAGGAAATCTTGGGGTATTTACGTCCTATGGAACAGAGAGATTTCCCAGTAGATGACAACAAAAGATTCTATCTTGGGATATTTAGAAGATGACATTGGCATGACATCACCCCAACCTATTGTTTTTGCTAAGAGCATCGTGGTGGCTTGAAATATAAATGTCCAAAGAGATGAGACCAAGAGACAAGAAGTTTTTCGTCAATAAACATTTTTTGAAGGCATACAAAGGCGCGCTCAGGGTTGGGTTTGAAAAGGATTTACATGTTAAGGTGACTGGGCTTATATGGGGCCTTTGTAGCTGTTTAAGCCCTTCATGCCTTAGTATAGTGTTACAAGCATAAATCTAAGGGCTAAAGTATTTATTGTTAAAGCCCGCTGAGGAATAGAAAAGTGCCTTGGGCCTTTAGGCCATTAAAAAAGCACTATGCCTTCAAGAAATATAAAAGAAGTCATTCCACAGTCATGATTTTGGCACATGAATGATTTGGTAGCTATTTTGTCACAATGTATTATATTTGGCAGTTTTCACTAAATGTGGTAGCTAACTAAAGTTGGTGTTGCAGTTAAAGTCACTGCTAAACCCTGATATTTTCGAAAATTTCTAAAATAAGAAGGAAGACTCAAAGATTGAGATCCAAACAACATGAAATGAAGAGGAATAATTTGTTTTCTCAGGAATATATAGTGTTAACAGAAGTGAACAAGATAAAACCATCAATTAATTGAAGAAAAGAGCTGAATTTAACTAAAATGTCTAATCAAAATTAGCAGCTCAATATTCTTTATAAGAAAAATTGAATCAACAGGAATTATGAATCGGTGTCATTATCACTCAATTTTTTTCCCTTGGCTATGAAGGGAAAACCCCTAAGGTAACTCTTTCAAACCATCATAAATACTAAAATCTAGCCCTTTCAGTCTAGAGGGGGGTCCCACAAATAACACAGTAAAAAAACTGGTTATGTATTCAAATCAAAGACGAGATCTATTGTAAAGGATTGAAAACTTAGGTAAGGTTGGGTAGAATATCATTGGGCACGGAGTCTACTTTGGCTTAACGTATGGTCACACTAAAACAGTCAGCATAGGCAAGGTGGTTGAGCAATTCTGAATCATTAATTTGTTGTAATGAAAGGTAGAATATGAGAGGAACAATCCACTGAGAAGGAGCATCAAATATATGAATTCCAAAACCAACTTTAGAAAGAAGAATGCAAACAATTGAATCTATAAACAGAGCATTGCAATGAACGAATTTTGTTTATGTTCTTTCATTCAATCATTAGAAGATCATACATCATGGAAACATAGAAGAAATACATCAAACTAGAGAAAACAAATTCAGAACACCCAACACAAGAATATTTGTTGTAGCTTCAGGCTTTCTTCATTAAACATTCAAAAATATACAAAGCATAATAGCTTTTCCAACAAAAACCAAACCCTTGGTTCTCTTTCACAATCGACTTTATAGAATACTTACAAATTGTTCAAGATCCAAAAATAATGGATCTCAAACCTCTTCATCTATATTTAACTTACTAAATAAAAAAAATCGAGGAGATAATATCTGATCCCCAAGTCGAATTGATGAGGTGGCTCTCCAACTAAAAGTTGATTAGGTGTTTTTCTAAAAATAGAAAAAATTAATTCTAGTGAATTCCTGAAAAATAGGCTCCAAATATTCCTTCGTATCTCGCAAAGCATGACACTTGTTTAAAAAGTGATAGAGGTTTTTCTTAATTGGTCCATTCCCAACAAAACATCTTTTGTTTTTCAAAAATTCATTTCTAGCTATTTGGAACCATGCCCAAAGTTATTGTCTTTTACAAGAAAAACCAAGTAAAAAAAATAGATTTTTGTCATCATGTTCAAAATAGTAAGTTCACCATGTCTCTCAAGTTTGATTCATAAAAAATGAAACTTGGTGTGTGAATCAACCTTGCACGAGATTTATCATGATTAGAACCCCTGGTCGCCACCTAAAAAAATGTATCTACTCCCGATGCTGACAAATTAATTGATGCGCATCATATCGAGAGGAAAATTGGGAGTCGCTAATAGATTAAATATTAGTGTTGTCTCAAAACAAAGAAAAATTACTAGTGACAATTTAATAGTCAATGCTCATCCAAAATGAAACAAAAATAGAGTTGATAGATAAACTGCAAGCATTGTCTCAAAACAGAGAAAAATTCACGCTGAAAATATAATTGTCAGCGCTCATCGAAAATGAAATGAAAATAGCGCTGACAGATTAATTGTTAGTGTTCCAACAAAATGTTTCTAAACTACCACTTCCTTCTATGCATTTGGTTGTCCATATATTAACATGAACCTTCCTTCTTGGTTGTCCATATTTCTTTGAAACCCTGAAACCTTGCAATTGGAATTCTTGACCATAATGGGAAAATCTGAATGCTTGGTTGGCATATTTTGGATCACACCTCTTAATGGCAGTATCCCAAAGGATTTCTTGAAAATTTTGATGTGGGGAACCCACAATGCTCATGAGTTTCTTCCTTGCCCTTAGAAATGCATAAATGAATGCTAACAAGTGCATTGATTAGATATCAAAGATCAGAGAATTTAAAGGTCGTTCGTGGCAATTTTACAACCATAAATTGATTTTTTTTTTTGGAGGAAAGCCTTTATGATTTGAGTTTTACAATGGTATACAAGAGGAATCAAGAAGTTCAAGAAATTTGGATCTTTCATTCTAGGGAGTTGGAGCTTCCTTTCAGTAGAAACTAATAAATTGGGGAGTTGGAGCTTCCATTAGGTTGGAGCCTAAGAAACCAGCAAACTGGAGCTTCCTTTTAGTTGGAGCTGATAAATAAGGGGGTTGGAGCTTCCTTTAGGTGGGAGTATGAGAAACCAACAAGTTGTAGCTTGCATAAAATTGAGGGTTGTAGCCTTCAAGTAGGTTGGAGCTTAATAACTTAATGTAATAAAAGTTGTAGCTTAAAGAATACATCATAATAAAAAAACTTTGGTGGTTTTCCTAGTTGGGTTTCCATGTTATACTATTGTGTTTTGATTTATGAATTGGTGTGATTGTGCTTATTGTTTCAACAATTGTTTACTTTGAGAAAAAGTTTTAAA
The DNA here is from genome assembly GCA_031772625.1 of Pinus tabuliformis. Classification (NCBI taxonomy): domain Eukaryota; kingdom Viridiplantae; phylum Streptophyta; class Pinopsida; order Pinales; family Pinaceae; genus Pinus; species Pinus tabuliformis. The sequence continues at coordinate 480,233,635 of CM062809.1, read as the reverse complement.
TTCCCACAATATTGGTTCACCCCCACCTCTCAGTATTGTCTTGGTTTCTAACAATTGGTATGAGAGCCAAGTTACTTCAGGATCAATTTAATAACTAAAATAAAGATCAGGGACAATGGTGAACCAAGAAGGAGGCCACTTCAATAGGGAACCTATGTTCAATGGAACGAACTATACTTTTTGGAAGGTAAGGATGAAGACATATTCAATTTCTTGGTGAATATGTTTGAGACATCATTCAATATGGTTATGAGAAAATCCATTCATAGTTACTAAATTTCATAAGCTGGAGTTTACATACAATGCCAAGGCTATGAATGCTCTTCTTACTGGCCTACCTTAATCAAAATTAGTCAAGGTCATGGATTGCACCACTGAAAAGGAAATATGGGTCAATATGAGTAGTTGTTATGAAGGGGACAAAAAGGTAAAGAAATCTAAACTCTAAGGTTTTAGAATGTAATTTGAATCTTTAAAGATGCATGATTATGAAGGAATTGCAATTTTTTTTCTTAGAGCTGATGAATTTGTCAATACCATTAGATGAATTGATGAAGAACTAAAGGAATCAGTGGTAGTCCAAAAGGTACTAAGAACTATTCTTGAGAGATTTGATCCTAAATTTTTAGTCATTGATGAAATGATAGACCTCAATTCTCTCAAAATGGATCAATTGCTTGATACTCTTACTACCAATGAAATGAGGATTTCAAAAGGAAAATCTATAGCAAGGGAGTCAGCCTTCAAAGAAGACAAGAAGCATAATGAAGAACATGTTGACGTGTTGTGAATCAGATGAAGAGGAGGCTAAGTTTGTGGTAAAGCTCATGTGAGGCTAATAAAAGTACAAAGATAAGCTACCTTTTAAGTGCTTCAATTGTGGTAAAGTGGGTCATTATGCTTCCAAGTGTCCTGATAAGAAAAAGAATGAGCATGAGCCTAACAACAATTATAGAAATATTCAAAAGGAGAAAAAGACTAAGAAGATGATTTTTTACACTCAAGACACTAGTACCTATGAAAGTGAAGATAGTGAATCTTCAAATCAGGATAAAGCTCATGAAATCTGAATGAAATTCATGCTTATGGCAATAGAAACCCAAGACTAAGATCATGGTGGGTTTGAAAAAGAAGAAGAAGGAGAAGTTGATTTAGGAGGTGATATAATCAATGCTTTTGAGGAGATTCAAAGGCTGAGAAAGAAAAATAAAGTGTAAAAGGAATTGTTGAACAAAGGCAACACTAACACTCTTGAACCTCTGCTTCTAAAAATAGAAGAAGGTAAGAAGATCCAAGACACTTTAAATGTGAAACTAAAAGAGAAAAAATAGGCATGTGAGAGGATTGAAGGATAAATTGTATCTCTGAGAAAAGAGCTCGAAAAGGCTCAAATGAAATTGAGTTTCAATGAGACATTTAGCAAGGGAACTAACTGTTTAAATGAAATACTTGATGTGCAGAGACCCTCATATGTGAGAATAGGCCTCAGATTTGAATATGAGTCAAGCTCAATAGTTAAAATTAAAGTTATTAAAGTGATAAAAAAATTTGAAGATGTGAAAAACTTAACCAACGCAACAACCTCAAAAAACCCAATGCGACAACATAGAGAAAAAGGTAGCTCATAGGAAAATTTACAACTACAAGACAAAAGGGGCAAATCAAGTTTGAATTAGTAGAAGACAAATCAACAAATGAATTTAAGTCTAAGTATAGATTATACAAGCCTCATAAATCATTTTACACCTAGGTATGATGACGTATTTCTAGGGTATTGCTTTGTTTGTACTAAATATGGGCACAAGGCTAGAAATTATAGGGTAAACCTATCATTTAGATAGATCAAGCCACCAAAAGGAATTTATCAATATGATATTCAATTTGCTAGAAAAATGAGAAACAAACCCATACTTAGCAATTAATTTTCTCTTGTAGATAATATGATGCAATGTTATATTTGTTAAAATTATGGGCGTAGAGAAACTATTTGCAGACTCAGAGACAAATGACCAAATCCTAAAATAAATAAATCAAATAAGGTATGGAAGGAGAAGAAAAAACAAGAAAACTATGACTTGGTGTTATATGCTCAGAATGAAGGAAACCATTAGTATGTTGACAATGGTTATTCCAAGCACATGTCAGGAGATAAAAAAAAAAATTGATATTGAAACTAGTTAGAAAAGGTAATGTAACATTTGGAAATAATGCACCAGAAAAGTTATGGGTAAAGGAATTTTCATCGTGGTAAATGAAAAAGGTGATGCCAAGGATGTTTTGTTTGTTGAAGGCCTTAAACATAACTTGCTCAATATTTCCCAGATGTGTCACTAAGGCTATGATATATTTCTTAGATCTAAAAATTTCCAAATCAAGTCCACAAACATAGGTGAGGTAGTAGAAGAAGCTATTAAAACATACAATAATGTCTATGTTTTGAAGGAAAATATAGAAACTTGATGCTTAACTAAGGTTGATGAGATTTTGCTATGACATAGGAGGTCGAGACATCTAAATTTTGATTAGATTGTGAAGTTGGGAAAAAAGGACGTTGTTAGGGATTTGCCAAAGATATTTAAGCTTGAAAACACCATTTGAAAATCATGTCACATTAGAAAATAAGTTCGAGTTCCATTCAAATCCAAGGAGAACACAACAACTAGGCCATTATAGTTGGTACACATGGATTTGTGTGGCCCTTCAAGAACTCAGTCACCCTCAGGAAAATTGTACTTCATTCTTATCATTGATGATTTTAGCTGAATGATATGGGTATCTTTCCTACGAGAAAAATCATAGGCCTTTGAAAATTTCAAGAACTTTAAGGTATGGTTGAGTATGAGATATATTTTAAAATCAAATGCATAAGATCTGGCAATGGTAGGGAGTTTACCTCCAAGGAATTTAAGTATTATTGAGAAGAATATGGCATCAAAATATAGTTCACTATAGCATAAAATCCACAACATAATGATGTGGCAGAGAGAGCAAACATATTTTTCCAACAATTGTCTAGAGCTATGATGGGAGAAAGAAGCATACCATAGAGATTTTGGACTGAAGCAATACATACAATAGTTGTAATATTGAGAAAAGTGAACTTTAGACCAAACAATGATGAAACCCTATATGAGCTATGGTATGGAAAACCTGCAATAGTTAATAATTTCAGAGTGTTTGGGTGCAATTGCTACATCAAGAACAATGATGAGAAGATTTTAAAGTTCGATCTAAGAGTTGATAAAGGTATTTTTCTTGGGTACTCTTACAACAATAAAGGCTATAGATGCTACAATAAGAACTCAAGAAGGATAGTTGATTGTATTGATGTTAAAGATGATGAGCACACTACTTTTGAAGATAAACGATCATCAAACATCATTTCCAATGACCAAATCAAGCATGGTGATGATGATGAACCAATTGAATATGAACTCATTAAAGTCCCAAATAGTCCACAATAAAAAAAACCTTCAAGGTATGTGAAAAAATGCCATCGTGCTAACTAGATTGTAGGTGACTTGTAGGCAGATCTTCAAATGAGATGAAGACTAATGAATCTTCCTACTAAAGTGCATGTAGATTTTTTTTCCATGGTTGAGCTAAGGGATTTTTCACAAGCCAGCCATGATGCCAATTGGGTAAATGAATGAAGAAATTGATCATATCTAAAATAATTTGACTTGGGAGCTAGTTCCAATACCAACAGATAAGAACATCATTGGCACAAAGTGGGTATTGAGGAACAAGTTGAATGGAAAAGGAGAAGTATTAAGAAATAAGGCCATATTGGTGTGCACAGGTTATGTTCAAATATAAGGATTAGATTTAAATGAGACATTTTCTCCAGTTGCGATATTAGATGAAATTTGAATGTTATTGGCTTTTGCTAGTTATAAGAAATTGAAAGTATACCAGATGGATGTTAAATCTACCTTTTTAAATGGAGAGCTGCAGGGAGAAGTTTTTATTAAGAAGGTTGATGGTTTTCAATTAACAGATAAATATGATTATGTTTGTAGGATGAAAAAGGCTTTGTATGGCCTTAAACAAGAACCAAGGGCTTGGTATTAAAGTATGGATATGTATATGCTTCATTGTAGATTTAAAAGAGGTTTAATTGAAGATAACTTATATACAAAAACTGAGAATGACGAACTATTAGTTGTTGTTGTTTATGTTAATGATATAATATTTAGAAGTGATGTAGATCATTTAACTCAAAAATTTGTAACTGATATGAAGGCCAAGTTTGAGATTTCCTTACTCGAAAAACTCTCTTATTTCCTTGGTTTGCAAATCACTTAAACATTAAAAGGAGCTTTTATTTCATAAGGCAAGTATCTCAAGTAAGTTTTAAGGAATTTCAGAATGTTCTCTTGATGCAAACTCAACAAGAATGATGAGTCACCATAGGTGGATCAAAATTTATACATATCACTCATTGGCATTGCATTATACTTGATAACCTCAAGATCAGATATCATGTAGGCAATTTGTGTTGGAAGATTTCAAGAAGCCCCTAGTCAGAGCCATCTCCTAGAAGCTAAGAGGATTCTCAGATACTTGAGAGCCACTATGGACTATGGTCTTTGGTATCCAAAAGGTAAATAATTTTCACTAATAGATTTTACTGATGTAGACTGGGCAGGTGATAAGCCTCACCATTGGGTAACTATATGGACCTTAATACACCTCCAAGCTTATTAAAATCAACTCTTCTCATAATTCCTTGCATATTTTAATCATATTTTGCTTAATGAGATGAGTAAAAGTAAGATGTTATGTCTAGTGGTCTAATGTGCAATGATTGCAGGTTTTTGAGAGAAAATCATGGCAATTTTGGCTAATGAAGGGAAGAAAATCGAATGAGACAAGGAGGAGAGATTGTAGGAGATAGATCCTCCTCATTTAATCCTCACCCATTCGAATATTCCCCCATCAAATCACACTAGCTCGGAGTTGCAAGCAGCTGAGTCATGAAGATCAAAAGGTAGTCGAGCCAGTGACAGTTAAGAGCCAGTTCATCTTGAGTTTGGGAGACAAGCCTCCCTAGATTTAAGGAAGTCATTGGAGACTTCAATTTTATAAATAATGAGGCCTAGAGCCCCATTAGGATTTGGATTTTTTATGTAAGATCACTAAGAATTTTCGAGTTCAAGACTTGTGGAAGGCATTATTTCTGATATGATAATGAGAATGATAATTTCCTTGATCCAGCACTGAGTTGACTTAGAGGGTTGAAGCTCTTGGGTTAGGAACTAACCCTAGTAGCAAAGGCTCTTCTTCTTGTACTTGTATTCTTAGTTTATTTCATAGATCAATGGTTGAATTGGTTTTAGCATTATTTCATTACTAGTTGTGAATTTGATTAGTTTGCTTCCATTTGTGCATTGCTTTAGCAGTAGCTTAAAAAGATAAAGGAAGGATAAAAAATTGTTAGCAGGTGGATTTGGCCTCACTCCTCCCTTCAAGGACCATGGTTTGAGGAAAGAACTCCTATGCAACCCCAAGAAGACAGAATTCTAGTTTCTCATGGAATTTAGGGTTTTCTGCTACTTAGGCCAACATATTTTCTGTTTTCAAGAATAGGATTCAATTGTTATTTCTGATATCTTCAGCCTTGTATTAGATCTCATAGTGTTTCACATTACTCTGCAAGTATTTCCATGCATGAACTAGGCAATTAGATAATGAAAATTTGTTTTCTTAAGTTGATTGAAAATTTTTCTTATTTGACATGATTCATGGATTAATGTCAGTGATTGATACAATGCAGGAGTTTCAATAGTGCAAGGAGATCTCATGACTAGCAACCCCAACCTAGCCTCATCCATCCATGAACACCAAAAGCCACTAAGTCCCTCAACCAATTCATCATTCCATAAGAACAAATTTCCAAGTTTGTTGAGCAAATCCAACCATCTTACAAACTCTGTTTTGAGCTCTGAAGAAGTCCTAGCCACTCCCTTGCTTTATTTCTCCCACCATTCACCTTCCCTAAGCCTTGTACCACCTTCCAAATCAATCCTATGGCTCTCGGCCAGATCCTATAGGAATATAGGGGATCATGTAGGAGCATTAGGACATCTTGTAGGAAGCATTAGGACATCCTGTAGGATGACCTGTAGTGGCCTGTTTTGAGGCTGAATTGTGGAAAAAACATCTAGGAAGATAGGAGAAGACCCCTACTTGCCTCCCAAGCCATATGACCTTTCACCACCATCTCTAACCCACCTGCCACATCACCAAGAGGATTTAACATTCATATTTTTCACACAAAAAAGGACAAAAAGGAAAAAAGAGTTATTGTGTTCATTTACATGCACAACAATAGAGTGTTTGGTTATTTCAGATTGCATGCCTAGGATAGTAGGATTACACACATGTTAACTTAACATTCTTTTGAAGCAAAGCCTCTTAGCAATTAGTTAGATGAGTGGTGTGTTTAAGCATTTGATTTCAATCTTTCCTTACTACAATAGATAAGATTTCAGTTAGTGCAAATTTCCCCTTTCCTCATTGGTAATCAAGCTTCTTCTGAATCAATAGAAGGATGGTTTGAGAAACCATAGTGGTATATCGCCAGCTTAGTAGTGAAAAAGAGTGAACCCATCAAATCTTCTTATGTATACAACACTGTCACCTCCAAGTTCGTATGAACCCTGGGTTTATAAAGTAAAGTTGGTAACCCCTAGAGTTGCAGCATTCTTTCTGCAATACTGGTGCTCATCACTTTTTGGCGCCATTGTTGGGGAGGTGTCTGAGTAAGATGTGATTTTTGCTTTCTTTCTTCCATTTCTTATCTCTAACATTCTACTATTAGCTTCATTTCTGCAAAAGTAATTGTAAGTTGGTTTGCTTTCTTTTCCATTCTGCAAGTGAGATTTCATTCAGCAGTTAGTTTCCATTCAGTTTGTTATTTCAATTCTGCAATTAGTCTCAAAGCTTGAAAAAACCACAAAACAAAACAAAAACACTTCTTTCATGCCTCGTAGGAATAGGGATAACTTAGGAAAATTTCTACCAAATACCCCCACCACTTCAAACAGCCAACCTTCCCTCTTCTTTGGTAGCTGTGAATTGGAGGACCCCTTAGGCAAACAACCAGAGATATTTGAAGAGCCTACAGGGGGAGAAGAAGAAGGAGAACCCATTCCAACTGACCTAATGGCTGAAAATAGAAATGATAGAGGAGATAGAGAAAGAATTGAGGGTGCCTTTCCCATTAGAGAAACTAATGGGGATACCAAGATGAAAAACATAAGCCCCTCAGCTCTTCCTCATTTCTATGGCCTAACCTCGGAAGATCCAAATACTTTCTTGTTTGAGTTTGTTGTCATATGAAAAACTTATGATTACACCATTGATAAGAAGAAGTTGAAATTATTCCTATCCACTCTCAAGGATGTAGCTCTATGCTAGTTCATGGGTTTACCTGGGGATAGCATCGCAACCTAGGCTCAGATGCAGCAAGCTTTCAACAACTAGTATCGAGACTACTACAGGTCCAAAGATACCAAAGAGGAAATTTTTAGGATGACCTTGGAGCATGATGAATCCCTAGAGGATTATGAAGAAAGATTCCATCTTAGCTACAAAAGGCCCAGGTGCACACTTGATCCTAAGTCACTGAAGCTAGTCCTGCTCTGAGGGGTAAGGGAAGATCTTTTGGATACTTTAAACATGCTAGTAGGAGGGGACATCTACCAGCTACCTTATGAAGATATCAAGGCTGTCTTTAGGAACCATTCTAGGGTAGCTAGGAAAAAGGGTAGGGGTAGTCAACCAATGGCCAACTCATCCTTTTCCAACACATCCATAAAAGGTGAAATTGGAAATATGCTGGAGGATTTCAATAGTGAAATGATGCAAACCCTTGCCCTATAGATGGACACTATGCACATCAAGAGAAAGCAAGAGGAAGCAAATAGAGCATTAGCCATCTTTTGCCCTAGATGCACAAGGAGGCACCCCAGGAATGGATGCCCATTAAACTTGATCGAAATATGTTGAGTTTGTGAAGAAAACCACTCCAAAGACAAGTTCCCTTATCTACCTGGACTAAAAGTTGTGTATTAGGGAATTGAAGGGGTGACTGAACAACTCTGCTACATAAATCAAAGGAGACTCCATGGGCCTCGGCCATCCCAGTGGGGCATGCAAGGGTCATCCCATGCATATTACAACCCTAACCAGAACACATCCATTCCCTCTTAGCGCCCCCCTACTCATCCCTCCTGGTCTACACCCCCTCCTTGGTCTTTTGGACCTTAATACCATTCCCAGCTGACCAGCCAGTCATTTTAGCCATATACTCCACCATAGCCTCAGCGGAATGCACCACCCCAGGGGTGGAGGTCCCTATACAACAATGCTCTAGATTTATTGCCTTCACCTCCTACTCAACCACAAATTTTACGCCCTTCTCCACCTAAACAACCTTAGATGCCTTCCCAGCCAAATCTGAACCCGAACAACAGACATGCACATCAAGTATATAATGGAGAGACATCATATCCTTCTTATGTTGTGGAGATTCAAGAAATCAAGCTAAGGTCTGGGAGAGTACTTTCGGACAACCAACCTCCATATCCACCTAGGGAGAGCGACGAGGAGAGAGAGGAAATCATGCCTAGAGTGAATCTACCACCCTTTCCTAAAATATTAACTCATCTAGTCTAGCCTACCCCAGAAGAGAATGAACTTCTGGGTGAATTGAAAAATCTATGTGTCAAAATTCCACTTCTCCAAGACATCAAGGATGTACTTATTTACAACAAATTGATTAAAGAGAAGTGTTTCAAACATCCAGGGAGGTGAAAAAGAGACACCCCTACCATTAATTTCATTGGACAATTGTCTGACTTAATGCTAGGGCAGGTAATTTGCCAAAGTATTTGGACCCTGGAAGCCCTGTAGTAGATGTGCACATCAACAGCACCATTGTCCCACACACTTTGATTGATCTTGGGGCTTCCATTAATGTAATGACTAAGGACACCATGCTCTAGCTCAATCTCCAGGGTGCATTAAGAAAGACCATAATGGTCTTTCAACTTGCAGACCATTCCATAGTAGCCCCTAAGGGGATTGTTAAGGATGTGATGGTCTCCATTGACTCCTGGGAGTGCCCTATAGACTTCCTAGTTCTATAGCCTAAGGCCAAGCTTAGTGGTTATCCTATCATACTTGGGAGGCCTTGGTTAGCCACTGCCAATGCCTACATTAGCTGCAGGGCTGGAAATATGACTATAAAAAATGGGCATCTGTCCAAAAAGTTGGTCTTGTACCCTCCTGCTCAGCCATATCTAGAACATGACTTACCTTTATGGTTAGAAGAGGAGGAAGAAGATGAAATCTACTCAGACTAGCTCTATACCCTAGAAATTTCCATGGGAAGGATAGTTGGATGAAGATGATTTGATTGAACACATACTCCAAAGTGCAACTCCCAGCACCTCGTCCTTAGAGGAAGTAGTAAAGGAAACCAAGAGCGACCATCAGATTGATCTATGCTTAGTTGATTCAAACCCTACCCATGTCAAAACAATAGAATTTGGCCTTGAAAGAACTTTTAAAATCAACCCCTCTCTTTCTATGCACCAAGAAGAAAATTTGTGCAACATGCTAAGGGAACATCTGGATGCCTTTGCTTAGAGTTACAAAGAAATGAAGGGACTGCACCCCTTGGTGTGTACTCACCACATTTATGTCAAAGAAGGTTGCAAACCAGTTTCACAACCCCAAAGGAGAATGAATCCAACTCTCGAGGATATAGTCAACGAAGAACTACAAAAGCTATTGGATGCAGGATTCATTTACCCTATCTCAGACAGTGAGCAGGTTTCTCCTTTGGTGTTGGTTCCAAAGAAAAATGGGAAATGGAGGATTTGTGTCAATTACAGAGTTAAACAAAGCAACAAAGAAGGACCATTTCCCTCTACCTTCTATTGACCAAGTGCTAGATGGCCTGGCAGGGAAAACATTTTTTTATTTCCTAGATGGGTTCAACGAGTATAATCAAATCCATATTAGCCTAGAGGACCAGGATAAAACCACCTTCACCTATCCTTGTGGTAATTTTGCTTATAGGGTCCTTCATTTTGGACTATGCAATGCTCCTACCACTTTCTAGAGGGAAGTCTTGAGTATCGTTTCCGAGCTAGTCCATGATGCAGTGGAAATTTATATGGATGATTTTACACCCTATGGGTGTGATTTCCAAGAGGCTTTGTCCAAATTGGGTAAGGTGCTGAACAAATGCATTGAAATGAACATGTCCCTTAGTCCCGAAAAATGTGAGTTCTTGATGACTGCAGGGACTATTCTAGGTCATTCAATATCCTAGAAAGGACTGCAGGTGGACCCAAATAAGATATCCATCATCAAAAGGGTCCCACCTCCACAAAAATAGAGGGTTGTTAGAAGCTTTATAGGTTTAGATGGATACTATAGGAGATTTATAAGAGACTTCAGTAAGTTATCTTCTCTTTTATTTGGGTTATTGGCCAAAAAGTCTGAATTTTTATGGTTAGAAAGATGCCAAGAGGCCTTTCACACCCTAAGGGACAAGTTGACCACTGCACCTATTCTTTGAGGCCCAAATTGGCCCCTTCCTTTCCATATACATGTTGATGCCTCTCACAAAGCCATAGGAGCAACTCTAGGCCAGATAGATGACAAGTTACCTTATGCCATTTACTTCATCAGTAAGAATTTGTCAAAATCCGAACTGAAATACAAATTGACTGAAAAGGAGCTCCTAGATATTATGCATTCATTGAACAAATTTCGGCATTACATTATAGGTTACCAAACATTTGTACATACTGACCATGCTGCAACTAAATACTTGATGAATAAACTTGATGTAAATGCCAAGATTATTAGATGGTTACTTTTACTACAACAGTTTGATCTAACTATTATTGATAAGCCTGGTAAGGAGAATGTTGTTGTAGATTTTTTATCTAGTTTGACTTTTCCCATGGGGGAGGAAGGAATGGTTGATGATCAGTTACCGGATGAACACTTATTCTCCATTTTAGTTCTCTCTCCATGGTTTTCTAACATAGGAAATTACCTAGTGTCTCCATAGTTTCCACCAAATTTGTCCTCTAAAGAGAATAGCAAGATTGTGAAAAAGAGTGTCCCATTCACTTGGATTGGGCGCAACCTCTTCAAACTAGGCCCGGATCAAATTCTGAGAAGATGTGTCAAGGAGGAGGAAGTCTTTGACATCCTTCTAAGCTGTCATCATGGGCCTTGTGGAGGTGACTTTGAAGCCAAAACAACAACATTCAAGGTGCTAAAAGTTGGTTATTACTAGCCCACTCTTCACCAGGATGTGAGGAGGTATACTAGTCAGTGTGATCAGTGCCAAAGGATGGGAAAACCTACCCCAAGGGATGAAATGCCTCTGCAACCTCAAGTTACTTTTGAGCCATTTGACAAGTGGTGCATGGATTTCATTGGATCCATTAACCCTCCATCCAGGCAAAAGCAGTACATCATTGTGTGCACTAACTATTTAACCAAGTGGGATGAAGCCAAGGCCATCAAACAAGCAACAGAGGAGAAAGTGGTTGAGTTCTTAAGGGAAAATGTATTTTATAGGTTTGGGTACCCTAGATAGCTGGTCAGTGATCAAGGAAACCATTTTACATCTCACATGATTGAAAATTCGTTAATCCAGCACAAGATCAATCATAGAACATCCACTCCTTACCACCAACAAGCTAATGGAGAATTGGAGGTAACCAACAGAGAACTGGAAGGCATTTTGACCAAAGTGATTAGCAACAACAGAAAGGACTGGGAAGATAGATTAGTTGAGGCCACTTGGGCCTACAATAACACTTGGAAGACCACCACTGGATTCACTCCTTATGAGCTAGTCTATGGGGAGAAGGCCCCATTGTCCATTGAATTTTAATACAACATCTTAAGAATGGCAACACAACTAGATCTAGATCTCACCAGGGCACAACAAGAAATATTTCTCTAGCTGAATGGGTTAGATGAATTTAGAATGCAGGCCCCCCTGCATACAGAGGTGAATCAAGTTCAAAGGAATATTTGGCATGATAAGAACATAAAGGAAAAACAGTTTTAAGAAGGTGATTGGGCTTTTTTGTATGATTCCATATACAAGGATTTTAAAGGCAAGTTAATGACTAGATGGTTAGGGACTTATGTCATAGAAAAATGTCATGTTAATGGTTCAATACAGATAAGAACCATTGATGCAAAGGTTATTCCTTTACTTCTCAATGGGTACAAATTGAAGGTCTACAAGAAGCCCTTGTCAAAGAAATAATTCATCAATGGCATCAACAAGACACTGAGGGTGGTGGAGCAAGTCTCTGATTCTACCCCATCAAGTCCCTGGAAAGAAAAAGAGGAAAAAAAATTAATAAAGAGACTCAGGTGAAAACCTCCATGAGGCACCTGAGTCCCACTATTGGGTTGAAAACCTCTTGAGGCAGCCCAATGGTGTCGAAAAAAAAAGAGAAAAAAAATAAAAGGATCTCTAGGTGAAAACCTCTTTTGAGGCACCCAGGGAAAGCAGCTAGGATGAAAACCTCTTGGAGGCAGACTAGTTGTTTTCAAAAAAAAACAAAAAGAGAGAAAATAAAATTTTGAAAATGTTGTTTGCAGGTCAACAGGAGGAGGATCAGAGCAACTAGAGAGGAGAAGAAGGACCTATAAAATTCATATTTTCATTCCTCCATCCCATATTCTTCATTATCCCATCAATCCCTCCATTTATGAACTCCTCTAGCTTAGTTTACATAGGCTCTGTGTTTTCTATAGGATTCCCTGAAAACCTACAAGAGTTTCCTGTAGGAATTACAATGGCTTGGGAATCCCAAGAAAAGTGACCCTAGAGAAAGGGGATGACCAGCCTGTGTCAAAAAATAAAATGTTTACTCCACCACCTCATCACCATGCCTCTCACCACCATGTTTCCCCTGCATCCATCCAATAATTCAGTTCCAAAAAGATTACAGTTTTCAAAGAAGAAAAAAAAATAGAAGAGGGTGAAAAGAGAGGATAAGGGGAAAATACCTGAAGGCTATACATCTCACATACCAATCACTAGACCCCTTCTCTACCCATGACAACAATCCTTATGCTCTAGAAGTGAAGAAAATAATTAAATTTTAGGGGAGAGGAAACTACAGGACATCCTGTAGGTTTCCTGTAGGCAATCCTATAGCAGCCTATCCCATAAAAGGAAATTTCACAAGGGTTGCAATCATCTTTAGCATAAATATTCCAATGTTAAGGAAGATCCTCCAGAGCTTAGCAGCAGTAATAGGACCATCAACATCACTCTTCAGTACCTACACATCAAAGGAAACAAGCATCAAAAAAGGCCAATACACAAAATATGCAGCAAATACATAGCACAGGGACATCATTCTCCAATAAGCGATAACATCAAAGAATCTTACCCATAGGTATGTCATCTTGCTTATGATCTCTCATTAGCACAATATGATAAAAAAAATAGGATTATGCAAGAGCTGGTTTTACAAGCAAAGGTGGCCAGTTAACTTGGCCACCTTCGGCCAGTCGACAAGGAGAAAACAGTTAGACCACTCCACATGTGGCAGCAATCAAATCAGAGCAAAAATGAGATAAGGCCAAAAATGGTTAAATTACGGATGATCTTAGTGGGAGATGATTACGAGGTAAGGAGGAATGATGGAGTGATAGTAGGACCAATAGTCCAAAAGTGGGTGCTTGTACTTAGGTAACCAACACACCATCCCACATGATCATCCATATGAAGAAAGAAAACACTGATTTCCATGGAAAGGGAGCATTCACACTCTTGAGGATCAATCGAAACAAGGCTTCTCTCAACCTCTTGAAGCAACATCTACAGGAAATACAGTGAGCATTTTGCAGCGCAGGAGCACCTACAAGATCCTATAGGAAAACCTACAGGATCCTACAGGGAGACCTACAGGATATAGAGCAGTCATCTATAGGATTATCAGTGGGAATTTAGGGAGGAAATATCAAAGGTTGTCCTCATCAGACAGTAACCAGGAGGTAGGAGCTATACCTTCCCATCTTTTCCAGTTAAAAATAAAGAAAAAATCCTCCATTTGGTTAAGGAAGTTGTAGTCTAGGAGAATTATATTGCAGAGTTATCATTTAAATCTCTCACCCACTAGAATTATGGAATTATACCCATACAAGCCTCCACAATTACCAAGGAAAAAATGACAGGGCGTTTTAACAAGATGGAACTGACAAACACAGTAAGAATTCATCAACACCCTCCTATATTAGAAATTTCACAAGGCACAATTGAATGGGTTTCTTTGAAAGAATGAGAGGATACGATGATGAGGTGGCTAGAAAATTTTCTCTCTCACTCATACCCCTCACTAGGACCCATGCCACTACTGTGGTAAAAGGCCTCTCAGTAGAAATCACCCCTGAATTCATAAGCGGAATCATCACACTTCCTTTAGGGTTGCCTTGGAGAAAAGAAGATAAGGGTAACAAAGTGAGGAACTGGAGGAAGAAAAGGAAGAGAAAGACAAGGATGAGAAGGATAATGGAAAAGAGGAAACATAACAGAAAAAAGAACAGAGGTCTATAGTTCAAGGCAAAGAAGGGGAAGAATCACCAAGGGAATCCCCAGAACCCACTGAGAAAGAGGCAACAGCTGCTCTTACTGCCCTAAGTACACCTATCAAGTCAAAAGGGAAGAGACAGAGACAAACCCCATTGTACTTTAGGACAAGAAAAAGCATAAGGATCAAGCAAGGAAGACCTCAAACACCCACCAAAATTCCTATTGTCATTGAAGACTCACCAAAGAAGCAAGAGAAGATATCTCGTCTTGAGAAAAGTCAAGGAGAAGAATCATCAAGACAAGCCTCTCCAAAATCTCCCATCACCTATGATAGAAGGCCTGTCACAAGGTCTGCCTCATCAAAGGGAAAAGGTCTCCTATAGGAGACACATAAGGACCTATAGGAAGTAGAGGCCATCCTATAGGAAACTCTGCTAAACCTACAGGAAACTCAGAAAATGGACCAAGAAGGTATCACTCAGCAAGAAACAAAGAAGGAAGACCTAGAGCTGAGAGAACCTAGTCATCAAACCAACCTCGACTCTTACTATAGTTTCATTGAAGGGGGTAGGTTCATTCCATAGAAATTTTCCATCCCCTTATTCTTTGAGCTTGAAAAAGAAAGGGAAAAAACAAACAAGTGGATGTAAATTGCTAAATCTAAAGGAGTGGAGGATGTAGGCCACATGGAGGAGAAAGTAAAGGTGATGGGTAGAGAACTAAGCATCATAAGGGACAGAGAGGTAATTATGAAAGCTCAGTTGGAAGAAGAAAATGCATGGCTAAGGGGATAGTTACAAGAAAGGGAAAGCCAGTTGGTAGTTATGGCTAGTTTATCCTTAGAGGAAATCCAGTGTAGGATGCCAACAAAGTCTTATGCCTTGTATCTTAAGGAGCAGTGGCTACAATTCCAAATTAAGACTTTAGCACAGAGAAGCACTATTCCATTCCAAGACTATAAATAATTCATTGATCTATGTGATCAAAGAACTTTGGAAGATAGAGCAAAAATGTTTGAGTTTTACCTACACAACATGGCCTTGATAGATTTGAATGTGTGGGACCTAGATTCAAAACTAAGGGACTTGAAATTGATGGCCTTAGCATCATGGATGAATCATGAGGAGGAAAGAGATTCAAAGATGAAGAAGGTGATGACAAGAGAAGAGACACAACCCCTCATGATAGGAGCTGAGCAATCTAACCCAATGGATGTCATCAACACCCACAAAGTGATTGCAAATGATCCTAAGCTTGCACCTAGGTACCTTGCTACCCAAGAGAAAGAAGTCACACACTTTGAAGACATGTTCAGGTTGTTAGGAGATGACAGCATGCAAGCTTGCCAAAGGAGATGGAACACCTTTCCCTACAACCTGAAAATCAGAGAATACCATTCTCCTCAGAGAATGAGAGAGGCACTAAACAAAACACCCATGTACAAGCAAGCTCTACAAAGACTCAAAGTCAATTGGATTGGCTTGAGACTCAGTCCACCACTGCTCTTAGGAATGTTGGAAGGAAGGAAATAAGAGGAAGAAAGAAAGCAATGGGAAGAGGTAGAGAGGAAGGTAGGATTTTATTCACAGGAAGAAGAAACTACAACAAAAGCATGGGATGTCAAGGAGGCCACTAGAGCAATGAAGGACATGGATATAGATTGAGTTGCTCAGAGGATGAGCAACACTTTCAGTGGGGGGGTGATGATGAGCCTCATCATTGGGTAACTATATGGACCTTAATACACTTCCAAGCTCATTAAAGTCAACTCTTCTCATAATTCCTTGCATATTTTAATCATATTTTGCTTAATGAGATGAGTAAAAGTAAGATGTTATATCTAGTGGTCTAATGTGCATTGATTGCAGGGTTTTGAGAGAAAATCATGGCAATTTTGGCTAATGAAGGGAAGAAAATAGAATGAGACAAGGAGGAGAGATTGTAGGAGATATATCCTCCTCATTTAATCCTCACTCATTCAAATATTCCCCCATCAAATCACACTAGCTTGGAGTTGCAAGCAATTGAGTCATGAAGATCAAAAGGCAGCCGAGCCAGTGACAGTTAAGAGCCAGTTCATCTCGAGTTTGGGAGCCAAGGCTCCCTAGATTTAAGGAAGTCATTGGAGACTTCAATTGTATAAATAAGGAAGCATAGAGCCTCATTAGGATTCAGATTTTTTATATAAGAGCACTAAGCATTTTCGAGTTCGAGACTTGTGAAAGGAATTGTTATGTAATTTTTCTGATATGATAATGAGAATGAAAATTTCCTTGATCCAACACTGATTTGAATCAGAGGAATGAAGCTCTTGGTTTAGGGCGCAACCCTAGTAGCAAAGGCTCCTCTTCTTGTACTTGTATGCTTAGTTGATTTCATAGATTAATGATTGAATTGGTTTTAGCATTATTTCATTGCAAGTAGTTGTGAATTTGATTAGTTTGCTTCCATTTGTGCATTGATTTAGCAGTAGCTTAGAAAGATAAAGGAATACCAAAAATTTGTTAGCAGGTGGATTTGGCCTCACTCCTCCCTTTAGGGACCATGGTTTGAGGAAATAACTCCTATGCAGCCCCAAAAAGACAGAATTTTGATTTCTCATGGAATTTAGGGTTTTCTGCTACTTAGGCCAACATCTTTTCAGTTTTCAAGAATAGGATTCAATTGTCATTTCTAATATCTTCAACCTTGTATTAGATCTCATAGTGTTTCACATTACTCTGCAAGTATTTCCATGCATGAACTAGGAAACTAGATAATGAAATTATGTTTTCTTAAGTTGATTGAAAATCTTTCTTATTTGACATGATTCATGGATAAATGCTAATGATTGATGCAGTGCAGGAGTTTCAATAGTGCAGGGAGATCTCATGACTAAAAACCCCAACCTAGCCTCATGCATCCATGAACACCAAAAGCCACTAAGTCCCTCAACCAATTCATTATTCCATAAGAACAACTCTCCAGGTTTGTTGAGCAAATCCAACCATCTTACAAACTCTATTTTGAGCTTTGAAGAAGTCCTAGCTACTCCCTTCCCTTATTTCTCCCACCATTCACCTTCCCTAAGCCCCGCACCACCTTCCAAATCACTCATATGGCTCTCGGCCAGATCCTGTGGGAGCATTAGGACATCCTGTAGGAAGAATTAGGACATCTTGTAGGATGACCTGTAGTGGCCTGTTTTGAGGAAAAATTGTGGAAAAATCATATAGGAAGATAGGATAAGACCCCTACTTTCCTCGCAAGCCATCTAACCTTCCAGCACCATCTCTAACCCACCTACCACATCACCAAGAGGATTTAGCATTCATATTTTTCACACAAAAAAGGACAAAAAGGAAAAAAGAGTTATTGTGTTCATTTACATGCACAGCAGTAGAGTGTTTGGTTATTTCAGATTGCATGCCTAGGACAGTAGGATTACACACATGTTAACTTAGCATTCTTTTGAAGCAAATCCTCTTAGAAATTAGTTAGATGAGTGGTGTGTTTAAGCATTTGATTTCAGTCTTTCCTTACTATAGTAGATAAGATTTTAGTTAGTGCAAATTTCCTCTTTCCTCATTGGTAATCAAGCTTCTTCTGAATCAATAGAAGGCTGGTTTGAGAAACCATAGTGGTATATCGCCAGCTTAGAAGTGACAAAGAGTGGACCCATCACATCTACTTATGTATACAACATTGTCACCTCCATGTTTGTAAGAACCCCGGGTTGATAAAGTAAATTTGGTAGCCCCAGGATTTTCAACATTCTTGCTGCAATACTGGTGCTCATCAGCAGGTGATGTAGATGACAGAAAGAACACAAGAAATGGTTCTCTCTTTCTTGGTGAATTCTTTGTGTCATAGTTGAGCAAGAATCATACCTCAATATCTCTCTCTACTACTAAAGCATAATATATAGCACCAAATTCTTGTTGTACTCAACTCTTATGGATGAAGCATACTTTGAAAGATATGTAGGTGATATATGAAGAGCCCATTCTGATCATCTGTGATAACACAAGTGTAATCAACATGTCCAAAAACTCTATTTTTTATTCTAATATAAAGTATATTCCAATCAAATACCCTTTCCTCCGAGAGAAAGTTGTAAATCAGGTTGTGTAATTGGAGCATGTGCCTACAAAAAAATAGGTGGCTAATATCTTCACCAAACCCCTAGCAAAAGACCAATTTGAATATTTGAGGAAAAGATTTGGAGTAGTCCCTCTTTCCTCGCTCAATTGAATCCTCTCTAAGGGGAATAATGGTATTTTTCCAAGATCTGTGCGAGCATTAAACCAATCAAAAGGCAGCTTCTAGGTCCATAGGAATGTAGGAAGATAGGGTGAGATTGATTTTAGGGGGGGGCTCCTTCTCCATTTATGTCAAAGGGGGAGGATAAGAAAAAAATGGAGTCAAATAATCAAACATTGGTGAGATGGCCATAAGGCTTGCAAGTGATTATTTTTAACCTCTGCAAAACAGGGAATAATGACCATGGGGGGAGCTTGCTATGTTAAATAGTGTTTCTTTTATATAGGAAAAAATGAGTATCTTGTATGCCAAATTATTTTATTTTTATTTTGATTTACCTTGAGGATTGGTAAAAAAAAATTGGTGTTGTGTTTCCATCAATACCAAAGTGGGGAGATTGTTAGAAATATGTTGTCATTGGTGTCAAAGGTGGTGGATTGAAACAGGGAGCAACATCAGTAATGATAAAGGTGGCCAAGGTTCCTAGTATTTGGAGACATTTTAAGTATAGAATATTTTCTCATTGGCTCCTGAAAAGTGCTCAGATGGATAGTGCTCAGAAAGACCTTTCTAATAGTGTGTAGCACTATGAAAAATATTTTCATGATCAAAAGTTATGACTGGTCAAAGTTTTGGAGGTTAAATGGTCAACAATGTAGGGTTTTGGGCCTCAAGGTTCCTTGGAAACCGTATGTTTTATTAAATATTTCTTTATTAGATAAGCCACGGGCCCCTCAACAAAATCAACATATAGGCGGTGCTATAGGCAACATGGGATCACATTCACAAGCTTAGGATTAATAACACATTGGTCCCATAAGGGGACATGTATCCCTAACCCTTTTTCCTTGGCCTTTTCCATTTGTAACAAAATGTGCTAAAGTCCCATGGTTTTAGGGTACTAGGGTAACAAGGAACGAAAAAATTCATGTCTAATTACATATGCCATTTTAACGAAAAAATTGGTGTCCCGGCCTAAGATTTTTATAAAGGGATTTAATGGAAAAACATGAGTCTAGGACCCCCTCTCCTTCGTATTGATGACATGGCATGAGGCCATATGGTGCAATCCCATTAGAAAACCCAAATGGCATGGAGCATAGGTGGAGCCATGGTGGCATGATGATGTCTATAATCTAAAGGCTCATGATATTCTCGATAAGACGTTAGCAGCCTAAAATCTCAAGGCGATGTGGAAGTCCAGGAAAATGACACATTGCATGAATATTTGACACTTTCAAGTCGTCAAGTGGGACAAAAAAGGGTGACACATGGCACCACTCAGAGAAGGACACATTGTAGTTGGTTCACAAGTGGCAGATAGTTGGTGTACAGGTGGGCACACACTCAACCATAGGAGACACATGCATGATGTCACCCCACCCTGACGATTTCAGGACGAAGACAATGAGGAACTCCTAGATATTTAGGTATCGGGGAATGGAGATATTTCCCAGTAGATGATCATAAAGGATTCAATCTCGAGAGGTTTAGAATATGAGTTTGGCATGATGTCACCCCAACATGGTGTTTTAGGTAAGAGCATCCCAGTGGTTTGGAATATAAATGTGCGGGGAGATGGAACTGGGAGACAAGAAGTTTTCCATCAATAAATGTTTTGTCAAGGCATAAAAAGGTGTGCCCATGGCTGGTTTCGAAAAGGATTTATGTGTTAAGGTGACTAGGGGTAAACAATGCCTTTGTAATTTTTTAAGACCTACAGGCCTTATTATAGTGCTATAGGCATACATCTAAGGGCGCATGTGTTTAAAGTTAAAGCCCGTCGATGAATAGAAAAGTGCCTTGGGCCTTTAGGACATTCAAAAATAATTGTAGGCATGTGTATAGGCCTTTGGTTAATATACAAAACGTTACTCCACAGTCATGATTTGGGCACATGAACAGGTTGACAACTATCTTTTCACAGTGTTCCATATTTGGCGATTTTTGCTAAATTTGGCAGCTAACTAAAGTTGGTGTTGTAGTTAAAGTCACTAATAAACCCTTATATTTTCAAAAATTGCTAAAATAAGTAGGAAGACTCATAGATTGAGATGAGGTCAATATGCAAGAAAGAGGAACACTTTGTTGACTCAAGAAAAAATAGTTTGAACATAAGTGAACAAGATCAAACCATCAATTATTTGAAGAAAATAACCGAAGTTAACTAAAATATCTTATCCAAAATTAGTAGCTCAATATTCTTTGTAAGAATAATTGAATCAACAAGAATTGTGTATTGGTGTATCGATCAAAGATTAGAGATTAGAGAAGGAAATTACTAAAGTTGTTGAAGGTGGTTCGCGGTTATTTTATGAACAGAGGTTGATTTACCTTTTTGGAGGAAGTCCGTTATGATTTGAGTTTGAAAATGCTATGAAAGAGGAATCAATAAGGTCAAACAAATTGGAGCTAGGGAGTTGGATATTCCTTTTAGTATAAGTTGATAAATTGGGGAGTAGGAGATTCCTTTAGATTGAATCCCAAGAAACTAGCAAGTTGGAGCTTCCTTCAGGTGGGATCCTAAGAAACCAACAAGTTGGATCTTGCAAAAAATTGAGGGATGTAGCCTTCAAATAGGTTGCATCCTACCAAATTGATGTAATACAAGTTGTATCATAAAGATTGCATCATAATAAAAAAACTCTGGCAGTTTTCCTAGTTGGATTTCCATGTTATATTATTGTGTCTTGATTTATAATTTATTTTCTTGTGCTTATTGTTTCATGAATTGTTTACTTTGAGAAAAATTATTAAATTCTCACAATACTAATTTACCCCCTTCTCAGTATTTTCATGGTTTCTAATAGCTTCCTTGATAATGACGCCAAAAATGTAGGCTAATTTAGAGACCTAAATAGGACAAAATATTCATATCAATCCGATGTTCGTAATCTTGGAAGCACACTACAATATGTTATGAGTTAGATTAGATTAGCTTTCACTTCCAGGTTGAATTAAATTTGAATGTAAAACTAAATACTAAGTCAAGAAAGCATGAAAAAAAATCTATTCTAATCACATAGGCGTGAAATTTAAAACACAACTACTTGATTTATGTAACTGGGCATACAATAAGACTTCTCATATAAGTCATAGTCCTCAATCATGTTCAATATATAAAGTTCACACTCAAATGATTGGAAATGAATATGGTCAAGGGGGTTTTAATCCAAAGTATTGATTAATGCACTAGGGCCTTTCTTGCCACTAAAGGCAAGTGGACACTTTTCTAGTATTTTAGTCAATGTAACAGATTTTGATCCAATACTAATTGAGAAGTTGAGAATGCACTACCTCCTTTCCCATTTGTGAGAATGAAAATGGGTTGTCATTCATAGTCTTCTACTCATCGTCTCAATAAATATGTTACCAAACCATTAATCTAATCTAAGGAAAACAATAAATGAAAACAAGGAACTATGGTGTTTGTTAGGCCAAGGATAAGTGGAAAAGTTATCAAGATAGTTGGGGTCTTCATCACCCAGAAAAATGGTGAATAACAATCCTGATCTCTTGGTCAACTTTGCCAGTCATATTTTTCTCTCAAATAAAAATTACTCTATGATAAATAAGAGTCATAAACACACCTAAATCTACGAAAATATACATTCTAATGATGCAATGTTGAATGAATGTGGTTTCTATGATATACCAATGCAATATAGTTGTAATATCTAGTGATATGTAACTTATGATGTCTAGTGAGCTCACACTAGGAATGAAATGTTGTAAATAAATAAAAACAAAATTTAAAACATTACAAATTAGATTATATAACCATGGTATAACCAAAAAAGAATGCTTATAAATAGTGTATTTAAAACTAGCTTGTAAACACACTACACAACAACTAGGAAACTAATTTTATGAACAACTTTCCATCTGAATATTTAAAATATAATCTAAGGATATAAATAAGAGAAATATGAAAATAATCAACATTAAAATTAAATATATATTAGACTTATGCACGACAATGATATAGTGTACTAGCTTTAGTGGTGGGGGGCCATCCACAGATTAGCAAGCACACCTAGCTTGAATTAGTGATTGAAAAATCAAAGGCACTCCATGAATTCATTAAAACCGGTCGAGAAACAAAGTCTAAGCTCTCAAGTTCAAATCCAAAGTCTAAAAACTAATAACATGTATTGGCAAGGAAAGTTTTCTTTCCTTTATAGGCAAAAATTTAACAAAATGCCGAAAATTTCTATTATATATTAATTGCAGCCTATTCTAAATATGAAATCATATCAATTTGACCTACTTGGTCCTCAAATCATAGATATCAAAAATCATATTTATTATGATCTTCCAACTCGTTCTGTGTTTTTCCTACTGGAGTACCTGAGTTGACTGCACATTGACTACACACTTGGGAGTTGTTTCAGGTTGGGTGAATAGGAATCACACCAGCTTAGGACATCCATGAACAAAACCCATGTCTTATAATTTACCCAGACCTCTTACAAATATCATAACTAAGGAACACTTACGAATTCTACTAAAATTTGTAATTTTATTTTGCAATGCAATTATTTACATAAACTTATAGAAATTAAAAGTATCAATAAAATATCTTGGGAAAGTGATTGTATTGGAAAAATATTAGAAAATTTTGTCATAAATGACTAAGGGAGATGTTCCTAAGGCTAAAGAATAACAAAATTCTATTAAAAGAGAGGACTGACCCAAGGAACCCTTGTAAAAAAAGGAAGTGCATTAAATGTAAATCCAAGGTTATCAACATGCTCCTACGGGTTAACGTGAACTTAAATGCAATAATGGAGTTTGAAAAAATTTCGTTAATTGTAAGATTGTTGAGATGAAGGATGGAGTGACCTCTCTCAAAACCTAGATAAAGGAGAATCTTGGTACTATACTGGGATATAATTTGAGAAGTATGGTTCTTGGAAGAAGTGGGATAAGCTAGTCCTTTCAGACATTTGAAGATGCTAGCAAAACCTTGCAAATATGTTGTAAATGGGTATCTAACTCCATTTCTCTTAAAAGTGTCATCTAGAACTTGATGCAAACTTGATATAGATAACCTTTACCCCATTAGAGTGCTAAGTCTCTCTTTGATACTAAATGATGTAAGGAAAATTTCAAGGAAATTGGTAATTTCTTAGGCTTGTATTAATTATTGGGAAAATGATTTTGGGACACAAGGTATGTGAATATGGAAAAAGGTTTGGTAGCTTCTATTAACATCAAGAAGGGTCATGTTATTTTTTATTAGGTTCTAAATGATGAAGGAGTTACTTTCAAGTGTGGGAGCTACCATGAATATGGACCAAGGAAAATTTAGGGGCTAATATTCACAGATGGGATAATTTCCATGCTTTTTGCAAAAACGATTTGCCAATTTCCATTTTTTCTAAAACTAATTCACTGAAATTTTATACAATAAATTTATTTTTACCCTAAAAATTGCCAAATTGTTATAGAGACGAATATAAAATATTTTGAAATTTGAATATTTTTACTTAAACATTACCAAATAATTTATAGTTTACATATTAGTGACTAGAAATATTCACTAAGGTTTCTATAATTTAAGATAAATTCCCATCCTTACAATTTTCCCTAATATGTGTAGAAATTAATGTGTAGTTTCAATACTGCTCATGAAATTTGCTAAATCACAAGACTTGAAGCTACTCTACTGATCTGCAGAAGTTAATTTACCATCTAAAAAAAGAATCATAGACATGCAAAAGGAAACATCACACATGCAAAGATATTTATCCAGGGGAATTCCTTAGAACCCCTTACTATATATATTGCATTAATCGGAGAATAGATAAGAAATATAATTCTTGCTCAAGCCTTAGCACACCTTGAAAGTGTGTAGTCTATCCATTTGCCGACTGACTGAACCTGGCCAAAACTTATCCAATTACAAGCCTTCCCAAGCTCATATTTCCTTGTGTTGTTCCCTTGGGAAATTTCCCCTATTTTTTAGGAATTCCACACTCTGAAATTGTGCAATTTCCTTAGGTCATTCTCTAACTACATGCACCACCAATACACATTAGAATATGCTACAATTGATAGTACATTTCCTTGGAATCTCCATCTCAACTGGGTTACTCAAATTTTCCGCATGCAACAAATATTTTAGGCTAATTGATCAGTTAAATGGTTGATCACTGAGTGTGGTTGAAGTTCCACTTCCACAACTTGAGCTCCACTAGGTCTTTTGATAGTTATAACTAGTTAAACTGATAATAACTCAAATTAACTAAAATATATTGCTCCAAATTAGCAATAAATCATGTAGAACTAAACTCAAGCTTCCCCAAATCGAATTTACTGATTTAACTGAATGAGAAGTGCCATGTCACCTCAGTTAACTACCTTTAACAATTCTGCTAAAACAGAAATTCAAATTTTAATCTAGTTTGACCAAGGAAAAGTGAAAACTGTATTTTCATGTTGCATTTTCACCACTCCATGTCAGCAA
The DNA here is from genome assembly GCA_031772625.1 of Pinus tabuliformis. Taxonomy (NCBI): domain Eukaryota; kingdom Viridiplantae; phylum Streptophyta; class Pinopsida; order Pinales; family Pinaceae; genus Pinus; species Pinus tabuliformis. Next base: position 480,208,316 of record CM062809.1, on the reverse strand, counting down.
TAAAGGGATTATCAACCACCCCTATCCTGCACCTATGGAACTCAAACTTCCCTCTTGAAAAGGCCTTTATCAAAATATTTGCATCTCGTTCTCTGTCAGAATGTACTACAACAACATAATCCTCCTTTGCATAATCCCATAGATGGTGATACTAGATATCAATATGCTTGGATCGATCATGAAAAATAAGATTCTCAGAGAGTTTTATACAACTTTTAGTATCATAGTAAATCACAGTAGGATCCATCATCTGACCAAACAAGACAACAAGTATCTTTCTCATCTAGATCACCTCACATGTTGCTTGACTTGAAGCCATGTATTCTACTTCTGCTGAGCTGCGTACCACTGATATTTGCTTCTTATTGTACCAATAAACTGTTGTGGACCAAACACTAAAAATTCCACCTGATGTACTCTTCAAGTTTGATGGACTTCTTATCCAATCCGCATCTATGAAGCCACACCGCTTCACTCCCTCTTTCCATCTATACCAAAGTCCAAACTAGGTAGTGCCTCTGAGATACCATAGAACATGCTTTGTTGCCCTCCAAATCAATTTTGTTGGCCTAACCATAGCTTGAATCAACTAGCTGAATGCATAATACATGTATTCTAGTGTGTTCACAAGATACATAAGTGAACCCACCAACTATCGGTAAACATTCGCATTCACTTCCTCACCGGAAGTGGCATCCTCTTTCCTCTATTTGGTTGCTAGGGGAGTTTCCAAGGGTTTGCACCTATCCACACAGAACCTCTGAAGTATCTCATTGGCATACTTTCCCTGAGATACAAATAGTTCCATGAGACCAAGGACCACGTCCTTCATCTCGAACTCTCTTGCAAGGTTCTCCTTGCAAAATCTGATCAGCTACTCATCAATGGTAAGGATCAATTCATCAACATATAGAACAATAATCAACAATTTACATTCTACCAAAATGTGATATAGATTTGCATCCACTTCACTTTTGGTGAAGACCAAACTAGTGAGATAATTATCGATCCTTGTGTACCAAGCATGGGGTACTTTCTTGAGATCATACAACACTCGCTTGAGTCTGCACACATGAGACTCTCGATCAAAAGTCTTGAAGCCTTCTGGTTTCTCAATATACACATCCTCTTCAATAAATCCAATGAAGAATGTTGTTTTCACATCCATTTGGTGGATCTTCCACCCCATCTGTTTAGCCAAAGTAAGGATTGATCTAAAGGATGAGTACCTTGCTACATGAGCAAAGGTCTCCTCATATTCAATCCCCTCCACCTAAGAGTACACCTTGGCCAAAAAACTGGCCTTGTACTTTTCCATGTTTCCTTCTGCTACTTGCTTCCCCTTGAAGATCTATCTCGAACCCACAACTGATTTATACATTGGTCTTGGGACCACCTCCCAAACACTATTCTTCATAATGGATTCATACTCTTCCACCATTGCATCAACCCATACTAGTTAGTCTTCTACCTCCTTGAAAGAGTATGGCTCAGTCTCTACTAGCTTAGTCATTAGAGACATGTAGCCAGTGTATCAAGCTGGTGACCTTCTCTTCCTGTGTTGATTTGAAGGAGCACCCACATTATCCCTTGCATCCTGTACTCAACTTATGGTTCTCTTCTTGCCTTATCTGGATGATTGTGCTTGATTGGTTATCTCCACTCTTTGTTCCTCAACTTGTGGCTACTCCACACAACATCCCAAGGCTCTTCCTCTGGAGCTAAAATCTCTTCCTCTAGTGGGATCTAAAGCTCCCTCTCAAGAGATCATTGCATGGCTTTGTCTTATTCAAATTTGATATCCCATCGCAAAACTATCATTATGAGGGATGGAAAATACACACGTACTTGTGGGGAGTTTCTGTGTAACCCACAAATACCCCCATCTCTATTGTTGGCTCTAACTTCTTCCTTGAATATTTGGAGACATGGAAATTAAAAAAGGCTCCAAAGATCCTAAAGTGTGACACATCTAACTTCCTACCTGAGAAAGCCTCCTTTGGTGTGGTCATGCCAAGAATTCGATGAGGACAACTCTTCTGCAAATAGACTATTGTGTTGCATGTTTCAACCCACAAGTGCAGAGGTAGGATTTGGTCATGCAAGAATTCCCGTGTTGATCCCACAATGCTTCAGTGCTCCCTCTTAGCCTCCCCATTCTGCTATGGGTTATGAGGTGTTTTTAACTCTCGTCGAATGCCTTCTTTTGCACAATTTTTTTTAAACTCATTCAACAAGTACTCACCTCCATTATTACTCTTGAGAGCCTTCACCTTCTTGCTAGTTTCTTTCTCCACTAGTGCCTTTAACTCTAAGAACTTAGAGAAAGTCTCATCCTTCTTCCGCATGAAGAAGATCTGACACTTCTGCGAATAGTCATCAATAAATATAACAAAATACTTGTGCCTAGCCATGGAGGTTGTTGAGAAAGTTCCACAAACATCATAGTGGATCCTTTCAAGGACTGCATGCGCTCTACTGTCCCCGTCATGGAGAGAGTCTTTTGTGTACTTCCCTAAGGTACACCCTTTGCATGTGTCTTGCTGCTCTAGTGCTCCTTTGGGGAGGCTTGTGGTAATTTGCTGCATCATCTTCTATGCCAAAGTTCACTAACATTGTGACTATGCACCTTCTTTTCCTTTATGCTCAATGCAACACAATCCTCCATATCTAGCTCATAGAGTTTCTTCACATGAACCCCGATCTACTTCTCCTATCCCATGGCTATGTGTCTCAATGATTCCCTTCCTTTTTTCAAGATCACTCCATAGCCATGATCTTCCAAAACTGGAACAGAGACAATATTCTTCTTTAGACCCAGTACACACATCACATCCTTGATTATGAGAGGGGAGCCTAACTCCCTTTGAAAGGTGACTATACCATGTTGGAAATAATACTGAGAGGGAGGGTGAATCAGTATTTACAAATCAATAAATTTTTCATTTCCATAATCAAATTTATATACGCTACTTCAATGAAGAGAACTTGCGTGTGCATGCAATTGTTCTTAAGGTAACCAGCGTATATCCAGTGAACTTATGATTTAGTTAATTCATCATATGTTGATCTTTAATCAGTGCAACAATACTTTATTAAACATTAAACAGTAACCATGCGCAGTAATAACATAATAAACCATCACACATAAGTGACACACATGAACACCAAGATTTAAGGTGGAAACCCAATGTGGGTGAAAACCACTTGCTGCTGTCATCTCTATCTTCTTTTAATAATAAGAAAATCTGTTTACAATCTTGTACTAGTGTAAACTCATACCAGTACGTAGGCACCCACCTGCAGAAGGCTACAACCTTCTCTCGTTCTCCATCTTCTTCTGGAAGGGAGCTACAACCCATAGTTCTTGTACTAGCCGATATATTTACTAGTACATAGGCTTCAACCTATAGAAGGCTACAACCTTCACTCATTCTCTAGCTTCTAATGGAAGGGAGCTCCAACCCTTGATCAAATCACTAGCCACTATTGGCAGGAAGCTTCGACTTCCTCACTGAAGGCTCCAACCCTCAGTATCCTCTGGGGACCATGTTTCATAAACTTTCACACTAGATGCTCTTGGTACACAACAACACTATATGTAGGCCATGTTTCATCAAATTTTCACACTAGACCCATTAGTAACATTGAAGCTCAAATTCAATCACCACTACAATACATCCATCAAATACATCTGCATCAACCAATCACTGAAACTCAATCATCAATATATGATATAACTAAAACGCAATCCTCAATCTCTGAATCAATCAATCACTAAAACCTTTGACATAAAAGAATCACTGAACAACTAAATCAAACAATCACTGAACAACTGAATCAAACAATCACTAAACCTCTAAAACAATTGAATCAACAATTCATTCAAACTTAATCAAATTCAACCATTCAACTGGAAAAGTCAAATCACTATAACCAGTACACAGATCTGAACCCAGAACATTGCATCATCATTCAAAACTAGCTGTAACCTCAAAAACCATGCATCAGAATCTATACGCTACTTGGCTGAACCCAAACTACGTGTATATGCTACTTCCATTAATAAAACTTGCGTATACCTTCAAAACTACTACAAATATAAACTTTTGAATCAAGTCCGTACCAACTAGCAATATACTGAATCTCTACTATCAACTTACAGAGCTTTACACAGGCAACAACAATGATCACTTCTTCTCACTTATAAAATCAATCAATCAAATACGAGCCTCTTTATGCATTCAGTTTTACATTCAGATCTAAGAAAACTTCATTGAAAGACAACAGTAAAAAAACATCACTGATATGATAGATCAATCATCCTTGAACATCAAGCTTTTCTTTTGCATACACTACTTGGAAGAGTCGAACCAATGTGTATACGCATCTTCACCAAAGTGAACCAGTGTATAGATCTGCAAATACTTACTTATAACTTCGCTGCAATTCTTGACTTCAGAGATACCCAGATCATCACATATAAAGGATAAAACATGTGTTAGCAATCAGATCTAGCACATCCATTATCAAATCACATAATGATAAGTCATTATGATCTTGATCCATCATTAGATCTCATCCATCATCAAATGCTCAGGTGCATATTTAGTCTAGATCAAGCAAAGCATCAGAAAGCCATAACATGCATATTTTATTTTGATATAACACTTCATGAGATATTCATTACTTGTACCTTTAGCCCTTTGATCTTCTCCTCCTTATATAATTAGATCCTTTGTCGATACCTCGGAACAAAACCACTTAGGACCAATACCTTGGACCAAATACTTAGGGTCAATACCTCAGACCAAATACCTCGGACCAAATACCTTAGACCAATACCTTGGACCAAATACCTAGGGTCAATACCTCAGACCAAATACCTTGGACCAATATCTTGGACCAAAATACCTTAGACCAAATACCTCGGACCAAAACCTTGGTTTTCCAACATGTATGCACTTTTCCTCCTGAGGGAGTGCGTGTATACATATACGCTCTTTTTGTTCTGTGGACCAGCATGTATACACTATTTTGACTAAGTGGACCTGTGCATACTTCTTAAACTGCTTTACATCAACCTTTTCCTTTACATTCTTTATTCTAATCAGTACACCTAAGTTCCATCTTCCTGTTCTTCTGTACCAATGTCCTGTTACTTCTGAATCGACTTGTTACACTGTATTTTTCCATATTACTTCTGAAATGATTCCTTTGAACTTCCATGCATTCTATCACATCTGATATCTCTCTTGTAGATTCATCTAGTTACTATATACAAGCAATTTGTTTTGCTACAAGTGGTTGCCATCAAGTACAACACATGTATCATAATGCCAACAATATCCCCCTTTGGACTTGATGAAAACCATGTTGGTGTTGATTACCGCATGCTATAGAAACTGTTAGAGATAACAAGCAACACCAAAATACTTACCCCCTTTGACATTAAGGGAAAAGGGTGGACCAAGATATTCTCCCCCTTTGATATGAAGATTGTCATATTTGAATAGCTGAATATAAACATTGATCATGCTCCCCCTAGGAACATGCTGAATTCTCTGATTAAACTCCCTCTTTGTACATGATGCAATGCACTAAATCATCCATGCTCCCCCTGAGCACATGGAGAGTCTACAAAAATATTTTCCAAAAGAATAACATGACTCTATAACTCAACTATGTGAGTTTGACCTTCCTAGCACCAATGACTCATACATACATAAATCTCCCAACCAAGTGGGGATATACCAAATTTGACTCATCCACCCAACCAAGTGGGGATATACCAATTGTTTATACATGACTGAAATATAACAATTATTACATCATCCTTCCCATGCATAGGGGGGGGTACAAATTACATCATATGACCAAAAAGGATTCATTAAAAAGACTACGATAGATAGAGACATATTATTACATCATTTGCCTTTATATGACCTTTTCATTGAGTGATATACATGACATTTATAAAAGACCAAAGATCTAAACAAAACCATGATAGTCATCAACAACTATTATACACCATATATGTTCTACACCAAAGCATCTGTCAGCAACATCCAGACTCGCAACATGTATATGTACATCATCAGTTCCGAAGATATGACAAAGTATGTCGTATATAGATATAAACTCATCCTCTTGATCTCATCAAGATCAAATTGCTTCGTTTCCTTAGTAGAAAGAGCCTTATCATAACCTTCCATGAATCAACAAAGCATATGTCATATCTCCAAGCAGTAACACAAAAACATTCACATCATATCATATGTATGTGAAAAAACCATAGTCATCATCTATGATCATAACATCACCATCAAGAACGGCATGATATTTCCACAAGAACCCTCAATATATCAACCATGTATCATCACTAGGAAACATCCAATATCTAATAAGCATCAACCATGATAATCAACAAATGTGAGTATCAAACCTATCATCATAAAGTAAGAAGTCATCATCATTATATGACTAAGTAAGCCATGTCTCCAAATAGATATGTCTTCATGGAACTTGTAACAACACCATTCTCTTGGCCACCCAACAATATCTATCAATATGCAACTTAAGTAATCATTCATGTATCCAGCATAATGTGTATCCATCAAAGAGATAGAAATATGTAGCTAGAAAACCATTAGCTCATAGTCATTTGTCAAGCTTTCTTGATACTAATAATAGAAACAATCCTCAATCATGTGAGAGCCAAGAACTATAGGAATCCTGCATCATAACTACACCATATGAACTTTATGCATCTTTGAAGGCATGATGACAACAACATCAAAGAAATGAGTGACTCATCATCAAATAATGAAGTTGTGTACTCGATCTTTGTACTTCTCCTTGTCCTTATGAAGATCACCATGTAAGCAACATAAATGTATTGTATGCATCATCAAAAAGGTTATCCACAATCATCCATAAATTTGATCTGAATAACAATTAGGTGGCTCAAGCAATATAAGTATCATCTGAGATTTCATCATAGGAAACTCATGACTGCAGAGTAGCATGATGTATCATTTAAATACTTTAATAACATAAGTACCAAAGACTTCTAATCATAATGCCAACAATGCATTATTAGAAGCATAGCATATTATCCCCCTGAACTTGTGCCAACTATTCACTATCAGATCTAATCATTGCATATATCGATAAGCATCATCAAGGCATCATCATCAAAAACTTATGAGGGTCAAAATCACTTCTACATATTATCAACAGACTATAATCATCATCAATTAGAATAGAAAAGATAATTGATAATTTACTGAACCATATCAGACCCCTTTTAATGAGTTTGTCCCACTGCTTCTTCATCAAACCAACATATACGTGACTATGCAGCTTCTAACTTGTGTATATACGCGACTTGTCTTCATTATAACTGCGTATGAGAATTAGAGCACTGAAATTTCATACTTTTAGTTCCTCTTGAGTTTGTTCTATATGTATACTGAGCTATGCCACATATTTCTGACTGTACTTCCTTCTTCTTCCATACCTTGGAGTGTGATGTTGTTTGTTCCTTTTGGTATGTTGGCCGAAATTTTCTCTTGCATTCTTTTGCTATATGCCCAAACTTGTTACAAGCATAACATCTTATATGTTTCATATTCCATGTAAAGCAGTCAATGGCTTTGTGACCAAACATATTTCAAGAAAAACAATATCCCTTAAAGTACTTGGAAGCTGATGATCTTTTTGTGTGATGGTTATTAGCCTGAACCATTCTACTTCTGCATCTTGCTGCAACATGCCCAAGATTATGACATACAAACATTCAACATTATTCATTAGAGGAAAGAACTGATTATCACTTCCATAGTTAGGAGTAAATGATTTTATTTGAAGTCTTTCTTTCCTTGGTTGTTGATAGGGTTGACCTCTTATCTCTTGTTGAGCATTTCAAATTTTGCATTAGAGTTCCCTACCTCATCTTTTGAACTAGATTCACCTTCAATAGTTTCATGAAAACCAAGACCAGATTTGATGATATGAGACCTTTTACTACTAATAATATTATCCAAAATCTTAGTACTATCTTGAAATCGTAAAAGTTTATCCTTTTTTTCTAATTTACCTTTTAGGATATTTACCTCAACCTGATATTGCTCTTCCTTTTCAAGATAATGATTCTTCATGATTTCTTTAGCTTTTCTTGCTTCTTGCACTTGTTTCCTTAATTCGAGAACTTCATTTTCTTGTTTTTGAAATGCTTGGAGTAGTTCTTCATTCTGCTTATTTGAATTTTTGAGATCTTCTTTTAGAGAAACGACCATAGCTTCAAGACCTTCACAGTAGCTGGTTCTTTCTATAAGTTCCTTGGTTATTGTGTCCTTTTCATTCACCTCATTTCTCAATGATGTCACTTCATCCTGCATCCTTTGAATTTGATCTTCCTTTTCTTTATACTGCTTCTTTATTTTGTTTCCTTCCTCCAACTGGGCTTTTAAGCTGGTAACTTCTTCTTTGTAGGCACATTCCCTTTTATCAATTAGATCTTTTTGATCTCTAATTGTGTCTGTGAGATTTTTAAATTCTGACTCTATTTGATTTCTTTCTCTTTCACCCATAAGAGAAAATTCAGTTGTTTCACTGTCACTTTCATTATCTTCAAATGAACAGAGAAATGTATCACTAGAGGACAACAAATTTGTACCTGATAGTTCTTTTTCTTGTTCATCTTCATTCCAAGGTGATTTTGAATCTGAGGAGTTGCTTCCACATAAAGGCCAATTGTCTCTCCCACTGTCATAGTTCATTTGAGATGTCTTCTTCTTTTGAGGTGCTTTCTTATTTAGCTTATTTCCCATTGTTACTAAGGATCTCCTTCAAGCGATCAAGATTTTGCCAAAGGACCTGCTCCAATACCAATTGTTGGAAATAATACTGAGAGGGGGGGTGAATCAGTATTTACAAATCAATAACATTTTCATTTCCATAATCAGATTTATATATGCTACTTCAGTGAAGGGAACTTGCGTGTGCACACAATTGTTCTTAAGGTAACCAACGTATATCCAGTGAACTTATGATTCAGTTAATTCATCATATGTTGATCTTTAATCAGTGCATCAGTACTTTATTAAACATTAAATAATAACCATGCACAGTAATAACAGAATAAAGCATCACACATAAGCAACACACACGAACACCAAGATTTAAGGTGGAAACCTAATGTGGGTGAAAAGCACCTACTGTTGTCATCTCTGCCTTCTTTTAATAATAAGAAAATATATTTACAATCTTGTGCTGGTGTAGACTCATACAAATATGTAGCCAACCACCTACAGAAGGCTACAACCTTCTCTCATTCTCCAGCTTCTTCTGGAAGGGAGATACAACCCCCTAGTTCTTGTACTAGCCAATATATTTACTAGTACATAGGCTTCAACCTACAGAAGGCTACAACCTTCACTCATTCTCCAGCTGCTACTGGAAGGGAGCTCCAACCCCCTGATCAAATCACCAGCCACTATTGGCAGGAAGCTTCGACTTCCTCACTAAAGGCTCCAACCCTCAGTATCCTCTAGGGACCACGTTTCATAAATTTTCACACTGGATGCTCCTGGTACACAACAACACTATATGTAGGCCACGTTTCATCAAATTTTCACACTGGACCCATTAGTAACATTGAAGCTCAAATTCAATCACCACTACAATACATCCATCAAATACATCTGCATCAACCAATCACTAAAACTCAATCATCAATCTCTGATATAACTGAAACCCAATCATCAATCTCTGAATCAATCAATCACTAAAACCTCTAACATAAAACAATCACTGAACAATCTCTGAATCAATCAATCACTAAAACCTCTAACATAAAACAATCACTGAACAACTGAATCAAACAATTATTGAACCTCTGACACAACTGAATCAACCATTCTTTCAAGCTTAATCAAACTCAACCAATCAACTGGAAAAGACAGATCACTGTAACCAGTACATAGATCTAAACCAAGAACACTGCATCATCATTCAAAACCAGTTGTAACCTCAAAAACCATGCATCAGAATGTATACGCTACTTGGCTGAACCCAAACTGTGTGTATACGCTACTTCCATTAATAAAACCTACGTATACCTTCAAAACTACTACAAATATAAACTTTTGAATCAAGTCTGTACCAACCAGCAATATACTGAACATCTACTGTCAACTTATAGAGCTTTACACAGGCAACAACAGAGATCACTTCTTCTCACTTATAAAATCAATCAATCAAATACCAGCCTCCTTATGCATTCAGTTTTACGTTCAGATCTAAGAAGACTTCATTGACAGACAATAGTAAAACAACATCACTGATATGATAGATCAATCATCCTTGAACATCAAGCTTTTCTTTTGCATACACTACTTGGAAGAGCCGAACCAGCGTGTATACGCATCTTCACCAAAGCAAACTAGTGTATAGATATGAAAATACTTACTTATAACTTTGCTACAATTCTTGACTTCAAACATACCCAGATCATCACATATAAAGGATAAAACATGTGTTAGCAATCAGATCTAGCCCATCCATTATTAGATAACATAATGATAAGTCATTATGATCTTGATCCATCATTGTATCTCATCCATCATCAAATGCTCAGGTGCATATTTAGTTTAGATCAAGCAAAGCATCAGAAACCCATAACATGCATATTTGGTTTTGATATAACACTTCATAAGATATTCATTACTTGTACCCTTAGCCCTTTGATCTTCTCCTCCTTATATACTTAGATCATTTGTCAATACATTGGACCAAAACCACCTAGGACCAATACCTTGGACCAAATACTTAGGGTCAATACCTCAGACCAAATACCTCGGACCAAATACCTTGGACCAAATAATTAGGGTCAATACCTCGAACCAAATACCTCAGACCAAATACCTTGGACCAAAATACCTTGGACCAAATACCTCGGACCAAAACATTGGTTTTCCAAAATGTATGCACTTTTCCTCCTGAGGGAGTGCGTGTATATGTATACGCTCCTTTTGTTCTGTGGACCAGCATGTATATGTTGTTTTGACTAAGTGGACTTGCGTATACTTCTTAAACTACTTTACATCAACCTTTTCCTTTACATTCTTTATTCTTATCAATAGACCTACGTTCCATCTTCCTGTTCTTTTGTACAAATGTCATGTTACTTTTGAATAGCCCTGTTACACTGTAATATGCCATATTACTTCTAAAATGATTCCTTTGCACTGCCATGCATTCTGTCACATCTGATATCTCTCCTGTAGATTCATCTAGTTACCATATACAAGTGAGTTTTTCTGCTACAAGTGGGTTGCCATCAAGTACAACACATGTATCAAAATGCCAACATACCAATCCAGATTATGTTGTACCTTCCATCATCTCCCATCTCAATGTGCATCTGGAGACCCTTCTCCTCCAAATTACTAAAAAAATATCTATTCCTTGTCATATGGAACGAGGCACTATTTTCGAGATACCACACATTTCCCATCATTATGTTTACCATGCATACAATGAGAGAAAAATCAAGCTCGAACTATGAAGCCAAGGCTTCACCCATTTCTTCTCCTCGGTCTTCTTTCTTTCCTTTCTGTGTGCACACTTTGTGGCATAGTGCTTGACTTCATGAGAGTGAAAGCACTTTATTTTGGACAAGTCTTTCTTCTTTCCCCCTTGACTAGATTCTTCTTTGGATTGGGATTTATTCCCTTTACCTTTCTTTTCCTTTCTAGCCAAGGCACGGTTCTCCTCATTCCCACCCTTGGATGAAGTCACATCTCTGGTATTTCACCTTATCTCCTCCTATACCAAATTGAACCACAGGAATTCCCAATTTGGTAGTTTCTCTCTCTCGTTCACCGAATCTTAGTAGTTGTGCCAGATATTGTGAAGGCCTAGAAGGGTTAGGATCTCTAAATCATCCTTTTCTACAATAACATAAACTTGACCAAGTTCATCACAACACTATGTGAATCTGCTCAGTTAATGTGGAATGGTCTTTTTCCTCTACATCTTGATATTTCGAATCTTATCCTTGAGTGCCAATTTCCTGTGGTCAATATAGTTCTAGAACAAATCTGTCAACACTTTCGACATTGCATACAGAGTCACTTTCCCATGGATATTAGATACAATATGGCCTCATCCTCCCTCCAATATGATCATCCTCACCTTGGAAACACACTTCTTCCATTATGCTAGATCCTTAGCATTAGATGTTGTTGGTTTCGAAATATCATTATCAATGAATTCCTTCAACCCATTATCCTCCAATACTACCTCCATGCAGTCCTTCCATGCAACATAATTAGAGCTTCCCTCAAGGGAATACTCATGTGTTAGTCCATTGAAAGCCATCTTCTCAGCCCTGAAGAAAACCTGCAACCATGATTTGTAAATTCAAATCTCTTGCAATGACAACTTCAAAATCTCTACTCTACAATGATTCTAGCTCTAATACCATGTAGAAATTAATGTGTAGATTCAATACTACTCATGAAATTTTCTAAATCACAAGACTTGAAGCTACTCTACTAATCTATAGAAGTTAATTCACCATCTAAAACAAGAATCATATACATGAAAAAGGAAACATCACACATGCACAAATATTTATCTAAGGGAAAGAAACTGCTTAAAACCCCTTACTGTCTATATTTCATTAATCAAAGAATAGATAATAAATACAATGCTTGCTCAAGCCTAAGCACACCCTACAAGTGTATGGTTTACCCCTCTTCTTGACTAATTGAACCTAGCCAACACCTATCCAATTTCAAGCCTTCCCAAGCTCCTATTCCTTGCGTTGTTCCCTTGGGAAATTTCCCCTATTTTTTAGGAATTTCACACTCTGGAACTGCATAATTGCCTTAGTTCATTCTATGACTGCATGCACCACCTGTACATATTGGAATATGCTACAACTAATAGTACACTTCTTTGGAATATCCATCTCGATTGGGTAACTCGAATTCTCTGCATGCAACAATTATTTTGGGTTGATTGATCAGTTAACTGGTTGATCATTGAGTGTGGTTGAAGTTCCACTTCCACAACTTGACCTCCACTAGTTCTTCTGACAATTAGAACTAGTTAAACTGACAATAACTCAAATTAACTTAAATATATTGCTACAAATTAGCAATCAATGATGTAGAACTGAACTCAAGCTTCCCCAACTCGAATATATTGAATTAACTGAGTGACAAGTGCCATGTCACCTTGTTTAACTACCTCCAAGTATTATGCTGAAATAGGAATTCAAATTTTAAACTAGTTTGACCAAGGCAAAGTCAAAACTAGATTTTCTTGTTGCATTTTCAATAATATTGAAATTTCATCAAAAATTTTGCATTCTATTTCTACAGAAAGGAATGGGTGCCAGAAACCTCACATATTTTCAAAGAGCATGCAACCTTGATGTATGGAAAAGTCCCTACAATCTCTTTTTAAGTCACCTAGATAAGAGATCCTCTAGCTTTGAATGACACAATAGAAAAATAGAGATTGATAAACATGACTCTCCCAAGAAATGATCACCTCAACCAACGAAAGAAATCTCATTCATCCCAAGCAAGAACTACTCTCCTCCCCATTATCCTATTGATTCCTTTGGATATCTAATATTTTGATCCCGGGAAGTAGATTTTAGAATAGGGGCCCAAAAAAATACAAGGGCCAGTGTCTTTGGTATTTTCCTACTTCATTTACTCCCATAGAAGGGTAGGAGAATCCTTGTCTATAAATTTGAAACCTTCTAATCTCGATCCTTCTCTCTCAATTGTCTGCTCTAAGAATGATTTCAAAGAAGGCTTCCTTCCCTATGAGATCTCAAAGTATAATCTTAGATCGTGTATAAGGAAATGGGACTATTAAAGGAATATTTGAAGTTGTCCTTTAACAGCTAGAAGAGAGAAACCATATTTTAGGGAAAATAAGTAGAAAATCATACCTCTCCATGGCCCAAGAGTTAGTTAACTCATTAGTGAAAAGTGGAATAAAACAATCACTAATTGGGGCCCTTAGAGAATTTTCCCTTAAAGTAGTTCCAAAATGATATTTTAAACTTGAATTACAGAGGGTTAGTCAATACCTATAAGAGATTGGACCTTAAGAGGTTAACAAATACTCATATGCTTTTTTATTTTTTCTACAAATGATCATGATAGAAGGGGCCAAAACTATACAAGAGCTCTCAATCTTGGTGTAAATATTTTTTTGGAATCATGGAAACATATTTTTAGATCAACATTTTAGATCGTGCGAGTGTGGTACATCCTTAGGATGAGAAGAAATGTTAATAAATCATGATAAATGAATATAAATTAATATGACATTTGGTATTTCCAATCTAATGTAAAGAACCCATAAATTTAAAATAAGAAAGGGGAAAACCCAAAAGAAAATACCAAATGAAGATATGATCTAAATCTAAACCTAAAGATCATTTTTTTCATGTTGAGTTTTAATATTAAGTTTTAGAATTAAGGTGTTGTATTATTAGTATAAACTATTATAATTAATAATATTAAAATATTAAAGAATATAATAAGTAAATATATACCCCTATCTAAATAAAATAAATATATATGTTTTAATAAATAAATGATAAGTATTAGTATTATTACTATTAAGTATTAGTATTAATAGTGTTGAAGTATGTGTGTGTGAAATTAAATAAATGTGTGTGTGTGTGTGTATATATATATATATATATATATCAATCATTGTGCGGAGGGGGATCTCTTGTCCCACAAACAAGGGGGTGTCATACACAAATTTGGTGTCTAGCTTGGAGGCGACCTTAGAAATAATATGTCGCAATTATGCTTACATAATTTCAATGAATTCAGGCACCAAAAGTAAAAGAAATTCCCTTTTCGTGGACCTTTGCGATAGTATGGGCTAGGTCGTCAGACTATGTCATCGTAATTTAGTGCTATATATAGTAGTGACATAGGACAACCAACAAAATAGATCCTTCCAAGGGCTTGGTTGTTGCACTCTCTGTAAGGTAGAATTTGCGTCTATCAACCATATTTTCATCCACTAATTGTTGTTTAAGGAGGTTTTGGGGGGGATTTCTAGGCTAAAAATTTCAGATTATCGCTAGTCAGGGGTGCTCCCATTATCAATTTCTTGGGGAATTTGGATTGAACGAAATCAGGTTATCTTTGAAGACAAGCCTCCATTTGTTATGAAGGTTGTTATTTAAGGTTTGGTTGTACTTTAGATAGGCTTCAAGCCAGTCACTTCTAGCCAACCTTCCCTCAACTGGAAGGCCATCATACAAACTTCCTCCGTGTGGGCCTTTTTTGATGGAGATGGTGAGCGGAATGCCCCAAAAGAAGGTGTTGGGGGCCTCTTCTTCTTTTTCGAAGGTCACTAAATCTCCTTCTGGGTAGGCTTCGGCCAAGCTACCTACAATTATGTGAAACTTACGATGCTCAAGCTCCTCTTGCATATTTCTCTCAAACATAACATCTCAAATATTTATATTTATGGGGACTCTCTTTTGGTGATCAAATGAATGAGGGGAGAATACCATTTAAAACTTCAACCTTTAACCACTTTTTCAAAATATTCAACATATGGTTCAACTTTTCACTAATATTTCCTATGACCATATTCTTAGGCACATAAATATTCAAGCATACTCCCTCTCAAATATGGGATTGAACTTGGACTCAAGAGCATGGAAAATTGTAGAGGACAAAGATGGCCATAGAATAGAATCTTTACATGCTCAATGGGCCCAAGTTGGGCTAGTTTGATCCTTCATAAATTTATCATTTTTGTATATCTAGACTATTTATATATGACAATACATAGGCCATCATGATTAGGTTTATGATTACCTGATTGTTAGGTCCCTATACTACTAGTGTAACCCCCTATTGTTATTAATACAAACCCCTTATTATATTTTTGTGCCCATGTAGTCCCCATATTGTTATTATTGTTCCCTTACATTACTATTGTTATGTCGGCTCTGATTATATTATGACCCCTTAGACTTCTATATATAGAAAGGAGGTCTTGACATTTGTATCATCCAAGAATTGTTCATTTGTGTAATGTAAAGGAGGTTTCCCCCTCAAAGAGGTTGAATTCTAAGGCATTGAACGATCTTTTCTATCTTTTCGTGAGCTGGTTTCATAACATTTGGTATCAAAGCTTTGGATTCTAGGGTTTCGCTGCTCCAGGCAGGTCATCATGGAATTTTCGCTATACCTTTTTTTTTGCGACATTTCAGAAGAAAAAAAAAACCCATTTGAGACGAAATCACACTCAACCTCGGGTCCAAATTTTGGATCTTTTCTAGCTATATTTTCTGAGATATGATTTGAGGAAGTTAGGGTTTTTTGCAAGCTCCATAATTTCATCTAAAACATGTCATCGTGGAATTTTTGCTCTACCGTTTTCGCTACAAAGTTTCAGAAGCTAAAAATAAAACCCATTTGAGAAGAAATCGATCTAAACCTCAAGTCAGAATTTCAGATCTTGGCTCACTATATTTTCGGATATATGATCTGAGGAAGTTAGGGTTTTTACAGGCTCTCGAATTTCATCCTAAACAGGTGACCTAGGGAAAAGCGTCATAACTTTCTCTCGGAGCATCAAATTGAAATTTTGTAAGAAGTTACAGAAATAGGACGGACGTTATTTTGTTTGAGTATAATTTTTAGAACCTAAGGTTGAAAAAGTGACACGTGTTACGTCGTACAAGTTCACTCTACTGAACTAGTATATAATTAGGTCATCGCGGGAGATTGAGAATAAATATTTCTTCAGGAATCCAATTGCAATCAGACTTGCGGAGTTAGAAAGAGGACTCAGAGGGCTATTACAAGCCGAAATTTCAGAACTTAAAGATCTAAAATTACAGAGTTATAGTCGTTTCAAGATCGAGCTCCTAAAATCAAGAAAAAATGAGATGAGGAAGTTTGATGGCAAGGATCCGGTAAATTGGATACTACAGATGGAGAAATATTTTGATCTACATGGTGTACCACTGTTACAAAAGGTACGTATTGCATCTAATTATTTAGAAACGAATCAATTTTATGGTATAAAGGGCTTTTTTCTCATAAACCACTTGTCACGTGGTCAATTTTCATAGAGGAAATGATAGCACATTATGAGGATACCAAGAGAAACACCTTCTTTAGCAAATTGATAAATATCAAACAAAAGTGTTCAATGGCAGAGCACATTGAGGACTTTCAAAAATTGAATATAAGGGAAAATGATATTCCAGAGAAGTAGAGGATTGATTTCTCCATAGGGACTTTAAAGGATAACATTCAACATGAGGTTCGTCTTTGGGAACCTAATTCATTGGAGATGGAATTCAGGTCAGCAAGAAAAGTGGAAAGAAAAATTATGGAAACAAGGAAGTCTACCCCTCACAACTACAAATATGGAAGTGTTGTTTCTCCTAGCCTTCTACAACCTACAAGGTTGACAACACAACAATTGGAAGAAAAAAGAGCAAAAGGGCTTTGTTACAATTGTGATAACAAATACGTTAAAGGTCATAGTGTGTTGAGAAGAAATTATTTTACATTGTGAAGAGGAGGAAGAAGAGGATCAAGAAACATCAAAAGAAGAGGATATACACCAGGAACCAACCCCAGAGAAATAAGAAATGAATCTGACCATATCTTGTAAAACATCGGCAAGAATTACCACTCCTCAAACCTCAAGATAGAAGGACATATCAAGAAGAAAAATGTTCAAGAAATGAAAGATCACATCGAGCATCAAGAAATGAATCCGACCATATCTTGTAATGCATTGGAAGAAATTACCACTCCTCAAACTCTCAAGATAGAAGGACATATCAAGAAGAAAAAGATTCAAGTAGTGAAAGATCACATCGAGCATCAACAACAAGTTCTCCAACTTTTAAAGGATAACGCCACTTTGGTGCAGAATCAAATGAAACAATAGGTAGATCAACATCGCAGTGAAATAAGTTTTGATGTAGGTGATTGGGTATTTTTACGGCTACATCTCAAGCATGCTATTTATGAGAATGAAATGTTAGCGATACTACATGCACTTAAGAAATGGCGACCTTACCTAATGGGAAGACACTTCAAGGTAAAAATGGATCATGATAGTCTTAAATACTTTTTAGAACAAAGATTATCTTTAGAAGAATAGAAAAAATGGGTCACAAATATGTTAGGTTATGACTTTGAAATCATCTACAAAAAAGGGAAGAAAAATGTTGTTGCATATTCACGCTGAAGAAAGGATGAGGATGTGCAAACATTGTTTTGTGCTATTTCTATTATCCAACTAGATTGGATAAACGAAGGGATGAATGGAAGAAGGACGAAGAAGTGTGGCCACTCATTCAAAAGTTTCAGAATATCCCAGTTCAAAAAATATTTCCAGAACTTGATGAGCAAGGAAAAATCATATTGGAGCCTGGAGCAGTCACAGAAACACGAACCCAACAGCTACGAAATCGATCAATTTAAAAGTATATCATCAAGTGGAAGAACTTAACCGTTGAAGTTTCCACATGGGAGAACAAGAATTTTATACAGAAGCATCAAGAACTACTCAAGCGTTGAGGGCAACACTTTTTCAAGGAGAGGGGCATGTTAGGTCCCTATACTACTAGTGTAACCCCTTATTGTTATTAAAACAACCCCCTTATTATATTGGTATGCCCATGTAGTCCCCATATTGTTATTATTTTGCCCTTACATTATTATTGTTATGTCGGCTCTGATTATATTATGACCCCTTAGACTCCTATATATAGAAAGGAGGTCTTGTCATTTGTATCATCCAAGAATCGTTCATTTGTGTAATGTAAAGGAGGTTGCCCCCTCGAAGAGGCAGAATTCTAAGGCGTTGATCTATCTTTTCTATCTTTTTGTGAGCTAGTTTCATAACACTGATAGGTTCCATGTGGACTGATACATTTTTTAGCATTATATGTATATTTCAATAAAAAAGGACTTGATGGTGTTTTTTTTATTATTATGTATATTTCCATTTCATGGTTGCCTTAGGCCATTCAATAGAGCTAGTATTACATTATAATACTACCATTTTTACCCTCTAAAATTCATGAGATTTTCATTCAGGGATAGGGGTATTCCTTCACTCATTTGAATTTAGAAAAGAGCTTAATTGTCTAAACATCTACTAGCCTACTTGGACCATTTGGTATTTTGGGACCACCTCTTCTTTAGGTCATGGATAAGGAAAGCAAAGGTAACTCTAAGTGGTGATTTAAATTTCACTCGTGTTTCCTAAGAGGTTTGGGGGCCAACAACCTAAATGGAATATCTATGTTATTTTCTTATTAGAAGTCTAGAGTAAGCTATCCTCCTATACATAGAGCTAGCCAACCTCATCCCGACTTGGTCAAATAGAAGAGTTGAAGATAATTGAATTGTTTAACATTTTAATCAATTCCTAGTCTCAGAAGAACTTTTGGAAGAAACCCTACAATTTTAATATTGGGTTTTAGTTGGAAGAGACTTTGTTCACAATCTAGTTCTATTGGGAGTGGCCTATGTATAAGGAAAGTATAACACCCCTTTCAAATTAAACCTTGAATATATCAAAGATGAAGATTTCATAAAATGCTAAAAATTGTTTGGATTCCCTTTAACAATTCTCTAAGAAAGTTCATGTCCATTCAATTTCACTCAAACTTTGAAAAGGCTAATCCAATTGTGATCCAATGGTTGAAGGAAAAATGTAAAAGGATGATAGGATCCTTAAAGAGGTAGAATATGCTTTATACAATAAACTAGCTCTTTGGTAGGCTTTATTGACTTGAAGGTTGCTTAGAAGGAAGACTTCTATCAATTAGAAAACAAAAGAAGGAAGTTTCTTCTGGAAAAAGAAAAGGAATGGCATCTAGAAAACAAGGTGACCTAGCTTGCAGTAGGGGATAACAACAAAAGAAATTCTTCTGCCTTTTTTCTATATCAAAAAAATATCAAATTAGTATAGAAAAGTGAAAGAGGGGATGTGAAAAAAAAATTCATTGAGATTGCTTTAAAAGGGGTCATATATTTTCAAAACCTCTTTAAATAGGAAAACCTTGCAACTATAGATACCACCCTATGGATCTCTAGTTTCTTCCTTATATTTGTAGAACTAGAAGAGAATATGTATCATATATAAGAGGTGGAAAAGGAAGAATTGCTTAGAACCATTAGGGTAATTTTGAGGTCTAAAATGGGTCTCCTAAGGAAAATAATAAATAAAAGTTAAAATAATAAAATAAGAGATGACTTTTTAATAAATTAATAGTCAAGTGTATATACCCATGGGATGTGGAATTAAATTCTACATCCAACGAGTACCCACTATGCACACTTCTAAGTAGACCCACATAAAAAGCATGAACATTCATGAAAAAAATGTGTGAACAAGATTTTTGTTTAATGAACTTTCATTGTTTTGGTGTGGGTCTACTTAGACGTATGTTGAGTGGGTACTTTTTGGATGTGGAATTTAATTCCACATCCAACGGGTGTCTACACTTGAAAATTGAGTAATTATATAAGGATATATACCAAAAATACTTTTCATCAATTTTCCCTCCAAAAGTATTTACCCCTCAGGATGACATCATCATATTGAATCCTATTGGTTCTTTTAAAGTGTATTTTGTTATTACATTTTTTTTAGGCCCATTTTTTTACCTTAAAATTCCTCTAATGCCTACACAATTTTTAAAAATATGATCCCTAAGCTATATGCACTTCCCATCAAATTCTTCCTCAATGAATATGACTTCATAGAGGAGGGACTATGCATGTTTGTGGAAGATTCTTAGCTCTTTTGAAAGGTATCAACTGCATTAAACATTACATTCATCACAGTCATCCCAAAGTTAGACAACCCAACCATACTAGAGATATTCCACCAAATATATCTTTGTAATAGTATTTACAAATATCATCTCTAAAATCATATCTTACGGTCTAAAAGAATATCTATGAAATTAGGTCTTTCTAGAGTGGTTTGAACTTCTTGAAGGATATAAAATTCATAAAGCAGTTGGTGTTGCATAAGAGGGTCTACATTCTAAAAATAAATGAAATAAAAATAAAAATAAAAATAAACAAATAAATAAAGGTTATGACTTCCAACTTCAACCTATGCAAGGACTTTGATCCATGTAGTTGATTCTTCAGACATCTCATCCTTAGTCACTTGGGCTTTAGCTTACACTTTGTGGCTTGGGTTATGGCTCACATTGGTTCAATGAACTTTACTATCTTAATCAAGAAGTCAACTTCTCCCTTCTTCAAATCTAAAAAAGGCATTTTGTATGGATGCTCACTCTCTCCATTGCTTTTCCTCATAGTAGCAAAAGGGATAAGTTGATATCTCAATATTACATCAACAAATGAATCTTTCGAAGGTATCTTAATCGATAGTTCTTTCTTAATATCGTATTTAATTTTTGTAGATGACATCCTCATTTTTGTGATAGCTCAAAGCGCATGGTGGAAAAATTAAAGGAAATATTAGATCTATTTTATAAGGCCATAAGTATGATAATAAATTTTGCCAAGTCAATAGTAATTTTTTGGGGTTTTCTCTAGGCCTACTATATATATATATATATATATATATATATATCATATATTCCTCTTCATTTCCTCCACCTTCGAGGCTAATTTTAAGTACTTAGGGTTCCACCTTAAGACCAACTTATATCTCAAAGAGGATTAGCGATGACTCCTAGACAAGATTGAAAAGCTTCAACACTTGGTGTAATGTATGGCTCTCATGTGGTAGTCAATTCATTCTAGCCAAATCAATATTGGAATCTATCACAATACATTGGATGTATCTTATTTGGGTCCCAAAAGGGACCCTTGATATGATTTGATAAGTATGTTACTACTTTATATGGTCAAGAGGTTGAGAAAACAAGGGAATGGATTTAGTCACTAGGAAAAAGCTAGCCATCACCAAAAGTCAAGGGGGGGTGGGTACTAAAATATATTTTTTCTATCTTCCAATGCCATAACATCAAAGAATTTATGGGGGCGCGTATAAGACCAAGGTATGTGGGTATATTTTATAGAAGATATATATAAAGTTCCAAGTTCATTTAAGAATGTATCTAGTCCTCAAGTAAACAAAATATATAACTCGTCCATCATTTGTAAAGGAAAAATCAAAGTTTTCCCAATAATTAGGAAATGGTTAATATGGAAGGTAAGAAACGTGAAAAAGGACCTTTATTAGCCTTTATCTTTGTGTTGGAAGTAAAGATAGTCATGGACCACCTATACCTCTCATTCATTATCTCAAATCAAAAGGCTTCTATTCCCTTCAACATATTGCAATAGGTCAAGTGATTAACTATAGACATCAACATTTGATTTCTTGGAGACACCTACAATTCAATGATGACTACATTAAGACCTGGAACTCCTACATAAATAGTCCAAGGAAGTGAAACATGCTTGTTAATAAAGAGGAGGGTGAACTCCTACTGTCTATGAATCTCTTAGGGGGATATAGGCCCCAAATTGGATATAAGACTTTGACCATGGAAGGATTCAACCAACCTCTAAGTCAGTAGTGGAAATAACTTTGGATATGTAAATACCCTACCAAATATGAAATGTTTATGTAGCTCCTCTTAAATAGTAGGGATTTCACTTGATATCTTATATAAGAGAAAAAATTTCAGGGCCCTAGTAGATGCTACCCATGTGAAATAAATTTGGAAACAAATTCTCATTTAATCCAATATTTTCCCTTCACACATCAAGTATGGAATGAAATTGTGACAACCCTAAAAGATTCCCTTGCGTTGTAATAATTATCTCTAGTTTTGTCAAATTAAAAATATATGAGAAATTGGGACACAGATTCTAGAGTTTGAGGAAGGAAAATTTCGTGAGGAAATAGGTTGATATAATTGAAAGACGACTTGCATTTAAATGAACCAAATTCAAATAAATGCAGCAAAAAAGGACTGGCTGGAAACCATATGTAACCTTATGAAAATATTTGTAGGAGAGAGAGAGAGTGGAATTTAATGAATTTTGGTCACGTTAGCAGACAAAGGCAGTGGAACACAACTTTTTTTTTATAAGATTGATAGTACTACATCTTCATCGTGTCCAATATATCACCCTGATCGGGGCGGGAAATTGAACTAGTGACTTCACATCAATGAGTGCCCTAACAGAGCACCGATCACTGTCTATTCAAGTCCTCGTGGACAACGGAACACAACTTTTAGTGGCTGGAGTAAATGAAGAAAATTTCCTCAGTATAACCTGAAGATGAAAGTATATTGACGCCCATAAGAGTCACAATGGTACATAACCTGAAGGGATAAATGGTGGAATTAGCGAAGCCTAAAACATAATCACTTAAGAGAGGGATGCAAAAGGGAAAAGGGAGCTCTTTCTTAGTTTTTTCAGATCAAAATTTTTTTTAACTGAAAGAGTTCCCTCTATAGCATCACAATTCTTGAACCCTCTGTGTGTGGCTTTCTAGCTGAGATAAAAAAGGTTATAGAGTAAGTGGATTTCCTTAAGGATTTTGAGCCCAATATGTGTGGCTTGCTCAATAGTTGTTGAACCCACTGTGAAGCTTACAAATTGATGAACCTACTAGCCAAGAGTTAGAGACACCCTGGTACTTGAGGGGATGTTGAATCGCCAGGTGTGGCCGTAAGTTGGTAACACTAGTTCTTGCTCTCTCTGTGGAACTACCTGGATGGGTGATCTCCCACGGTATCTTGTTTACTATCGAACCTTCCTCTGAACTAAAAAGATTGAAATTTGGTGGGTGAAGGTGGTGTGGCCTTGTTGAACCCTGTTGCAACTAATACTCTTGAATTTTTGCACTAGAAGCACTCCTCCTGAAGCTCTGGAATCCGACTTAGGGGTGATAGTTGCAAGGAAGACTTGGATGCAACTTGTCTAAGGTTGGGTGGAGAATTGAAGTCCTAATATGTTGTAGTGGTTACAACCACCCTCCAAAAATTTTCCTTAGCCTCGTTTTGGAGCCTCCATTCCAACCTTCACAACAACTTGCCTTGCTTCGTTAAGTTCACAAGCTTCAATGTATTTCTTGCACAAAGGCAGTCTGTCGGTCACAGGTTGATCCATTCCCTTCACAGGTTATTCACCTGGACTTGGTCTAGCTACAGGCTGAGAAGCTTCCCCTTGAAAATTGTGCATTTCTGGAGGGCAACCAGCCTTCCCTCCAGAAATTGCACAATCCTCTTTGGTAGCCTGTTGGGCTCTAGGATTGCGCAATCCTACCTGCCAACACTCCTAGCAGGATTTGCGCAAATTTCCCCAGCAAGGCTGCTCAGCCCAAAATTTGCACAAATTTGGGTAGCAGTCAACTGCTCTGCCCAGAAACTGCATAAATCTCCTGGGCAGTCAACCCAACTCCCAGCCAAAAATGCACATTTCCTTCAAGCAGTCGAACAACCTCTTGCATTTGTAGCTGAGTTGACTGGTTCCCTCTAGGACCGAGCAAAGTAGACTTGCATGCATAGGCTACTTCTCCTAAGGCAGCATGCAAATGCATCCTTTGTCTTAGGGATCTATGTTTAGAAGTTGGAGGTTACATGCAAGGAGAAATTTAGAAACCTCCCACCAAGTGACGCTTCCCTAGATTTGTGGCATGCACGTCACAACCTCGATGTTATCAAAAATCATAAACCGGATGTTGCAGAGCTCATTCTTCACATCAACCTTGTAGCTCTGACATCCCACATCACATCTAGGTGCAGTTGCACATTCAACTTAGCTGTTTTGGGGTAAGCCCGCTTCCCATGCCTTGTGCTGCATTTTTGTCACTTTTTGTGTTTTCGCTTGTGGGAGTACTCTTTGTTTGATTTCTTTGAGCACTTTCCATCGTTTACATGTATACTATCTTGTCCTAGCTCTGTTTTAGTTTTCGTTGCTATCTCGTTATTGTCGCATGCATGAAACTGTTTTGCATGGACGTTCACCCAACCAATGAACTGCCTCACCCACATGCATGTTGATCTGTTTGCTAAATCTTTCATTCATGTTTTGCATGCACTATCAATCACTTCTACTATCATTTAGTGTCACCATGCAATTACTGTCTTCCGTCGGCGAGTCGAGCCAACCTTGGCCCGGACTCTACCTTCACCAAGGCTACATTGTGAAATATGGGGAAAGAAGGCTCACCTTCCTCTCCAGATTTGTGCATTCTTGCCCAGCATTGGCCTTCGGGATTTTTTTTCTCATTTATGGAGGACAGTGGCTGCTTGGCCTAAGAAATTGCACAAATTTGTCCCTAGGCCAGTAGTCCTTCCCGGCTAGAATTGCGCATTGCGCAATCACAGTAGTTAGTAGCCAAAATGGACCATGCATTACGTAGTTCTAGCAGTCATTCAGTCTCCCAACAGCCCAGACTGTGCCTTGTGCAGTCTTGGTAGTCGGTCTCCCGACCTCCTGACTGAAATTATGCAACCTTCATGATCAGTCACACAGGTATGTTGCAAGTCAGTTCTCAAAGTTCATTTTGGTTTTCGACTGACAAATTGCTTGCCATGAGTGTTGCCATGTCCCTAGGTATTGCAGGTGCTCATCTGCCTCTCAATAGTGTAAGTATAATGGTTTCCAAGAGAGTAGAGTCGAAGACATCGTTCAGAGCACACCTGGAGATGCAGTCGATCAAGTGTCTATGAGCTTGCCTACTCACGAAGAAATCAAGTTGTTCGTAGACAAGGACATCAAGCAGCAACATCACAATGAGAAGCATCATGAATAATGGTTGAAGGCAACATACCGAATGCATTGAATGCAAGAGGAAGGTTGTTGACAACAC
The DNA here is from genome assembly GCA_031772625.1 of Pinus tabuliformis. Taxonomy (NCBI): domain Eukaryota; kingdom Viridiplantae; phylum Streptophyta; class Pinopsida; order Pinales; family Pinaceae; genus Pinus; species Pinus tabuliformis. Next base: position 480,182,444 of record CM062809.1, on the reverse strand, counting down.
AAAGGTGGAACAAAGTTGCAAGATCAAGCAGATCCATTGATAATGAAAGTAACTTTGGAAACTCAGGCTATGAGGTGATGGCACGACATAAAGGTTGCACAAAGATAGAGAATGGAACGAAGAAGCAATTTCATGTGCCAAAGTAGCAACTCAAGGAAGAACATGAAGCTACACAGATAGGGGAATGAGTTGCAGTAGGATCAGGAACAACAGTGGGCGCAACGTGCACTCACGGATGAAACTATGCCCCTACAAGTTAAAAATCCATCCCAACAATTGACACATTGTAGACATGGTGGGTAATGTTGTTGATCACATGTAAGGGATTCAACAGCATGCATTTCATTGTGTGCACACATGCAATCCAACCCATTCAGCACACTCACCAAGGTGAAGACAAGAAGCAAGTCCAACTGAAGCTGAACATGTACTTCAGAAAGTTGATGCGCCTGACCACTAGCACACACTTGAAGATCAGCATGGACCCTATGCATCAGTGTGTTGCTGGTTCAACCGCACTCAAGAAGAACATGTGCATGTTAGTAGACGAGTTGGATGAAGGAGCCAAACCAATGCATCAGTTGCAACGAAGGCAATAGTTTGCTTCAGCAAGATGTCACTATTAGCCCTGAGGTGCAGTGCTGACTTTTTGAAGGTCAACAAGAAAATTTGGTCTGCTTTGTTGTTCGTAAAAGGGGTCCCACACGGGCCATTTCCTACTCCTTACCTTAATCCGCTCCCACTTTACCCTTTCTCTCTCCTAACTTAACCTTCACACCCTGACAAATTCCTCTTTGGCCTTAGCCCCAAGCACAATAGCCAAAATCCCCATAAAACCTCACCCATATGCCTTACACGCCTATAGCACATTTCCCGAAGACATCTCGTACCTTCACCGCATCTTCACCGTTGATCTTTCCCTGCCAATCCAATGGTCCACGTCCCATCCGATACACCAACTTTTTCGACACTCCTCCACCGTTAGATCACCCCCACTAGATCTAACGACTATTGCCCATATCACACGGATAACAAGCGCGAAAATTACTTGCCAGATGAGGGTGGTTTTCTCTCCCCTCCGTCGCTACGTGTCATCCACTTAGTGGCATCGAACGAGCTCTGACACTTCCCACTTACCGCCCAAGACCCTTCCAATAAAACCATAACCACTCAAATCAAACCACCCTGCACATTACTGGCCACACATCTCCGCCGCCCGATAACCGTCCGATTCACCTGCTTGAAGATCCAATGGCCTGGACATATTTCGCTCACATCATGACCGCTAGCCTCCAAAAACGATCTCTGCCACACATCTCCCTTGATCTGATGGCCACCATTCACGATCACTCACCACCGTTCATCTGCCCATGCACTCCATACCCCACATCCTGTCTGTTACGCGAAGAAGAAGATGGCCGACTCTGTTAGTCTGGCGATAGTCCAACCATGAAACTGAATTAAAAGAAGAGCATGGCTGAAGGAGAAAAGGACATAGCACGACTCAGCAACCAAATTAAACAGTCATGGAACTCCACTACGATGATCAATCCAACCACCTAAAGGATAGCATGGTACTAGAACTGATCAGGTTTTCATAGTGGAGAAAGTAACTACGTTCGAAGACGCTATCAGACAGTTAATGGTAGTTTGGCTGGAAGAAAGATGTAATCAAGGTTGGCAGCTGTGTTTCGGTTCAACTTCTGGAGACTGTAGATATTCTATAACTTGCAGCGTATCATCTTCATTTTTAGCAATGCAAGCTTCTTTTGTTGTTAATTGCTCAATGCTCATTTCTCTTCTATTCTAAGCTTGTGCCTGAAGTGTCGTGTTCATGATTTCTTCTACGTCTAATGCTAGATAACTGTCATCTTATCTCTAGATTAGACAATTGAATGTATCAGTGAGTAGGTCACTCAGGTTTCTTCTATATCTAATTCAAGATAATTGTCATCTTGTCTCTACATTGACAGATTAGATTTGCAAGTTTCTTTACTAGTTGCAGCTGGCCATCATACATTCTATATGCATCTGCTGGTGTGGTTAGTATTCTTCGTCTATTCACCTAATTCCCAAATTTTTGAGCATTGGTGGTCTAAAGCCATGTAGTCTGAGGGTGTTCATGCATGTCTGTAGTGAAAACAAAGTATAAGTGGTTATCTAGCTTGAACCAAACCATCACCCATCCCAATAAGTTCCTAGAACCATATTGAAGATTATATGTTACCAGGCATCTCCGAGCTACAACCTAGGAGAGTTTCCTAGAGCCTTAACATAATTGGCGCCATTTCCAGGGAGAGGATATTGAAGCTCAGCTTCCCTGAGAGAACTACACAGATCTAGATTTGATGATATACAAATTCTGGACACTTTTTTGTTGTAATCATCTATCTGGTGACTCTACTAGAGGCCAAACCTCTTGGTGACTCCACATCACAATTCTGGCTCAGTTTGTGAGGCACACTCAGAGAAATCCTCAGAAATCACCAGCTGACCCAATACCTGACCCTGAGAAGATTATCAAGGAAAGAAAGACATCACAAAAGGGAGCATTAGGATCAGGTAAACCTAAACAATCTTATGCATCTCTGCAAGAAAGGCTTGTAATAGAGCACATACATATTGAGAATATAGCCTCTAGCACTAGCAGTGAAGAAAAATTTTCGGAGATTCATAAAGCTCCTTATTCTTTAGGTCCTCCTTTGGATTTCAGCCCAAAGGAAACCTCCCCTCCTGTCCATCACATTCCTTTAGCCCTGTCAGTCATTTCTCAACTCCCTACCTTTCAGACTGCCAGCACTCTTTCATCTACCCCAGTCATGGCAGGCCCACAAGCACCCACCAAAATGGAAAGAATCATAGCTGCTAGGTATGGGCCCTTGGTATTGCCTACTCCTTTGAATGCCATGCCTATAGGAGAATATCAGAAGTACATGCCTAAGTTCACTGGGACAGAAGGAGTCACAGTAGAAGAACATCTTGAGAGTATTTGTCCAAATCCTAGATGGAGAGGCTAGAAAATGGTTCAGAGAATTAACCCCTAGGTCTATAACATACATTGAGGCCTTAGATGATGTGTTCCTAAAGCATTGGGGTGATAAGAAAGATCTACTCTATTATCATACTGAGTTTGGGAACCTGAAAAGGGAAAATGGGGAGTCACTTTCTGATTTCAATAAAAGGTTTAAAACACATGTACAGCAAGATACTAGCTAAAGTGAAACCCACCCTTACCTCTGCTAAGCTTACCTATGCCAATGCCTTCGATTCTGATTTCTGTCTACTATTGAGGGAGAGAAGATGTGCTTCTTTGGCTGAAATGCAGGATGCAACCTTGGAAGTAGAGTCCAACATCATGGCTGTAGAAAAACTCAAAGGGCATGTTGACCGAAGGAGACAGAGGGGTGAATCTTCCTCATTTTTAGACCCCAAGATAAAAAAAATGACCAAGGTGATAGAGTCATTAGCCTCTGAAATATCCAAGCTGAAGGTTGAGCAGCATTTGGGGAAAGGAAGGGGTCCTAATACATTTGCTCCTAGAAACCCAAATCCATATAGGAGAGAAAATGAACAATTGCAGATCATGCAAAGGGGAAAAGAGGCCAGTGAAGAACAGAAGGTGAAGACTCCTTTCCAGAACGTAGTCATGGAGGAGGAGCAGTTTGATGAAGAGGATGAGATCCACTGCATGGAAGATGAAGGCAGTGCTTCCTTTTTGACTTTAGCTGCCTATGAGGAGTCATTACTCAAGGACCAGCCCAGCCAAGGGTGGGACAGAGAAGCTGTTATGCAAACTGAAGATCAACAGAGATATAACCTGAGGTCAAGGATGAGTAATGGCAAAGAAAGCCCTGTCCAAAGAGCTATTGTCCCCACATAGCAGCAAATTAGCAAGCAGAAGCGACCAACAGCTGATCCCAACATCCTCAAAGCACTAGCTCAAGAGGTAAGAGGTCTTGACAAGTCCCCTTCCCCTTTCAGTTTTGAATCAGAAGTCTAGAAGTTGAAAATATCTGTACCTCTGATAGAACTAGTAAAGAATGAGGCCTTTAAGAAACCCATCCTTGATGCCCTTGAGCTCAAAGCCACACAAGCATCAAATGACTGTGTCAATTTGCAAGATGATAAACCTCTTGTTGTTCTTAGTACCATGACTGAACCTGCTGATGACAATTCCCCATCATTTTATGTCTCCTTGACCATTCATGACAAAATCCTTCACAATTGCCTACTGGACACAGGCGCCAGTCATAATCTAATGCCCAAGGCTGTCATGGATGAGTTAGGCCTTGATATCACTAGACCTTATCATGACTTGTTCTCTTTCGATTCCAGAAAAGTGAAATGTCTAGGGTTGATCAAAGACTTGGCCATCACCTTATCTCAGCTGCCCATGAAGAGCATGATGATGGATATTGTAGTAGCAGATGTCCCCCCTAAGTTTGGCATGCTACTTTCCAAAGGATGGATGAAGAGGTTGGGTGGGACATTGCAAAATGACCTATCCTATGCCACTGTCCCAGTTTTTGGGGGAGAAATAAGAAGGTTGTACAGGGAAGCCCAACTAGCATATATCATCAGTGATGAAAAGAATCCCACTAATCATCCCATTTATGCTGTGGACACTGATTTTGGAGCATGTATTCTCCAAATTGAAGAATCCCAGCTAGCCTTAGTGCAGCTCAAGAAACCAGTATGCCAGGTCATGGAGAAGGAAGGGCCATAGATTTGGGATATGTTCTTTGATGGAGCTTGCTCTAGGGAAGTTGCAGGAGCAGGTGTAGTGATGGTATCCCCAACACAGGAATGCATACATCTGTCTTTCAAGCTGAATTTTCAGGTCACCAACAATATAGCAGAGTATGAGGCTTTGATATTGGGCTTAAATGCTACCAAAGAAATGGGAATCAGAGACATAAAGGTGTTTGGAGATGCTGATCTCATCATTCAACAGGTAAACAAAACATTCCAAGCAAAGCACCCCAGGCTAAAAGCATACAGAGATGAGGTATGGAGGCTCAAAGATTCTTTTAGTAGCTTTTGTATCTCGTATATTCCTAGAGTAAAAAATCAGCTTGCTAATTCCCTCGTTGTGTCTGCTAGCATGTTCATCCCTCCCATGCCCCCTAAACTGGATTATGAAGTTCAGGTAAAATATAGACCATATCTGCCTGATAATGTCAAACACTGGAAAGTATTTTAGGATGATGATGAAGTCAATAGGTTTCTGCAAGTCATTAATGAATTCTATGAAATGCAAATTGATCAAGAGAATGAAGCCATGGAGGAATGTCACCATTCGCAGCTAAGAAACGAAATTGGCCAAGAAAGCATTGTACAATTACCTAGTAATCATATACCTAAAGGGTTGGTGCCTTTAGAGAAGTTGTTTGACCATAATGATGTACCCTATAAGACTGCCCAAAAAGAAAATTGTTAGAAAATTATATATTACGGAGCAATGGAACACATAAAATATTGCAGAGATATAACAAAAAAAATGGATAAAACAAGAGAGACACAGATATATGTGGTTCACCTAGTTTGGGTTACGTCCACCCTGAATAGCCAGTCCTTCCTTTCTATTATCCAGCAAAATGAAGAGACACAACCTACAGCAGATCCATTGTAATATCCTCTGTTTTCTCTCACAGTCTCACATCACTGCCTCTCGCATGGAGAATACACATATATTACACATACTCAATACAATGCCCTCATACAAAGAGAGGGGTTTCCTTCTAGGGCAAAAAACCCTAAACCAAACATAAGTTCTACCTTCAGATCATCTGCCTAATGAACGGCCCAGATTGACTAGAAATTACTATACTTTTACAAGGCAATTTTACATCTATTTTTTGCTTCGGGGGCGCTGCCCCCGAAACCCCCCGCCAGGGGGGGGGCTCCCCAAAGGTCACAACCGGCCCCCCTGGACCCCCCCTGCAGTGAATATTTTACGGGTGGTGTTGCCACCCCATTTCGAACTGGGGTCCAATGTGGCGATACCTTTGAATATAGAAGATAATCAGGCTCCACACCCAACAATCTCCCACTTGGAGACTGATTATAGCAACTCCACCACTGCTTCATTTGCTGGACAATGACTCCTATTTGGACCTGGTTGTTTCTCATCTTCATCGTCATCCTTGAAGACCAATTGAAACTGAGCACATTCTCAGTTTCTCCTTGGTTACAACTTTTGTTAGCATATCTGCAAGATTCTGGCTAGTGTGTATCTTTTCCAGCTTCAACTCTCCATCTTCCAACACTGATCATATGAAATGGTACTTGAGCTGTATGTGTTTAGTCTTGGAATGAAATGCTGAGTTCTTTGCAAGAGGAATGGCACTTTTTCTATCACTGTATAATGTGCCCATATCATGCTTCTTACCCAATTCACCCATAAACCTTTGTAACCAAATCATTTCTTTACTAGCCTCTATAGCAGCAACATACTCTGCTTCTATTGTTGAAAGTGCAACAACACTTTGGATTTTTGAAACCCAACTGACAGTTGTTCCACCAACAGTAAATACATATCCTGTAGTGCTCCTCCTGTTATCTCTGTCACCTGCCATATCTGCATCAACATATCCCTGTAGAGAAATGTTTGAGCTACCAAAGCATAATGCTTGATTTGTGGTACCTTTCAAATATCTGAGAATCCATTTCACTACCATCCAATTTTCCTTTCCTGGATTGTTCATGTACCTTCTTACAACTCCCATTGCATGTGCAATATCAGGCCTTGTGCAGACCATTGCATACATTAAGCTTCCAACTGCTGATGCATATGGAACTTTAGACATATAATCCATGTCTTCTTGGGTCTTTGGGCACATTTCCTTACTAAGTTTGAAATGGCTAGGAAAAGGTGTACTAACTGGTTTTGCATTGTGCATATTAAATCTTTTCAACACCTTTTGTATGTACTCATTCCGAGACAATGTTTATTTACGTTTTTTCCTGTCTCTAGTTATTCTCATACCAAGGATTTGTTTTGCAGCTCCCAAATCTTTCATTGCAAGTGAATTTGCCAATTTTCTTTTGAGCACATTTATTTCCTACATGTTAGACCTTGCAACAAGCATGTCATCTACATACAATAACAATATAATACATCTTCCATCATTTTGCTTTTACAGATAAACACAATGATCAGAGTGAAATCCAGTATAACCTTGTTCAAACATAAACTTGTCAAATTTTAGATACCACTACCTTGGAGCCTGTTTTAAGCCATACAAGCTCTTCTTAAACCTGCACACTAGTTTCTCCTTCCCTTTCACTTCATATCCTTGTGGCTGCTGCATATATATCTCTTCCTCCAAATCCCCATGGAGAAAGGCTATCTTTACATCTAACTACTCAAGATGCAAATCTTCAACTGCTACTAGACTTAAAATAGTTCTGATTGAAGTCTTTTTAACAACAAGAGAAACTATTTCATCAAAATCAATACCTTTCTTCTGTGCAAACCCCTTCACCACAAGTCTAGCTTTGTACCATTGTTTTCCTCCATCTTCTTCCTTCAGCCTATAAACCCATTTATTCTTCAATGTAGTTTTTCCTACATGCAACCTGACTAAGTCCCAAGTCTGGTTATGCATTAGGGAGTCCATCTCTTCTTCCATGGCTACCTCTCACTTCTTCCTACTTTCAACCTGCATTGCTTCTTCATAACATTCGAGTTCACCAGAATCAATGAACAATAAATAACATAATGAAGGAGAGTATAGTTTAGGGGGTCTACTTATCCTGGTAGATCTTCTAACACCACTTTCAGGTGTTTGGGGTGCCTGTTGCTGTTGTGGTGGTTGCTGTTGTTGTGGTTGTTGATTATTATTATTTTCAGGCACCTTTACTTTTTTAGTGATTTCATCAAGAACTGCGTATTCCTTGTTTTCTTTTTCCTGTTTCTTTTCCTGCAACTGATTCTTATACAAGACCTTTTCATTGAATATTACATCTCTGCTCCTAATGATTTTGTGATTTTCGTAATCATATAAGTGATAACCAAAATCATTAACATCATATCCAATAAAGGTACATTTCTTTGGCTTTGCCTCAAGCTTTGTTCTATTTTCTTTATCAATATGGACAAAGGCCTCACAACCAAAAGGCCTTAAAAAAGAATATTTTACCTTTTTACCTGTCCATGCTTCCTCTGGAACACCACCATCCAAGGAACTTTAAGGCCCTCTGTTTATTAGATAAACAATAGTATCTATAGCACCTGTCCAAAATTGTAAAGGCAATCCTACATGCAATGTCATGCACCTTGCACGCTCCATGATTGTTCTGTTCATCCTTTCTGACAAACCATTTTCTTGTGGTATTCTTGGCACTGTCTTCTCTCTGCGAATTCCATGCTCTGAACAGTACCTATAAAACTCTTTGCTAAAATATTCACCTCCATTGTCTCATTCGAGAAACTTTAATTTCTTTCTTATCTCAATCTCAACCAAATCTTTCCATTTCTTGAAAGTATCAAATACATCTAATTTATTCTTAATACAATAAATCCAAGTATTTCTAGTTGCATCATTAATAAAAGTAACATAATAACGAGAGCCACCGAGAGATGATACCTGAGCAAGTCCCCATACATCTGTATGCACAAGCTCTAATTTTTTGCTCTTCTTTTCTTTCCCAACTCTAAGAAATCTGACTTTCTTCTATTTTCCATAAATGCAATTCTCACAGAAGTCCAAATCAACATTCTTCAAACCCAGCAACAAATTCCTTGAGTGAAGAATCTTCATCCTCTTTTCACTCATGTTTCCAAGCCTATGATGCCATAATGTTGCATCTGCTCCTTTGGAAGTTAAAGCATTAACAGAGTTAGAAATACCATTGCATAAATACAATGTACCAACCTTTTCACCTTTTGCTATTACCAGGGCTCCTTTGGTAACCTTCCAAGCTTTATCTGTGAAAGTTGTCACACAACCTTCACCGCCTAACTTCCCTATTGAAATCAGATTTTTCTTTAGATCTGGAACATGCCTTACCTCCTTTAGTAGCCATTGGTTTCCATTCTGTTGTTTTACAAGAACCTTACCCATTCCAACAATTTTACAGGGTTTATCATCACCCAAACGAACTTGTCCAAAATCTCCTTGAATATAGTCATGAAAGTATTTCTTATCAAGTGTGGCATGGAATGAGGCCCCTGAATCTACCACCCAGGAATCAGTAATATTTTTGAAAGAAAGAATCAAAGCATCTTGTAACACCTCACCTATCACATTTGCTTCATGATTGTTTTCTTGCTGTGCATCTCCTTCTTTTCCCTTTCGAGATCTACAGTCTCTCTTTAAATTTCCTTTCTTTCTGCATTTCCAGCACACTATCCCCAATCTAGACTTGGATCTACCTTTCCTTGATTTATTGCGATATCCTGAGCTCTTTCCTCTTTCCGTTTTTCTTCCCCTAGACTCTGCACTCAAAACATTACCCGATGTCTCACCAGAGCTTTTCTGTCGCATTTCCTCGCTAAGGATAGCACCGACAACATCATCAAACTTTAAAGTACTAGATCCAGAAACAGAGTTACTAATGGCCATTACTAAACCATTCCAACTTTCTAGTAATGAGCACAATAATAACAGAGCTCTAACTTCATCATCAAAGTTTACCCCTACAGAACATAACCGACTTGTAACAGTATTAAAATCATTTAAATGGTCTACAACAGATCCACCTTATGACATCTTCATATTAAATAACCGTTTCATAAGAAATACCTTGTTTGAGGCCGAGGGTTTTTCATATAGTTTCTCCAACGCCTTAATCAAACCCTTTGTCATTGTTTCCTTTGAAATGTTGAATGCGACCAACGCTGCGAGGCACAACCGTACTGTTCTAAGTGCCTTTCTATTGAGAAGGTTCCATTCTTCATCTGTCATTCCTGTCGACATCTTTTTTTTTCTGCCCAATGGTAGGTACAGATCTTTCTGATATAGATAATATTCCATTTGCTTCTTCCACAGCGAGAAGTTTTGGCCGTTAAATTTCTCGGCCCTAAAATTACCATCTTTCACCATTGCTCCCACTCGAACGAGGAACCCTTCCTTCTTGTGAGTTTATCATCCAAATAGACCTTAGGCTCTGATACCAGTTGTTAGAAAATTATATATTATGTAGCAATGGAACACATAAAATATTACAGAGATATAAACACAGAAAACGCATAAAACAAGAGAGACATAGATATACATGGTTCACCTAGTTTGGGCTACGTCCACCCCGAACAGCCAGTCCTTCCTTTCTATTATCTAGCAAAACGAAGAGACACAACCTACAGTAGATCTGCTCTAATATCCTCTGTTTTCTCTCACAGTCTCACATCACTGCTTCTCGCTCGGAGAATACACATATATTACACAAACTCAATACAATGCCCTCATACAAAGAGAGGGGTTGCCTTCTAGGGCAAAAAGCCCTAAACTAAACATAAGTTCTACCGTCAGACCATCTGCCTAATGAACGACCCAGATTGACTAGAAATTACTATGCTTTTACAAGGCAATTTTACATCTATTTTTAGCTTTGGGGGCGCTGCCCCCGAAACCCCCCACCAGGGGGGGGCTCCCAAAATGTCGCAATCACTCCCCCTGACCCCCCCTGTAGTGAATGTTTTATGAGCGACGTTGCCACCCCATTTCGAACTGGGGTCCAATGTGGCGATACCTTTGAATACATAAGATAATCAGGCTCCACACCCAACAAAAATAAGTCTGCAGTCCATAGGCATAACATAGGGAGCCTAGATCACCCAAAGTATATAAATCTGTCCACCCACTTGTCTACTACCCAAATTTCTAAATATTGCACCCTAATGAAGCAATTTGTCGATGTCTTTGCTTGGGAATACAATGAACTTAAGACTTATGACAAAAACATCATTCAGCATAAGATCCCACTGGAGAAAGACACCATTCCTTTCAAGCAAAAGCTGAGACCCATAAAACCTCACTACTCCCTTTGATTGAAAAGGAAATTAAGAAATTGTTGGCTACCAAGATCATAGTTCCCCTAAGGTATTTGAAGTGGGTAGCCAACCTGGTAGTCGTGAGGAAGAAAAGTGGGGAAATCAGGCTGTGTGTTGACTTCAGGAACTTGAACAAATTCTCTAAGAAAGACAACTATCCCCTACCTAAGATGGAACATTTGCTGCAAAGGGTTTCAGGGGCTAGAGTCATGTCTTTCTTGGATGGGTTTTCAGGGTATAACCAAGTTGTTGTACATCCAGAGGACCAAGAAAAGACTTCCTTCACCACTCCTTGGGGCACTTTTATGTACTCCAAGATTCCCTTTGGACTGATGAATGTTGGGGCCACCTTTCAGAGGGCCATGGATATAGATTTTGTAGGAGAGAAGGACAAGTTTGTCCTAGTTTACCTGGATGATATAACAGTTTACTCCAGCAGTCATCAGGATCATTTGCAGCATTTGAAGAAAGTGTTTCTGAAGTGCAGAAGGTTTGGGATTTCAGTAAATCCTAAGAAGTCACAATTCACTTTAGAAGAAGGCAAGATTTTAGGACACATTGTTTCTGCTATAGGTGTCAAGATCGACCCAGAAAGAGTTCAAGCAATACAGACATTGTCCATCCCAAGATCGAAAAAAGACATTCAATCTTTTATGGGAAAGATTAACTTTGTGAGGAGGTTCATTCCAAATTTTACAGAACTAGTAAACACATCACCTCCATGTTAAAGAAGGGGTCAGAGATGAAATGGACAGAGGCTGCAAGGAGATCTTTTGAAGCCATCAAAAAATCTATCATGGAAGCTCCCACCTTAGTCAGCGCAGACTATAACAAGGAGATCCATATCTTCTCTTTTTCTTCCTATGACACCCTCATAGTAGTCTTGTTGCAGAAGGATGATGAAGATACAGAGCACCCAGTGGCCTTTTTCAGCAAAACTTTAAGGGATGCTGAATTAAGATATGACATTATTGAAAAATAGGCTTATGCTCTTATTAAGTCTTTAAAGGCATTCTGAATCTACATTCTGCACTCCAAGGTGATTGCCTATGTACCTTCAACTTCAGTAAAGGATATCTTAACGTAGCCAGATGTTGATGGAAGAAGGGCCAAATGGATTGCAAAACTCATAGAGTTCAGCATAGAGGTAAAGCCCACCAAGCTTATCAAAGGCCAGGGCCTGGCTAAGCTTATGGCTGAGGAAAATTGTAGTTTGCTGGACATAAATTGCATAGGTGCAGATTCAGAGGTTGAACAAACAGAGGAGGCAACAGAGGAACGAAAGCAGAACCAGTCACTAGCTGAGAATTTGGATTCTTGTGACTGGTATTCTAGGATAGTTCATTTCCTGTTGAAGCTAGAAGTCCCTGGGTGCATCCCATTTGAGGATTCCTGTTGAAGCCAGAACCATCAAGCTCAGAGCAGCCAAGTTTTGTATTAATAAGAACCTGCTTTATTAGAGGGACCCATCCGGAATCCTCTTAAGATTCCTAGACAAAGAGCAATTTGTGGAAGTCATGCACCAATTTCATTCTATCATCTGTGGAGGACATCATTATTGGAAAACCACAGCCCACAAGATCCTAAGGGCTAGGTATTATTGCCTACTTTATTCTCTGATGTTTTTTCATTTGTGAAGTCTTGTGACAAATGCCAGAGGTTTGCAGGAAGACAGCAGCTGAAATATTTACCCCTGAAACCAATACACACTAATGGTCCTTTCCAGCAGCGGGGTTTGGATTTCATAGGGGAGATTAATCCACATTCCAATGGCCATCATAGATGGATTTTATTAGCCACTGATTATTTTACCAAATGGATTGAGGCCATCCCCACTAAGAAAGCTGATCACCAGGTTGTCATGAAATTCTTGATAGAAAACATTTTCACCAGGTTTGGTTGCCCAACCAAATTGGTTACAGACAATGCAACAGATTTTAGGGAAAAAGAATTGGTGGACATGTGTGACTCAATGGGAATTAAGCTAGTACATTTCACCTCATATTATCCTCAAGGTAATGGCCTAGCAGAATCATCCAATAAAAGCCTAGTAAGGATAATCAAAAAGCTACTGGAAGACAACAAGCGGAGCTAGGATTCCAAACTGAAGTTTGCATTGTGGGCTGACAGGGTTACCACCAAGAAGTCCACAGGGAATTCTCCATTCAAGCTGGTATATGGCACTGAGGTTGTTTTCCCAATCCAATTGATCCTCCCTGTGGCCAAATTCTTGCAAGAAGAGCAGAACGAGGAAAGTGACATAGCAAGGAGGATGAGTGACATGGCTAAAGTTCATCAGATCAGAGATCAACTTATTGAGAGGTTTGCAATACATCAAAGAAAAATCAAGGAATCTTTTGACATAAACAAAAATATGGACAATTTTCAGGTTGGTGACTGGGTCCTCAAATGGGATGCACTGAAGGAAAAGAAAGGCAATCATGGTAAATTTGATGCTCTATGGATAGGACCATTTGTCATCTCTCAGGTCCAGGAAAACAATACTTTCATGCTGCAAATTTTGGATGGAGAAACTATTTTCGATGGCCCAGTCAATGGGCACTTATTGAAAGCTTATTTTGTTTAAGGCTTTCAGGCCTCAGTATTGTAAATATGTTATTTTTAAAGTTTTAGTGTAGGCTTAGATAAACTCCATGCCCAATGGAATACTAGGCAATATTTTTGATCTTGTTTCTTATGTAAAAGGTAGTGTTCTATGGTTTTTGAAACCTCACAGGGAAGCTTTCATCCCCAGAAGGAGCCAGTGTTAGCCCTGAGGTGTAATGCTGACTTTTTGAAGGTCAACAGGAAAATTCGGTTTGCTTTGCTGTTTGAAAAAGGGGTCCCACACGGGCCATTTCCTACTCCTTACCTTAATCTGCTCCCACTTTACCCTTTCTCTCTCCTAACTTAACCTTCGCGCCCCGACAAATTCCTCTTTGGCCTTTGCCCCAAGCACAATAGCCAAAATCCCCATAAAACCTCACCCATATGCCACATTTCCCAAAGACATCTCGTACCTTCACCGCATCTTCGCCTTTAATCTTTCCTCGCCAATCCAACGGTCCACGTCCCATTTGATACACCAACTTGTCTGACACTCCTTCACCGTTAGATCAGCCCCACTAGATCTAATGACTATTGCCCATATCACACGGACAACAAGCACGAAAAGTACTCGCCCGATGAGGGCAGTTTTCTCTCCCCTCCGCTGCTACGTGTCATCCACTGAGTGGCATCGGGCGAGTTTTGACACTTCCCACTTACCACCCAAGACCCTTCCGATAAAAACCATAACCACTCAAATCAAACCACCCCGCACGTTACCAGTCGCGCATCTCCGCCGCCTGATAACCGTCCGATCCGCCTGCCTAAAGATCCAAGCCCTGGACATATTCTGCTCACATCATGACCGCTAGCCTCAAAAAACGATCTCTGCCACACATCTCCCTTGATTCGATGGCCACCATTCACGATCACTCACCACTGTTCATCTGCCCATGCACTCCATACCCCACGTCCTGTCTGTTACGCAAAGAAGAAGATGGCTGACTCTGTCAGTCTGGTGACAGTCCGACCATGAAACTAAATTAAAAGAGGAGCATGGATGGAGGAGAAAATGACACAGCATGACTCAACAACTAAATTAAACAATCATGGAACTCCACTGCCATGATCAATCTGACCACCTAAAGGACAACACGATACCAGAACTGATCAGGTTTTTGTAGTGGAGAAAGAAACTACATTCAAAGACGTTATCAGACAGTTAATGGTAGTTGGTGGTCAATTAAGACCCCTCCATCTCTAAATGGCTAAGGGCCGTTGTAATGATAGATTATAAATAGTTGGAAGAAAGATGTAATCAAGGTTGAAAACTGTGTTTCGGTTCAACTTCTGGAGACTGTATATATTCTGTAACTTGCAGCGTCTCATCTCCATTTTCAGCAATGAAAGCTTCTTTTGTTATTAATTGCTCAATGCCCATTTCTCTTCTGTTCTAGGCTTGTGCCTGAAATGTTGTGTTCATGATTTCTTCTAAACATAATGCTAGATAACTTTCATCTTATCTCTGCATTGACAGATTAGATTTGCAAGTTTCTTTACTAGTTGCAGCTAGCCATCATACATTCTATATGCATCTGCTGGTGTGGTTAGTATTCTTTGTTTATTCACCGAATTCCCAAATTGTTGAGCATTGGTGGTCTAAAGCCTTGTAGTCTGAGGGTGTTCATGCATGTCTAGAGTGAAAACAGAGTAGAAGTGGTTATCTGGCTTGAACCAAACCATCACCCATCCCAATAAGTTCCTAGAACCATATTGAAGATTATATGTTACCAGGCATCTCCGAGCTACAACCTAGGAGAGTTTCCTGGAGCCCTAACAGTCACCATAAGGTGCATTCACATCATCACAGATGACCAATATTGGCATCAACTCACCACTTCACCATCACAAGCATGTTAAAAGAGTTGGTCTCATCTTAGCGGACCAAGCGTTAGTGATGTCTTCCAAGGCTTGCTCAAGCCATGTTGTCTCACAGGAGTACATGTGCATTGTAATGTTGAGTCATGTCAAGTGTAAGTCAAGCGTCAATAGTTGGATGTAACAGTCATAGAGTAGGTGAAGAGTCATGAGGGTTGTTGAACTCTCACAAAGGGGAATGTCAAGGTTCACCCCACCCTTTGTTATAAATAGCCCCTCATAACTCCTTGTAAGGGATTTTGGTCAGCCAAGCTTCTATTAAGACTACCTTGAACAAAGCTTGGACAATATTGTAATGTGCCTTGGCTTCTCCACTGCACGGAGCTAGTACATCTCTTTGGAGGAGCAAGCGGATGTGGCTATAATGTTTCACTAATGGGGCTACAGGTTTACATGGATTTATTGTATGATTAGAACTTACACTTTTTATATAATAAGAGCCAACACATTTTCATGCATATGTTGTTATTGTAGTTGGACTGCTCCAGTTGCCTTAATGATATATGTTGTTTAACTTATGTATTTGTGTATGAACTAATTCGTATGCAATTATATGAATCTTGTTGCAAATGTGTTGTATATGTTATTAATGTTGTCCCATCCATGTTGTCTGATCTGCCAGACACGAGATAGACCTTTCACACGAACCTTGTTGTAACAACTGTTGCACTCATTCATACCGATCCGTGAGTGTTGTATGCGTTATCTTACCTTGTATGTTGTGACTACCGCATCCAAGTGGACTGCTCCACCAGAAGCTGTGTATGTCCTTTTGTGTTGTGTGTTCCTAACCGAGTTGGGACTGATCCCTTTCAACCTGGAACTCACCTTCACCCTTATCTCCCCCCTTATGTTTTAGAACCCCTCATACAACTTCCTTGACTCACTACAGCAATCACACCCTTGCTACTGACAGAGTTATCTTACTTTCCTCTATGCGACATCACGGTCAAGGCATTACTGTATGACCCACTACTGGGACTCCTACACCAAACGGTCTAAGGTCTAATTGGGACTTCTTACCGAGGAGATCCCCTTGACATGTTGGCGGGTCGAGTACTGTCAACATTTTTTCCGTTAGAAAGAGGGCCTGATGAAAAGATGTGTCCTCTAATCCAGTTTTGAACCTTTACATATCTTTCATGGAGTCTTGCACTCTTCTTCCCCTACGGTGTTTTTCCAATTGTGAAGATGTCTCCATCTCGGGGAAGCTTTTCAATCTCTTGTCCACTTTCACATGTGATGGTGAAGGTGAAGTGGCATGACCTGAGCACTTACATAACTTTATTTCCATGATTCATGAGGAAGATGAGTTTTCTGACGAATAGGCAAGTTTGCTACTTGCATACATGGTTCATGAATCTCCATTTCGTTGGGTGCTCAGCCTACTGGCTGACACCATGCACTCTTTAGAGCACTTCTATGATCTTATTGAAGAAACGTTCTATCATTTTGATCCAGACCATCTTGACCAGAAACTGTTACAACAATGGAGGGCTCCACATGAATCATTTATTGATTTTTGGCAATTCTTTTGTGACTTGCAGTTTGAAGCTCCGAAGAGCCAGATAAATTTTCTTATCTCTAGGACTGGTTTGAGTATTGTTGTTGGCTTGTGGGGACTTGACCTAGGTTCAACATTAGTTAGCCAAACAAATCCCTACACTATTGGCCCTTTCGACATCAGCCCGCGAAGCGAGCACTGAAGTCTCACTCGAAGAAGTATGGGGGGATGCTAGAACCAAGTTTCCGTACCCTTGAGATGGTTGTGATGTCAGGTTATCCTGGCTATGCCTACCTACGTGCAGGTTGCTTAGTCCTCTGTTCCATCCTTCAGTACCTTCGTGAAAGGATACAATCGACTTTCGCGCAGCCCTAACCAGGGGTTGATATACTTTCGTGTTGCTAGGGCAGTGAGCTGTGATATCTCCCAAACTACGCTAAGTATCTTACTTGTCTTATTAACAGATCTTAGTTATCTTCGTGTAAACAAATGTTCTTACTTGCGTTACTTAACCAACACAATCACATATATTTGCGCATCATATAAGAATTATAAGTGAAGTTCATTCCCAACATAACTAGATGCATAAACAGGAAATAAAGAGGCAGAAATTGTAGAATACTTCTCTTTATTGATAATTCTGAACAATTACAAAGTCGACCTGCCCTACACACTCAACTGCAGGGGTTCGCCCACTCAGCTGCGGCCTTCTAGGCCTCTGCGCACTCAGCTGCAGAGACTCTACCTACACTACGACCCAAAACTTAGACTTTTGCTTAGAGTTATCACTTTCTTACATGTTCAATCTTATCCCTCTTTTAAAATACTTAGAGCTTAGCTCTATTTATACAATCCCATGGTTTGCGGACCATGGGTAGATCTTCTATAGCCGACATTACATTTCCAAAATAAGGGTGGACAACCCTATGACTCTTTAACATCTACATGCTCCGCGACCATAGAATGCAGAGTCATTACACTTGGATTTACAAAATTTGACCAAAATATGGGCTTTAAGCACCAATACTGCCCTTGGGGCATCTCGCGCCCAGCAGGCTCCCAACAGAAACATCGTGACTCACCCTTGAGTCACTCTGCAGGTGTGGAGATCTTAGTGCAAAGACCTCCCAACTCCATTTGGGTCGCCGCAACCTCGGCAGCGCACTAAGTGGCCACCTGCTGAACTTCTTCCACTCGCTACTCGGTGACTGCTGTTGAATTGTTGCCCTAAATCTTCTACTGAGCTGCCTACAGTTGCACGAGGTTTCCTTCAATGGAGGCTGTGATCGCATAAGCCTCATCTATCCATGGTTGTAGGTGTTCTTTTAAGACCACTTATTTATGTCGAGCAACATCCACCTGTTCCTTGAGCATCTTTGCCTCCTGCATCCGTGTGAGCCTCTGTGTGAGGGAAACTGTCTGTGCAGTCCCTTTGACCTCGTCATATTTTTGTTGTAGCTCATGTGCCTCTATCTCCAGGCGCTCTACATTTGGGTCCTCCTGCAAGGTGGTTAGGACCTTTCATGAATGTTCAAAAAGCTGCATGTAGTCTGCCACTGCACTGTCAACCGCCACTACTACTATTGTAATAGCGGTGGTACGTTATTCCCTGACTTCCAATGGAGTTAAAGGCTGAGCACTCAATTGCAATTCAGCGATTTGTAGGTTTAGCTCCAACTGAACCCGAGCCATCTCTACTCGAGCGTCACGTACCCCTGTGGCCAACTTTTATAAGCGCGCCTCTACTGGTTCTTCTGCCTGAATGTCCAACTCTAGGACCATTTGGCAAGCTTCCTCCACTACCTATATTATTTTCTTATTCTGCTCCACTGCCTCATTACATTGCAGGGCCAACTTCTTGATGTTGATGCACTGCTCGCTCATCACCTGCAGAGCACGACTCTCTCAGGCCCTGAGTTCTACAGTGACTCCATCCTGCAAGAGGTAGAACGTCTCTCGAGGGAGTGTGGCCATATTCAATCCTACCCCTTTCAAGCTACTGACTGTGGGCCTGTCGGCCTCATTCTCTATAGTAAGTGCCCCGTCTGGTAGCACTATCGTGTTGGTCACCCTTGTGCGCAACATCTCCTTGGTAGCTAAAGTGCCGATCGCGAGGTTGGTGGACACCGTGCCAACCTGTGGAGTGCGGACCTACAACTCCTGCAACTTTGTCCAGAGAGTCCCCAATACAAACTACTACTACTCTTCGAATTGTTGGAGGGCCCCCATGGTGACATCCCTCACCGTTTCTCTGATATCATGCAAATCCCCCTCAGTGAGGGTGATTGGGTCGAAGGATGTCTTTGATAAGTTGGGTTTCTTTCATGGCACTGCCTGCTCTCACAGTTGTGGACGCTTGAGTTGGGTGGACGTTCTCTGTGGGTCTGAGCCACCTTGTTCTATCTCTATTTTTGCCTCAGTTCTAGGCGAAGGTGACTTCTCTCCTTCGTGCTATTCTCCTCATGTTTTTTGTTCTTCCGCCAATTTTGTGGCATCACGCGCTGCCTGGGCCTTTACCTCTACTTCCTCTTTCCTACGCTTCTTCGCCAGCTACGCCATTTGGAGCTTTGTTTCTTCCTTCTTGTACTGCTTGGTGGACTTGTTTGTTTCCACTACGGAGTCAGTTGGAGTGAGCCACTTTGGTAGCCAAGACTCGAGGACTATGAAAATTACATCATAAGTTGCTAGATATGGTAGGTTATGCCATGTCTTTTTAGGGTCCTTCCGCGCCCTGATAAAGACACGATGGAAATTCGCTTTGAGCTCCACAAAGCTCTGCAAACTGGTGTACACCATGGGTGAAAACCATGGCTTCAATTGATCCCCATCTGAATACTCATCTCCATAAAGATTCAAAATATCTTGCTTTCTTTTATTCGCTGCACATCCTTGGTTGCCCACAGTGAAGTGTACTTCGCTGCCTCTGGAAGGTCTGACGTGACCAAAGGGAATTGGCTATCTTCGGGCAGCTCCCATGCCACCAGTACAATCAACAACAGGAGCCACGCATAGTGAAATGGCTTGCCCTGCTCCTGTGCCTCGTGACAGTTCGCAAGGAACTCGCCACATAGTAATTCGCCCAATTGAACTAGACTCCTTTAGCACATTGGCCCGCCAGTGCAATCACAGGCGCAAGCACCTCATCTGTGCAACACTTCCGCATCACTTTCCCTGATAGTATTTGTGTTGCGACCTTGATTGCAGGGTTGTTAATGCTAGAGCTGACATATCCTCACTTCTTCTCCTCCAACTTGAACTTCTTCTTAATCGCTTCTGCGAGGGCCAACTTGCCACCTTTTCCTTCTGATATATTGGCTGAATCCTCCCCTGAGTAAGGCAGTCGTGTGATCTGATGAATCAAGTGGTTTGTGATGGGAATGGGCTCCTCCAGCCATAAACACCCATCATGCACCAAGCAGAGCAGCTGCCTAATGATGAAGACTGTCACTGGGCCATGGTGATAATGCAGCACTGAGAGCAGGTTTAGCAACCCAGCTTTCTCTACACCCTTGAGCCATGTGCACGGCTCCAATTCAATCATTCCAACCGTCATGTCAATTCGTCGACGCATTAGCTGCTCAGTCGCTAAATGCGAGAATTTCTCATGATCCACAAGGTCCCAATCTTCAAACTTTAGGATAGGAACCTGCCCTAAGTGCGGTCCCTCAAAAACAATATCATCTGGGAGAAACAAAGTTTGCAGGGAGCTCTTGCTCTCGTCTATGTCCTTCGGCACCTTGGCTTTGCCCTTGCGTAGAGGAACATATTCTGGTAACCGGGTAATAGGGTCCACACCCTAGGTTTCAACTTCCATTTCCACGTCCTCCTCATCCACCAGGATTTCTTCAAATTCTTCCTTGTCGGCCTCCAGATTAATGGCCTTCCCCTTTTCCTGCAAGGTGAGCTTGGTCCTCTATGGGTTTCTTGGTGAGACGCACACCGGGATCATAGCCTGCTTATCCTTCTTAGGTCTCAATGTTCTGGGTGATTTAGGGACCTCAACTATTACTCCAGTGCTCTCTGGGGCTTCTACTACCGCAATTTCCTATGTGGCTTCCTCGAGCGTCGACATCATTCTAGTCAGGAGGTCCTACATCTCCTTCGACAATCTCTCAAACACTGAACTTGCTCTCAAAGCCTCGAAATTTGAAAGGTACATACATAGCTAAAAGCACAACAACTAAATTTTTAAAATGCCAAGTGCTTTTTTTGGAAAACCACTTGTAATTTATAGGGCTTTTTGAATTCAAATTCGACCGTTCCCCCCACATTCGGTCCATTAATGCTAGATTGGCAGTAGATTAAATGCCTACCGCCCGCTCCATTTGGCCTCAAACCGACCATCAAATCATGAATAGTGACTTTAATGGTCACTTTCCGGTGGACCTGTGTGCTAGCGCAACTGTCTTTTCACAGTTGCGAACCCTGTGACACTTCGCTCCTTCGTGTAGTCCTAACATCGTACAGCTCCCCAACTTGGGCAGTGTAGTTTATAGTCCCGCGCCTCCTTTCAGCTGCCTAGAGCACTAAGACTGTGCTTCTATTGCCTAGTCAGATGGCCGGGCCACCTATGTATGGCTTCAATCGACTGCCATTCACCTTTCCTAGGAAGTGATCTCCATTCAACTTAACCAACTGGACCATGCCACTGTCGGTAATCTCTTTAATAACATACAACCCTAACCAGTGCATCCTGAATTTTCCAGGGAATTTATCGAACTTACTATCATACAACAAAACCAAATCATTTACCTTTAATGTGCGCAACTTGATGTGTCAATTGTGCCATGCTTTTTCATGCTGCTTTTGGACCTACTGGTGAAATCTAGCCAAAAATCGCTCTTCTTCAAGCTCATCCAATTGCGTGAGCCTCTCTTCCAGGGCTCTGCGATCCCTCATACCTGTGAGCGCTGCTATGCGCAGACTAGGCATGATGTATTTTATAGGCATCATCACTTTAACCCCGTATACTAGCCCAAATGGTGTCTGTCCTGTTAACTTCTTGCATGTCATCTGATAAGCCCATAATACTGCAGGTATGCGTAGGTCCCAATCACTTCGTTGAGCATTGCATACCTTGGTCAGCGTGGTTTCGAGCACTTTGTTGAATGCCTCCACTGTCTCGTTAGCCTGTGGGTGATAAGGTGTGCTCTTCTGGTGATACACATAAAATTCCTCTGTTAGTGTTCTAATCGTCTCATTCAGGAAGTGTGTACCTTGATCGCTCATCAAGATCTTTGAACATCCAAATCGCGTCAGTATATGCTCAAATAGAAACTTCGTGGAAATCACTCCCATGCAATTATTCACCGGTTGTGCTTCTGCCCAACGATTCAAGTACTCCATTGCAGTGATAATGTACCTCACGCCTATCTTTCGTTAGGGCTGAACAGGTCTTACAAAATATATTTCCCACTCTTTGAAGGGTTGCAATGTTATTTGTGGATTCAAAGGCATTTCATTCCTTCATGATGGCCTGCCTGTTCTTTGACATACATCGCACGCCTTACAATATGCTTTTGAATCTTGATGAAGGGTTGGCCACCACAACCCTGAGCAGAGAATCTTCTGCGTGGTTGCTCTCCTTGCATAATTTCCTCCTGCAGCGCCCCCATAAGCATCTGTGAGGATGCTGCTTCGTTCAAACTCAGGTACATAATTTTGCAGTATCTCATCAGTCCCCATCTTGTATAGATGCCCAGCAATGACAGAGAAATCTGCTGCGTGCACCACTAATTCCTTCTTTCGCTGGACAAAGTATGCTTCCGGCATAGTTCCTGTTGTGAGGAAGTGTATTATATCCTCAAAATGTCCATCCATGATGTGCACAATAAAGAGTTGTGTGTCGGGTAATCCTTCCTCCAAATTAGTAGATTCCTCCCTTGTTTCAATGTGCGACAGATGGTCTGGTCCCATGTTCAATCGTCCAGGCTTCACAAAAACTTGAAAATCGTACTCTTAGAACAATAAGAGACATCTGCAGATTCACCCTCCCAACACAAGCTTATTAACCAGGTACTTCAACGCGGAGTGATCCGTATACATCTTAAAGTGGCCTCCTAGCAAGTAGTTTGGATACTTCTGGAGCGCATACACCATAGCTAGCACTTCTCACTTAGTGGTAGAATAGTTCTTCTCTACTTTGGCCAACTATGTGCATGAATCATCCTACCCATCATACTCGTCTATCAGTTGCATCTTATGCTTCCCAAATCATGTTCTCATCATCCTCCTACATTCGTGCCAATCATCAAAGATTCCTTTGTGTGTACCCCACCATCTGGCAGGCGTAGCGCGTAGTACCCAGTTCAAGGCTTGGAAGCGTTGCTTTTCCGAAATCTCCCTTTCAAATGCATCCAAAAAGGTATCTACCTCATTTAGACCATCATAAGTAGGCAAATTTCTTACTTTTGACGACACATAGCGTAGCGACCAGGTCATCATGTTGCAATTCAACGTAGTTACTTCGTGTAACTGATTCTGCCAGTGTTCTATTTCTTCGTCGAAATCCGAAGTGCAGGAACTCTCACGATCCCACGTAATTCATCCATCTGTGGTGGGATTCACCCAATCTTGGTCTCGCACTATTATCTTATAGATGTAGTCTAGATCATCATCACTTTCATAGTCATGGACTAGTTCTGTATAGCGTGATCCTTAAGAAGGATCCATGGGTATTATTACGTGGATTGATTTCTTCTCAAAGATCATCTTTCGCTTCTTCAGATTGATTACCCATTCATATCAATAGCCCAGTCAATTCCCAGGAGTGTAGGGTACGGATTGTTGTCATCAACAATCTCTATTACTTCAAAATCTGCCAGCGCGTTTGCTCCCTCAATATCCACGGTCACTCCCTGCAATGCCCCATGGGTATAATTTTTTGCTGATTCACCATCCTTAGCTAAATCGAAGACCATTGCAGCGCAGGTCACCCCATTCACTCCCAAGTCTACTTTGGTAGGACATTTGCATCTGACCCTAGGTCCAAAATGACCTGATCCATTTCATACTCTCCTATTTGTGTGGTCAGTCTCGTCTCCTGTCTCGTCCTCGTTTTATGCTTGCCAATCTTTCTACACGTGGTTCACCTGGCGCAGTTCCAACGTAACTATTGATTAGTTCTTGTAGCCCTTTTACAACCTTACTAACGCGTAGTAACTTCATACAGGTTTCTAGGAAAGTTGTGACCATAGAGGGGTCCATTTCCGGCTCCTGAAGTGGAGGCCTCAACGAAGCTCGTCTTAGCTTCCATGAATGCTTCACGAGCGTGCTCCAAATCTAACTCAACTTCTTTCGCCGGGGCTTTGCGAACCCATGTACTGTCTTCTGGATGTTTCCTCTTGTCATCTCCCTTTGCGATTCCACTCTGGAGCACTATATTTACATTCAGATCTTCCTCACATAACTCAGACCTCATCATCTACATGTTCTAATTCGGGGAGGCAGTAGCGCCCCTTTGTCACGTATGCTAGCTGTCAACGTAGGACAACCTTGTGTTTCATGATCAAACAACGTGCAATACTTGTACGATGGGCATGTTGGATTAGTGCAATCACGGGCATAGTGTCCTGGTCCTCCACAATTGTAGCAAATCAACTGTCTGCGACCTCTACCAGGTCCTCCTCCACCTCGGCCTCATCCGCGCCCCTGAAATCTTGTTTGCGCCATCCCTGCATTATGGTCAAGGGGTCGCGTTTCGACCCGAACCCTATAGAAGGGAATTTTGTTCATCATCAATTCGTAGCTCCTGCTAGTACGCTCATCATGTCCTACCGACCTACAAAATTTGCAGAACAACTATTGCAGTGTTTTCACATACCTCTGTAGCAAGTGACAGTTATCCGTGGTATGTTTTCCAACTACCTGACAGATAGCACACCATAAGGCAGGCACCATGCTGGGTCCTGCTTGAGCTTCTGGCCTTAAAGGCATCGGTCCTCCTCCTACAAGGTAATTTTTAAAGACTGGGCAGTGGTCTTTGTCATGACCCTGAATATTGCATCTCAAACACCATACCTCTTCGCGTACCTCTGGCCGAACCGTCCTATCCTGCTTCAAGCTTTGCATATCAAGGTCCAAATTCTTCAGTTGCACGTGGATCTACTGAACTCCTAGATTAAGATCTTGCGTTGGAGTCTCATGTAGTCTCATGGCAATCTCCAAGGCCTCTGCCTGAGTTGTTATCTTCTACTGCGACAGCGCTCCTTAAGTGTGGTAGTAGCAAAGCCACAAACCACTCGCGATCCTGTCCATCTATCAAATTTATGCTGGCTTCGCGAATTGTACATTTCAACCTCTGATCCAGTTCCCAAGGCATCTCGCCTAGTTGCATCGCGATCTCTTTGAATCCCACAATCGACTGCGCTTCAGATTTAGGCCTACTAAATTCCCTATTTAGTGCTGCTTGGATGTTCGCTACTTTAGCATTTGGGTTACCGTTGGAGTACTTAATATCCTAGGTCAACACACGATCCTACAGAGCACTAACCAGTGTCACTTTCTTTATATGGTCATCTGTAACACCTTGAGCTTCCCATACAACGAACCAGAATTGGTTCGGGTCCTCATTTCCCAAGCCTGTGAATAAAGGAAACTTCACTATGTTTGCCATACTGAATCGTGGTGGAGGTGGAGGTGGTACGGGTGAAGTTGGAGGTGATGGTGGTGAAGCTAGTGGTTGTGTGGGTAGAAGTGTTATTCATGAGAATCCTTGTTTTATCAACTAAATAGCACTTCGCAGAGAGACCTTCGTGATCCCTTCCTCATCCCCTTGTGGAGGTGAAATCAAGCGGCTATGCTCTGGGCCCTTATTTAGTTCGTTTCTGTAAAATCTTCCGCTTTGTGTATTCCTGAACATCAAGGTAGCTACATAACCCATTTTTCGCACAACAACATTTTAATCCAAGTATCCAAAGGTTTTACATACTTACGTCGCAGTTGTTTGAAAAAGCGTCACTCTTCCTCGCTATAGCTAACTGAGGTGTCGACCGCGAATTCAGTCACAAATCCTCCTATTATGTGATCGATCCAATGATCGACAATGCCGGCGATCTTATCCTCTGATGCTTCCAACCTTCGCACTAGCTCTAGGGACCACACAATAGGATCGTCAAGTTTCCACCTTCCTTAGCTATTTGCTAGCTTTGCGATCCACTCGTATAGCTCAGTAAGAAAGGAGGTGAAAAATATTTCGTGGATCTCCATATATAGGTACCTGTCTAGCCACTGTTCTTTCAATAGTCACAAGTTTCTCTTTTCTTGTGCCACGAACTTGTGGATCCTTCTGCCCAACCAGCCTTTGATTTTTTTCTTAGTTAGATTCTGGTGATAAGACATCACATATCTCTTATGCAGATTCCCGTCTCGGAAATGGAACCATTTGCTGGCTTGTGGGGGCCTAACCCAGGTTCAGTGTTAGTTGGCCAAACAAATCCCTACACTACTGGCCCTTTCGGCATCAGCCCACGAAGTGCGAACTGAAGTCTCACTCGAAGAAGTATGGGGGGATGCTGGAACCAAGTTTTTGCACCCTTGAGATGGTTGTGATGTCAGTTTATCCCGGCTATACCTACCTGCGCGCATGTTGCTTAGCACTCTGTTCCACCCTTCAGTACCTTCGTGAAAGGATACAAT
The DNA here is from genome assembly GCA_031772625.1 of Pinus tabuliformis. NCBI lineage: Eukaryota > Viridiplantae > Streptophyta > Pinopsida > Pinales > Pinaceae > Pinus > Pinus tabuliformis. The sequence continues at coordinate 480,155,823 of CM062809.1, read as the reverse complement.
CGGCTTTCGCACATCCCTAACCAGGTGCTGATATACTTTTGCGTTGTTAGGGTAGCGATCTGTGGTATCTCCCAAACTACACTAAGTATCTTACTTGTCTTATTATCAAATCTTAGTTATCTTCGCGTAAATAGATATTCTTACTTGCCTTACTTAACCAACACAATCACATATATTCACGCATCACATAAGCATTATAAGTGAAATTCATACCCAACATAACTAGATACATAAACAAGAAATAAAGATGCAGAAATTATAGAATACTTCTCTTTATTGATAATTCTGAACAATTGCAGAGTTGACCTGCCTTGTGCACTCAGCTGCAAGGGTCTGCACACTCAGTTTCGGTCTTCTAGGGCTCTGTGCACTCAGTTGCGGTCTTCTAGGCCTTTGCGCACTTAGCTACAGAGCCTCTACCTATGCTATGACCCAAAACTTAGACTTCTGCTTAGAGTTATCACTTTCTTACATGTTCGATCTTATCCCTCTTTTAAACTACTTAGATCTTAGCTCTATTTGTACAATCCCATGGTCTGCGGACCATGGGTATATCTTCTACAGCTGACATTACATTTCGAAAATAAGGGTAGACAACCCTATGACTCTTTAACATCTATGCACTTGGCGACCACAAAATGTAGAGTCATTACACTTGGATTTACAAAATTTGACCAAAATATGGGATTTAAGCCCCAAAACTTCCCTTGGGGGATCCCGCGTCGAACAATTGCCTTAAGAAATTTGCCCATCCCAAGAGAAATTTTGAAATCAATCCTCACTCAAAATTCTTCATTGATGGAGCTGCACAATCTCATGTGGATGCGGTCACTGTCTCGACTAACTGTCCTCCTTCCTCTCATTCAATAGTACCACCATTGCCTAGTGATGTTGAGGATCATGCTCACACACCTCTTCATCCTTTACACTCTCCCAACATCACTTCACTCAATTTTCACACAGATTTGGTTGTGAGTCCTTCAAGCTCTCATATGCATTCTTTTCTTTGACCTCCATCTTCGCACTTAGGTGTTACTCCAAATGATGATGTCTTGTGTTCTTCCATTCCAGACTCTTCAATTTTTGTGAACAAGGAACAACCCGTCGACGGAGTTGGTGTTGCACAACTGACATGTGTTGTCATTCATGAAGAGTATGAGTGGGAGTTTGAACATAACACTCAGCAAAGGATGACACCCTTTCGTCCAAGCCCCCTCTGTTCTTTCCTGACCTCCTTGGTGAACCTGTCATCCATGATTTTGCATGTGTGTCTTCATCGACAGATGCACCCATTGTTGATCACTCACGAGACTCACTAGATGTTAGTCCAACATTTGACAACAGAGAGGATAAGTTACTTATTGAAAATCCACTTGATCCTTCATTTTTCTTTTCCAGAAACATAGAGGATGAGTTTGTTCACTTTTCATCTACCCCTCTGTTCGATTTATCTGTTCATGAAGATGACGAAAAATTCATTGTTTTTTCTGATCGTGGCAGATGTGATCCATTTGCTTCCATTTTCTATCACGGTCATGAATCTATTACAATTGATCTTTCGAAGCCACCAGTGTATGATGATCTACCTGATGATGAAGTTGAGACACCCAAGACTATCGAGGAACTTCAGCCTAAGCTGATGGTTATGTCAGGTCCTCTCTCTCTTGGGGTTAGTCTCACTTCTGATCATGAAATTGTTCAATCACCCAAGGCTCCTCATCACTCATTTGTATGCATTGAAGATCCATCTCACTCACAGATCACACTTCCTCCACTCGAACTGCATGATCCCATTGCTCATGCATTGGAGGAGTCTTACATTGCAAGAACTTGTTCGCGACACAAGTTATCTTTGTTTCTTTCGTTTGCTTGCATGTCATAGTAAAGAGTGTGCTTATGCTTCAAATTGCACACAGTGTTACACAACACCATGGTAAGTCCACGGACTGCCCGTCATCCACATGCACTCACTTATGTCCTGTGGGCACTTTGAAACACAAAGTGTGGTTGTCTTCATTGTTATATATTTCTTGCTTTCTGGTTCACACAACCGAGTTGCTCACGGACCAAGCCTTCACCAACATGGGTTTACCAATGCATCACTGGCTGCATTGGAAGTATCACTTCATGTGATTAGGCCCATGCACCATTAGTGTAGAAGTAGGAGTAGTGTTTTCTTTCAATTGTGTGATTGCATTCTTGCTTGCTTACACGCTTTGTTTCCTGGTTTGTTTGCTTGCTTGTTTTCTTATTCACTTTGCTTTCACTTTCGCTTCTGCTTTTTCTTTGATTTGATGTTTGTTAGTTTTTTTTTTTTTCGTTCGTAGGTTAGTCTTGCATGAAACCATGTATGACTCTTGAAGCGAGCTGGGTAAAGTAAAATAGGGCTTGTACAACTATCACTTTTAGTCCATGATACGTCAAAGGAAAATATGTACTGTTCGAAGTGAACCTTGGTGAAAACACAACGCTTGTGTGCTAACTAGTGTCACCTTCTCTAGTTGGTTGTTTTTGGGTTAACCCTTTTCATCTCAGTGAAGTAGGGTAAGGTGAGGGGAAAAAACTTAACAAGAATGTTAGAGATACAATAAACTACTTCTTTGCTGGAACAACCTCTTTTGCTCTCAATAATTCGAGATCCCTCCTCTGCCTTTGAAATGAATAAGTGCTATGCATAGTGAAAATGAAAAAATGAAAAAGTCAAAAAATTCAAAATGAAAAATGAATAAGGTGAAAGAAGAGAAAGGCTTCCTGCGCAGGGAGGTGATGCAAGTAACTCCGCTGGGGTACTGACCAAGCTCGCTGATAGTGGAGCCATGCTTGTGTTCCTATGTGACTCCACTGGGGTATTGTTCAGGCCTACTGGCAATGGAGCAACACCAGAGATGAAACTAAGACTCTGACGACTATACTGCTTGTGCACCTATATACCCCTAAACCCCAATCAAAACAAATGTGTTGCCTTGGCTTGGAATGTGTGTCAATCGACCAAGGGTTTGGCATATTTTACATATTTCAATCAAGTTAGTGTGAAGCCAAGATGAGCTAAGAACTGAACAATACTTCCAGAGGTGTTAGACTTGATTTTCACAGAAAAGGTCCATTCAGAGAGCTGGAGTTCTACTAGTGTGTCACCAAGTGTTGTAGAAGCTACAACCATCCTCCAAAATTTTTCCTTGACCTCGTTTTGGAGCCTCCCTTCCAACATTCATAGCAGATTACCTTTCTTCGTTAAGTTCACAAGCTTTAGTTTCTTTTTTGCATGAAGGCAGGTTGTCAATCACAGCTTCATCCATTCCCCTCATAGGTTGTTCACCTAGACTTGGTCCAACTACAGGCTGAGCAGCTTCCCCTTGAAAATTACACATTTCTGGAGGGCAACCAGCCTTCCCTCCAGAAATTGTGCAATCCTCTCTACTAGCGTGCTGGGCTCTATGATTCCAGAATCCTTCTTGCCAACACTCCCAGTAGGATTTGCAAAAATTTCCCCAACAAGGATGCTTAGCCTAGAATTTGCACAAATTTGGGTAGCAGTCAGCTGCTTGGCCTAGAAATTGTGCAAATCTCCTGGGCAGTCAACCCAGCTCCCAGCCAGAAATGTGCATTTCCTTCAAGAAGTCGAACAACCTCTTACATGTGTAGCTGAGATGAATGGTTCCCTCCGAGACTGAGAAAAGTAGACTTGCATGCATAGGTTGCTTCTCTTAAGGCAGCATGCAAAGTCATCCCTTGTCTCATGGATCTATGTTTAGCAGCTAGAGGTTACATGCAAGGAGAAATTCAGTTACCTCCCACCAAGTGCCGCTTCCCCTAGATTTGTGGCATGGGTGTCACAACCTCGATTTTATCAAAACTCATCAACCAGACATTGCATAGCTCATTCTTCACATCAACCTTGTAGCTCTGACATCCCACATCACATCTAGGAGCAATCGACCCATTCAGCTCAGCTATTTGGGGGTAAGACTACTTCCCATGCCTTATGCTGCATTTCTGTCGCTTTTTGTGTTTTCGCTTGTTGGAGTATTGTTTTCTTGATTTCTTTGAGCGCTTACTATCATTTACATGTATACTAGCTTGTCCTAGTTTTGTTTTAGTTTTCATTTCTATCTTACTGATGTTGCGTGCATGAAATTGTTTTGCACAGATGTTCACCCAACCGACGAATTGCCTCACCCACATGCATTTTGATCTGTTTTTTGAATCTTTCATTCATGTTTTTCATGCAATGTCAATCACTTCTGCTATCACTTAGTGTCGCCATGAATTTACTATCTTAGTTTCTTTCAGTTTCCCGTCGGTGAGTCAGGCCAACCTTGGCTCGGACTCTACCTTCAGCAAGGCTGAATTGCGCAATCTGGGGAAGGAAGTCTCACCTTCCTCTCTAGATTTGCGCATTCTTGCCCAGCACTGGCCTCTAGGACTATTTTGCGCATTTCTGGAGGACAGTGGCTTCTTGGCCCGAGAAATTAAGCAAATTTGTCCCTAGGCCTGCAGTCCTTCTTAGCTGGAATTGCGCATTGCACAATCCCAGCAGTCAGCAACCAGACTAGATTGTGCATCGTGTAGTTCTAGTAGTCAGTCAGTCTCCCCGTAGCCCGTACTATGCCTTGTACAGTCTTGGCAGTTGGTATCACGACCTCCCGGCCAAAATTGTGCAACCTTCATGATCAGTCAAACATGTATGTTGCAAGTTAGTTCTCAAAGTTCATTTTGGTTTTCGACTAACAAATTGCTTGCCATGAGTGTTGCCATGTCCCCAGGTATTGCGGATTCTCATCTGCCTCTCAGTAGTGCAGGTACAATGGTTTCCAAGAGAGTAGAGTCGAAGACACCGTTCAGAGCACACCCAGAGATGCAGTCGATCAAGTATCTATGAGCTTGCCTACTCACGAGAAAATCAAGTAGTTCGTAGACAAGGACATCAAGAAGCATCATCACAATGAGAAACATCATGAACATCAGCTGATGGCAGCATACCGAATGCTGCACATGCAAGAGGAAGGTGTTGACAACATAGAAGCAGAACAAAGTTGCAAGATCAAGCAAATCCACTGATAATGAAAGAAACTTTGGAGAGTCAGGCTATGAGGTGACGGTGCAACCTAAAGGTCATGCAAAGACAGAGAATGGAATGAAGAAGGAGTTGCATGTGCCAAAGCAGCAACTCAAGGAAGAACATGAAGTTGCACAGACAGACGAATGAGTTGCAGTAGGATCAGGAACAATAGTGGGCGCAACATGCACTCACGGATGAAAATGCGCCCATACAAGTTAAAGTTCCATCCCAGCAGCTGACACATATTAGACATGGTGGGTGGTGTTGTTGATTGCATGCAAGGGATTCAACAACATGCATGTCATTGTGTGCATGCATGCAATCCAACCCATTTAGCACACTCACCAAGGCGAAGACAAGAAGCAAGTCCAACTGAAGTTGAACATGTACTTCGGCAAGTTGATGCGCATGACCACCAGCACACACTTGAAGATCAGCATGGACACTATGCATCAGTGTGTTTTCAGTTCATTCATACCCAAGAAGACCATGCGCATGTTAGCAGACAAGTTGGATGAAGGAGCCAAACCAATGCACCGGTTGCAACGGAGGCAAGATTTCGCTTTACAAAGATGTCACCATAAGGTGCATTCACACCATCATGGACGACCAAGCTTGGCATCATCTCACCACCTTCACCATCACAAGCCTGTCAAAAAAGTTAGTCTCATCATAATGGACCGAGCATTAGTGATGTCTTGCAAGGCTTGCTCAAGCCATGTTGTCTCACATGAGTACATGTGCATTGTAATGTTGATTCATGTCAAGTGTAAGTAAAGTGTCAATAGTTGGATGTAACAGTCATATAGTAGGTGAAGAGTCATGAGGGTAGTTGAAATGTCACAAAGGGGAATCTCAAAGGTCACCCCTCCCTTTGCTATAAATAGCCCCTCATAACTCATTGTAAGGGCTTTTGGTCATCCAAACTTCTATTAAGACTACCTTGAAGAAATCTTGGACAATATTGTAATGCACCTTGGCTTTTCCACTGCATGGAGCTAGTACATCTCTCTGGAGGAGCAGGTGAGTGTGGCTGTAACATTTCACTGATGGGGCTAGAAGGTTTACATGGATGTATTGTATGATTGGAACTTACACTTTTTATATAATAAGAGCCATCACATTTTCATGCATATGTTGTTATTGTAGTTGGGCTGCTCCAGTTGCCTTAATGATATATGTTGTTTAACTTATGTATTTGTGTATGAAATTATATGAATATTGTTGCAAATGTGTTGTATATGTTGTTAATGATGTCCCGTCCATGTCGACTGCTCTGTCGAACACCAGACGGACCTTTCACATGAACCTTGTTGTAACAACTGTTACACTTGTTCGGACTGATCCATGAGTGTTGTACGTGTTATCTTACCTTGTATGTTGTGACTACCACATCTGATTGGACTACTATGCCGGAAGCTATGTATGTCCATTTGTATTGTGTGTTCCTAGCCGAGTTGGGACTGATCCCTTTCAACCTGGAACTCAACTTCACCCTTATCTCCCCCCTTATATGTTAGAACCCCTCATACACCTTCCTTGACTCACTGCAGTAGTGTTTGGTCAATTTTGTGTTGTCTAAATTGCTATCATAAATTGTCAACCCGGGGCTCATAAGCTGATGAAGTGAAGTGTACAATATATACTTAAGCAGCCTTTCCTAGTTCTTTTTGTCGTTTTTAGTTTATGTTTGACTTATCTTCCTAATGTGATGTGATGAAGTTATAAACAAGTGAGTGAATGTGTGTGTATGTGGTGATTTCTAAATGCTTCTTGAAATTTAAAGAGAAAGCTTGAACAATAACTCGGAATGAAATTAGAGCTTCAAATGAAAATAAAGCATCAAACAAAAAGACCAATGGCACTAGTCAATACCTCTACTGCTGATAAGAATGAAAATGACACCTACTTAACTCAATTGAAAGCAAGAACACTACTCTAACTTCTCTAAAAGCAATGCAAAAATTAAGTGACAAATCACACTACTTAATTCTCCCTTAACATTCTGCCTTTAGCTAAATTGATCATGTGAAAAAGAGTTAGGAGTGAATTAGCAATATGAGTCTAAAACTAAATAAACCAAGCTGCAATTAAATGATGTTTTGGTCCTATAAAAGTTAGTGAATTGTGATAAAAAGAACCATCAAGAGATTAGCAACTTGACAAAACCTGATAAAGTAAACTAGGCAAGGAAACTAACTAAGCAAGGAAACTAGCAAAAGTCAGCAGTTTAGATAAGACAACTTCAAATGCCACTAGTGATAAAAAGAAGGAAAAGCACACTGTCCCGGGCTCCTAACAAAGCTGCAAAAACACACACTGATCAGTCATGAAAAGTACAGAAACGTAAAGCAGCATAATTCAAACTGTACATTAATATACATGTCAAAAGAAATCAAAATTGCAGAAATCAAACTGTACATTAATATACATGGTAAATTAGAAAAAAGGAATGCAGGAAAATAAATTTAAAAGCTACTGTACAATGGTTGTAGCAGACAGGGGCCCTCCATCCACTTCAACCAATTAAAAAGATCAGCTACGCAGGTAAGAACAGAACTGTCTTCTTGGTATTAAATCAGCACATGATAAAATACAGTGGGGAGCGTAAATGCTATGTAAAAGAGTCTTGAAACAGAGTTTAACAACAGCAAAAGACTTAATTCCAAAAAAAAACTAATCAGCGTGTGCAAACGCTTTATTTATAACAGGAACACAAACTGTTCTGTGCGTAAACTAAGCTAACTAAGAGCTATGCAAAAGACACGTTCAGCAGCACCGTGCACGGATTTAGGAAACGGTCATCCTGGATGATAAATCCGTTGTTGGATTCTTGTCCCCTGCAGTCTTCGTGGCTAAAGAAGAGGCCAGCTATGAGTTCCGTGCTCCACCTGAACACGCAGAGCCATGCCACCGTTTGCAACCTTGCCGTTTGACCAGAGTTACCTCCGCGTTGACCAGGGGTGTAGACGGCCAGTTTGGCTGAGCTGACAGCACATGCACCATGTACACAGTCATACAAACTTGCCCATGTGGCTCTTTCCTCTGGAGGACACCTGGAGCATAGCAAACAAGAAAATGGCTGCGGAATCTGGGATCGGCTGCGGAATCAGAGATCGGTTGCGGAAATCCTGTATAAGCTGTGGAATTGCAGCACTTAAACCAAAAATCTAAACCAACAGTCAATCATTAGCACAATTAGCAAATCATGTTAAAAAGTCCTATAATGCAATGAATTGAACAAGTTGATGAAGGAAATGATGATAAAAGAAGGAAATGAGTAGGAAAAGGCTATTGGGAGGATGGGTAAATGAGTGATAGTTTGAGGCTCAACATACCCCCACTGTGAAGGTGTTGCATGTCCTCATGCAACCAAAACTTTGTCATGATTTTTCAGTCCATATGCTCAGATGCCTTTGCCAAGACATCCAACCTTCTCCTTTTTCTTCTTGCTGCCAAATTTGTTCTTGGTTTTCTAACCAAACACCTAAATTTCAAGTTAATCAAGGCCCTGCGCAATTTCTTGCATTTCCTCTTCAATTTCCTATTCTTTTTCTGCCAAAGACCCAAGTGAAGCATTGTGTTGTCGTGGAAAATTTTGTCCACCTTGCTCTGTTCTCTCAATGCTTCATTTTCCTGTTTAATATGGCGATTCAGGACTTCTAGCTCGAACACTTCTTGTTTTAGAGATTGAACCTGTTGATCAAGAGGCAAGATAGTGCTAGGACCGGCAGCTGATTGCTCTAAGGTTTCCAAATAATTGTACACCTTCTGTTGGTCAGGGTCAATGTCAGGTGATCTTCTTGGACTTGGTTCATATTCAAACTCTGTTTGAGGATCTTGCTGAAATGGGCTTTCTTCACGTGGAGGAGTGACCTCAATACGTGGGGAACTTGATTCAAAATCAAGCTGGGTAGCAACCTTTTCAGGTGTACTTCCTCCCAAGTCAATAAAATGTGGCTGTTTGTCTTCAGTGATCCTCATTTTCCTTTTTAGTCTGCTGCTCCTTCTCACGGCACTAGTGCTCTTTTGCTTTTGCAAGGTACTTTGTTTTTGCTTTTGTTTCTTCTTTGAGAGGGCAGTAGCATGGAGTTGAGCAAGTCTATCAGCTAGTGTTTGGGAGTCTTCTTCAATTGAGGGCTCAGGTGAAGGGTATGACTCTTGCATAATGGCTTTCCCTTTATCCCTCTTTTGTCTTTTAGTTCTGCCTCCCTTTTTCCTTTCTTCTTCAGCAATTTCTTGGGCAGTTTCTTGAACAGTTTCTTCAGCAGTCTCTTGGGCAGTAATTTCTTTCCCTCTTCTCCTACTTCTCTTTGGTATCCTAGGAGAGCTGCTAGAGGCTTCAGCTACCTCTTGAAAATGGTTTCTAACTAGAAACTTCTCCCACGTATCATTTTTAATTTTCAACTGCTCCTCAATTAAAATTATAATGAGTCCATGATGAGACAAGTGGGGTTCAATGTTTCCCACGTGTTTCTGAACAATGTCACTCATCTTCTTTAGACTAGCTAATAAGAAATAAGGTAGGTTGATAGCATGGTCATCCATAAAGTGCATCATGATTCTTGCATGGTATACATACATGACACCGAAGCGGCCTTCACATGTTAAAAATTTTTGAACAAGCAACAGTAATGAAGTCCACTCTTCCTTAATGACACGTACAGGGATTCCCTTAGTGAAAATGGAGGTATCCATACCTGGATTCTTGAGCATATTTTTCCACTCTTGATCTTCAACTTTTCTGTTTTTGAACCAGCGTTCTCCTTTTTGAGGCAAATCGGTTGCTGTGGCCAAGGTGCTCTCTGTTATGGTGAACTGCAGGTCTCCTACCTCCACGGTATTTCCATTAAATGACCGGGAAAATGCCTTTGTCACCTCTTTATTGTACCCTTTAAATTTCTGGATGAACTTCAACCATTTGGCTTTCTGCAGTGCTTCCTTTATCTGTGGGTAACCCTCTAAAAATTTTGAACCCTCTGGTTCTGCTCTTAACAATTTCCCCATTTTCGGCTCTCAGTTTTACTTGAAGCTCTAACAGTGGTATATGGACGCTTGAGGAGAATGCTCATGGGGAAAACAGAGGAATTACGGTTGTAACAGAGTAACCGTAATGTAATAAACGGTATGGTGCAGAACTTGTGATCGGGGTTTTGAACAGAGAAGTGAGGAAAAAGAACAGAGAGAGATTTACAGTAAAAACGAGAGTGGTATATGAAAACGAGAATGGAAACGGTGGTATGAGAGAGTAGAGAGCAATACGGCAATGAGTTTATGCATGCAGGAAATGGAGATATGAATAGATGAAGCAACGGCCAAATCCGTAAGCGTCGGGTGGCTACATACACTTGGCTGCGGAAATGATCATATGTAGAGCCGTAGTACACTGGTATACGTCACTGAGGTACGAGTAGTTAATGGAAGAGCAGCTCGTATTAAGTGTGAATCAATAGTAATTAAGGGACCATTAAGAGGGTGATGAGGTGGATTAGGGGTGATCGTGGACGAGGAATGGACGAGGAGTGGGATAATATTGTCAATCATTGCATTAAGTGACTCCTACCACGATTTGAAAACCATGCATAAATGACATTAAACTGTTGGTTAAAAATTTGGAATATACCTTCATACGTTTGATCCCTTTGTTGATTATGGTGGCTAACTTTTGATTGCTTTCTGGCCTTGTAGGTGCTATGTATCCTTGCTGCTCTTTGATGATGATACCTCTGACTGTAAAATTTCTTTTTTTGAAACAGAATTGCTTTGATTTTAGAGACAGAGTGTATGAGCTGCGGAAACTTGGTATGAGCTGCGGAAACTGCAACAACACTTTTCTGCCTGCACAAAGATGATTAGAACAAACTTAACTGAATGGAATAGTCCTAAGAGGGACTTTATTGGTGGAAATGAGATGGAATGAATGAACTGAAGAAAAATGAAGTGGAATGGAGATGATGAGATGGATGAAATGGCAGATGAGATGGACAAAATGGCGGATGAGATGGAAAGAGAAAGAGAGAGATTTTTTTTTTTTTTTTGGAAAATATAAAGTGTCAGGTGACCCTGATTTTCACTTTATATTTTCTGCATAAGACCGCCAATCCAAGATTGGTTTTCAGGCTTATACAAGAGACTTTTTTTTTTTTTTTTTTTTTTTTTAACAGAAAGAAACAAAGACTAGGCTGATGGAGGAGAAGAATTCTTCTCCACCAGCCTCATTGCAGAATCTTCTTGAAACATTTTAACAAATTCCTCCTTTGAGAGTGGCTTGTGGTAGACTTTCAATCGGTGGCCATTCACAATGAGAGGAGTCTGAAGCTCATCAATGGTCTTCACTCGAACTGCTCCATTGTTAAAGACTTCATCAATCTCATATGGCCCAAGCCAATGAGTTTGAAATTTTCCTTTGAAGTCCTTAAACTTGGAATCAAACAATAGTGCCCAATCTCCCTTCTGAAACTTTCTTTCTTTGATGTGTCAATCATGCCACTTAGTTCTTTGGTGCTGAACTAGATCGGTCCTTAGAATTGCATCTTGTCTTATTTCATCTAGCTCATTTAGCTGGTCCATTCTGTGCTTTTGGGCTTCTGATAAACTCATCCCCAACTGAACTGCCATCTTGAAGGTCTTGATTTGAAACTCAATGGGGAGCAGGACTTCTTTCCCATAAACAAGTTCATAGGGAGAATGTCCTGTTGTGTTTCTCCATGTAGTTCTATAGGCCCATAAGGCTTCAGGAAGCCTTTCTGCCCAATCTCTTCTGTGGAGATGAACAGTTTTGGTGATGATGCTTTCAAGAACTTTATTTGTAGATTCCACTTGACCATTTGCTTGCGGATGGTATGGAGTAGATGTTCTGTGCTTGATTTTGTATTCTTCCATCAGCTTCTCCATCAATTTAGATGTAAATTGACTTCCCTGATCTGTCACAATTTCTCTTGGGACACCAAAACGAGTAAAAATATCCTCAAAAAGAAATTGAACAACTGGATTTTCAGTGGCAGAAGGCAATGCCTTGGCTTCTACCCACTTAGTAACATAATCAGTGCAAACCAATATATACTTCTTTTGCTTAGATGGTGGATTAATAGGTCCAACGAAATCTAGAGCCCATTTTTCAAAGGGTTCGATGCATACCTGTGGCTGTAGTGGCATTTCATTTGAAGGAGTTGGTCTCCCAACTCTTTGGCAGTTGTCACACCTTCTAACATATTGCTTTGCATCTTTGAAGAGAGAAGGCCAATAATATCCTAAAGAAAGGATTTTATAGGCCATCCTCTTGTCAGCAAAGTGTCCGCCGCATGGTTCATCATGACATGCCTTAAGGATGTCAGGCATTTCATCTTCCCGAACACATCTTCTGATCATACAATCTGGCCCTGTTTTGAACAATTCATTAGAAATCCAAGAATAATGTGAACTCTCTTGGATGATTTTCCTTTTCTCATTAGGAAATAAGTGTGGAGGTAGCTTCCCTGTAACTAAATAGTTAGCAATATCTGCATACCAAGGAGTTTTAGTAGTTACTGCAAACAAGTATTCATCTGGAAACTTATCCTCTACAGGAGAATCTTCGTTAGTATTTTGGATTCTGGACAAGAAATCAGCTACTGTGTTTTGTTTCCTTGGTCTATCTAACACAGTAATATTGAATTCTTGTAAAAGTAAAAGCCATCTTGTAACTCTGCCATTAGTAACAGGTTTGTTCATAAGATATCTAATTGCAGAATGATCAGTATGGACAAAAGTTTCATAGCCAGTTATATAATGTCTGAACTTGTTGATTGCATGAACAACGGCTAAGAACTCTTTTTCAGTCACAGTATAATTTAACTCAGTGGGAGTCAAATTTCTACTGGTGTAGTAAATGGCATAGGGGACCAAATCCTTTTGTCCCAAGACAGCTCCTAGAGCTGTATCTGAAGCATCAGTAGAAATGTGGAAAGGGAGTTTCCAATTTGGCCCTCTCAAAATGGGTGCTTCAGATATTCTAGTCTTTAAAGTTTCAAATGTGGATTGACATTCAGGATCCCATTTGAATTCATAGTCTTTTGTAAGTAATTTGAAGAGCGGAGATGCTATCTTGGTGAAATTTTCAATAAATCTTCTATAATATCCAGTAAACCCAAGAAAACTTCTAACATCTTTCTGACAACTTGGAATAGGTAACTTGGAGATGACTTCAACTTTTGATCTATCAACTTTAATTCCATCTCCTAAAATATGATGTCCTAAAACAATCCCTTCAGTAAACATCATAAAACATTTTTCATGACTTAATGAAAGATTTGTTTCTTTACATCTAATTAGGACTTTTTCCAAATTTTCTAATGCTTCTTCAAATGTGTTACCATAAACTGTGAAATCATCCATGTAGACCTCTACACAATCATGAATTAGATCGGAAAAGATTCCTAATACTGCCCTTTGAAATGTTGCGGGTGCATTACATAATCCAAAAGGAAGTACTTGGTAAGCAAAAGTTCCCCATGGACAAGTAAATGTGGTTTTGTCCTGATCTTCAGGTGCTACCTGAATTTGATTGTAACCACTAAAACCATCCAAAAATGAGAAATACTTTTTGCCTGCTAAAGTATCTAATACTTGATCAATAAAGGGCAAAGGAAAGTGATCTTTCAAGGTTGCTTTGTTCAATTCCCTGTAATCAATGCAAACCCTCCATTTACCATTCTTTTTAGGTACTATAACCAAAGGAGAAACCCATCGGCTATCTGAAATGGGGTAAATGAAGTTTACATTGAGTAACTTTTGGAGCTCTTCTTTCACTATCTCCCTAAGGTTTGGATTCATCCTTCTTTGAGGTTGTCTGATTGGTCTACTGTTTTCCTCAATGTAGATGTGATGAATGCAAGTCTTAGGATCAATACCTTTCATGTCAGTATACTCCCATGCAAATGCAGTAGAATGTTTTTGCAAGATTTTGGTTAGTTCCTCCTGTTGTGATTTTTCCAAGTTTTTATTGATATTTAATGTTTTTCCTGGAAAGATCTCAATGGCAGAACTACCAAATTCTTCCATAGAGAAAAGAGACATTTGTCTAGATGATAGACACTCTATGTCAGAATCCAACTGAAATTGTGTAGAGTCATATTCTGAAGATGGTTCAAAATTTTCTAATGTGTTCAGAATTTGACTATCTTCACTAATCTCAGAAATGGTAAAGACAGGTTGTATAGTATCTTCATCATCAACCCACTCATTATCTCCTATTTCTGTAATTTATTTTGCTGGAGGATACAGATTGAACTTCTTTGTTGAATTGCCATAAGAAATATACATATCCCCAGACCTACAACTTATAAAAGCATCAGCTGTGGCTAGCCAAGGTATTCCTAAAATAAGAGGATGTCCTCCTAGATTGTTCTTGGGAGTTAAAATCATAAAATCAACTGGATATTCCCAAGAGTCTAGGGAGACTGGATTGTCTTCCAATACACCATCAGGTTTAATGATTGATCGATCTGTAAGTTGCAGTAAAGTAGGTGTAAAGAGAAGGTTAGGAAGTTTTAACTGGTCCATGGTCTGTCTACTCATAATGTTGATAGCAGCCCCTAAATCAATCAAAGTATTTGGTATTTCTACCCCATTGATATGTGTTTTGACAATTGGACTACCAGGATCTACATATTTCTGCATAGTAATCTTTCCCATCATGATATCTGCAATTTTTCCTACCAGGTGGATCCTTCTGGTATCTCTTGGTTTCCTTCCTGGTCTTTTAAGGCTCAACTCCTTTATTGTTTTTGCTAGAATGGGAATCTCTTTAATGGCTTGTAACAAGGGAATCTTGATACAGACATTCTTCAATTCATCTAGAAAATTATAGTCAGGCAACCAAATTTGTTTTTCCACTCCTTTGTCAATTTGTAACCTTTCAGGAAAAGGAGGTGTGGCCAAAGATGTAGGTTGTTCAACTATGGGAGTTGTGGAGGTTGATTCTTTTTCTTTTTCTTTTTGAGTGTTTGGGTTTTGAAGAGATGCTTCAGAACCCTTATTGGCTTTAAGAGACTCTTCCTCAGAAATGCTTGGCTGTTGAACATTTATAGAAGGTTGATCTAGGATTCTACCTGATCTGAGTTGTACTTCATTGAGAGGAACAATCATATAGGTAGGGAATGGTTGACCTTCCATCATGTAAGCATTTTGAGGGTTCCTATTATTGGGGTTTGGCAATGGCTGAGAAGGAAGTTGATTTGACTTCTGTTGGGATGGAAGCAAGAGTTGAGAATTTTGATTTTGTGGAGAAGGTTGTTGTTGTTGAGGGAATGGCAATGATAGTTGTGGACTTTGATTTGGAAGTTGTGGAGCGTGATGGTTTTGAAAAGATGGAGGATATTGATAGAATTGAGCAAATCTCCCATAAGGATTTTGCATGCTTTGCATCCATGATTGAAAAGGATTTTGAGGTTGGGACCAAGGTTGTTGCCAAGGATTCCAATTTGGTTGGGGTTGAAAATTCATAGAGTTGTTAAACCCTTGATTTTGTTGCCCTTGCCAAGGTCTCCTTGCAACAAAACAGAGAGATTCAAGTGTATTTGGATCTTCTTGAAAGACTGCTTTGAGCCCAGGGATTGAAGGACAATCCTTGGTTTCATGATTTTCTGAGCAAATTACACATGTTTCTACAACTTGTGCATCCAAGGGACATTCCCTTAAAGCATGTTTCTTCCTACATTTCGGGCAAAAGATGGCCAAAGCCTCAGCTTCTGCTTTCTGTTTATTGTGAATCTTAAGGGTGTCTAATTGTTCACTAAGACTCCCTAAGATATCAGTTTTGAATTCATCAAGCATATTCCCAATCTCAGCCCTACTTACTGATCCAGTTGCAGATTTATTTGCTCTAAGGAGAGAAGGATCTCTAGGCCCTTTTTGAGTTTTTGATTTGCCCCTTGAGAGATGGATACATAGCTCTGCTATATCATTGAGTGAAAGTTGAGATATATCTCCTTTCCCCATCATGTTCAGAATATCTATCCATTCATCTCTAATGGCTTTTAATAGGAGGGCTTTCAAGGTCTCCTCATCCAAGTTACTCATTTTTGCTCTTTTCAGATTATATTGAAATCTTTCAAGAAAATCCTCTAAGTTCTCATCTTCTCTTTGTACCATTTTAAATACCTCATCCTTGTGATTGGTAGGCATACAATAGTCCAGGTACCTATCCAAAAATGTCTGTTTCATATCATTCCAAGACCTAATGGATTGAGTGAGTAACCCCATGAACCATTTCAAAGCTTGTCCTTTCAATGTTAAAGGGAACAATTTGAGTTTTTGAGAGTCATCCAGATAGTCATAAGTTCGACACACGACTTCAAACTCGAATAGAAATGTTTCAGGGTCCTCAGTTCTTAACCCATGGACGTTTGGGAGGACAGATGGTGATATGTTTTTCATAGTAGCTCGGGAATCCTCATCGACGATAGGAAACCCAAATGAGTTATCCCCATCTCTATTTCCTCCAATGTGACCTCTACCTCCTCCATTGTTTCCTCCTCCTCCTCCTCTACCTCTACCTCTACCACCTCCTTCCTCTGTCATAATGGTTTCCCTAGAGACTTCAGAGTCTTCTGGTTCTTCTACAAAGGGTGAATGAGAAGGAATTTCTCCCTCTTCTTCAGATGATTCTACTTCTTCAATTACAATTGGTCTTTCTGTAGAAGGAAGGAAAGGATCTCCTTCTGATTCAAATTCAATAGAAGGTGTGGGAGAGTCAATTCTTGCCTCTTGAATTCCAGGAATCCTAGGGCTAGGAGTGTCAGTTGGAGATGAGGGAGGTGTCTCTTGTCTATTCCTTGAAGTAGATGGACTTGTAAAAATCGAACTCTTGGCTCTAGCTAAAAACCTTCCCCTAGAATCTCTAGCTCTATGCATGTCATTTTTTTTTTCTTCAAGTCAGGCTAATAATTCTCTTTCTGATCTTCCAGGTCACTCTAGGTGCAAGAAGAGAGCATACTTAAGAAACTATTAAACCAATAACTTTCTCTTTTCTGATCCTCCAGATCACTATAGGTGCAAGAGGAGAGCATACTTTGAGAGGTTATCAATTTCCCTTTCTTGAAATTTTCTTAATTTTTTTTTTTTTAGAAATTGGCTACCTAATTTCACTTCCCCGGAAACGGCGCCAAAATGTTTGGTCAATTTAGTGTTGTCTAAATTGCTATCATAAATTGTCAACCCGGGGCTCGTAAGCTGATGAAGTGAAGTGTACAATATATACTTAAGCAGCCTTTCCTAGTTCTTTTTGTCGTTTTTAGTTCATGTTTGACTTATCTTCCTAATGTGATGTGATGAAGTTATAAACAAGTGAGTGAATGTGTGTGTATGTGGCGATTTCTAAATGCTTCTTGAAATTTAAAGAGAAAACTTGAACAATAACTTGGAATGAAATTAGAGCTTCAAATGAAAATAAAGCATCAAACAAAAAGACCAATGGCACTAGTCCAATACCTCTACTGCTGATAAGAATGAAAATGACATCTACTTAACTCAATTGAAAGCAAGAACACTACTCTAACTTCTCTAAAAGCAATGCAAAAATTAAGTGACAAATCACACTACTTAATTCTCCCTTAACATTCTGCCTTTAGCTAAATTGATCATGTGAAAAAGAGTTAGGAGTGAATTAGCAATATGAGTCTAAAACTAAATAAACCAAGCTACAATTAAATGATGTTTTGGTCCCATAAAAATTAGTGAATTGTGATAAAAAGAACCATCAAGAGATTAGCAACTTGACAAAATCTGATAAAGTAAACTAGGCAAGGAAACTAACTAAGCAAGGAAACTAGCAAAAGTCAGCAGTTTAGATAAGACAACTTCAAATGCCACTAGTGACAAAAAGAAGGAAAAGCACACTATCCCGGGCTCCTAACAAAGCTGCAAAAACACACACTGATCAGTCATGAAAAGTACAGAAATGTAAAGCAGCATAATTCAAACTGTACATTAATATACATGTCAAAAGAAATCAAAATTGCAGAAATCAAACTGTACATTAATATACATGGTAAATTAGAAAAAAGGAATGCAGGAAAATAAATTTAAAAGCTACTGTACAATGGTTGTAGCAGACAGGGGCCCTCCATCCACTTCAACCAATTAAAAAGATCAGCTACGCAAGTAAGAACAGAACTGTCTTCTTGGTATAAAATCAGCACATGATAAAATACAGTGGGGAGCATAAACGCTATGTAAAAGAGTCTTGAAACAGAGTTTAACAACAGCAAAAGACTTACTTCCAAAAAAAAACTAATCAGCGTGTGCAAACGCTTTATTTATAACAGGAACACAAACTGTTCTGTGCGTAAACTAAGCTAACTAAGAGCTATGCAAAAGACACGTTCAGCAGCACCATGCACGGATTTAGGAAATGGTCATCGTGGATGATAAATCCACTGTTGGATTCTTGTCCCATGCAGTCTTCGTGGCTAAAGAAGAGGCCAGCTGTGAGTTCCGTGCTCCACCTGAACACGCAGAGCCGTGCCACCGTTTGCAACCTTGTCGTTTGACCAGAGTTACCTCCGCGTTGACCAGGGGTGTAGACGGCCAGTTTGGCTGAGCTGACAGCACACGCACCATGTACACAGTCATACAAACTTGCCCATGTGGCTCTTTCCTCTGGAGGACACCTGGAGCATAGCAAACAAGAAAATGGCTGCGGAATCTGGGATCGGCTGCGGAATCAGAGATCGGTTGCGGAAATCCTATATAAGCTGCGGAATTGCAGCACTTAAACCAAAAATCTAAACCAACAGTCAATCATTAGCACAATTAGCAAATCATGTTAAAAAGTCCTATAATGCAATGAATTGAACAAGTTGATGAAGGAAATGATGATAAAAGAAGGAAATGAGTAGGAAAAGGCTATTGGGAGGATGGGTAAATGAGTGCAAGTTTGAGGCTCAACAAGTAGTCACACCCTTTCTACTGACAGAGTTATCTTACTTGCCTCTATGTGACATAGCGGTCAAGGAATTACATTACAACCCACTGTTGGGACTCCTACACCAAGTGGTTTGAGGTCTAATTGGGACTTCTTACCGATAAGATCCCCTTGACATGTTGGCGGGTCCAGCACCATTAACACAATATTAGTTACCTAATTTAATTTAACAAGATAAGTGTTTGCATATGACCCCCATATCTACTTTTTTTATATGTTTGTTTAATATATTTCTCTATCATGGCTTGTAATGCTAAGGAATGAGCAATTCTTGTCTAAATGAGCATTGTTTCTTTAAAGGCATGGGTATGGAGTAGTTTATGTTTCTTTATTTTAGTAAGGACCATGTTGATATGGATTCATGTGCTGACTTAACACACATATGTCATGAAATGTGACTTTATGTCTACTTGAGGAATGTTAAATGCTTATGAGAATAAATCTTGCTAAATGTTGAGGGATTGTTGATCCATAAGGACTGATATATTAATACATGATTCATGTTCTTGTATTATCAATAGTATCTTATAACATATTCTACGACTACTTAAGTCAATATTTAGGAGTCAGACATTCCTATACTCATTCTGAGTCTTTGAATTGGTCCAAATAGTTGTGTGTAAAAGAGATAGGTAATCTATTTTTAGTACTAATTACTCACATTGAAATGTTTGATTTCTCTGGTTGTTGGTTTGATAATTCTATTAATACCAGCATGTAAATGTGTAAAAACATGCTAGTTTGAGTCATATTTAAGCTCAGGAGAGATGAAACTTGTTTATATCTTTGTATATGTGTGTTTTGTAGGATGAAGGCTACGGGGTTTTATGAAAACATATGTAGGAGTCAAGCCCCAACTCTTATTAGAACCACTGCAGCCAAAACTGGACTAAGTCCTTGAGAAACCACCAGGTTCAAGCCTTATGCACACACACACACACATATGTGCACATAAGAATTGGGAAGGGTTGAATCTCGATAATCTATGGACTCGAGCATTGAGTCCTAATAGGCCCTGCGTAATAGAACCATCGTGAATGAGTTTTGAGGCTCGAAAGGAAAAAATAATTACATATATTGTATATGTCAGGGGTTGGAATATTGGGACCCAGTGGTTTCATGTGAAGGCACTGTGGAAAACTCCTAGGATTTTACTTCCAAGAAAACATGGCACAATGGGCCAATGTATATATTGTGAGGTGAAAGGCCAAATTCGTTTGGTGGTATTGGGCCACATTAGCAGCGGGATCCACAAGTTCTATGTAATCTTAGAATTTTTGTACCCTGGAATAACTATTGAGAGCCTTCCCAAGTAATTCCTAAGATCTACATCTTTGGGATGAGGTGGCAGGGAAAGGGGCCCACACCACGCATTATGCCCATAATACATGTGTATTATGAAATGTGATTTTCTAAGATATTTAACAACTATGAGTGGGTCAACAACTATGGTAATACTGCCATATGGCAGAGAGATTCCTATTCGGATTACCATGTGGGTGCCACATGGCATGTTGGTGAGGTGGCACTAATTAAATGGATAATCCATGGATGGTCATATCTTTTGATCAGGGAGATGGATGAGAGAAAATTTTTATATCATCAGTATAATCTCAATAATAAAAACATGATGGCACCATCCATTTCAAGTTTTGGAAGGGTGAAAGAAAAAAAAAATGAGGCCCCAATTCCATAACTTAACCTTGGAGATTGGGTCAACATAGTAACTACCTCCTTTTAACTTTAGTTTGGGATAGGGATAGTAGGGGGTATGTTACAACGTGGTATCATAGCTTCCAGTTTCAACACTTGGAATAGATAGGCTCTAATATGAGATAAGTAACCAAGTGAAGGTTTAATGTTGGACCTTGAAGATCTAGTCAGGCCTTGAAGCCTCGTGATAAGTGTTAGGAACTTGATTATTGTTGTGGATTTATTGTGTGTATGGGTTGTTGTGTCCTTGTATGCATATAACATGGTAATAACAATGTATTTGATTTTACTAATACTAATGTTCTAATCAAGGTGTAATGTTGCAACTAGCTTTACACCATCAAATTTTCACTAGCAAGCCAAGGTGATAGTGTTTATTATAAAGTTGAGTTTTGTTAAAATGTAATAGTGATGTGTGAGTATGAAAACACATAAAAGACGCTAAAGCACAAAGAGATGAAATTCAAAGACCACAAGAACAACAAAGAATGGTACAACACAGAACTAATGGGCCAAGAAATGAATAACAAGATGGTAGCATACAATTCTAACCACTCACAACATGGGAAAGAAGAAAAATAAGTTGAAGAAGGTCAGGTATATTCCCCTGAATTAATAAATACCATAAGGAGATTAAGGGAATAAATAAGAAGTTTCAAGGTTGACAATAAAAGGTTTGTCAAAGAATAAGAGATAAAAAAAGATGTCAATGCAAACATATTGCAGATCCTCTCAAATTTATAGAGGCAAGAGCAGTATGAGTTGGGATATAGCCATAGAAGTAGGCATAGTTCCATGAAACAAGAAGAAAATACTAATGGAGAGAATGATAGAATATCCAAGAAAAGGCATAGTTTGTCAAGTGGTCCTACACCATAATAGGGTGTATGTAACACCCTCCTCCCACATCCACCCAATTAACCATGCCACTAGGGGTAAACATGAGATGAGAGGCTACTATGATCATATTTTACCTCCTATGTGACCTGCACGAAGTCTAATTGACAGAACATCACACACAATCATACAACTTCATCAACGGAACCCTTGGGAGACAAGTGATCCATTCAAACAACCCGTCCTTGGGTCCCATTGTTGTTTTGGACCTCTTAGGCCATAGTAACTCTAATGCTATGGGAAAGGGAGCGACCAGAAACCCAAAGTCATTCTCATAGGCCTGCTTGCCAGTGACTGTGGACTCGAATTTCCAGTTCTATGCCAGTGACCCTGAGATTTAAGCCACATTTCTAGGCCCAAATCCCAAGCCGTTGCCCAGAATAGAATGATAGCTTAGAATCAGGAGATCTGCAGGGAAACAATGATGCAAAAGAAATAAGTTGATCAAGACCTTAACCAGATCCCTACTAGCCATGACAAACATTTCATCAAACATATCGCGAACATGTAACCTACAGGTGTAAACAACAGAATTAAGTGTAGGGATCTCATACTTATCTGAGAATCTCTATGAACCATTGTTCACTCATGCCATTTGCTACATTGTCATCTATTAGTTCATAGAAACATTATCCATTCATGTACAAGTAAAAACATGTTGAGAGCCATACATAGTTGTTGTCACAAAATGTACATATAACCAACATAATAGGAATAGAAATACCATAAACATATCAACCATCAAAATCCATATATACATCAGTACATTTTCACATGAAAATAAAGGGAATGAATTTATCATTAATGAATGCAATAAACCAACCAGAGATGGGACTACCACGTTACACCAACCATAGAATGGCTGAACCAAATATCTCTTCAACCGTTCACCCTCATGCCATATTCCAAGCATGAATGTGGGATCTCATAGAACACATCAATCAAAACTCATCGAGGGCTTCCAGAGGCCATTCACCTCAACCCATCAAACAGTGATTCCACCTCACGGTCAAACATCACAAAACCATCATCAGATTGGTCTCTATCCAAGCCTTCCAGGGCTTCCATAGCATTTGTCCAACTAAGGCTTCCAGGACTAGTAACTCAACCCACAACTTATACAAGGCTTCCATAGCATTTGTCCAATCAAGGCTTTCGAGATTAGTAACTCAACCCACCAAGGGCTTCCAAAGAATTTTTTCAACCAAGGCTTCCAGGACTAGTAACTCAACCCAAGTTGTTACAAGGCTTCAAGAGCATTTGTTCAGCCATGGCTTCTAGGACTAATAACTCAACCCAAACTAAGGAAACATGAGAACAACCAAAAACAAACAATGAAAGTAAAACCACAATCACCATGGATATCCAAGAAATGGCAAGGCTAGGAAATCCACTATCGATCTAGGCAATCCTCCATGCCAATGACATATCACAACCAAGAAACCACATGCATATTTTATGCATGCAAAAAATAGTGAAGAAAACATACATACAACTCGGTACCCACAAGAAAATTTCATGTAGTTGTTGATGTCGATGCCTTCTTGTGCTTTCCTGCTCTTTCTTTGCCTTCTTGCTCCAATAATCCAAGTATGCCATACCCTCCAAGGGTGCTACAAGAAAACTCTAAGTATTCAAGAGTATGAGAGAGAGAGAGAATAATGAGAGAGCTCCAAAGCTGAACTGACAAAAGGTTACCAACTGATCCTCAGAAGCCTTTTTATGGATGAGGCCTCTATTTTCTTCATTTTCCATTATTTTCCTTCATTTTCCTCCTCACATGCAACATGTGACCTTTCACCTCCTTTTTCTCCCAATTTCCATTATTTTCATAAATAAATGTGCCGAAAATTCCATTTTGCCTTTCCAAAGCCTTATCCATTACCTTTGCCAATTTCCCTAGCCATAAACAACCAAATGAATACCCATTAAGATGTCTTTCCCAACATTCAGCTTGGAATAAGTGTCCCATCGACCGTGGTTATTGTTTTTAACTTTTATTACATGGAATTTTCACCAGGGCTGTTACAGAACCCTCCCCCTTGTGGGACACCATCCTCAATGTTAAATCACACATATACCTTAGCAACCAGCTGAAAGAAGACATATTTATCATTGAGATTTATAGCACAACTCAATGCAGTGTTTACAATCAAAGATCTACTCAAGAGAAAAGCATCATGACAACATACCGCATAGTGGAGCTTTATAACACAACTCATTACGATATTTACAATGATCATCCTACTGAGTGCCAACTCATATGTCATCATAACATCATGATAACATAACCACATGATAGCATAATAGCATGACACCCATACAGCATAGTGGAGCTTTATAACATAGCTCACTACGGTATTTACATCCATACATGGGTGTACATATAGCAACATCATCAATAAATATATATATATATATATATATATATATATATATATATATATATATATATATATATATATATATATATATATATATATATATACCCAAAACATATGCCAAATCATATACCAAGACATATATCAAAACATGTACTAAACACCATGTCTAATCATATATCAAAACATCATATAGCATATATCAAATCATCATAAAGAATATATCAACCACCATAAAGAAAATACCAAACTATCATAAAGAAAATACCAAACCATCATAAAACATATACCACACCACCATAAAGCATACACCAGACCACTGTAAAGCATATACCACACCACCATATCAAGATGCTTTGCCTCAATTGACAAACAAGGATGGATACATGGCCCGCATATGATCCACCATCTCCCATGTAGCTTCATCATGCCCAAAGTGCTTCCATTGCAGTTTAACTTCCTTGATTGCTCAGTTCCGGAGCATGAGCACCTTTTTCTACAATATGCATTAAGGCTCTGGAGGGAATTCTCCATCTGGTTCCACCTGCAATACAGGCCAGTCAATCACATGATCAACATCCTTAACATACTTCTTAAGCAAAGATACATGGAAAAGATCATGGAATTTTATTGTCGGAGGCAGTGTAAGTCGATAGGCTACTGGCCCAATCCTCTCAATGATGTTGAAGGGTCCACAAAACCATGGTGCTTGCTTGGCACATGAGCCAATTTGCAAGGAGCTCTTCTTTGGTTTGATGTGCAAGTACACCTGTTCCCTAACCTAGAACTCCTTGAACAACCTGTTGCTATCTGCAAAAATATTTTGTCTATCTTGTGTTGCCTTTAGATTCTTGTTGATCACCTGCATTTCCTATTCCATGTATGTAAACATATATGGTCCAATCAATACCCTTCTAACTAGATCACTCCAACTGATAGGAGTGTTACAACTCTGCCCATACAATGCCTCAAAATGACTCATCCTCAGTGACTCCTGATAATCATTATTGTATGAAAAATCGACCAAAGGGAGATACTCTTCCCACTTCCTTTTTTGATGCATCAAATACATCCTCAACATGTCCTCTAATATCCTGTTGACCCTCTCTATCTATCCTTCTATCTGTGGATGATAAGCTTTGTTGAAGGCCAAATCTATGCCCAAACCTGCAAATAACTCCCAAAACTTAGAAGTGAACTTCACATCTAATCCAAAATGGATTTTGGATAGACTCCTAAGTCTAAGTGTTCCTCACAAAGGAAAAATGAAAGTCCAAGGAAGTTTCTAGACATAGCCCCAGTGCAGAGATCTTTTCATTCTGAATCTATTGCAACTTGAATGGGAAAAAATGGACTTAGGATGCAGAAGTTATCATAGAAAGAAGATGCCCTATGTTCTTTAGAAAAAGAGGAAAAATCCTCTAAAATGGGCAAAAAAACCCTTATAAAGGGAAATCACATTAGACCAGGGCAAAAGAGCGGACATAAGCGAAAAGGGGAGAAACCCCCGATAGCCGATCCCCGACATATCGGGTCGGAGGTAGACACATATGCGATATCGAGACCCTGGATTTGGCGATTGCGATCATGCGACACACCGATCACCAATGATCGTATCGGCGAATCGGCATTGGCGATGCACAAAACCATGGGCCAAGTAATGACCCCCGATGCGGATAAAAAGGCTGAACCCAATAAGTCCTCAAAACCTAATTATATAAAATTTCAAGTCCGGGAATTTGGAATTTCACGTATTTCCCGTGTATTTGGGGTTTTACCCAAAACACATATGCAATGTGATAAGCGATGAATCTGGACCCGAAACGGGTTATAAATGTCACTGCATAATTATTTGAAGTCCACCATAAAGCCTATATCGAATTTTCAGTGTTTTTAATGTATTTTTACAAATACAAAAGGAACCATGGAACAGGGGCATTGTGAATTGCGATAGCGATTACAGGCGGACCCGACGGGATTCATAAGCACAATTTATAAAATTTGAAATCGGTAAAAAGGGATTTTCTGTGTATTTACACATTTCCACTATAAAACCAAAATACAAAGGAAAATGCCCGAAAGCAATAAAACCAGACCTGAAGGGGAATTTAGGCACGATCTATATAATTTGAGTTCTGTAAAGGCGGATTTCGGGTGGGCCTCAAGTGGTAAATGGTTTCAGGCTGGCTCCGCCCGATCCCACACAATGAACGACGCGTGGCTTGACAGAGGAACAAGGAAACCACCTTTTCGGGCGGGTAACCCCTGTACTCCTAAGCTTCCTGAAAAGGCATGGTGGCCGTTGGATCAGAGATCCCATAGATCGACAGTGGAGAGTGTGATGGCAGCCAAAGGCGGACTCGATGCGATATTAGGGTGGATGCAATATAATTTGAAGTTCGATAGACTGTGTTTTGGCAAATTTTCCCGTGTTTTACAGTGTTTCTCTGTGTAAACAAGGAATGACTGTTTTTGGGGATTTCACGCGCCAATGGTTTCTCCTGTTGCAAAACAGGTGGCCACCTTCCTTGAAGATGTTATGCCATGATTGGGTAATGCTCAGAGGGTATTTGAGCAGACAGAGGCCAGTAGCCAGAAAGCCCAAGGAGGGGAAACAAACAGACAGCGCCGATTGGCTTTAAAGCCACAGACTGATAGAGTGCTGAGAGAGAGAGAGAGCGCAGAAGGTTAAGCCAAAGTAGGAAGCTAAGGCGAATGAGAGCAGTGTAGAAAGGGAAAGCAAGAGGATGCAGAGCTAATGCGTAGAGTAGCCAAGTGGAGTCACTCGGAAGTCAAGTGAAAATCCCGAGAGTTGTCATTTGCAGAGAGCCAAGGGCTAGAAAGCTAAGAGCTTCAGAGCCAGGGAGAGATGGTGTCCGAAGGCCATTGTTCCTATGTAAAATAGTGGAGTTGAGCCAAGAGCTTGTAAAAGGACTTTTCCATAATCCCAGAGAGCCTAGTCGAGTTGACTAGAGCTCAAGGAGATGTAGCCCAAGAATTTTTGGTGAAATCCACATTAATTTGTTGCCTTATGTGTGATGCTTGTTGCTGCATTGTTCATTGTTACATGCTTTATATTAGCTTAAACAAAATCATTCACAGCACATAAACATCTCTAAAATAGACATAAGCATACACTTATATTGTCAAGAGCACATTTAATTCCACATTGGTTAATCAATAAGACTTGGGAATATTTAAAGCTTTGGAAGTGGGAGAGGTTCTTGTAAGTTAGACAAGAAGCCTAAGTGCCCCATTTCAAATCAGGTGGTATTAGAGCTTTTGATTGATTAACCCCACCTTCAAATAAGGTTATATCAGAATGCTTGATTGACAAGAGCAAAGATTGCTTGTCTAAAAGGTGTTTGGGAAGTCAAGGATTGATTGTCTGATTGATAGGATGCTTATTTGCAGATTGACTATTGTTTGAGTTTGCAGAAGTGAAGGGAAAGTTATTGATAGCTCAGTCTAGGAAGGACAAGAAGGAAGAAGGGCTAAAGGCATTCTTCTATCCCAAAGGACCTCAAGGCAGTCCTTAAAGCACAAAAGGTTTGTTGTAAAATATTGCTTAAATAAACTCTTTATTAATCTTGTTTGAAGTTATTTTGTTCATTGGCATAATGACAACTTCTACAAGTGTATCCTAAAATTCCTCCTCCATCACAAG
Organism: Pinus tabuliformis; assembly: GCA_031772625.1. Classification (NCBI taxonomy): domain Eukaryota; kingdom Viridiplantae; phylum Streptophyta; class Pinopsida; order Pinales; family Pinaceae; genus Pinus; species Pinus tabuliformis. The sequence continues at coordinate 480,128,143 of CM062809.1, read as the reverse complement.
ACTCTTTAATGGAGACATGAAGCAAGACTTGTTCATCATGATGGAAAAAGTGAGAGAAATGTATGAGGATGGAAGAAAGAGCAGCATACTTAGAGAGCAGTTGAATTCCATGAAGGAAGAGAAGCAGTTGCTTGCTGACAGACTGTAGGAAATGGAGAGGCAACTTCATATTGCAAATATGAACCTGAAAAGGATGCATGAGTTGGAGTCACAACTCTTTGTTTCCAAAGAAGCCTTGGTCAAGTATCAGCTTGAAGAAGAGGTAAACCATTCCAGTTTGTCTTCAAATTCTTCTAAGAATGCTTATATTGGTTCTTTTGAAAAACATACTAGAGGCATAGGTTCCAAGCTAATGTCCAAGATGGGCTATGATGGAAAAGGCTTGGGTAAACTTGCACAAGGTATTGTTGAGCCAATAATAGTTGAGGAAAGGCCTAAGTATTTGGGTCTCGGTTATGGAAATTCTTATGGAGAAAGTTCCAAAACTGCCATGAAGACCGTTAAAACGGCTCCAAGAAGGAGTTGCATTACAGGTCTTCAAGAGTGTGAAGGTTGTATTTAGGAGGAATGCAATAGCTTGAAACATCATTTATAGGATGTGGGTGTTCAGAAGCACACACTTGAACCAGAGAGTTGGGGAGACTCTAACAGCCTTGAAGAGATTGATGGTATCCCAAATGGAGCTACATCTTCACTCAATTCACCTCCTCATGAAGGTAAAAGAGGTGAAAGGGAAAGGTATAAATATGGTTCTAAACACATTCCTTTTGATTTTGCAAAGCACGGTAAATTTCCACATAAGCATGGGAAAAGAATTGAATTTTCCTTTCGTGGTTTAGATAACCATCATGTTTCTAGATGTTGGAAGAGAATGGCCACATGCAAGAAAATTTTGAAGGAAAAGAAGAAAAAAGCCAAAGGTCCATTGGACAAGGAAAATCATGCTGTCAAGAGGATGCACATGTGTTGCACTTACTGCCATAACCAAGGGCATCTTGTTGAAAGGTGTTGGACTCTGAATCCAACAATGCTTCCACAAAAGCTGAGGAAGGTGGAAAGAGAAGATGGCAGAAATGGAAAGGATGTTTCCATGAATGATGTATCTCAGGATGATTCACATGTTGATGCTGATGTGCAGACAAAGGAAAGACCTTTGAACTAGATTGGTAAGAAATGGTTAGATTTCTTTTCCAATTAAGGGTTACATGTCTATTGATGCATATATTTGCATTTCTTTGTTGATGAGATGTAAGTTGCAGGTTTCTACCAAGAAAGTGAATGGAAAAAGGTTGGGTAGGAGACTCACTTTGTTGCTGCAACATTATATTTCATTTTAGCTTCGAAAGTACAATGTGCTTAAGTGAAAGTTGAAGGATGAAATGCATGCATGAGCATGAGATGCATGAACACATGGATGTTGATGTTTTCCTTGTTTTGAACATGTATGTGTAATTAACTTGTAGGGTTGATTGATTTTACATGCATGTGATGCAATGTTGACTTGGGAGAAGTTAACTTGGTCTCCAAGATGGAGATAATAATGAAGTGTTTCATCTTTTGAAAGGGGTCCTAATGGTCTTCTTCTACATGGTTGACTTGAAGGGTCATTTGTCTAAAGGCATGTTTTGTGGGCTTGTTATCTAGTCCATCATTTGTATGCAGATGTAAGACATGGAGGTGTTCACAAGTTATGAAATCTATTTCTTTTGTTGAAGCAGGAGTTTAGGCCATCCAGTTATTGTCTATATTTCTGTTGTTGTTAACAGTTGTCATTGAAAGCTTGTCAAACATGTACAAATGAAAGTTTTATGGAGCAGATGTGCTTCACATTTGTTTGAGCCACCTTGGATCAATGATCAAGGTAGAGAAACTCAAACTACCTTCTATAACGATTTTAGTAGGAGTTCTGTAGGAAGGCAAGGAGGAAGACAGTTCTTCCCAGGAAGATCAGCCCATCCAAGAAGGGAACTGGTTAGAAACTTTGGTTCAGGGGCACTATGAAAGGCAAATGTAGGGAGGCTGAAAGAAGAGGGTGAGTCACTCTCATTTACTATTTAGATCAGTATATCAGTCTTTTGGAGACCAAAAGTTCTTTTAGTGGGAAGGCGTGATCCAAAATGGATTTTGGATAGACTCCTAAGTCTAAGTGTTCCTCACAGAGGAAAAATGAAAGTCCAAGGAAGTTCCTAGACATAGCCCCAGTGCAGAGATCTTTTCATTCTGAATCTACTACAACTCGAATGGGCAAAAATTGACTTAGGATGCAGAAGTTATCACAGAAAGAAGATGCCCTATGTTCTTTAGAAAAAGAGGAAAAATCCTCTAAAATGGGCAAAAAAACCCTTATAAAAGGAAATTGCATCAAACCAAGGAAAAAGAGCAGACATAAGCAGAAAGGGGAGAAACCCCCGATCGCTGATCTCGACATATCGCGTCAAAGGCAGACACATATGCGATATCGGGACCCTGGATCTTGCGATTGTGATCATGCAACATGCCGCTCGTCGATGATCAGATCGACGAATCAGCATCGGCAATGCACAAAACCCCGGGCCAAGTGACATTGTGATCGCTGAAATCGGAGATCGTCGATCGACGACCCCCAATGCCGATAAAAAGGCCAGACCTGATAAGTTCTCAAAGCCCGATTGTATAAAATTTCAGGTCTGGGAATTCAGAATTTCACGTATTTCCTGTGTATTTGGGATTTTACCCAAAACACATATGCGATGCAATAAGCGATGAATCCGGACCCGAAAGGGGTTATAAATGCTGTTGCATAATTATTTGAAGTCCACCATAAAGCCCTTCGTCAGATTTTCAGTGTTTTTAATGCTTTTTTAAAAATACAAAAGGAACCACGACACAGGGGCATTGCGACTTGCGATAGCGATTACAAGCAGACCCGAAGGGATTCATAAGCACAATTTATAAAATTTGAAATCGGTAAAAATGGATTTTCTGTGTATTTACGCATTTCCGCTATAAAACCAAAATACAAAGGAAAATGCCCGAAAGCAATAAAACCGGACCCGAAGGGGAATTTAGGTGCGATCTATATAATTTGAGTTTTGTAAAGGCAAATTTCGAGCAGGCCTCAAGCGGTAAATGGTTTTGGGCTGGCTCTGCCCGATCCTACACAATGAACGATGCGTGGCTTGGCAGAGGAACAGGGAAACCACCTTTTCGGGAGGGTAACCCCCATACTCCTAAGCTGCTCGAAAAGGCATGGTGTCCATTGGATCAGAGATCATGTAAATCGACGATGGAGAGCGTGATGGTGGCCAAAGGTGGACGTGATGCGATATTAGGGTGGATGTGATATAATTTAAAGTCTGATAGACTGTGTTTTGGTGAATTTTTCCGTGTTTTACAGTGTTTCTCTGTGTAAATAGGGAATGACTATTTCTGGGGATTTCAAGTGCCAATGGTTCCTCCGGTTGTAGAACAAGTGGCCACATTCCTTGAAGAGATTATGCCATGATTGGGTAACGCTCAGAGGGGATTTGAGCGAACAGAGGCTAGGATCTAGAAAGCCCGAGGAGGGGAAACAAACAGACAGCGTTGATTTGCTTTAAAGCCACAGACTGACAGAGTGTTGAGAGAGAGAGAGAGAGAGAGAGAGAGAGAGAGAGAGAGTAGAAGGTTAAGCCAAAGTAGGAAGCTAAGGCGAAAGAGAGTGGCACAGAAAGGGAAGACAAGAGGATGCAGAGCTAATGCGTAGAGCAGCCGAGTGGAGTCACTTGGAAGTCAAGTGAAAAGCCTGAGAGCTATCATATGCAGAGATCCGAGGACCAGAAAGCTAAGAGCTTCAAAGCCAGGGAGAGATGGTGTCCTGAGCCCATTGTTCCTGTGTAAAATAGTGGAGTTGAGTCAAGAGCTTGTAAAAGGACTTTGTCATAATCCCAGAGAGCCTAGTCGAGTTGACTAGAGCTCAAGGAGATGTAGCCCAAGAATTTTGGGTGAACTCCACATTAATTTGTTGTCTTATGTGTGATGATTGTTGCTACATTTTTCACTGATACATGCCTTATATTAGTTTAAACAAAATCATTCACAGCACATAAACAGCTCTAAAACAGACATAAGCATACACTTATATTGTCAAGAACACATTTAATTCCGCATTGGTTAATCAATAAGACTTGGGAATATTTAAAGCTTTGGAAGTGGGAGAGGTTCTTGTAAGTTAGAAAAGAAGCCTAAGTGCCCCATTTTCAGATCAACATCCCTATCTGGTACAATATTCTTTGGAACACCATGCAGTCTAACCACATCTCGGATGAATACCTGGGCTACATCACTAGCTGAGAATGTAGACTTAGCTAGAATGAAATGTGCAACCTTTTTCAACCTGTCGACAATGACCATGATGGAATCATGCTGCTTCACTATCTTTGGAAATCCTATGATGAAATCCATGAAAATCACCTCCCATTTCCACTCTGGAATCATGATCGGCTGTAGCAATCCACCTGGATGTTTACACTCTTCTTTCACTCCCTGACAGTTGAAACATCTCACCACAAAATCTATTACATCCCTCTCCAAATTTGGCCAATAATAATATCTCTTCACTGTTGTCAGTGTCTTTTGACAACTTGGGTTACCTCAATATCATTTCGCATGAAACTCCCTCAAGATAACCTTCTTGAGCTCACTGTTATTCGATACATATATCCTATCTCAGAACCTGACCAATCCATCTACTGTAAGATGATAGTCCATGCCTTGTTCACCCGCACCTGTACCTATACCTGTACCCATACCTGTACTGACACCTGTACCTATACCACTACATGTACCACTGCATGTACCTATACCTATACCACTACATGTAACTGTATTATCATCCTGTTGCAACCTGTGCACAATCTCCATATACCTGACATCCTGTTATCCTGCTTGTAAGATCCTATCCTATAAATCTATCCCATAGGACCTCATAGTTGCCAAGTGATGTACCTGTATCCGTATACTAAGAGCATCTGTCACCCTAGTCTCTTTACCTTTGATGTACCTGATCTCGAAATCAAACTCACTAATCATGGCCAACCATCTAGCCTGCTTAGAATTCAAATTCAGTTGGTCAAACAAATATCTCAACCCAATGTGATCACCCATAAGTACAAATATACTCCCAAGAAGATAGTGTCTCCACATCTTCAATGCAAGTATGATCGTTGATAACTCAAGATCATGTGTTGGGTAGTTCTACTCGTGCTCATTTAGTTTCTGTGACTCATAGCATACTACCTGTCCATCCCGCATAAGGACTCCACCAAGCCCTCTCTTGCAATCTTTTGTGCATACCACAAATGCCTTGTCTGGATATGCAATCTGTAGTACTGGTGCATGTGTCAACAACTGCTTAAGATGCTTAAAGATAGCCTCACACTCCTTAGTCCATTCAAACTTCTTACCTTTCCTCTACAAGGATGTAATGGGATAAGCAATCTCTAAGAAGTTCTTGATGAGCCTCCTCTAATATCCTGCCAAACCCATGAAATATATCACCTCATTCACACTCTTAGGAGCTACCCACTCCATGATTTCCCTTATCTTCTTTGGATCTACTATAATGCTTTCCTTGGAGACAACATGTCCCAAGTAGTCCACCTCAGTTTGAAAGAAACTACACTTACTGAGCTTAACATACAACTGATGCCCCCTCAATAACCTCAACACTGCTACTAAATGCTCGACAAACTTATCCAAATATAGATGAAACACACTATTCATCAAACCCATGAATGTAGCTGGAGCATTAGTTAAGCCAAATGGAACAACAACAAACTCATAATACCCATACCTGTTCTTGAACGCAGTCTTGTAAAAGTCCACCTCTTTGATGCATACCTAATGATATATAGATCTCAAGTCAATCTTCAAGAACATTGTTGATCCCTTCAGCTAATCGAACAAGTCATCAAAAATCAGTAAAGGGTACCTATTCTTGATAGTCACTTTTTTCAACTGCCTGTAATCAATGCATAATCTAAGAGTACCATCTTTCTTCTTAACAAAAAATACCGGTGCACCCCATGGTGATACACTTGGCCTAATGTATCCCTTGTCCAACATTTCCTTCAACTACAATTTTAACTTAACAAATTCAAGAGTGCTCATCCTATAAGTTGATTTAGATGCTGGAGCTGCCCCTAACACTAACTCAATAGAAAATTCTACCTCCCTGTGAGGTGGAAAATCTATAATGTCCTCAAGAAATAAATTCTGAAACTACTACAAAACTAGGTACTTGTTCAACACATCCACATCCTCATCCTCCTTACCCTTATCACTAGAAATGTGTACTGCAAATAGCTTGCACCCCTTCCTGCGGCTACACTTTTCTTGCATAGTTTTCACCATCCTAACTGATGTGGATTTCTTCTTACCCTGTAAGACTCTTGGTTCTCCATTGTCATCAACACACTCAATAGCTTTATCATAGAAGTCTACCTTGGTTCTATGTATATACAACTATATGAATCCAACGTAATACATTTAAATGTGTTGTTGTAGGCATACCATTCAAGTCAAATGCACAAGATCTTACCCAATGATGCACTCGCTTCTTTGTACCTATAGACAACTACACTAACCAATACTCTGCATGCAACTCCTTATTCAAACCACACTACTCCACCAAGTCAGGACTAACATAGCTATAATTAGATCCAAGGTCAATCAAAATAGAAATAACTTTAACACAAAGCTTACAATCCATATCAATGATAGTTGTCTGGTGTTATGCCTACTTGTTGTCCATGGATGCATAGATACGAGGAATACTCTGGCCTACATCTCCAATAGTCTGCGCCTCCTGTTCACTGTATATATGAGTTCTACCACCCTGATTCTGTGGACAATCTCTCCTGTGATGATCTTTTCCATGGGTCCAACACTCTATAGGTTTCCAGCCTCCATTCTTATTATTTTATTTAGATCAATGTCCCTGTCCCCTATTTGATGCATTAAACCTCTTAGGTGGTGCAACATTCTCCATTTTATTTCTACCCTGTGGCCTTGCTCGCTTTCTATCCCATTTTCTTTTGTTCTTTACATTACCTCTCTACCCTGGCTTAGTTTGAGTGCTACACTTCGATTGTTCATAGAAATGCTTTAGCTTTTGAATGGCCTCCTCCAATGATCTAGGCTCATAGAACTCAATACTTTCTTTAAATGCAACTAGTAACCCACTAATGAACCTCTGAATCTTGGCCTTTTCCTCTATGAGATAAGGTATATACCTCAACAGTTCCAAGAACTTACTAGTGTACTCATCATCTGTCATGGATCCCATATTTATTTCATAGAATTATTTTTCACTATCATCAAAGCATCTCTCTGAAAGATACTTTTTCTTGAATAGTGCTCAAATTCACTCCAAGCCATATCTTCCTCATTTTTGTCCCTGACATTCTTCACATCTTCCCACCAGGTGTCTACTTTACCTTTAAGACTGAAAGTAACCACTCTAGCGTTCATGTTCTCTAAGTAGTCATGCAACCTGAAGAACTTCTTCATACTTAGTAACCAAGCCTCTGCATCCTGTAATCTCTTTACCTATCCATCAAAAGTAGGTGGCTTTTCTTTCTTAAACTCATCTAGCAATTATCCCATATCACTCCTCCTATAAGGATGATAACGGTGACGATCATAATGCCTATCTGAATTAGAACTAGAATCATACCTATGTTTATCCCTTCTCCACTCAAGAGTGTCCAACAATTTTCCATCTCGGATTGTGTCATCTCTATTTGATTGGTGACCTCCATGCGATCTACTACCATATGCCCCATTAGTTCCATCATTTTTCTCATAGTTGATCTGGCGTGGTCCTTGTTGTTGCAACTATGAAAATATCTCGAGTATCACTACATTTACATCTGCTATCTTTTCCTATGTCTATAGGATTCATTCATTATATGCCTTACAACTCCTTATCTCTTCCTTTAAACTTCTCAGTGTTACTGCCAAATCAGAAGAGTTCCCAACACCATGTTGCTCTTCAGATTCGTAGGAGAGTCTCTATGGTCAACCATCTTGCTAGCCATTTGATATTTCTTCCTGCAAGGCATAATATGTCAGATAAACCAAATCACAATAAATCAACGCACCTTAGAATATCTTGGGGAGGATACATTGTCTGCAAGATCACCAAATCAATGTGATACATGTATAATATAATCATAACAGCATATTGACATACATATGTAAATGTATCAACTCATAAACATCACTCTAACTAGGGTCCAGTCATCAATGCGAGGCCATATCAACAATGCATGCTATGACCTCATGCATGACAACAACCATCACTCCATTGTATACATTGCCACATGCAACCAACAATATTCTTAAGCAATGCCAAATCAACTACACCTACACATAAATGCATGTAGTCGAACATAAGCGATCAAATCTTTTAACCAACCTACAAGACTGATACATGTAATCCAAATATTCAAGAATGTAGCCTAACATACAAGGATGTAAGTAGGTTCCATAAAATCAACATGTAAACGACATATAATCCATACACAATCAGTCACATACTTATGACAATGCATTTCACGGAATCAATATAAAATTCTCCATGATAATCATACTACAACTATACTCAAGCATCAAGCAATGCAACAAGTACATGGTATGAAAGTATAAGAGACACACATGCAACTGACATGCATGCATGACCAACACCTTCAACCCATCTAGTTTGAGAGTTGAACCATACTCTGATACCACTTTATAACACCCTCCTCCCAAATCCACCCAAGTAACCATGCCAACCAGGGTAAACATGAGACGACATGCTACTATGATCAGATTCGACCTCCTATGTGACCTCAAGGAAGTGGAATCAACGGAACATCACACATAGTCACCCAACTTCGTCAACAAAACCCTCAGGAGACAAGTCAACCACTCAAACAACCTGTCGCTAGGTCCCACTGTTGTTATGGACCTCTTAGGCCATAGTAACTCTCATGCTATGGGCAAGGGAGCAACCAGAAACCTAAAGTTGTTCTCATAGGCCTGCCTACCAGCGACTGTGGACCAGAATTGCTAGTTTTCTGCCAGCGACCCTAAGATTTAAGCCACATTTTTAGGCCTAAATCCTAGGCCACTACCCAAAATGGAATGATAGATTAGAATCAGGAGATCTACAGGGAAACAATGATGCAAAATCATTAAGTTGATCAATACCTTAACCATACCCCTCCTATCTATGACAGACATTTCATTAAACATATTGCGAACATGTAACCTATAGGTGTAAACAATAAAATTAAGTGTATGGATCTCATACTTATCTTACAATCGATGTGAACCATTGTTCACTCATGCCATTTGCTACATTGTCATGTATTAGGTCATAGACACATTATCCATTCATGTACAAGTAAAAACATGTTGAGATCCATACATAGTTGTTATCACAAAATGTACATATAACCAACATAATAGGAATAGAAATACCATAAACATATCAGCCATCAAAATCCATATATACATCAGTACATTTTCATAATAAAATCTAAGGAATGAATTTCTCATTAATGAATGCAATAAACCAACTAGAGATGGGACTACCACATTCCACCCAACCATAGAATGGATGAACCAAATCTCTCTTCAGCCATTCATCCTTGTGCCATATTCCAAGCATGAATGTGGGATCTCATAGAACACATGAATCAAAACTTATCCAGGGCTTCTAGGGGCCATCCACCTCAACCCATCAAACATTAATTCTACCTCATGGTTGGACATCACAAAACCATCATCAGATTGGTCTCTATCCAAGCCTTCCAAGGATTCCAGAGAATTTGTCCAAGTAAGGCTTCGAGGACTAGTAACTCAACCCACAGCTTATATTGGGCTTCCAAATCATTTTCCCAATCAAGGCTTTCGAGATTAGTAACTGAACCCACCAAGGGCTTCCAGAAAATTTTTCCAACCAAGGATTCCAGGACTAGTAACTTAACCCAAGTTGTTACAAGGCTTCCAGAGCGTTTTTTCAACCATGGATTCTAGGACTAATAACTCAACCCAATCTAAGGAAACATGAGAACAACCAAAAACAAATAATGAAAGTAAAACCACAATCAGCATGGCGATCCAAGAATGGCAAGGCTAGGCAATCCACTGTCAATCCAGGCAATCCTCCATGCCAATGACATATCACAACCAAGAAACCACATGCATATGTCATGCATGCCAAAACTAGTGAAGAAATCATACATGCAACTCGGTACCTGCAAGAAAATCTGATGTAGCTATTGATGTTGATGCCTTCTTGCACTTTCCTTCTATTCCTTTGCCTTCTTGCTCCAAAAATCCAAGTATGCCACACCCTCTAAGAGTGCTCGAAGAAAACTCTAAGTATCCAAGAGTATGAGAGAGAGAGAATAATGAGAGAGCTCCAACACTGAACTAACAATAGGTTACCAACTGATCCTCAAAAACCTTTTTATGGACGAGGCCTCTATTTTCTTTATTTTCCACTGTTTTCCTTCATTTTCCTCCTCACATGCAACCTATGACCTTTCACATCCAAAATCTCCAAATTTCCATTATTTTCACAAATAAATGTGCCAAAAATGCCATTTTTCCTTTCCAAAGCCTTAGTCATTGCCTTTTCCAATTTCCTTAGCCATAAAAACCAAATGAACACCAACTAGGATGTCTTGCCAAACATTCATCTTGGAATAAGTGTCCCATCGACTGTGGTTATTGCTTTTAACATTTATTACATGGAATTTTCACCAAGGTTGTTACAATGTACTCGATTGGATACCCCATAACAAAGTACAAACCACCAGAGGCAATGGCCTAGTGATATTTATAGACACCACCACCACCATCATCATCATGAAAAGAGAAAAGGAAAAGAGTATGTACCAAAATAATTTAAGAAACCTAAACCTCCTACATTTGATGGTGAGGCAAAGAAAGCAGAAGATTTTGATGCTTGGCTGTGCAGGATGGAAAAGTTCTTCAAGGTTCATGACTACTCTAAGAATATGAAAGAAAAGGTGGCTACCTTCAGATTGAAAGGAAAATCTAACATCTGGTGGGAATACTTAAATAATTTACAAATCATAAGAGAATAATAGCTATCTTGGGGTGAGTCTGAGGGACATTTCAAGAGAAAATATATATCAGAACAGTATTATGACAATAAAGCCGAGTTATATGAGATTAGAATGGGATAGATGTCCGATGAAGAGTATATTACTAAATTCCTAGAGCTACTATAGTATGTGCCTTATCTCAAGGAGGAAAAGGAAAAGCTTCAAAGATTCATCAACGAACTTCCACAATCCTTCAAAGGGAGAATCAAATTTGATGGGCCGTGAACATTGGAAAATATAATCCAAAAATTCAAGCACTGTTATGAACAATCAAAATGTAGACCATAATTCAAGAGTGATTGGAAGGTTAGAGGTCATCTAAGATACAAAGGAAAAGGGAATAAGAGAGAGTGGAGGTCACAATATATGAAAGAAGGGAAGTCCTAACTCTAGCGAACCAAGACCGACCCAACAAAAAATTAATTATGAGAACAAAGGTAGAAATACCCAACCCACAAAAAAAGAGATTAATAATTTTGATAGAGGACCATATAAATGTTGGACTTTCTGGGAAAATAACCCAAGAAAGGATTTCCCACAACATAAAAATTATGGGTCGAAGATGTATAGCATATGGGAGGCTGAAATAGTCTAGGAAGTGGCCTAGAGCATACCCGAGACCTATGCAACATTGGAAAACAAAAAGCTTGACTATCAAACATCCATAATTGAGATGGAAGGTAAGATTTGTGACCGGACTATCTCTATTTTAATTTATCCTTGATCTAGCTATAGCTATGTTAGTCCATAGATCATGGAGCACTTCTAATTGGCCAATAAATCACATGAGGAATCATACCAAGTTTAATTGGCCACAGGAGCAAAGAAAAGAGTGGAGAATTGGGTGAGTGTGTGTCCATTAGAGCTTAATGGCATGTCGACTATTGCTAATTTAAACATATTACCACTGGGAGTGTACAAAAAAATGTTGGGAATGGACTGGTTGTATAAACATTACACCAAAGTATATTGATTTTAGAAAGCCATATAATGCTTAGATGAGTCTGAGAGAAGAATATTGCAAGAGAAATTAAAACCCACATTCGTGAGGTTGATTACGACCATGCAAGTGAAAATAAGCCACATGAAGGGGTGTATCTATTTTACTATTCAAATTAAGATCACCACTGAAGCTATCAGTAGTGATGAAAGCGACGAACATGAAATTATAATGAAGCATCCCATTTTAAACCAATTCCAAGATGTATATCCTGAATAAATCCCAAGGTTGCCTCTACATAGAGAAGTGAAATTTTACATTGAATTAACTCTAGGGCCAGCCCTAACATCCAAGGTTCCATATAGAATGAGCACTCTAGAGATAATTGAGTTGAAGCTATAGCTCAAAAAAATGTTGGACATAGGCTACATAAGGACAAGTCTATCTCCATGGGGAGCACTAGTCTTATTTGTGAAAAAGAAAGATGGAACACTCAAGTTATGCATTGATTACATACAGTTGAATAAAGTGACCATTAAGAACATACACCCCCTACCATGGATTGATGATTTATTTGATCAACTAATGGGAGCAACAATATTCTCCAAGATTGATTTCTGATCAGGATACCATCAAGTGCACATTAAAGATGAAGACATCCATAAGACAACATTCTAGACCAGGTATGGGAATTATGAGTTTGTGGTAGTGCCCTTTAGGCTTACAAATTCACCTGCAACTTTTATGTTCTTAATGAACAACATGTTGCACCATTACCTAGATAAATTTGTAGTGGTTTTTGTGGAAAACATATTGGTCTATTCAAAGAACAAGGACGAGCATGAGGAACATTGAGCTACAATGTTACAGCTATTAAGATAAAAAAGTTTATGAAAATATTATTAAATACACCTTATTCAAGTCACAAATCCATTATTTACAACACAATTCCTCAAAGGAGGGAGTAACTATTTACCCAAAGAATATCAAGGCCGTCATGGAGTGGCCAACGCCGAAGAACGTGACCAAGATTAGATCCTTTATGGGAATGGCAGACTACTATAGAAGATTCATCAAAAACTTCTCCAATATTGGTTATCTAGTCACTCTATTGCAAAAGAAAGGGAAGAAGTTTGAATGGACAAATGAATGTGTTGTAAGTTTCGATCAGTTTAAGCAACCTCACCAATGCAACAATGCTAAGAATAACATACACAAAAAAAATATTTTGTGGTTTTCATGGATGCTTGCAAGGAAGGACTTGTTAGAGTCTTGATGTAGGAAGGCTAAGTGGTCCATTATGAATCTCAGATGCTGAATGAGCATGAGAAAAAATGTGTAACTCATGATTTGGAATTGCCTACCATCGTCCATGCATTAAAAATGTGGAGAAACTACCTCCTTGGTAGAAGTTTCACTCTAATGACTGATCTTAGAGGGATCAAGTATTTGTTTGATTGGCCTAAACTAAATTCCAGGAAATCTAGATGGTTGGACATGATCAGTGAGTTTGATTTCGAGATTAAGTACATTAAGGGAAAGGAGAATCGAGTGGTGGATGCACTCAGCAGAAGGGTGAAAATGTGCCATATATTAGCCATAATTTCTTATGGGGCTAATCTCAAGGAAAGGATTGAAGTAGATGGTAAATAAGATGAAAAATATCATAAAAAAAAGGAAAGCTATAGGAACAACCTAAGGGTGAAAAGGACAAGGAATATTTCCTCACAAAGTATGGGATAATTCGATTCAAAAACATAATTTATGTTCTAGATGAAGATAGGCTAAAGAAGCTTATATTAAAAGAATTCCATGCATGGCCATATTCTGGCCACTCAAGTTACCAAAAGACCCTAAAAACCATAAAAAAAAATGGTATATTATTGGTCTGATTTGAAAAGAGAGGTGGCTGATTTTATTTCCAAATGGATAGAATGCCAACAAGTGAAACTCGAATGCAAGAATCCATCTAGTTTACTATAGCCTATTCGCATGACTTTATGATAGGTTTTCTAAGGATTTCTAGACAACGTGATGCAGTCATGGTCGTGGTTGACAAGTTGAGTAAGGTGGCTCACTTTGTAGTTGTTAAGTCTACAAACTCATCTAGTGTGGTGGCTCCAATCTTTATAAAAGAAATTGTAATATTGAATGGATTCCCCAAGAAGATTATCTCGGATAGAGATTCCAAATTCACTTCAAGGTTTAGGAGAAGACTATTTGCGGGCTTGGGGACAGAATTGGCTTTCAATGCAACTTATCATACATAGATAGATCGGCAAACATAGAGGACAAATAGGATCCTCAAGGATATGTTGAGAATGCATGTGATGCAATATCCAAAGAAATGGGAAGAATACCTTCCACTTGTAAAGTTCAGATACAATAATGGGCACCAATAATATTTGAAGATAAGCCCATTTGAAGCACTATATGGGAAGATTTACAAAACTCCTATAAGCTAGAGTGATCCAGTAAATATGGTCCTCATTAGGCCTGACATGTTAAAAAAATTGGAGAAATAAATGAAACTATTAGAAAGAATTTAAAAGTGGCCCAAGATAGAAAAAAGTGCTGCACAGATCAACATATGACACATAAGGAGCTCAAATTTGGAGAGCATGTGAACTTGCAAGTTAGACCCAAGAAAATCTCCTTGAAATGGGCCATGTGCCAAGCTGGAACCATGCTTTTGTGAGCCACTTGAAGTGATTAAAAGAATAGAGCCAATAGCCTATAGGTTGGCCTTGACCCCATCAGTAAAATTTCACGATGTTTTCCATGTTTCTTTGCTTAAAAAAAATGTGTCGAATTATAATCATGTGATTGACTGGTTTGTGCTACATGTATAATCAGAGGAAGAATTCCAATCGAAACCTCTATGCATCTTGGAATGAAGGAAACTCGCACTATAGAAGATAGTAATAGAAAAAATAAAGGTGCATTGGAGGCTCTTTAGGCCTAAGGAAGCCACATGGGAAATGACTGATCAGATGTGGGAAGCATATCCCTTTTTGTTTGCTGAATGAATAAAATGTAAATCAAATTATTAATAAATTGTACAAAATTGTGTCTATAAAGCTTTAGATGAATGTTTTCTTAGCATAAGGCTTGTTCTTTTTTATGTTCAGTTCTAGAACATCAAGGATGGTGTTCCACAAGGACGAGAATGAGGAACATTGAGCTACAATGTTACAACTATTAAGATAAAAAAGTTTATGAAAATATTATTAACTGCACCATATTCAAGTCAGAAATCCATTATTTACAACACAATTCCTCAAAGGAGGGAGTAACTATTGACCCAAAGAATATCAAGGCCATCATGGAGTGGCCAATGCCGAAGAACATGACCGAGATTATATCCTTTATGGGAATGGAAAACTACTATAGAAGATTCATCAAAAACTTATCCAATATTGGTTATCTAGTCACTCTGTTGCAAAAGAAAGGGAAGAAGCTTGAATGGAAAAATGAATGTGTTGTAAGTTTCGATCAGTTTAAGCAACCTCACCAATGCAACAATGCTAAGAACAACATACACAAAAAAATATTTTGTGTTTTTCATGGATGCTTGCAAGGAAGGACTTGTTAGATTCTTGATGTAGGAAGGCTAAGTGGTCCATTATGAATCTCAGACGCTAAATGAGCATGAGAAAAAATGTGTAACTCATGATTTGGAATTGCCTACCATCGTCCATGCATTAAAAATATGGAGGAACCACCTCCTTGGTAGAAGATTCACTCTAATGACTGATCTTGGAGGGATCAAGTATTTGATTGATCAGCCTACACTAAATTCTAGGAAATCTAGATGGTTGGACATGATCAGTGAGTTTGATTTCGAGATTAAGTACATGAAGGGAAAGGAGAATTGAGTGGTGGATGCACTCAGTAGAAGGGTGAAAATGTGCCATATATTAGCCATAATTTCTTATGGGGCTAATCTCAAGGAAAGGATTGAAGTAGATGGTAAATAAGATGAAAAATATCATAAATTAAAAGGAAAGTTATAGGAACAACCTAAGGGTGAAAAGGACAAGGAATATTTCCTCACAAAGTATGGGATAATTCAATTCAAAAACATAATTTATGTTCTAGATGAAGATAGGCTAAAGAAGCTTATATTAAAATAATTCCATGAATGGCCATATTCTGGCCACTCAGGTTACCAAAAGACCCTAACAACCATAAAAAAGGTATATTATTGGTCTGATTTGAAAAGAGAGGTGGCTGATTTTATTTCCAAATGGATAGAATGCCAACAAGTGAAAGTCGAATGCAAGAATCCATCTAGTTTACTATAGCCTATTCCCATGACTTTATTATAGATTTTTTAAGGATTTCTAGACAACGTGATGTAGTCATGGTCGTGGTTGACAAGTTGAGTAAGGTGGCTCACTTTGTAGTTGTTAAGTCTACAAACTCAGCTAGTGTGGTGGCTCCAATATTTATAAAACAAATTGTAATATTGAATGGATTCCCTAAGAAGATTATCTCGGATAGATATTCCAAATTCACTTTAAGGTTTAGGAGAAGACTATTTGCAGGCTTGGGGACAGAATTGGCTTTCAATGCAACTTATCATACATAGATAGATCGGCAAACATAGAGGACAAATAGGATCCTCAAGGATATGTTGAGGATGCATGTGATGCAATATCCAAAGAAATGGGAAGAATACCTTCCACTTGTAAAATTTAGATACAATAATGGGCACCAATAATATTTTAAGATAAGCCCATTTGAAGCACTATATCGGAGGAGTTACAAAACTCCTATAAGCTAGAGTGATCCAGTAAATATGGTCCTCATTGGGCCTGACATGTTAAAAAAATTGGAGAAATAAATGAAACTATTAGAAAGAATTTAAAAGTGGCCCAAGATAGAAAAAAGTGTTGCACAGATCAACATATGACACATAAGGAGCTCAAATTTGGAGAGCATGTGAACTTGCAAGTTAGGCCTAAGAAATTCTCCTTGAAATGGGCCATGTGCCAAGCTGGAACCATGCCTTTGTGAGCCACTTGAAGTGATTAAAAGAATAGAGCCAATAGCCTATAGGTTGGCCTTACCCCCATCAGTAAAATTTCACGATGCTTTCCTTGTTTCTTTGCTTTAAAAAATGTGTCGAATTCTAATCATATGATTGACTAGTTTGTGCTACATGCATAACCAGAGGAATAATTCCAACCGAAACCTCTATGCATCTTGGAATGAAGGAAACTCGCACTCTGGAATCAAGTAATAGAAAAAATAAAGGTGTAGTGGAGGCACTTTGGGCCTAAGGAAGCCACATGGGAAATGACTGATCAGATGTGGGAAGCATATCCCTTTTTGTTTGTTGAATGAAGAAAATGTAAATCAAATTATTAATAAATTGTACAAAATTGTGTCTATAAAGCTTTAGATGAATGTTTTCTTAGCTTAAGGCTTGTTTTGTTTTATGTTCGGTTCTAGAACATCAAGGATGGTGTTCATCCAAGGGGGAGGGGTTTGTGATAGCCTTAGAAATTCCCTTGTGTTGTAATTATTATCTCTATTTTTTCCAAACTAAAAATACCTAAGAAACTGGGACACAAATTCTAGACTTTAGGGAAGGAGAATTTATTGAGGAAACGGTTTCATATAAGTGCTAGATGAATTTTATTTAAATGAATGTAGTTCAAATAAATTCAACCAAAAATGAGTGGTTGGGAACAATACGTAACCCTCTAAAAATATTTGCAGGAGAGAGAGAGTGGAATTTAATGAAGTCTGGCCAAACTGGCAGACAAATGTGGTAGGATGCATCTTTTTGTGGTGGAGTAAATGAAGAAAATTTCCTTTGCGTAACCTGAAGAGGAAAGTATATTCATGCCCAAAATATTCATGACAGTATGTAACCTAAAGGGACAAGTGGTGAAATTAGAGAGGCTTGAAACATAATTACTTTAGGGAGGGATGTATAGGAGAAGAGGGAGGACTTTCCTGGTTCTGTCTAGATCAAGTTTTGTTTTTAACTAAAAGAGTTCCCACTGTAGTAGCACAACTGTTGAACCCACTATGTGTGGCTTGCTAGCTGGGATAACATAAATTACAGAGTAAGTGGCTTACCTTGAGGCTATTGAATCCACTGCATGTGGCTTTCTCAAGGGATGTTGAACCCACTAGGAATCTTGCAAATTGATGAACCTATTGGGCAAGAGTTAGAGACACTTGGGTAGTTAAGAATTCGTTGAAAATAGGTATGGCCCTAGGTTGGGAACACTGGTACTTTATCTCTTTGTAGAACTACCTAGATGAGCACTACTATCAAGATAAGTGTTTACCTATGAGCCCCATATCTAGATTTTTATGTTTTTTAATGTATTGCTCTATCATGGCTTGTAATGATGAGGAATGAAGTATTCCTGTCTAAATGATCATTATTTCTTTAAAGTCATGGGTATAAAGTTGTTTAAGTTTCTGTATTGTCATGATGCCCGTGTTGATATGGATTCATGTGCTAACCTAATGCATGTGATATCTCATGAAATATGACTTTAGGTCTACTTGCGGAATGTTAAATTCGCATGTGAATAAATCCTAATAAACGTTGAACAAATTATTAAGGATGGTTTATCCCTGTAGAATGATATATTAATGCCTAATTCATGTTCTTATATTATCAATACTAATTGATAACATAGTCGATGACTGCTTAAGTCAATATTTAGGAGTTAGAAATTCTTGTACTCCTTCTAAGTCTTTGAATTGGTTCAAATAATTTGGTGTAAAAGAGATATGTAATCTCTATTTAGGACTATTTACTCACATTGAAATTCTTGATTTCTTTGGTTGTTGGGTTCCTAAATCTATTTATATTGGTGTGTAAATGTGAAAAACCAAGCTAGGTTGAGTCGTATTTAAGCTCAATATAGATGGCACTTGTTTTCATATTTTTATATGTGTGTTTTATAGTGTACATGCTAAGGGGTTTTATGAAAAAATATGTAGGATTCAATCCCCAACTCTTATCAAAACCACCAAAACCATAAGGTAAGGCTCAATCTCGATAATCTAAGGACTTGAGTGTTGAGTTGTAATAGGCCATGTGTAATAGAAGCATTGTGATTGAGTTTTAAGGGATGAGAGATCAAATTATTTACATATATCGTATATGGCGAGGGATGGGAGATTGGGGATTCGAGGTTTCCCATCAAGGCACTGTGGAAAAGGCCCAAGATTTTACTTCTAGGAAGACGTCGCACAATGGACCAACATATATAGCCTGAGATGAAAGGTTGAAGTAGTGTGTTGGTATTGGGCCACATTAGCAGTGGGATCCAAAATTTCCACGTAATTTCAAAAGTTTGTACCCTAGAAGAATTTCCAAGAGGCTACCCAAATAATCCCTGGTACTTATATCTCCAGGATGAGGTGTAAGGGAAACGGGTTTGCACTGCATACTACTCTCATAATAAATGTGTATTATGAAATTTGATTTGCTAAGATATTTAATGATTACGAGTGGCCCGATATCTATAGAAAAGCTGTCATGTGGCAGAGAGAGGTTGATTGGGATTACCACATGGTGATCATGTGGGTGCCACGTGATAGGTTGGTGAGGTGGTACTAATTAAGAGGATAATATGTGGATGACCATATACTCCAATCTAGGAGACAAATCAGAGAAAATATTTATATCATTGGAATCATATCGACAAGACGAACATGATGGTATCATCCATTTCATGTTTCGGAAGGGTACAAGAAAGAAAGAAAGAACTTCGACTCCATTTCCATTACTTGACCTTGCATATTGTGCCAAGATAGTAACTATCTCCTTCTAACATTAGTTGGGCTAGGAATAGCAAGCGATATACTGCAAAAATAGAAGGACTTATGAGTATAAAATCCAAATCCTTATCAATATGGCATAAAGACAAAGGCACAAAAGCTTTTAACTCCTTACACCTAATCTTGTCCTAGGAGATCTAGTTAGCAAGAAATGTTTTTTTTCAAATAAGGACACATTTCCTTTCAATGCACTTCCTAAAGCCTCAATATATTAAGCATCTTCCCATATGTTTTCCATTACCCCTTATCATTCTTGGAGCTTTGACATAATTATTGATGTTCAAATCCCTTGGGATTTATTTGATGAACTCTCATAGGGAGTTCCACCTAAGGGAAGAGTAGGGGTTATCCCATTCTTCTCTCATAAACATTTCCTTAGCTTCAAAAATATTGGTTGGTACATAAATAATCACAATAAAATCATTCCCCTCAAGTTGGTTTTAATCCTAGCTATTAGAAAAGGAAGAATTCAAATTCAAATTATATGGGACTCTATTTTAGTGATCAAATGGATAAAAGGTGAATTTATGTTAAAGAAATTCATACACCATCCACTTTTCTATGATTTCAAGAATTTATAAGATTCATTTTCTCAAATTACTTTTGATCATGTTTATAGGGAGAAAAACATGGAGGCTGATAGAGTCTTCAAAGATGGCTTGGAGTTGCATAAAGGCACTTGAGAAATCATAGTCCCTTTATGGAAACCCTACTTCTTATCTTCAGGAGTCCTAGCTTTAACATTCTCTATATTTTAGTAGAGTTAGAAAAATATTTTTCTTACAAAAAATATTCCGATTTTTTTAATGCTATAGGATGAGGACTCTAAGCTATGTATAAATGCTTAGAGATACTAATGTTTTTATGCTATTTTTGACAAGTATGTAAATCGGTATTACATGGGAGATACAATGGCCCTAGTTATACAATATTTTTCTTTGTAATATGTGTTTATCAATCTTAATGAAAATGAATGAGGCCTACAACTACTAAACATGACATTTGACATTTATAGGAGATATTTAGACTTCAACAGGGAATATGTGCACGATCAATAGAAATTTTACAACATGAATTGGTCTTAGGGCCTTGATAATTATTGGTGGCTGAAAAAAAGTTATAAAGGCCACAAATGAGGCTTCTTAATCTCAACAACGGTGGATGTGGAATAAAACCACCGTGCATGACCTATGTAGGTGAGCTTTGGACTTTTATTAGTAATGTGAGACTACAAAATGTTCTTAAGACATTCATAATGGTTAAAGGATGAAAATAAATAAATTAAGCCAAGGGTGAAAACCTCAAATGAGTAGCATCTACTCATTGCGTTCATCTCGTTGAGATGATTTTGGTGATATAAATTTTGTCCCAATTTGACCTCCGAATTAGAAGCTACAACCATTTAAAGTTTAGTACCTCGTCATCATCCCTCCATGTGGTGCCCACGTGGTACCCTCATGGCACCCACATGTCTATTCTAGTTAGCCTTCTCACCACCACTTGGAATTTGTGGTGCTAGTTTCTAACTCGTTCATGGATGGGTTCACCACATACAAGTATCCATTTATATAAATAAGTTGATGACCTACTCAAACCGCCTTCCTTATTTAAGCACACCGATGACCTCTCTCCGTGTGTCCTCTCTTAACAAGCAGCAATAGAAGCAACTCGGGTCCACTCCTGCCATGACACCCTATCTATAATCCTCCTGGAAGAAACCACCTCGGAGAAAACTATCCCGCACTAATCTCTTAACTATGAGATCTGAGGTTCCGAGATCCACATCAACCCGGAGCTAACCTCTTGATAATAAAATCCATTGTCGGCGGAAATTGTTCTTGGAAGAACCCCCCTCTCAGCGAGAACGTTTCTTGGAAGAAACTCCCACCTCAAGAGAAACATTTTTCGGTGAGAACTCCTCCTTGGAAGAAACTATGACCTCAGGGGCAACCTTTCTCAGCAAGAACTCTTCTGGGAGGAAACTATGACCTAGCGGACAAACTTTCTTGGTGATATCCTCTCTCGATGAGAACTTCTCGGAGAAAACCTGTCTTGGAAGAAATATGTGATGGTAGCCTTTCTCGGGGATAAATCATGTTTGGGCCCACTCCTACCACGTCATCTCAGAATTAACTTCCCCGAAACAAACCATCTGGGAGGACAATTTCCTCAGAAGAATCATGCACTCAGGCCCACTCCCGGGAAGAAACTTGTGGGAAGAGACTCCAAGAGACTAAGTGCTTAATCCCTGAGACGGAGAATTTTTCTAGCAAATGACAAAGGGTTCTTTTTCAGGTAACGGTAATACTTTCCATCTCGTGTGTTTGATAATTCAAAGCACATAGATAGGATCTAAGGCACGACAAGTGATAGGAACCCCTTTTTCTTTCCCAGGAAACAATTCTCGAAGGAAACTCTCCCACGATAAACCAAAGAGAGACGCAACATCCTAGGTCCCAAAACATCGAGATTCAAGATTCTGAGCTCTCGGTCACCACTGAAGGATTATATGAGCTGAAGTATTAAAGGTACTGAGGGATATTAACAAAGGGAACATACCTACTTGTTGTTTTTATAAAGGCTTAGGCTACGCCTCGTCTAAGGTGGTTCTGTGACAATTAAACCTGACACCAAAACTCAATCCATTTCCCTTTAGGTTGTCATATGGCCCACATGGGGCTATCTTTCCTAAGCTTAAAATTAATGGGACAAGGCTTAATAGCCACTCTATAAGCTATATCGTAAATAGAACAAGGGTTTTACCCTTCAAAATTACTAAGGCCCATCGAACAAATGGAAAACTCATGACCACTCATGCCTCTTAAGATAATAATATTAGACAAAAAACCAAGCCCATCAATTTTCCAAGGTCTACTGATCCCTTGGGCTAATATTAAACATGCAACAAACTCATGAAAGCAAGAAAGAACTATAGAGATCCTTAAAATCTATAGGAAACCACAATTCATAGATAGACTGGAAATCACAATCCATAGATAGACTGGAAATCTCAATCCTACTTTGATTCACATGCATGAATCACACCTTTGAGAATTAAACTTAATATCACTATAGTCATTAACCAATGCAATAAAGTTTCCCATTAAAATATATAGAACAAGCACCTTAGTTCCCTTCATCAAATAATAGGAAACTTAACCAACTTCCTCAACTGTAACATAGATACATAACCATACCATTATTAGTGCTACACACAACATACACACAATGATGGCTATAGTAGATGTCAATCACTAGTTTCAAAAAAAAATACAAAGATACATTTAGTCCCTTGAACATAAAATCATTATGACTGATGTTCACACAACATACATAGATTTCGCTGATTCCTTCAAGCATTTACACAGGGAACTTAGTATCTACTAATACACATAAAATCACATTTCTCAACTAGCATAAACATGTAGTCAACATGTGCATATTATTTAAACATTAGAAGCGCAGTTAGATCACTTATCTTATACGATAAAGAGGATTGATAATTGAGAGTGGGACTTCAACTCTCCACCCAATCATAGACAGTTGCAAGCAAGTCTTACTTGCAATTGTCACCCTTGAGCCATATTCTAAAGCTTGAGGAAGAGATCTTCTAAGGGCTTTTAATCACAAAAACGACTGAAACAGATTTCCAGCAGTCCACACTAGCTTCATCCACCATAGGCAAGCCATTTCTCCCTTTGTTATGCTTATGGGGGTTTTTCTATTGATTTATAAATTTCCTCAAAAGCTTACAACAGTGAATTTGGACACTGCCTCCTCTATGTTCCCACCTCCCACTCTCAGAGGAAATTTTCCTTTCTCCCACAAAGTTCACACAAAGGATTCTCTATATAAACACCCCTCTTAACATATAATTATTTTAAATATATTATTTTATTATTTTTGTTACAATTTGTGATAAAATTCACCATTTTTAAATAAAAATTTATCCATTACAATTATAAAAATGTTAATTATCCAATATTTAAAAAAACAAAATTTTCATTATTTTAACCTAGTTCAATATTTCACATTTATAAAATCATATTTTCAAAAATATTTTCGAAAAATATATTACATTAGTATAATGTTATTTATAACTCCAACAAGAATTCAATTTCAAGTTAAAAGACTAGCATTTAATACCCAACGTGACAGGTACACAAAATACAAGTCATTTAGTAGAAAAATATTATTTTTGCACAGTCGCACAAATTTTCTTCCTAATTCATATTTAATAGTTTATCTTTCACAGTGTCTTAACATTGTTTTGGATATATCTATACTTCTCAAAATATAAAGAGTTTGTAGTTTTTCAATTCTATGTGGAAACTAATATGCAGTCAAAATCAATTATAATTATACATTTCATAAAACTATTGATGGAGTGAAAGAATGGACATGGTCTCTCTTTAGGGAAACTAATATATACAATGCTATAGGTTCATTAATGTGTGGGGAAGTATATGCCACTTGTTGGATTTAAGCAAGTACGTTATCCAATGGGTGGCATATACTTCCCCATGAATTAATGTTCTTATAGCATTATATACATTAGTTCCCCCCTCAAGGCTTCAAAGCTAGGATAGAAAGCGGTCGACTAGTAGATGGACAAAAATATGCAAGGGCCAGTAATGAATTATATATATATATATATATATATATATATATATATATGACATCTCATATATTTTTATTTATTAACACAATTATAATAGAAAATGTGTTTTATATACATTTATGATATCATTTTTTACATAATGTCATTTCTTATTCTTATTTAATGATCTACATGGTAAATTTATAGTTATTAATAGGAATTGTTTTTCCTATTGACCACTATTAGTTTAACATTGACCAATACAACTTATAATGTTTAACTTTGAAAAATAAATATTTATTTTTAAATATTATTAAAAAAATATTTTTCAAACATTTGATTGGACCATAACTTGAAGGTCTTATTGCAACCTTTGCATAATATAATATCACCTAGATAATTACCTCATATATTTATGTTATAATTTATGGATATGGTTGCAATATTCACGCATGTATTTTAGATATTTGTGTAGTGATATCTTATTATGAAGTTTTGCAAGAAAACCATCCAAAAATAAATCTTTGAAAGTAGTTCATGTAACATACCCCAATAACCTATACAACCAAAACAATAATTTTTTATTATCTTCTAGGTGTACTCATGACTTGAGTTACGCTATGCTATAAAATTTTGTATCATTTGTGTGACTTATCCAATGAATGAAAATTCTTTTAATTATAAATTTATTTTAACGTGGAACAATTATAAGTAGGTTATGGCTTTACCCTAAGTGTTTACATAGTGACATAGTTCACTTTATGATTATATAGCTGAGGAACCAATTGTGATTTCATATCATGTAGCATCTACCCGCTCCCAAACTTATGAGCAACCTTTGACCTCGTTGTATTTGGAATATTAATGAGTGAATTCTCCATAAACACTTATTCCTCTTCCACCCAACGATGTGACAGTTGCATTGGAAGGAGTGAAATCTATGGCTGAGGTTTGTTAGGGTTAATCTGATGATGGAGAGGCGAAATGGTGGTTATAGGGAGACTTCCTCCCCTTTCCCAATGCTCCAGTAGCTCATTCTTTCCTTTGCATCTACTGCATTGGCTCTGCAATTAGGGAGATGTTACAATTTGGCCACATAGAATCCCTGCTCGATGGTTTATCTCTCGCTAACAAGTATAGATTGTTGTCTTCATTTGTTTTATCGAATAATTTGATTTTTATTACTCCAATATCTATTTAATTTTTTTCTTCTTACTTCTTGCAAGGTTTTACCTAGAATGAGCTAGGGTTTACTTTAGTTTTACAGAGGACTTGGAGAGCACTAACATATGCAAAATTTGTGAAGGCAAGTTCAGTAAGATGTGTCTTTACTCGGTAATATTCTATCGAACCACTTTGATTAGAAATAAACTCTTAGTTACCTCTTCCAACTAAGAAGTGACCTAATTTTGGGAGTTTGACAAGTAGAGGAGCGAATGGAAACTAGAGATCTTTACTATGTAAATACCTTCCTAGTAGTGTCTTTTCTTGAGGTTCCATTTCTAATATGATCATTCTTTTATCATTATCCTAATCCTTTTGTTGCATTGTGGATCTTGTAGGTATTGGATTGGTGTAGGTATATGTTATTCATTTCCACTCTGTGAGTTTGACTCCATGTTCTTAATTTAACTTTATACTTCCCTACTTGTTTTCTAAGTGTCAAAGCTCTTTTATCCCGCGAGGGTTTATATCTGCAAAATGGGTTTCCAGCTTGCATGTATTAGGGTTAATTACTGTTATAGTTAACTATGGCTCTTTAACCCTAGAATATATAGGCATCAGTCTCAGATCTCATTCAGGGAATCGACCCTATTTTCATTTGTGTTATGAGTAATATTGTAGGGATAGGAGTAATTTTTAACCCTTGTGAGACTGTTGAAACTTCTTGTCACAGAAGGAAAGGAAACAAGATACCCTAAGGAAGGAGTAATTTTTTTAAACTATTCCACAATTATATTACACCAGGTCGAAATACTTACAATACATTTATTTAAATATATTAAAGAATTACACTACTATTTAATTCTATCATTTGTTAGTGAAGACGCGCCAATGTTTACAGTATTTGTATTTACTATTATTTACTTTAATGTTATAGAATGGATGTGTAGTGAAATTGTTGATGCTCCAGTATGTTCATAGTATGTCAAAATTATTTCTTTGTTATTTAGTCAGGACTTCGAAGGGTTTCCTTCCACCAAGAATTTCCTTATTTGTTCAGAATTTATTTTAAAATATAATATCACAATATGTTAAATTCTACTTATCATTAGAGTTGCATGAGTTGCTTGTTGGATTTCGATTTGCACAATATCTTCTATTCTGAAAGTTATAATTGTGTTGGACACAGATTGTCATTGATGTCAATATGGAAATATTAGAGGAGAAGACGGAGCCAAGAGGAACAGCAGAATAGAGCCATCGGAGCAGATTGAGATGAGAGGAGAAAATATGCCACAGATAACACTATCGGGAGCCATCAGAGGAGAAAACAGATATATATATATATATATATATATATATATATATATATATATATATATATATATATGCATGCATTTAAACACTATCGGGAGTCCATAACACTATCAGAGGCACAAACGAAGGCCAAGGCATCTACATAGGAAAATACACTATCAAAGGCAGAAAGCGGACCTAAATTTTTTATGAACGGGAGCGCTGAGTCCTATCGGGTCCGACACACTATATCGCATCAGCACTTCGGGATCAGGCGCTACAATACGTCAAGTGGACCATTGCAATCACCAATAGTGGTTATCGCATCGGGAATTCGGAGCAGAAGTCATACAGTGGTAAGCGGCCCCTTTGTGATCACCGATAGCGATATCGCATCGGACCTCCGCCAAGTGCAACCCCCGATTGCAATGAACTGTAATGGACCCGACGAGTATATCAACTATTGTTTAATATCATATCACATCTGTAGTGATCGTAAGTCCTAAAGGGATGGCGCGGAAGATGCATAAGGTTTATCAGGTGGGGAGAGCAGCCTTAAATGGTAAGCGGTAATGCTCGCACCATCCTTGGGAGTCAAGTGGTATTCGTACATGGGCTTGCGATTCCAATAGAACTGTGACGCATGGCGGTAGGGAACAGTTGAAAACCGCTTTATCGCAAGTTAACGCATGGGCGGTTCACGGGATCAGGAGGAGCGAACGTTGTCAGATCGCCTGATGAATGATCGGACGACAGGTTTAACTTCACATGTTTTTTGACTGATATGACGTGGCATGTGGGACCTCTATATGGCTATAGCCTCGTTTATATGGTTTCTATGAAGTAATAAGTCTGTGAATAAAATATTCTCCAACATATATAGTTTTCATATACAAGTCGGCCTCTCATCCCTATGAACATGTCCCTTGGTAATAGGAAAAAGTCATATATATATATATATATATATATATATATATATATATATATATATATATATATATATATATATATATATATATATGTTGAAATGCTTCATTTCTGGAATTGATCTCGGGCATCTATATCACGAACAAATAACAGTTCATGACTCATGAACTTGAAAAGAAAAAAAGGGGACCTCTTTGATATTTTTTTTTTTCTTTTTAATAAGCATCATTCCTATTGTAATTCGGCCCCTCTTCCTCTTGAACATGTCCTGTGAAGCACTGGTTAATTCGAGCGCAGAGGAAGCTAAAGCGAATGGAGGAGGGAAGCCAGAAGGTCGAGCAAGTGTTGAGGAAGTCGAAGCTCAAGTGAGGGAGAAGGAAGCCAAAGAGCCAGCGAGAAGCATAAATGAATGGAAAAAGGCATGAGAATGTATAAAATAGTAAAAACAGAGAACTTTTGGTTCCGTTGTGATGGTGAAGAACCAAAGTGTGAGGTAGTAGAAGCAGCAGAGGCAGAAAAGGTAGCAGAAGTAGCGGAGGTTGTAGAAGCAGTAGAGGTAGGAGAGTAGGAGTGAGAGAACCTCAGTTGAATAGAGTGCAGCAGCATACCAGTGTATACCAAGGTTGGTTTGGAGCCCAAGAGGTTGGAGCCTCAAAACTGAACAGGACTAAAGTCATTAGGGATAGGTGCTCCTAAGTGAAAAACCACTGCTAAATAGAGTTGGTGCTCTGGAGGTTGGAGCCTCACTGAAGTCCAAGTTGGAGCTTGGCAACTATTCATAGTCAGATATATACTTGTATTGTATTTATTTCATTGCACTATCTTGAGTTTTAATAAAATCATTTATTCCAGTTGTTGATCTTTGTGTTCTGTGTATGCATATACATATCTATATAATCACTAGAACAATTAAAAAAAAAAAAAAAGAATACTGATTCACACCCCTCTCAGTATTTCCAACAATTGGTATCAGAGCAAGCTTCTTCATACTAGCCTAACAGCTTGAAGAAGGATCCATAGCCATGACAAGAAATCAAGAAGCATCAGGAAGACCTCCTTTGTTCGATGGCACTAACTTTGGTTTCTAGAAGAAAAGAATGACCTACTACTTAATGTCCCTTGGACCTAAAGTTTCGCATTTCGTTCAAAATGAATACCAAACGAATTCCACTCTTCCAGCAGACCCAGACGAGAGGAAATCCTGCATCGCAAATGCAAAGGCCATGAACTCCATCATTAGTGGAATCACTGATTCTGAGTTTACAAAAATCATGCACTGTACCTTTGCCAAAGAAATGTGGGAGAAGCTAGTTGGATTATATGATGGAGACTCAAAAGTCAAAAAGGAAAAGCTTCAAACTCAGAGAAGACAATTTGAAAGTTTGAGGATGGAAGATGAAGAAGATATTGCAGCATACCTCCTCCGAGTAGCTGAAGTGGTAAATTCCCTGAAAGGATTGGATGAAAAAGTTGAAGAAAGTACCATTGTTCAAAAGGTATTAAGGTCTCTTCCAGACAGATTTGACTCCAAAATAAGCGCTATAGAAGAAGAAAAGTATCTATATACCCTCAAAATGGATGAACTCCATGGAATTCTCACTGCCTATGAAATGAGGAAAGGTGGCCCAAGCTCCAAAGATGCAGCATTCAAGGCCTCAAAGTCAAAGAAGGGGAAAGAAAGGAATAACTGTAGTGATGAGTCAGATGTGGAATCCGAATTGGCTCAATTTGTACGAAAGCTGAAGAGAGGATCTAAGCTTAAAGGCAAGTATCCTCTTATTTGTTTTAAATGTGGTAAAATAGGTCATTATGCAACAAAATGTCCTCATAAACATGAAAGTGATGATGAAGGAAATTCTAAAAGAATGGCACACAAAAAGAAAGGGTTCAATAAGAAAAACTTCTTCTCCAAGCAAGATGAGTCTGATGAGGATGAGTTTATGGTCATCAAAAAGAAATCAGATGAGGAAAGTGATCGTGATGAAAGCCAAGAAACATTATTCATGGCACTCGCAGATGATGATGACTCAGCGCTGGAAGGAAATGTAGATGAACTATTAATTAGCGCCATTGAAGAAAATGAAAAACTACATAACAAACTCATTTCTCTCAAAGTGGAAAATTAGGAAATAAGAAGGAGATAAGATTTCTTGGAAGCAAAGCTTAAAGAAAAATAAGAGACTTGTGAAGAACGTGAGGCCGAAATAGTGTTTCTAAGAAAGGAGTTGGAGCAAATTAAAAAGGGTTGTAAAAGCTCTCAAATACTTGAAACTATTATGAAAAATCAAAAACCTCAACATGACAAGTCTAGAATCGGTTTCAAAGGAGAATCCTCAAGCACTAAGAATAGTGTGAAAAGCTATGCCGATGCACTTTCTTGCAATCCAAAAGATGAAAAAGTATGTTATCAAAAGTGCATCCCAGATCCCAAGAATGAAGAGAGAATTACTCCAAAGAAGAATGTGGAGTCGAATCATGGACACTACAGTAAATACAAACCTATACTCCACCAAGGGCCCATCGCAAATCCAAAGAATGAGGGAGGAGTAATTCCTAGGAAGGAAATCGACTCAAACCGTGGTTTCTTCAACAAGTACAAAACCATCTTTCTTGGACACTGCTTTCACTGTAAAAACTTCGGTCATCAAGCTAGACATTGTATGGCTTGCAGAAACGAAAAGACAAAGCTAAAGGACCGAATAATCAACTCATATGCCCCCAAAAGGCAGGGACAACTCAAAACCTTCAATTCATTTGATCTCTTGACCAAATTTGATCTGATTTGCTCTTTCTACTACAATAATGGACACTATGAACAAGACTTCCCACTCAAAGGAAGAAAGACAAGTAGCAAGAACTCCAGCATGGACAAGTGCGGCTTGGCTCTATATGCTCAAAATAATAAAAACCAGTGGTTTGTAGATAGTGGGTGCTCTAGACACATGACAAAGATAGAAGGAAGTTTGTCTCATTGAGCAAAAAGGAAGGAAATGTGTCCTTTGGAAGCAGATCTGGAAGAATCGCAGGAAAAGGAACAATTACTCTGATCAATGGAAAAGGAAAAGCTCAAGATGCTCTGCTGGTTGATGGACTCAAACACAACCTCCTGAGTGTCAGCCAAATCTGTGATCAAGGACATAAGGTTGTTTTCAGCACCAAAGACTATGAAATAAGGAACTCTACCTCAGGGAAACTTGTGGAAAAAGGGGTGAGAACACCAGACAACACTTACATCCTGAACAAGATTCAAGAAAATAAATGCTACTTGAGTCAAACAGATGAGAGTTGGTTGTGGCACAAGCGACTTGGACATACAAGTTTCGAAAATCTGATCAATATCAGCAAGATCAAAGATGTACGAGACATCCCAAGACTGTTCAAACCAAATCAAGCAGTATGTGGTCCATGTCAACATGGAAAGCAGACTAGAATCAGCCACAAGACAAACGAGCTCTCTACATTGAAGCCCTTGGAGATCATCCATGCTAATGTGTGTGGGCCAACTAGAAATCAAGCACTCCAAGGAGAAAGCTACTTTGTGTTATTTGTTGATGATTATACTAGAATGATGTGGATATATTTCATAAAGTATAAATATAAAACTTTTGAGTGTTTTAAGAATCTAAAAGCCCTTGTAGAAAATGAAAAAGATTCAAAAATTAAGTGCCTTAGAACAGACAGAGGAGGAGAATTCACATCAAACATGTTTAGTGAGTTCTGTAATATTCATGGAATTAAAACGGAATTCTCGGCTGCCAGAACACCTCAACAAAATGGGGTAGTTGAAAGAAGAAACTGAACAGTCCAAGAAATGGCAAGAACTATGCTATTAGCAGCAGACTTACCACCTAAATTCTGGAGAGAAGCAGTAGGGACAACTGTTTATACACTGAATTGAACTCAATTGAGACCAAATTGTGAAAAAACTCCTTATGAGCTATGGAAAGGAAGACCTGCTTCGGTGAAGTACTTCAAGATCTTTGGAAGCAAGTGCTTCATAAAAATAAATGATGGCTCACCCAGAAAGTTTGATTCTCGGGTTGATGAAGGGATATTTCTTGGATACTCTACATGGAGCAAGGCTTACAAGTGCTACAATTATCGACTGAAGAAAATAGTGGAAAAAATTGATGTAAAGGTTGATGAAGATCTTCCAGAAAGGGAAATTGAAGAACATGAAGATGACTCTCTCATTAAAGAAGAAGAACCTAAAGAAGAAGTAATAGATGAGGAAGAAGAAGAAGAAGAAGAAGAGGAAAGAGAACCATCTAATACCCCTTCAAAGATGAAGTATGTCCAAAGACATCATCCAAAAGAGCAGATCATTGGCGATAAAGATGAAGGTGTGCAGACCCAAAGAAGGATAACAATCACACCCAAGAGAAAAGTCATTGCTCTCCTATCTATGATAGAACCAGAAACATTTGCAGAAGAAAGTAAGGATCCTCATTGGGTAAAAGCCATGGAAGAAGAAATGTCCCAAATTGAGAAGAACATGACATGGGAGCTGGTAACTCGTCCAAAGGACAAAAACATAATAGGAACCAAATGGGTGTTCAAAATTAAAATGAATGAGGAAGGACAGGTTATCAGAAACAAGGCAAGACTTGTCTGCAAAGGCTATTCACAAATTGAAGGAACTGACTTTGAATAGACATTTGCACCAGTGGCCTGTATGGAAGCTATCAGGATGTTCTTGGAATTTTCTTGTTCAAAAGGATTCAAAATCTATCAAATGGACATGAAATCAACATTTCTAAATGGGGAACTCAAGGAGGAAGTCTACATGGAGAAGCCAGAAGGTTTTGATCTAATAGCAGGAAAGGACTTAGTTTGTAAGTTGAAAAAGGCTTTATATGGGTTGAAACAAGCTCCTAGAGCTTGGTATGCAAGATTGGATCACTATCTACAACAACAAGGCTTCAAAAAGGGAGTGGCTGGAAGTAATCTATACATAAAGACAGATCAAGGTAAGTTACTAGTTGCTCTTGTTTATGTCGATGATCTGATTTTTGCTAGTAATAATGATGAAATGAACCATGAATTTTCTCAAAGCATGTCAAAAAAGTTTGAGATGTCAATGATAGGAGATCTGTCCCACTTCCTTGGAATTCAAGTATCTCAAACCAGAGCAGGATTGTGTATATCTCAAACCAAATATCTAAAATACATGCTCAAAAAATATGGAATGGAGGACTGTGCACCCGTGAGCAGAACTATGACCACAAACTGAAAATTGAGCAAAGATGATGACTCCCCTCTAGTAGATGCAACTCATTACAGGTCAATGATTGGAACCCTTCTATACTTAACAACTACACGACCAGACATAATGCAAGTAGTAGGAATGGTGGGAAGATTTCAATCTGCTCCCAAACAATTCCATTTATTAGCTGTAATTTAAAGAATTCTCAGATATCTAAAGGGAACTTCTGATTGGTACCCAAAGAACTCAACACTGACTGTAACTGCATACACTAACGCTGATTGGGCTAGAAGTATATATGATCGGAAAAGTACGAGTGGAAATGCATTCTTCCTAGGAGACTGTTTGGTATCCTGGCTCAGCAAAAAACAGTCATCCATATCATTATCCACAGCCGAAGCCGAGTATATTGCTGCAACAGACTGTTGTACTCAGATACTATGGATGAAGGAAGCTCTAAAATATGTC
Source organism: Pinus tabuliformis (assembly GCA_031772625.1). Taxonomy (NCBI): domain Eukaryota; kingdom Viridiplantae; phylum Streptophyta; class Pinopsida; order Pinales; family Pinaceae; genus Pinus; species Pinus tabuliformis. Next base: position 480,094,574 of record CM062809.1, on the reverse strand, counting down.
GACATATGTACAGATCAATCGATTACAATCTATTGTGACAACAAAAGTGCCATCAGTCTCAGCAAAAATCCTGTGATGCACTCAAGAACCAAACACATACTAATCAAGTATCATTTCCTTCATGAGTAAGTAGCTGAACAAAACATCGTCCTGAAATATATCAGTACTAAGGAGCAGATAGCTGATATTTTCACAAAACCTCTTCCTTGAGAAGCATTCAAACATCTGCGTCAAAAGATGGGGGTTATTTCTTTATCATCACTCAAGTTCATTCATAGAGATGTAGCAGGATAGGGGGAGCAATTTGACAGGGGGAGTCCATATGCATTCCTTTGCCATTGATGTCAAATGGGGAGAGAGTAGAAGAATATTGCCATCAATAGCAAAGGGGGAGATTGTTGGACACAAATTGTCATTGATGTCAATATGGCAATATTAGAGGAGCAGACGGAGCCAAGAGGAACAGCAGAACAGAGCCATCGAAGCAGATGGAGACGAGAGGAGCAAATATGCCATAGATAACACTATCGGGAGCCATCAGAGGAGAAAACACATATATATGCATGCATTTAAACACTATTGGGAGTATATAACACTTTTGGCGGAAAAAACCATGCATATATGTGTTTAACACTATCGGAGGCACAAATAGATGCCAAGGCATCTACATAGGAAAATACACTATCGGAGGCAGAAAGCGGACCTGAATTTTTTTATGAACGGGAGCGTTGAGTCCTATCGGGTTCGGCACACTATATCGCATCAGCACTTTGGGAGTAGGCACTACAATACGTCAAGTGGACCATTGCGATCGCTGTTAGTGATTATCACATTGGGAATTTGGAGCAGAAGTCATACAGTGGTAAGCGGCCCCTTTGCGATCACCGATAGCGATATCGCATCGGACCTCCGCCAAGGGCAATCCCCGATTGCGATGAACTGTTATGGACCCGACGAGTATATCAACTATTTCTTAATATCATATCGCATCCGCAGCGATTGTAAGTCCTAAAGGGATGGTGCGGAAGATGCATAAGATTTATCGGGCGGGGAGAGGAGGCTTAAGCGGTAAGCGGTAATGCTCGCATCGCCCTTGGGAGTCAAGTGGTATTCGTACAGGGCTCGTGATTCCATTAGAATTGTGACGCATGGCGGCAGGGAACAGTTGAAAACCACTTTATCGTGAGTTAACGCGCGGGCAGATCGCGGGATCAAGAGGAGCGAACGTCGTCGGATCACTTGATGAATGATTGGACGACAGGTTTAACTTCACGTGTTTTTTTACTGATATGACGTGGCATGTGGGACCTCTATATGGCTATAGCCTTGTTTATATGGTTTCCGTGAAGTAATAAGTCTGTGAATAAAAGATTCTCTGACATATATATTTTTCATATACAAGTCGGCCTCTCCTCCCTATGAACATGTCCCTTGGTGATAGGAAGAAGTCATATATATATATATATATATATATATATATATATATATATATATATATATATATATATATATATATGTTGAAACGCTTCATTTCTGGAATTGATCTCGGGCATCTATATTACGAACAAATAACAGTTCATGACTCGTGAACTTGAAAAGAAAAAAGGGGGACCTCTCTAATATTTTTTTTTTCTTTTTAATAAGCATCATTCCTATTGTAATTCGGCCCCTCTTCCTCTTGAACATGTCCCATGAAGCATTGGTTAATTCGAGCACAAAGGAAGCTAAAGCGAATGGAGGAGGGAAGCCAGAAGGTTGAGCGAGTGTTGAGGAAGCCGAAGCTCAAGGCAGGGAGAAGGAAGCCAAAGAGCCAGCGAGTAAGTGGAAACGAATTGACAAAGGCATGAGAATGTATAAAATAGCAAAAATAGAGAACTGTTGGTGCCATTGTGATGGTGAAGAACCAAAGTGTGAGGTAGTAGAAGCAGCAGAGGCAGAAAATGCAGCAGAAGAAGTGGAGGCTGTAGAAGCAGCAGAGGCAGGAGAGTAGGAGTGAGAGAACCTCAACTGAATAGAGTGTAGCAGCATACCAATGTATACCAAGGTTGGGTTGGAGCCCAAGAGGTTGGAGCCTCAGAACTGAACAGAACTAAAGTCATTAGGGGTAGGTGCTCCTAAGTGCAGAACCACTGCTAAATAGAGTTGGTGCTCTGGAGGTTGGAGCCGCACTGAAGTCCAAGTTGGATCTTGGCAACTACTCACAGTCAGATATATACTTGTATTGTGTTTATTTCATTGCACTGTCTTGAGTTTTAATAAAAGCATTTATTCCAGCTGTTGATCTCTGTGTTCTGTGTATGCATATACATATCTATATATGTTTTTGGCAATCACTAGACCAATTAAAAAAAATAAATAAGAAATACGGATTCAACTCCCTCTCAGTATTTCCAACAAATTGTTCATGCAGTGTTGGGTACATTTATGGCATAGCTATTACAACACATCCTCATTAGAGATAGGGATTGTTTCTAGGTTGTTATTTAGTTAGCTTGGCATAAAGACTAACCCATGCTCCCTGTGAGGTATAAACACTTTTAAGATTAACTTTCATCCACTCTTGTCTTTTAATTTCTTGAACTACGTACACTTTATTTATTTTTTCTTGTCTTGCCCAAAATTCACATTATGTATGAATACACAACAAATTTAATACTTTCAATAGAGAATGACTTTCCTTTTGAACAATGTAAACATAATACATTATATTCACCAATCTCAAATTAAACAATAAACTTCACATCTGAGTATGACATATCAAAGTAGTCAAACATTAGATTTAACATCTGCAAATAATGATCTATCAAATAATAAACTTCATTAGTACTTATATGTTTTTGTTGCTAGATTGTCACAAAGTCACAAGGGAAGTAATGCTCCTCCCAACCAATGAGACCAGTCTTTCTACTATGTCTCCTCCCCGAGCCAACTTCACATTTAGGTTTGACTAGAACAAAAATTTGCATTCCAATGACTATCTGATCCCAACCAGATGTAGTTTAGGATTCTCAGATTGAGCACCAGGCTTTAGTTGGAATTACATTGGCTAAACTAATTCAAGAATTACTCACAATATTAGTGCCTTCCAAAATTCACAGTCTTCTCCTCCAGGTTGCCTCAGATTCTCCCATACCCTATTGGCCTCCCTTCTTTTTTTGAGAAATATTTATTCCCGAGAGGAGTGTTGGGTAGGTAACCACATTACCCATAACTATTTCTAACCACCTGAATGTGAGCTCTCTTAGCATTTCTTGCCAATGTGACTTGTATTTAGTTGCATAAAACACTTATATTTTAATAAGTTAAACCAACAACCATATATATACATATTCAACCTTCACAGAGCCCACAAACCAAAAGTTTATTTTTACCAACAAAAAATAAATATTTACAGGTTTTTACCAAGGGATATTACATCTCCCCCCACCCCCATGAGAAAAATATTGTCCCGGTGTTTTCTGAGTCCCAAGAACAAGCTTGGGTATGCTTCCTTAATAAAATTCTCATCTTCCCAAGTAGCCTCTAAAGTTCCCTCACTACTCTTTAACCTAGGTGATAAATCACTTATGCAACATTATTTCTCTCTGATCTAGAATATGCAGAGGTTCTACTAGAAATTCCCCCTCTGGTTCGACCTACATTTAGAACTATAAGCCATTTTTAGTTCTTCCTTAACTAACATAAATTTACTTCATATATCACTTATTGTTATATCCTTCCAACTAATAATATGTCTAGGATCATAAATATACTTTTTCAATAATAAAACATGAAGCACGTTGTGCACACGTATTTGAATGGGTAAGGCTAATTGATAAGCCATAGGCCCAATGCGGGCAAGGATATGAAAAGGGCCACAAAACAGGGAGCTAATTTTGCACAACTTCCCCACTGCAAAGTGCTCTTTTTAGGTTTTACCCACACGTAGACATGATCCCCTACTTGAAATTCTCGATAACTTTGATTTTTGTCAACATAAGTCTTATGTCTGTCTTGTGCGACTTTCATATTCATTCCCACTTTTCTCACAATACATTCCATCTCTTTTTGCATATATGCTCCCAAAATTAGTTTATTTTTAGGACCAAAACAATTAATAGGTGTTCTACACCTGCATCCATATAATACCTCAAATGGACTCATTTTTAAGGAAGCATGATAACTATTATTGTAAGTGAACTCTACCAAATGAAGGTAGTCTTGCCATTTAGTCGGTTATTGCATAACATGCATCGTTAGCATGTCTCCAAGAAATTGGTTCAACCATTCAGTCTGTCCATTTGTTTGAGGATGATAAGTGGTACTGAACTGTATATGTGTACCTAATCCAATGAACAGATATTTCCAAAAGGAAGTTATGAATTTCACATTGCTATCAGATATTCCCACTTTAGGCACACCATGCAATCTAAAAAATTATCTCATGAAAATATTAACAATTTTAACTGTTTTATAAGTAAATTGTACTGGTATAAAATGTGCAGACTTACTTAATTTATCTATTACAACCATTATAGAATCATTCTGTGTCCTAGATTTAGGTAAACCAGTAATAAAATCAAGTGTAATGATCTCTCATTTCCATTTGAGAATGGGAAATAGATGAAGCAATTTGACTAGATGTTGATGCTCAACCTTTACTTATTAACATTATAAGAACTTTGTTAGATACCATGTTGCTTCCCTTTTCATGCTAGGCTAGAAATAATCTTTTCTCAAGGCAGTAATTAATTTTTGATAACCAGGATGAACAACATAGGGACCTTTATGTAACTCATCCAAGATTAATCGTTTAAGGCTTAACTGATTCAGAACATAGATTCTACCCCTATAAATTAACACATTTTCTTTATTTACATCGTATCCCAATTGTTTTTCACTGTTGTTCTTCTAGCTTGCTTGTTTCCATAGAAATTGATACTCTCGATCTCTTTGAGCAACATCTTTGATTTGTTCAATAAAGTTAGTTTTAATATGACTAAATGAAATATCATATACAAAATTTAGTTTTCTACTCAAAGCATCTGCCACCCAATTCTCTTTACCTTTTAGGTGTCTAATCTTAAAATCGAAGTCACTTAAAAAGGAATTCCATTGTGCTTGTCATGCATTTAAAGTGGGATGTTTAAAATAACTAGTTGGACTGTTATGATCAGTCATCAATACGAACTTCTTTCCAAGAAGATAGTGCTACCATACCTTTAAGGCATGAACCATTGCTATCAATTCTAAATCATAGGTTAAATGTTTCTATTCATGCTCTTTTAGTTTTCGAGACTCATATGGTACAACTCTATGTTCTTTCATTAGGAATCCTTCAACCCCTTCCTTACAAGTAACTGTGCAAACCATAAATTATTTCTTTGGGTCTGCAATCCTTAAAATGGGAGGTGTGGTAAGTAGATGTTTCAGCTGGTCAAAATTTCTTTGGCATTCAATTGTCCACTGATAAGCTTCCCCTTCTTTTATAAAGAGGTAATGGGGTAGGATACTCTAGAAATTAATTCAACAACGTGACAATAATACCCAACTAACCCCAAAAAGGATCTAATACCTGCTACATTCTTAGGAACAAACCATTCCATTATGGTCTTAATCTTCTCAGGATCTACAACTATCCCATCTTGCATAATGACATGTCTTAAATATTGAATCTGATCCTTGTAAATTTCACATTTTCTATAATTAGTGTATAGTTGATGCTCCTGTAAGGTTTTCAATACAATTTGCAGATGTCTTTTATGCTCTTCCATACTTCTTGAATAAATAAGGATATCATCAATAAATATTAATACAAATTTATCAAGGTATTGATGAAATATACTATTCATAAGGCACATAAACATTGTTGGGGCGTTAGTAAGCCCAAAAGGAAAAACGACAAACTTGTAGTGCCCGTAGCGAGTTCTAAAGGAAATTTTACATATATATTCTTCTTTAATTCAAACTTGATGGTATTCAGAATGCAAATAATTTCTTGAGAACACAATATCCCCCTTTACTTGATCAAATGGATCATCTATCTGAGGTAATGGGTACTTATTCTTAACTATTAATTTGTTTAATTGTCTATAATCAATGAATATCTTCAAGGTACCATCATTCTTCCTGAAAAAGAGTACAAGAGGTCCCTGTTAGCACCCTGTAATTACCTCTAGGTTGAGAAAAAGTTTATAGGGGTAACCACAAACCTCTTTGGGCTAGAATTTGGCTTTTTCTAACCGAAGGGAGCTCCCTCACTTGAAATAAGATCAAATTATGTAATAAACAACACTCAAGGACATTTGACAGAGGCCAAATCTATAAATATAAAATAGGATTTAATGAAAATGGTTGATGGACTTGAGAGGGAGGGTCACTGGGCATGGATTCATTTTTCAAAGTTTTACATAAAATTATTAGAACTTCATATTAGACACTTATGAAAATAAAGGCAGGGTAGGTACTATTCCAAGTCACAACATTTGGTTATAGCATAGGATGAGTTTTGAAAATAACTGGAAATTACACAGAGATATCCAACCACATGTAACAGAGCATGAATTGAAATTCTGAAACATATATTTCATGATCAAATATCTAGAGGAACACTATAAAGGAGCATGTAGCTAAAGTGAATTCCATTATAGTTTAGAAATAAGAGCAGTCATCAAGAGCATTAACATAAATGAATTCTGAAAAATTGTCTTAGAAACAATTTAGAAGTGACAAATTGAATCAGAGACACAGTGAATAGAATACACATAAGAAAAGTCATAGAAACTAGAAATTCATACCGCAAGAATCTCTGGTCAAGTGAAAAATTCACTGCACTGATAATTTTATTTCAACAAAGAAAATACATGCACAGGCCTTTTGTCAAAATTTGAACCCTTTTCTCTTATTTTTTCCAGTTTAAATACATTAAGTAGAATGGAAAATCAAAATTAGATACAATGTATCTTTCATCCACTCGAGAGGATTGAATCATCTTCAATTTTAGAAACATCCAACTTTAAAAACTAAAAACTAAGATAAAGCTATAAAAATGAAACATCTTTTCTGATAGAATTATCTTTATCTTATCTACTTCTCTGATCCCTATCCATTTTTTTTCTATCCATACCACTAATATCATAATAGCAAGGTCCAAAAATGGATTTGACAAGACAGAAAATTGAAAGATGAGTTGCGCAGAAATTGCACAGTAGGCTCTATCTTGGCATAAACATAGGCTGCACTGAGTGAAACCGAGTTGACAAGGATGATGACAAGGTTTTTGAGTTGGATTAGGATCCATCTGACACCTCCTGCCACACGTGCAAAGCTCAAAATTGGCCAATCAACATTTGCACAACAAAATTTGAAATTTTTTATTTTGTCTTTATTTTCCCACTCCAAAAAAAAATAGTCACTAAAATTTCATCACCATGTACCTTATGAATCCCATTAAGTATCAAAATTCCAAAAATATTCACATTTACAAATCAAATTTCAAAACTTTCAGAATTTTGTTAGCAAGGAATTGTGAAAATGGGTCTCCAAGTGATACCCGTAATTCCAAAAATATACCACCTATGTAAAAACTAATATAGGTTTTGTATGTTAACTTTTTTTTGAGAGACACATCTCTCAATTTCCTCAAATTTGGCCCCATATACTCAAAATGTGTTCCCCAAAATCATGGCTAAAATAGAAAATTGCACAGTCTGAAAAGTAATCTTTAAATATGCATTTGAATATCCCAATATACAACACTTGTGCATAACTTGAAGGCGGTTTGTGTTATTTGACCTGTTCTTGAGAAAAATATCTCTCATTTTTTTGAAATTCGGCTCCTTTTGGTCCACATAAGCTTTTAAAAATGATGACTAAAACAGTGAATTTCAGAGAAAATTTATAGCAAAATGTAGCAGACCTCCATGTTTGATATTTTTGCAGATGGCTCTATGCAAGGTTGAGTGCATAGATGTGTTTGATATGACCCAGTGATGATGTATCACCCTTTGAGTGTTTTCCTCCATGCTTGCAGACCTCCATAATGGTTGTTTTCAGTTTGCGTAGTGGCTACGTAGTGAGTGTGTAGCTTAGAATTTTGTGCAGTTGTTGAGTGGCATTTCTCCCACAGTCGAAATAAACTTTTCCTCACACCCCTATTAGATTAATCTTGGCCCTGAGTTGTGTGATTATCAATTTTCCCTTAGTGAAGAGCGCTAATTTCATATTGGAGAGAGAAATGAGGGCATTATGAAGAGATTTTGGAAGTGTGCCCTTTTTTGTTTTACTTTGGTCATGAGTGTGAATTTAGAAGAGGGTTATTATGTTTATGATGATCATGAAAGGCAAATGACGGCTATGAGTTATGAATTTGTAGTATCATTAATGATCATTATGAGAGATGAGTTTATAAACAAAGGTGATAATGATGAGAGGTGAGTTTAGAAGGGGGTATGTATATGCATGTGATGTTTAGATATAAATGTATATGTAGGGGGGGTAGTGTATGGAAGGGATTTTAGGAAATAGGATATATGAAAGGGGTATAGGAATGAAAAAGTGTATAATAGGGATATATGAAGGGGATCATGAGTTACAAATGGTTGAATGGCATGATGAACCATACTCAACAATATACTTAACAAAACCTTAGAAATGAACCAAATTTGTTTTTTTTTTATGGTTCTGACCATTGACCAATGACACATAACTTTTCAAACCCTAAAAAATTGTATATGATCAGATGACCCCATGACCTTCTCTTTGACTCAGTTTTTCTTCAAGTTTTGTTTTTTCTTTATGGACTTGTAGTGATGTCACACAGTGATTTTTTTAGATTATGACAACAACATTTCATAGGTTAAAATGCTACACAAAAATCTCAAAATGAATGAAAGAGGCAAAGATATTTGATCTCTAAAACCGTGGTGTTAGGTACCTATACTACTAGTGTAACCCCTTATTGTTATTAGTACAACCCCCTTATTATATTTTTGTGCCCATGTAGTCCCCATATTGTTATTATTGTGCCCCATAGAAGCCCACTATTGTTATTATTGTGCCCTTACATTATTATTGTTATGTCGACTTTGATTATATTATGACCCCTTAGACTCCTATATATAGAAAGGAGGTATTGTCATTTGTATCATCTAAGAATTGTTCATTTTTGTAATATAAAAGAGGTTGCCCCCTTGAAGAGGCTTATTTCTAAGGCGTTGATCTATCTTTCCTATCTTTTTGTGAGCTGCTTTCATAACATTTGGTATCAGAGCTTTCGATTCTAGGGTTTCGCTGCTCCAAACAGGTCATCGTGGCATTTTCACTATAACTATGTTTTTGTGATGTTTTAGAAGCTAAAACAAAAACTCATTTGAGAAGAAATCTCACTGAACCTTGGGTCGAAATTTCAAATCTTGTCTCGCTATATTTTTGGAGATATGATCTGAGGAAGTTAGGGTTTTTACAAGCTCCAGAATTTCATCTAAAATAGGTCATCGTGGACTTTTTGCTATGAAGTTTCAGAAGCTAAAATAAAAACTCATTTGAGATGAAATTGGTCTAAACCTCGACTCCAAATTTCAGATCTTGTATCGCTATATTTTAGGAGACACAATATGAGGAAGTTAGGGTTTTTTTAGACTCCCGAATTACATTGTAAATAGGTGACCTTGGGAAAATCGTCATAACGTTCGCTCTAAGCATCAGATTGAAATTTCGTAAGAAGCTACAGACATAGGATGGACTATAGTTTTCTGTGTATATTTTTCAGATCCTAAGGTTGAAACAGTGACATGTGGCACTTCGTACAAGTTCGCTCTACTGAACTAGTCTATAATCAGGTCACCGTGGGAGATTTGGCATAACTCTTCCTTGGAGAATCCAATCGTGATCAAACTTGCAGGGTTAGAAAGAGGACGCAAAGGGCTACTGAAGGTCGCACTTTTAGAACTGGAGGATCTAAAATTACAGAGTTACCATCTTTTTAAGATCGAGCTCCTAAAATCAAGAAAAGGCGATATGAGGAAATTTGATGGCAAGGATCTGGTAAATTGGATACTACAGATGGAGCAATATTTTGATCTACATGAGGTGCAATTGTTACAAAAGGTACGTATTGCATCTTCATATTTAGAACTGGATCATTTTTTATGGTATAAAGGGCTTTGTTCTCGTAAACCACTTGTTACGCGGTCAATTTTCATGGAGGAAATGATAGCACATTATGAGGATAAAAAGCGAAACACCTTATTTAGCCAATTGATAAATCTCAAACAAAAGTGTTCTATGGAAGAACACATTTAAGACTTCAAAAACTTGAATATAAGGGTAAATGATATTCTAGAGAAGCAAAGGGTTGATGTATTCATAGGGACTTTAAAGGATAACATTCAACATGAGGTTCGCCTTTGGGAACCTAATTCATTGGAGAAGGCATTCAGGTGGGCAAAAAAAATTGAAAGCGAAATTATGGAAACAAGGAATCCCACCACTCACTACTATAATTACGGAAGTTTTTTTTCTCCTAGCCTTCCCCAAACTACAAGGTTTACACCACAACAATTGGAAGAAAAAATAGAAAAAGGGCTTTGTTACAACTGTGATAGCAAATACACTAAAGGTCATAAGTGTGTTGAGAAGAAATTATTATACATAGATTATGAAGAGGAGGAAGAAAAGGATCAAGCAACATCAAAAGAATAGGATATACACCAGGAACCAACCCCAGAGAAAGAAGAAATGAATCCAACCATATCTTGGAAAGCATTAGCAAGAATTACCACTCCTCAAACTCTCAAGATAGAAGAAAATATCAAGAAGAAAAAGGTTCAAGAAGTGAAATATGACATTGAGAAAGAAGAAATGAATCCGACCATATCTTGTAATGCATTGGCCAGAATTACCACGCCTCAAACTATCAAGATAGAAGGACATATCAAGAAGAAAAATGTTCAAGAAGTGAAAGATCACATCGAGCATCAAGAAATGAGTCCGACCATATCATGTAATGCATTGGAAGAAATTATCACTCCTCAAAATATCAGGATAGAAGGACATATCAAGAAGAAAAAGATTCAAGCAGTAAAAGATCACATCGATCATCAACAACAAGTTCTCCAACTTTTAAAGGATAATGCCACTTTGGTGCAAAATCGAATGAAACAACAGGAAAATCAACATCGTAGTGAAAGAAGTTTTGATGTAGGCGATTGGGTATTTTAATGAATACATCTCAAGCAAGCTATTTATGAGAATGAAATGTTGGAAATACTACATGCACTTAAGAAATGGCGACCTTACCTAATGGGAAGACACTTCAAGGTAAAAATGGATCATGATAATCTTAAATACCTTTTAGAACAAAGATTATCCTCTGAAGAGCAACAAAAATGGGTCACAAATATGTTGGGTTATGAATTTTAAATCACCTACAAAAAAGGGAAGCAAAATGTTGTTGCAGATGCACTCTCAGGAAAGGATGAGGATGTGGAAACATTGTTTTGTGCTATTTCTATTATCCAACCACATTGGATAAATGAAGCAAGGGATGAATGTATGAAGGACGAAGAAGTGTGGCCACTCATTAAAAAGTTGCAAAATATCCCAATTCAAATAATATTGCCAGAACTTGACGAGTAAGGAAAAATCATATTGGAGCCTGGAGCAGTCATAGAAACAAGAACCTGACAGCTACAAAATCAATCAATTTCAGAGTATCTCATCAAGTGGAAGAACTTACCCGCTAAAGATTCCACATGGGAGGACAAGAATTTTATACAGAACCATCAAGAACTACTCAAGTGTTGAGGATAACACTTTTTGAAGGAGAGGGGCATGTTAGGTCCCTATTCTACTAGTGTAACCCCTTATTGTTATTAGTACAACCCCCTTATTATATTGTTGTGCCCATGTAGTCCCCATATTGTTATTATTGTGCCCCATAGAAGCCCACTATTGCTATTATTGTGCCCTTACATTATTATTGTTATGTCGGTTTTGATTATATTATGACCCCTTAGACTCCTATATATAGAAAGGAGGTATTGTCATTTGTATCATCTAAGAGTTGTTCATTTGTGTAATGTAAAGGAGGTTTCCCCCTTGAAGAGGCTTATTTCTAAGGCGTTTATCTATCTTTTCTATCTTTTTGTGAGTTGGTTTCATAACACGTGGACCCTAACACTCCCCAAGGTGACACATAGGCAAATATAATTCTTATCCAACAACTCATGTAGCTGCATTTTCAGTTCAGTCAATTCTGGTATTCTCATGCGGTAAGGTGCTCTAGATATCATAGTAGCTCCTATAATTAGTTCAATAGTAAAATTATGTCCCTCTTTGGAGGCAATTCATGGATCTCTTCTAGAAACACATCAAAAAAATCTTGTACAATGGGTAAATTCTCTAGAGTTGTAGTATTTTCCTTGGAATTAGTGTACCCCACTTGTATACCATAAATCTAACACCCATTTCTAATGAATTTTCTTAACTGAGAGGTTGTAATTGGTCACAATTTCAGGGGTCTTATGATTCCCTGGATTTCTTGTCTAAACCCTTCCTCGTTAAGGAAACTGATAGTTTTAGCTTTATAGCTCACAAGAGACCAATGCTTTTCAATCCAGTCCATGAAAATTAAGATATCATATGACCCTAAGGGAAAAATACTTAAGTTTGCGGTTATTGGTTGATCTGCCAACATAACAGGGAAATTATCCACCTTAACCATCACTCTCCTTTTGGCCCCCATGGCTAACTGCACCAACCATGGATTCTTAAATTTTTCTATTTGTAAATGACATAATTCAACTATCTTAGGGCTTATATAACTTAGACTGACTCCAGGGTCAATTAAAATAGACACAACTTGGTTAAATATTTTACCTTCAAATTCCACCATAGTTAGTTGATACTCTACTTGATGATCTTCCAATGAAACATTGATCTTAGGAAAAATCGTTATCACCTCCCATAACGTAGATACCTCCTCAATGTGTGTTTCTTGTTCTGTCCTTCTTCGGTAGGGGCAATTTTTAACGTAGTGAGACTCCCCACATCCCCAAAATTGTAGTGGGGGTCTTGTAGACTGATCAAACTCAGGTTTATTTGACTACTCATTTGTTTTTAGTTCATTTTGTGGCTTAGATTTTTGCTGACCTGTGCCTGAGTTTTTACTCTATATTTTTATATGAGCCTTTGGAATTTGCAGATTTTGAACCTTTAATATTTTGAGGATGTTTTGTTTATCCCTTCTTGTTTTTCCGCCCTTTACCACTATCCCCTTTCTGCTTTATATGTTGGTAACAAATTCACGCTTTTCATATTAGCTCATCCATAGTTTTATGATTATAAAATTCCAAACGCTCTTTCATAAATGTGGGCAGGCTGCTTATAAATCTTTGTACTTTCACTTTTTCCTCATGTATGTAAGGAACATATCTCAACAAGGAGCTAAATTTTACTATATATTTGTTCATTGTCAGTTGTCCTAATCGGAGGTCATGAAACTCCCTATCCTTGTCATCATAAAAGTGCTTAGTCAGATATTTGTCTTTGAAGTACTACAGAAACCTCTCCCAGGTAATTCCTTGTTCATCCGCTCCTTGAATTACTTTTACCTCTTGCCACCATAACGTCGCCTTTCCTTGTCATTGATATATTGCCAAGCGGGATTTTAGGTTATCATTGCATTCATAGATTTGAAATTATTTAGTGATACTAAATAACCAAGCTTCAAGAACCTCCTTCGATTCGCCATCAAACGTTGCGGGTTTGATCTTCTTAAACTCACCTTGGAAATCCAATTTATATCTTTTTTCTCCCTTACGCACCTTGTCCTAGGAAGTGTTTCCTGGTTTTCATTATTAGATTTTGATCCCCCTCCATCCTCTGATTCTTGGGTGTTTCTTCTCTCACGAGGGTTGGCTTCCCTTTCTCAGTGGGATTATGCTCTATTACCATTACCAATAGTTGGGGATGAATTCATCTGATTTTATTGGTTTGTTAAGATTTTAAAAATTATTTCTTGATCTCTCATAAGTTGTTCATTGTCAACTCTAAGTCTTGCCATTTTTGCTTTTAATTGCTTCACAATTTCCATTAACATGGTTGTGGCAGTCCGATGTTCTTCTCCTAGTTGGACCCACATTTCTAGGTTTTCTCCTTGTAATGGTATTGAGTTGGGACCAATAGGGATTTCAGTAGATGTTGTAGTCATCCTGCCACTTCCTCTCATCATTTCTCTCTCTCTTTGTGAAGTATAAAACACAACTTTGTTATCATCATGGTTACCCAATTTAGGCCACAGTGCATTTATCGTGGCTCTGATACTACTTGTAACATACCCCAATACCCTATACGACACAATTTTTTTTTTTTTTTATCTTCTAGGTGTAGTCCTGACTTGTACCAATTACGCTATCCTATAAAACTTTGTATCATTTGTTTGACTTACCCAACGAATGAAAATTCTTTTAATTGTAAATTATTTTAATATGGAATAATTATAAATAGGCTATGGATTTACCCTAAGGGTTTTCATAGTGACATATTTGGCACTTTATGATTACATAGAGGAGGAACCAATTGTGATTTCATATCATATAGAATCTACCTACTTCCAAACTTATGACCAACCTTTGACCTTGGTGTATTGGCATATTAATGAGTGAATTATCTAGAAACAGTTAATATTCTTCCACCCGACGACGTGACAATTGAATTGGAAGGAGGAGTGAGATATATAGTCGAGATTTGTTAGGGTTAATCCGACGGTGGAGAGGAGAAATGGTGGTTACAGGGTAACTGCCTACCCTTTCTTAGTGCTCTAGTACCTCATTCTTTCCTTTTCCTCTACTGTGTTGGCTCTATAACTAGGGAGATTTTATAGTATGGCCATAATAGAACCATTGCTCGATGACTTAGCTATTTCTAACAGGTATAGATGGCTGTCTACATTTTTTTTATCGAATAATTTGATTGTAATTACTCTAGTGATTGTTTAATTGATTTATGATTACTGCTTGCAATGGTTTTCCCAAAACGAGTTAGGGTTTACTTCAACTTTACAGAGATCTTGGAGAGCTATGAAAGATGCAAAGTTTATGAAGGAAAGTTCAATCTAATGGGTCTCTGCTCAGTAATATTCCATTGACCCACTTTTATTATAACTTAACTCTTACTTCCCTCTTCGCGCTAAGAAATGACCTAACTTTTGAGGGTTTGACAGGTAAAGGAGTGAATGGCGACTTGAGAGATTTACTAGGTAAATACCTTCTTAGCAATGTCTTTCATCAATGTTCCATTGCAAATATGATCATTCTTTTATAATTATTCTAATTATTTTGTTGTATTGTAGATCTTGCAGATATTGGCTTAGTGTCCGTATATGTTATTCATTTTCTCTTTGTGAGTTTGGCTCCAATTTCTTCATTTAACTTTATACTTCCCTACCTGTTTTCTAGGTTTCAAAGCTCTTTTATTACACGAGGGTTTATATTTCTGCCCTTTGCAAAATGGGGTTTCAGCTTGCATGTATTAGGGTTAATTACTCGTATAGTTAACTATGACTCTTCAACCCTAGAATTTATAGGCATCTGTCTCGGTTCCCATTCATGGAGTCCACCCTATTTTCATTTGTGTTATGAGTAATATTGTAGGGCCATGAGTAATTTGTAACCCCCATCAGACTATTGAAACTTCCTATCATAGAAGGAAAGGAAACAAGATACCATAAGTGAGGTCTTCTTGTTTATTTATTTTTAAACTGTTCCATAGTTATATTACAGGGGTCAAAATACTTATAGTACATTTGTTTAAATATATTCAATAATTGCATTGATATTTAATTATAATATACCCTTTGTCAATGAGGGTGTAAACCAATGTTTACAATATTTGTATTTACTATTATTTACTTTACTATTATAGAATGGATGTGTACTGAAATCGTTGATGCGCCAATATGTTCATAGCCTATCAAAATTATTTCTTTGTTATTCAGTTGGGACTTTGAAGGGTTTCCTTCCATCATGAATTTTCTTATTTGTTCACAATTTCTTTTAAAGGGTCATATCATAATATGTTAAATTCTACTTATCACTGGAGTTGTGTGAGTTGCTTGTTGGCTTTGTATTTGCACGATATCTTCTCTTTCTTTTGAAAGATAAATCTACTCGCACAGTGATTGGGCACATTTATGGTATAACTATTACAACACATCCTCATTGGAGCCATCAACTGTTTCTGGGATGCTATTTAGTTAGCTTGACCTAGAGGCTAACCCAAGCTCCCTCTGAGGGCTAAACACTTTTCAAGTTAGCTTTCACCCACGGTTGTATTTTTCAACAAAGAATGACTTCCTTTCGAACAATGTAATCATAATACATCATATTTCCTTTCAAACCTAAAAAATAACCTTCTTATATGAGTGAAAACTATCATAGTAGTCAAACATTAGATTTTACATATGCAATTAATGGTCTACCAAATAACAGATTTCATCTTTTTGTTGCTAGCCTGTCACAAATTCACAAGGGAAGAAATGCTCCTCCCAACCAACTAGACCATTCTTTCTAATGTGTATCCCCCCTAGCCAGCTTCACATTAAGGTTAGACTAGAACAAAAATCTACATTCCCAAGACTATGTGATCCCACCCAGACTTAGTGTAGGATTTTCATATTGAGTACCAGGTTCCAATTGGAATTCCATTGGATAAACGAGATCAATAATTCCTCAAAATATTAGTGCCTTCCAAAATTCAGAGTCTTCTTCTCCAGGTAGCCTGAGGAGTTTTGGGAAGGTAACCAACTTACCCATAATTGTTTCTAGCCATCTAATGTGAGTTCTCTTAGCATTGCTTCCCAATGTGAATTGTAGTGAGATGCATACAACACTTATACTTTAATAAGTTAAACAAACAACCATATATATACATGTTTGGCCTTCACATGGTCACAAATCAAAAGTTCATTTTTATTGGCAGAGGTTTTTACTACAGTTCATAAATATTTACAAGTGTTTACTATTGCTATTACAGTTCATATTAAAGTAAATAACATATTTATCATCACTTATTTTCCATCCTAATATAAGCAAGTCTTTACATAAAAACATATATAAGAATATGAAATAAATAAAATCTTTATCATAAGTTATTTTCCACCATAACATAAGCAAATCTTTACATAAAATATATATATATATATATATATATATATATATGACATCTGCCACATAAATTACATAGTAAATTCATATTGTATTTATGATAGATTTAGATATACCAGCTAAATAAATCCAAAGTAATTAATATGTAAAATATGGAAATATTTTTCATCCATAGCTCGAAGATAGAGATTTCAGTTGAAAAAAAAAAAAAAATTCCACTCTTACGAAGTTATGAGCGCAAGTGAGTACTCATCTTTGGAAACAGTTTTGTGTTTGGCACCCCATAGATTCGCATTGCTTTCTTAGAAGTCTTGGAAATAATTCATCACGAGAATGCCCTGCAACGATGGCACAGCTATATTTTCGTCGGAATTAGCTGCTACGGCCACCACCTTCACTACATAGTCACAACAATATTTACTATAGAATTTCAAAATCAACCATATGGGGAAATCATATTCAAAAAAAAATCAGTGGCTTCACAAAAATATTTACCATAGAATTTCAAAATCAACTAAATATAAAAACCGAAAGTTAAAAAGACAAATAAAAAGTCTGAAATCTGCAGACCCATCAGAATAGCACTGTAATCTCTATTTAAAACTACCTTTTATTTTGCTAATACAAATTATCACTCACTGTTTAAAAATACCTTTTTATTATCTTTGGAAAAAATTGAAGTTATGGCTGGGTTTTATACAAACGAATTAGAAGATATAACTGGGTTTTAACAAACAATTGGGCAGCATAAAGAGCTCGAGAAGAAAAAGGAGTTTATACTGGGGAGAAAGAACATATTATTTAGCAAATGCTGTGAAATTGATCATAGTTATCAAATTATAACTCGAATTCGATTACTGAAAAAATTAGGTTGCTTAAATTTAATAGTGAAAAAATGTATAAGTATATTTTTATAAATATTTAAATATATATATTTTTTAGTATTTTAAAATTAAATGGATAATTATTATATTTAAAATTTGAAAAATTAGTTAAAGTTTTTCAACTCAAATAAAATTATATACTAAACAAAATTAATAATTCCACATTTAAAATAGTAAATTGGAAAAAAAATTATATTCATCTATACACCCAACTACACCATAAATTATATGATAAGCAATATAAACTGCATTTCTATATAAATTTCACATTACAATGAATCATATAAATTTTACATTATCATATTCTATATTTAAAACAAAATCATTACACTTGGATTCTTAATGACTAATTAGTCATTCACAACTAAATTCTAATTTATTACCTTTTATAACATCCATTACTTTTTATAATACAAAATGTTAATTGATATTATTTTATACTTTCAAAAACCCAATAAAAAATTTTCACCTTACACAAAAGTTATAAATTTTTTAGCTTTAATAGTATGGGTTATAAAAAATTTCCCACGGCTAAGAACTTTTTCCATTTAGATCTAGTATATTTACGTGTTATAAAGTATAGCTGAGACCAAACAATGACGGACCTAAATAAACAAATTAATTATTTTGATTTAAGATTTTATTCCTATGCTCAAAAAGCTTGGAGAGAAGCCTCCCAAGCTCACTATAATTTTGACATTGTAAAAGGCTAGGAAGGTCAGTATTGTAACATAATTGTGAAACTGAGATCTAATGTGGTACGCAGGGCACTCTAAGAGGAAGTGGTTTTCATCCTCGATGCTCCTATTCTCACATATGGTTTTCATCCTCGATGCTCCTATTCTCACATATATGGCAGATCCTTTCCATCCATGGCGTTTTAGGAACTGCCCAACGACTGTTTCACTATGGGGCTCATGAGAATTCGTTCTAATCTTTGCTATATTAATTTTCTTCTTTGAGCTAGTTAAAATAGAGAGATACTTTTGATCTTCTATGGTGGGGTTGATGACCTTCTTACAATAACTTAATTTTCTTTTACCACAATTTTTCTTTGAACTTAGAAGTAACAATATCTTTAATGTTATTTATGTTTTGCAATGCCTCATTCTCGTTGATCTCCCAATAGTTTAACCAGGCCCTTGTGTCTTTATGCCACCCTCGATTGAGCCTTAGGTGGTTTTGGCTGGAATTTAAAGCTAGTATAAATGTTCATGCATGGCTTTACAAACATCCCAACTTCCATCCTCTCTCAGCAATTTATTCTATAACTAGTGTGCACATCAAAAATCATATATTTCTAAGAATGCTATATTTTTCTTTTAGTATTTTGAGAAAGGCCTGAAAAATTATAGAAAATTTGACATGATTTTAATACAATGTGACAAATGTTTTTTAAAAATTCCAATTACAACTGTTAAATTTCAAAATTTTAAGTATCTCAAATTTCCTTATAATATTAAAATTTATTATAATAAACAAAATTCAAACACTCTTATTATTTATAAAAAAAAAAAAAAAAAAAATCAAAATCCACCCAATTTTAACTCTTCCTCTCCCTATAAATTTGCTTAGCACACCAATAAACAATTATTGAAGCCATTCTCCTACACCCGACTCATGCCGTCCGTCATTCCAGCACCGCGAACTAATAAAATGGGAATGCAGGGTCGTTTCGGCCCGATCTGACTCCTGCAACACTATGAGCCCCGCAAATCCATTTCGATTTAGTTTCATAAGGGTTATGTAGGTTCGAATTATAGTAATTGATTTTTAAAAATAAGATTGTCAGATATTAGAGTTTATTTTGATGGGGTAAATTATACTCAGTATAATTTTATTTTAATTAAAGATTTAATACAAATTTAAAGAGATTAATTTTTTTAAGTATAAAATATAATATAAAATTTTTCATTGTATTTTTAAATGTTATATAAAATATATAAGACCAAATAAATATTTTAATCATAAAATTTTATTTTTTCATGATATTTATAATTTTTTTAAGTGGGATACTATATATATATATATATTTATATTTGACATTAAAATATTTTACATAACATGTATAATGAAAGACATTTTATCAACCCAAACTAGTTAACATAGATTTTAAATAATTTATTTAAATTTCAAATAAATTTTAAAAGTATAAGATTTAAACATCTTACTCAATTTATTTTTGTTTACTTCTAATTACTTTACAACATATTCACATTCTTTATTATAGCTTATATTATTTTTTTATTCACATTATCCCTCATACTAAATAGTAAAATAAGCCTTTCTATCAATAATTAAATTTAATAAAAAAATTATTTCTAAATATAAAAATAAAATAATATTTTTTTATAATAAATTATAATATAAAGCTGAAATTTTTTATCCTATATCAATAAGATGGAGAACGACCTTGAGGTAACAAAGTATGTGAAAATCAAACCAACATAATTAATCATTACGCCGTAAGGCGTTCCCTTTGAGAAAGACATCCCTAAAATGTGACGTGTGCGATTCTGAGCCATTGATTCTTGTGTTAGACGATTGGGGTGTTTTCTGCCGTTGATTTAATATTTTTTTTTCATAGAATGATTTAACCTGTTTTTTTCCACCAGCTGGAAGACAGAGAGGGAGGATCTGGCAATGGGCCATGAAACGCCAGGCCTCCTGGTGATGAGACTCTTCACAGTGACTGAACCGAAACTCTTCGCAGTCACTGAACCGAAACGTGTCTTCGCAGTGATGAAACGTGTCTTTCTTGGTGGTTTAGTGTCTTTCTTCCTGCCTGAGGGCCGCTTAGCCAGCGTAGCCTTGTGCTGTTATATCACTATTTCTACTGTCTGCTTCACACATGGGATTTCTGCTCTTCTAGTTGCAAAATTCTTAGCGGTCGTGTTTCTTGCCCTTCTTTCTTTATGCTTTCCGATTTATGTAAGCCATTCTTCCTCTTATGGTTTCTGATTTATTCTTTTAAAACTGTTATGGTTTGATTTGTTCTTTGCTCTGCTTTCAGTAAGCCCTGTACTATGTTTTTTATATGTGCAAATAGCTTGAATCATGAAGACAATATGTACGTTTAAGCAGCGGTGTCAGCCTCGCTGCAACCATTTTTTGTAATAGAATTTTACCAGTTTCTGCTAGAAAAAACAGTGCTTTAAATCTCAATCATGCAATCGGTGCATTGAATATAGGTCTCAGCACAGATCCATCTGCTGCGAATTGACAATCTTTCCAGGCCTCGAACCAAGGACCTCCCATTGTATAATGTATAGGTTTGGGAATTTTGTTACTAACTCTAATTTAAAGAAGCTTAAAACAGTAAAAGAGCAAAGAACAAGGCTCTACTTCGAATGAGAAATGAATATAATGGATCCCTCTGACTCAGAATTTTTTTACAATAAAAAATGGCCAATCAGGTCTACAATTAAAGAACTTAGTCTTCTGCCAAAAGTTCCTCTGTCCCTGAAGTCTTCCGATGTTGTCTATATGCTCTGTGAATGGTAAAGTCCTCCCTAGAATTTTGAAGCTGAATACAAAAATAGTATGAAGATCAGATGAGCCCTCGACATCTTAATGTATTAGCTGTACGCTTCTCATTAAAAATAGAATTATGTTGTAATGTATTAAATCCTTTGTAAGCTTTCATTGACACGTGCTTTGACATCTATCTTAGTTTATCCACTAGCTCATGTTGTAGTAATTTACCATCAATTTTCAAAATAAAAAATATAATACTACTGTTCCATGTAACAAGTGAACACGAGGATGCACACATGAAATTTGAAATGGATCCAATGTGTCCCACAGACTATAATCACATAAGTTTAGACTTGAAGCAATTTTTCCTTCTTTCTGAATGGTAGGATACATTGCTCATGCTGTGTGAACTTTTCAAAATAAAAAATATAATACTACTGTTCCATGTAACAAGTGAACACGAGGATGCACACATGAAATTTGAAATGGATCCAATGTGTCCAACAGACTATAATCACATAAGTTTAGACTTAAGCAATTTTTCCTTCTTTCTGAATGGTAGGATACATTGCTCATGCTGTGTGAACTTAGTCTTCTACAATTAAAGAACTTAGTCTTCTGCCAAAAGTTCCTCTGTCCCTGAAGTCTTCAGCTGTTGTCTATATGCTCTGTGAATGGTAAAGTCCTCCCTGGAATTTTGAAGCTGAATACAAAAATAGTATGAAGATCAGATGAGCCCTCGACATCTTAATGTATTAGCTGTACGCTTCTCATTAAAAATAGAATTCTGTTGTAATGTATTAAATCCTTTGTAAGCTTTCATTGACACGTGTTTTGACATCTATCTTAGTTTATCCACTAGCTCATGTTGTAGTAATTTACCATCAATTTTCAAAATAAAAAATATAATACTACTGTTCCATGTAACAAGTGAACACGAGGATGCACACATGAAATTTGAAATGGATCCAATGTGTCCCACAGACTATAATCACATAAGTTTAGACTTGAAGCAATTTTTCCTTCTTTCTGAATGGTAGGATACATTGCTCATGCTGTGTGAAGGAAAAACTTATCTTCGCCAAGCCTTCACTCTACTCCATTCAAAACCTAGGAAGGGACTTGGCTTATAATGGCTCAACCACAACACTCTTGACTTATGCCAAATATTTTCTGCTCCAAATCTTTTCAAGTCTTCAACAAGGAATCTCCAAGTCTGCTTCAAGAGAGGCTACAATGTTGCTCCAAAAGTTAACCCAAGGTCTGCCCCAAAAGGTACTTCTTCTACTTCTGGTTCAAGATTTGTTCAATAGGATTCAAGATTTCTCCAAAAAACTGATCCAGGTGGATATTGGTGGCCACCTGCCAAGTCCACCTAGACCCCCACCATTGTCCCTCTTGACATTTTCAGTTTCCTTAATTATAGCACAATTTACTATTTTTAGCAGTTTTCGGGTCCTAAACTTCTGGAGCCGTTTTGAGGCCCTAAACGACGTTTTTTGGGAAATCCCGCTTGCTGCAATTTTTTAGATAAAAAATTGTTGTTTGCGTTATAGTCCTCAGAAAGATCTTTTCAACGGGCTATCATGCGCGTAAAACGGAGATCGTATGCCAAAGTTACGACCCCGGGAAGTTGATGTACCAATTTACCCAAACGGGGCCCATAGTTTGGCGTTTTCATCTTCTAGGGTTAGGTTTTGGAATGTTAAGGGTTTTCCATTGTTTCTCAATAATAAATAGGCCTTCGAGCCTCATTGTAAAGACAGTTCGGAACAGTTCAGAGGCATGTAGCCGACACATCTCTTCTCAGAGATAAGCTACCATCGCCCTAGCTGGGTCATTTCTATTTGTAAGCATATTTCAGTATTCTCTATTAGTGAAATGAAGTATTATTTCCGCTGCATCTCTATTTTTATGGTTATCGCATCTCTGTATTTATGGTTATCTCTGTAATCTATTGCGTTCCTGCTTAAATCCGGATCAGTGGTATCAGAGCGGTCTTCTTTTTCTCTGTTTTTCTTTGCATGTCCCTGACGAGGTCGGGATATAAGGAGTTAGGGCTTGAGCTAGTTGAACCCTTGCAAGACCAGCCTCGCAAATCTCGACGGCCTCCCATGGCGGATAAGAAGAAAGACGAGGGAGCAGGAGATCCCATCAAAATCTTGCTCGAAGAAGCCCTCGAGCGACAACGGAACGCGATGATGGACAACTTTGCCCAAATCCTTCAGCGGCTACCCAAAGGTGACGCATCAGCTTCCAGCAGCTACTCTGGAAACGCCACACCGTTTAAGGTACAAGTTAATTTTGAAATCCCCATCTTCGAGGGTCAAATAGACGCAGATGCCGTAGATAAATGGTTAAATCTGCTAGATGGGTATTTTTCTGTTCATGAATTTTCAAGTCGGGAAAAGATTGTTTTCGCTCTTCTCAAAGCAGCCCCCCACGTCAAGGACTGGTGGGAGACCTACTGCGAGCAGAAGGATGAAACTACAGGCTCGCTATTCTCAGCCGCACCCACCTGGAATTCATTCCGAGATGCCATCAAGGAGCAATACTACCCTGTTGGAAGCTATGAGGATGAATACATAAAGTGGACCACGCTGCGGCAGGGAAGGGATCAAGATGTGCCAGAGTTCACCAATCTTTTCCATACCCTTCGCACGAAGTTGGGTATCAAGGATTCGGAGCAGCATCTGATACTCAAATACCGCGGCTGCCTGCACAAGTACATCCAGGAAGAAATGGAATTCCTGAACATCTCATCGCTCGGCATAGCATACCGATATGCCGTCAAGATCGAGCAGAAGTTTAAACAAAAGAAGCGAGACTTTGGATCTACAAATCCAAAGCAAGGGAAAGGTGCTCCTAAACCACAGAACAAGGGACAAAGCCAAGGCGGGGCAGCCCAAGACAACCCGCAAAAGCTACAAGCAAAGAACAGTGCCGCAAAGCCGAAAAAGGACACGGGAAAATGGTGTGAGTTCCATAAGAGCTCCACTCACAACACAAGTGAGTGTCGGGCCAAGCAGTCACTGATGGCCGAACTAAAGGTTTCAGAATCAGATGCATGTTCCGACTCTGAGTCAGAAACAGACAAGGGGAATGACAAAGGGAAGCAGATCATTGATGCGGATCCCAACGCCACTGTTGCTACTGCCAAGATCAAGAAAAATGAACCCGAAGATCCAGAGGAGGAGGAGCGTC
The DNA here is from genome assembly GCA_031772625.1 of Pinus tabuliformis. Taxonomy (NCBI): domain Eukaryota; kingdom Viridiplantae; phylum Streptophyta; class Pinopsida; order Pinales; family Pinaceae; genus Pinus; species Pinus tabuliformis. The sequence continues at coordinate 480,069,865 of CM062809.1, read as the reverse complement.
TCTTCCACTCCCAGATGTGGGTAAGGGGCTCCCCACTACAGTTCATTGTCGATAGCGGGAGCCAAAAGAACCTCATTTCGGCAGAGGTCGTGAAGCGGTTGGGCTTATCGACCACAGCACATCCACAACCGTACACTATCGGGTGGCTGCACCGAGGACGGGATCTTCGCGTGAGCCAACAGTGTCGCCTTCCATACAACATCAAGCCCTTCACAGATGAGGTATTGTGTGACATTGCTCCGCTTGAAGTTTGTGATGTATTATTAGGACAACCATACTTGTGGAAGCGACATGCTGTGTATGAATCAAGGCCTCGTGCTGTTATTATTACTTTGGGAAATCAGTTGTATAGGATACCAGAGGTAGCATCGCCTACTGCCATCTCTTTGATTACTGCAAAACAATGCAGTAAGCTCATTTCCAAAACTGGAAAATTTGTTTTCCTGATGATACGCCCTCAAGGAAAGAAGAAGACGGTGGCCACAACCTCCAGACAGGGCCCCTCTGCACGACAACTACAGATGGACAAGGTCGTGGAGGAGTACGAGGACATATTCACCTCCCCCGTAGGGGTTCCTCTGCACTGTCAGGTCAAGCACTCCATCGATCTGACCCCAGGTGCACCGTTACCCAATGGACCAATTTATCGGCGCTCCGTTCTAGAGAACGATGAAATCAAGAGGCAGATTCAGGAGCTTCTGCAAAAAGGCCACATCCGTCCGAGTTCATCGCCTTGCGGGAGCCCAATTGTGTTGGTACAGAAGAAGGATGGGACTTGGAGACTCTGTATTGACTATCGAGCGCTGAACAAGATCACTGTCCGTAATAGGTACCCGATCCCGCGGATTGATGACCTCCTAGACCAACTAAAGGGGGAAAAATATTTCAGCAAGATTGATCTGAAGTCAGGATATCACCAGGTACCAATCGAACCCTCTGATGTGTGGAAGACTGCCTTCAAAGCCAAAGAGGGCCTTTTCGAATGGTTGGTTATGCCTTTCGGGTTGACAAATTCTCCTGCAACCTTCATGAGGCTAATGGATGACATCTTGCGGCCATTCACCAACTCATTTGTAGTGGTATACTTGGATGACATTCTGATCTTCAGCCAGAGTTGGGAAGAGCACCTCCACCACATCCGACAGGTTCTCCAAACACTGCGGCAACACAAGCTATGTGCCAATTTGGAGAAATGCACTTTTGGCATGACCCAGGTTCAGTATCTGGGATACATTATTGATGAACAGGGGGTGCATGTGGATCCAGCCAAGATCAAAGTCATTCGGGATTGGCCACCTCCGACCACTTTGACAGAGCTCCGCAGCTTTCTAGGTCTTGCCAACTTCTACCGCAGGTTCGTGTTGGGTTTTTCTCATATCACTTGGCCTTTGAGTCAAGTCACCAAGGGCGGGGCGAAGGCAAAATTCTTTTGGTATGAATCTCAACAGAAGGCATTCATAGAGTTGAAAGATCGCCTCTGCACAGCACCAGTGCTCGCTTTACCAGATTTACAACAACCATTTGAGGTCGAGACAGATGCCTCTGACTATGCTATTGGGGCAGTCCTTCCTCAACACAGGCATCCTGTGGCATATCACAGTGAAACACTTTCAGACACGGTCCGGAAGTATCCCACTTATGATAAAGAGATGTATTCCATTGTACAGGCTTGTCGGCAATGGAAGCACTACATTTTGGGGAAGGAAACGGTCATCCACACAGACCACCGACCCCTACAGTTCATACAGACCCAAGGGAAATTGCAGAATGATCGCCATCAGAAGTGGTCCACATACCTGCAACAGTTCCATTTGAATATCAAGTATAAGAAGGGCAGCACTAATAATGTTGCAGATTGCCTCAGCCGACCACCGATCATGGCGTTAACCACCGTCCTCAACTCTTGTGGGCATGAGACTTCTGATTGGCCACTGCTCTACAAAAGCGACCCGGAATTCGGCCACACATACCAGAACCTCTTGGAAGGTCAGCATGTTCCAGATTTTCACCTCCAGGACGACCTGTTATGCCACTTGGGTCACCTTTGTGTTCCTTCAAGCGAGCGTGCCAAGATGATTTGGGAAGCACACTATAGTCGAGTTGCTGGTCATTTCGGGGTCGAGAAAACAGTGGCAGTGCTGCAAAAGTATTTCTATTGGCCGAATCTTCGACAGGATGTTGGGAAGTACATCAGATCATGTACTGCCTGTGCCATTGCCAAACCGACCATCAAGAAGCAAGGCCTCTATACCCCACTGCCTACCCCTAGCCAACCTTGGGAATCCATCTCCATGGATTACATGTCTGGCCTTCCTTCCACTAAGCATGGAAATGACTGTGTTTTTGTAGTCGTCGACAGGTTCTCGAACATGGCCATCATGGCGGCCTGCAAGAAGAACATCACAGCAGAAGCCACTGCTAAACTCTTCTTTGAACGAGTTTGGGTGCACTTTGGGATTCCACATTCTATCATCTCAGATCGGGACAGTCGGTTCCTCAGTACATTTTGGTCCAGTCTCTGGTCAATGCTGGACACCAAACTCACTAAGTCCACCGCCTTCCATCCTCAAACTGATGGCCAGACAGAGGTTGTCAATAGGATGATTGTACACATTCTGCGCATGTACAACTCAAAGCATCCACGCACATGGGACGAGAGCCTCCCCTATGTTCAGCACAGCTACAACCGAGCTCTTCACAGCTCCACTGGCCATAGCCCTTTTCAGGTGGGCTTGGGATTCCAGCCATTATGCCCCATTGATGTGGCCATGCCATTTGCAGCTACTCACACAGATTCTGCTCATGTCCAGTCTGAAACAAACAAGGCGACCAACTTCATTGAGCACATCCAACATATTCGCCAGCAGGTCCATGACATTCTGGAGAAATCAAATGCCAAGTTCAAGCAGCAACATGATCAACATCGAGTGCCACACAAGTTCCAGGTGGGTGACAAAGTCTGGTTGCATTTACAAAAGGAACGCCTTACTGGAGCCTATCGGAAACTGAGACCACTCCGATATGGTCCCTACACCATTACTAAGGCTGTGGGAGATAATGCATTTGAACTCAGCATTCCCCCATTCCTTGGCCTGCACCCAGTGTTCAATGTGGACCGCCTTCGGCCATACTTTCCACCATTGCTAGATACATCCGACATTGCAGAATAGCTCACCCCCACAGAATTAAATCCAGATTGCATGGAACAAGCTGCAACTGATCGAATCATGGACACACAGATCAAGAATACTCGCCGACAGAATATTCAACTGTATCGAGTTGTCAAAGCAGGCCAACTCCTTCACAATGGCAAGTGGCTCACCAGGGACCAAGTTCAGCAAAAGTTTCCCATCTCATGGAGGAACTCAACGCAATGGGGACCATTGCTTCCTAAGGGGGGAGGAATGATCCAGGTGGATATTGGTGGCCACCTGCCAAGTCCACCTAGACCCCCACCATTGTCCCTCTTGACATTTTCAGTTTCCTTAATTATAGCACAATTTACTATTTTTAGCAGTTTTCGGGTCCTAAACTTCTGGAGCCGTTTTGAGGCCCTAAACGACGTTTTTTGGGAAATCTCGCTGCTGCGATTTTTTAAATAAAAAATCGTTGTTTGCGTTATAGTCCTCAGAAAGATCTTTTCAACGGGCTATCATGCGCGTAAAACGGAGATCGTATGCCAAAGTTACGACCCCGGGAAGTTGATGTACCAATTTACCCAAACGGGGCCCATAGTTTGGCGTTTTCATCTTCTAGGGTTAGGTTTTGGAATGTTAAGGGTTTTCCATTGTTTCTCAATAATAAATAGGCCTTCGAGCCTCATTGTAAAGACAGTTCGGAACAGTTCAGAGGCATGTAGCCGACACATCTCTTCTCAGAGATAAGCTACCATCGCCCTAGCTGGGTCATTTCTATTTGTAAGCATATTTCAGTATTCTCCATTAGTGAAATGAAGTATTATTTCCGCTGCATCTCTATTTTTATGGTTATCGCATCTCTGTATTTATGGTTATCTCTGTAATCTATTGCGTTCCTGCTTAAATCCGGATCAAAAACTCTCCCAGAAGTAATGAATCTGATCAAATAAAAGACACCACCAATTTGATAACAAATCTACTCTGCCAAATTTGTGCAACATTAAATATAAATCTAGGCTTCAACTTGGTCTTCAAGGTCTTCTTCAGATCTGCTTTAAGAAGGACTACAATGTCTGCTCCAAACTTTTGCTCCAATACTCTTCCAATCTGCACTAAAAGTGAGCCCCAGACCAATTTGATAACAAATCTACTCTGCCAAATTTGTGCAACATTAAATATAAATCTAGGCTTCAACTTGGTCTTCAAGGTCTTATTCAGATCTGCGTTAAGAAGGACTACAATGTCTGCTCCAAACTTTTGCTCCAATACTCTTCCAATCTGCACTAAAAGTGAGCCCCAGATTTTCTGCTCCAAATCTTTTCAAGTCTTCAACAAGGAATCTCCAAGTCTGCTTCAAGAGAGGCTACAATGTTGCTCCAAAAGTTAACCCAAGGTCTGCCCCAAAAGGTACTTCTTCTACTTTTGGTTCAAGATTTGTTCAATAGGCTTCAAGATTTCTCCAAAAAACTCTCCAAGATGCTGATTCAAGGCTTATTCAAAAAGCTTCAAATTCTGTTCAAGAGGTTGATACATAATGTCTTTAGAAGCTATTAAACTAAATTTTCTTTAATAATTTCTATCATTACATTAAACTAAATTTTCTTTACTTTAAGGAAAAATAAGTATAATAAACCATATTTTGTTTTGTTCATATTAATTTCCCACTAATTCTTCTCACCAACTTCTCAACCAAAATAATTTGAAAAATCATATTAAAAATAGTAGTGGTTTAATTACGCGGTAAGGCAAACTAGAAAATTATTAGAAGTAATGAATCTGATCAAATAAAAGACACCACCAATTTGATAACAAATCTACTCTACCAAATTTGTGCAACATTAAATATAAATCTAGGCTTCAACTTGGTCTTCAAGGTCTTATTCAGATCTGCTTTAAGAAGGACTGCAATGTCTGCTCCAAACTTTTGCTCCAATACTCTTCCAATCTGCACTAAAAGTGAGCCCTAGATTTTCTTCTCCAAATCTTTTCAAGTCTTCAACAAGGAATCTCCAAGTCTGCTTCAAGAGAGGCTACAATGTTGCTCCAAAAGTTAACCCAAGGTCTGCCCCAAAAGGTACTTCTTCTACTTCTGGTTCAAGATTTTTTCAATAGGCTTCAAGATTTCTCCAAAAAACTCTCCAACATGCTGATTCAAGGCTTATTCAAAAAGCTTCAATTTTTGTTCAAGAGGTTGATACATAATGTCTTTAGAAGCTGCTCCAAAGCTCTTCAGGTCTACAATTAAAGAACTTAGTCTTCTGCCAAAAGTTCCTCTGTCCCTGAAGTCTTCAGCTGTTGTCTATATGCTCTGTGAATGGTAAAGTCCTCCCTAGAATTTTGAAGCTGAATACAAAAATAGTATGAAGATTAGATGAGCCCTCGACATCTTAATGTATTAGCTGTACGCTTCTCATTAAAAATAGATTTCTGTTGTAATGTATTAAATCCTTTGTAAGCTTTCATTGACACGTGCTTTGACATCTATCTTAGTTTATCCACTAGCTCATGTTGTAGTAATTTACCATCAATTTTCAAAATAAAAAATATAATACTACTGTTCCATGTAACAAGTGAACACGAGGATGCACACATGAAATTTGAAATGGATCCAATGTGTCCCACAGACTATAATCACATAAGTTTAGACTTGAAGCAATTTTTCCTTCTTTCTGAATGGTAGGATACATTGCTCATGCTGTGTGAAGGAAAAACTTATCTTCGCCAAGCCTTCACTCTACTCCATTCAAAACCTAGGAAGGGACTTGGCTTATAATGGCTCAACCACAACACTCTTGACTTATGCCAAATATTGCTACCAGAGATATGCTTTGCATTGGATTCCCATGAAATGACAACATGCCATCATTAGAAGGGTACTCATATTAACCAAACTTCCGCCATCATTAGAAGGGTACTCATATTAATCAAACTTCCGAGTATGATATGCCTTCTCCATTCAGTAAACTCAGGGCTAACACTCACACTCAGATATATTCTTTTCTTAGGAGACCAAGAAGATCAACTTCTTTTATTTCTTCACTTCTTATGTTAAATCTATTGTTAGCTGCAACTTTGTGATTGATATCAAGCAGGGGACAAATCTTGTGAGGTGTGTTTGCACTGAATGCTGGCTGATGTGCTGCTTTCCATCATTTTTTATGTTTCTTGGGTTGAACCTCCAGTAACGATTCTTGTTATATTTCTCTCTAGTACAATTTCTAAATTTAATGATATCATATTGTATTAAATTTAACGATATCATGTTTGTGACTAAAGAACATCAGCAAGGTTGCTAGTGCTCAGAAACAGGCTTTGCTTTTATCTTTAATGAGTCAATATTTTCTTGGGCAGAATTTGGCAAAAGAAATTGTAAGATCGAGGCAAGCTATTCAGTGCCTTTATGAGAACAGGGCACAGCTGAATTCGATATCTACGCACCTTGGAGAAAGTGGTGGTAATTTTTTCTTTACTACTTGTTCTCGGATCATCTTGCATGTAGTTTAATCTCTGTTTTGTTATTGAATTTCTCCCTACCTTTATCTGACAATATCCATTTTTTACTATATGTGAAGCAGTTGCAAACTAATTTGTAGTTGCTGTTCAACTTTCAGCGTTGAAGGACATTTCTGGACGTTCTCTGTATTGCTTCAACTCCGGTAACAACCTTAATCTCCTTTCCGAGTTTTTGCTTCATTTCTATTTCATCCATGGACCATGATAGAAGGAAAAATAAGTATAATAAACCATATTTTGTTTTGTTCATATTAATTTCCCACTAATTCTTCTCACCAACTTCTCAACCAAAATAATTTGAAAAATCATATTAAAAATAGTAGTGGTTTAATTACGCGGTAAGGCAAACTAGAAAATTATTAGAAGTAATGAATCTGATCAAATAAAAGACACCACCAATTTGATAACAAATCTACTCTGCCAAATTTGTGCAACATTAAATATAAATCTAGGCTTCAACTTGGTCTTCAAGGTCTTATTCAGATCTGCTTTAAGAAGGACTACAATGTCTGCTCCAAACTTTTTTTCCAATACTCTTCCAATCTGCACTAAAAGTGAGCCCCAGACCAATTTGATAACAAATCTACTCTGCCAAATTTGTGCAACATTAAATATAAATCTAGGCTTCAACTTGGTCTTCAAGGTCTTATTCAGATCTGCTTTAAGAAGGACTACAATGTCTGCTCCAAACTTTTGCTCCAATACTCTTCCAATCTGCACTAAAAGTGAGCCCCAGATTTTCTGCTCCAAATCTTTTCAAGTCTTCAACAAGGAATCTCCAAGTCTGCTTCAAGAGAGGCTACAATGTTGCTCCAAAAGTTAACCCAAGGTCTGCCCCAAAAGGTACTTCTTCTACTTCTGGTTCAAGATTTTTTCAATAGGCTTCGAGATTTCTCCAAAAAACTCTCCAAGATGCTGATTCAAGGCTTATTCAAAAAGCTTCAAATTCTGTTCAAGAGGTTGATACATAATGTCTTTAGAAGCTGTTAAACTAAATTTTCTTTAATAATTTCTATCATTACATTAAACTAAATTTTCTTTACTTTAAGGAAAAATAAGTATAATAAACCATATTTTGTTTTGTTCATATTAATTTCCCACTAATTCTTCTCACCAACTTCTCAACCAAAATAATTTGAAAGATCATATTAAAAATAGTAGTGGTTTAATTACGCGGTAAGGCAAACTAGAAAATTATTAGAAGTAATGAATCTGATCAAATAAAAGACACCACCAATTTGATAACAAATCTACTCTGCCAAATTTGTGCAACATTAAATATAAATCTAGGCTTCAACTTGGTCTTCAAGGTCTTATTCAGATCTGCTTTAAGAAGGACTGCAATGTCTGCTCCAAACTTTTGCTCCAATACTCTTCCAATCTGCACTAAAAGTGAGCCCCAGATTTTCTGCTCCAAATCTTTTCAAGTCTGCAACAAGGAATCTCCAAGTCTGCTTCGAGAGAGGCTACAATGTTGCTCCAAAAGTTAACCCAAGGTCTGCCCCAAAAGGTACTTCTTCTACTTCTGGTTCAAGATTTTTTCAATAGGCTTCAAGATTTCTCCAAAAAACTCTCCAACATGCTGATTCAAGGCTTATTCAAAAAGCTTCAATTTCTGTTCAAGAGGTTGATACATAATGTCTTTAGAAGCTGCTCCAAAGCTCTTCAAGGGTTACTGAGAGTCATTCCAAGTACATCACTCGACATCACTGGTTTGAGATCATTGCACTGGTCAATGTTCTGATTTGGAGCTCAAAACATAGAAACTATTTGCACAATCGCATTGATTCCTCACAGTGTTCCACTATTCATCATTTATTCCATTGTACATACCGACACTTACTTCGGACTTGCATCAACTGAGCATGGCCAGTTTTCCTAATCAGCAGAGATCTAAGCCTTGCATATTACCCTTTGCAATCGACTTCTTAAACTGTTCAATTAAACTGTTATATGTACCTTCGCTGACAACTTGAAGGAGGTCTGAAATTTTTATTCACAATCTGTCTAAATTTATAGTATGCCCCAGCTCTCTAGTAATTGTTCCCGTGGTATTGTTGGAGGACAGATCGATGTTTGATACTTCCAACAGTCTCTAACTCAGTTTCGAATTCCCGCAAGCTTTGTGGATAGTGTGTGTATAGTCTTTTAATAGCAACTGACTTACAGTTCTTAAGATCACATCTGTAAGCTGTGCTTGTAGCACCCTTGCCAATTATGAATTTCTCATTCAAGTTTTCGGTCATTCTCATTATATCATCATACATGTATAGGGCCATATCCATGTGCAATATTACAAGCCTTGGAGAACCTGGTCAGGACATGCAAGAATCTTTTAACAAGAGGCATAGATATTGATGGTGAGATGATAGCTTTACTCTGAAAAATAACAAATTTGAAATGAGGCATAACACCTTGACCCGTTTTGCTTGATGACCCTTTAGTGAATGGTTTATGTTGATTTGAAAGGTAGAGAGTGATGGTGATTACACACACTAATATCACTGAACCTAATGAGATGCAAACAATAGCTGTTGTTCACACAGAAGCTGTCCATTTACACAATCAATAGATAACACTATGAATATAATCTAAAGGATATTTAATACAAATCTATGGAATCTGATTTGTAATATCTAGTTCTGTTATCACCTTTTGGTTGTCTAGCAGATATCCCACAAAGTCATCCAATCCAATAGCCACAGAGACCTGGATTTCCAACAAAACTGAGGCAAAAATCGTTCCCATCAGATAAAATGTACAGACTTGAGAATATCAAGAAGAAAACTGAATTTGATCTAGAAATAAAATGTGTTCATTATATCTATACCTTTCTGGGGTAAACCTTGTAAAGTTCTGTGTGACAGGAATATTCCCAGACAAATTGTTGTGGCAGAGGTTTCTGTAAAACAAATTGATCGTTTCCAGTATGAATAAGTACGAGTTGATATACGAGGATTGTTTCCTCTATAATTTCACGATGAAATGAACAAAAAATAGCACCAATTCAGGCAAATTCTTATAGAGTAGTAAGGCTAAAGCAGTTGTTCAATTGCCATGGCATCTCCTCTGATAAACTGTTGTTATTCAATATCCTGTATATTATCCACTTACAGAGTTATTTTCAGAATAATTGTGAGGGTATTAATAAATTGTAATTTAGGGACAATAAAGAATGTAGTAAATGATATTTATAGACAATATCCACACTAAAGAATAGTTAGACAGAAAATGAGATGCTAATATATATGTCACATAAAATGTGTAACAAAAATGAAGGTGGCATTGTTTATTTGGGAAATGCTAATGTATTTACAAGCGTTCCAGGTATTTTTGTTCCAAGCAACCTTTAAGGAAAATCAAAGACAAAGATGTAAAGATGGGATTATACAATGTGATACAAACCAAGCCATTTGTAGATAAATTGTAGAAGAGAAGATCTATGGTTTATATGTTAAGCTAAATGTGCAACTCTGAGTAGAAGCTATGGGTTCATACTATCACCTCAATGTACTATCATACTTCTTCAATGATTTTAATGATCAACTATATATATATATGAAACACAGAATGCCTTTGTAAATTCTTGAATCTAAAGTTGCATTAATTGCATTCATATGTAGAAGAAAAGAGATGGAAATTTAAAGAAGCTTAAAACAGTAAAAGAGCAAAGAACAAGGCTCTACTTCGAATGAGAAATGAATATAATGGATCCCTCTGACTCAGAATTTTTTTACAATAAAAAATGGCCAATCAGGTCTACAATTAAAGAACTTAGTCTTCTGCCAAAAGTTCCTCTGTCCCTGAAGTCTTCAGCTGTTGTCTATATGCTCTGTGAATGGTAAAGTCCTCCCTGGAATTTTGAAGCTGAATACAAAAATAGTATGAAGATCAGATGAGCCCTCGACATCTTAATGTATTAGTTGTACGCTTCTCATTAAAAATAGAATTCTGTTGTAATGTATTAAATCCTTTGTAAGCTTTCATTGACACGTGCTTTGACATCTATCTTAGTTTATTCACTAGCTCATGTTGTAGTAATTTACCATCAATTTTCAAAATAAAAAATATAATACTACTGTTCCATGTAACAAGTGAACACGAGGATGCACACATGAAATTTGAAATGGATCCAATGTGTCCCACAGACTATAATCACATAAGTTTAGACTTGAAGCAATTTTTCCTTCTTTCTGAATGGTAGGATACATTGCTCATGCTGTGTGAAGGAAAAACTTATCTTCGCCAAGCCTTCACTCTACTCCATTCAAAACCTAGGAAGGGACTTGGCTTATAATGGCTCAACCACAACACTCTTGACTTATGCCAAATATTGCTACCAGAGATATGCTTTGCATTGGATTCCCATGAAATGACAACATGCCATCATTGGAAGGGTACTCATATTAACCAAACTTCCGCCATCATTAGAAGGGTACTCATATTAATCAAACTTCCGAGTATGATATGCCTTTTCCATTCAGTAAACTCAGGGCTAACACTCACACTCAGATATATTCTTTTCTTAGGAGACCAAGAAGATCAACTTCTTTTATTTCTTCACTTCTTATGTTAAATCTATTGTTAGCTGCAACTTTGTGATTGATATCAAGCAGCGGACAAATCTTGTGAGGTGTGTTTGCACTGAATGCTGGCTGATGTGCTGCTTTCCATCATTTTTTATGTTTCTTGGGTTGAACCTCCAGTAACGATTCTTGTTATATTTCTCTCTAGTACAATTTCTAAATTTAATGATATCATATTGTACTAAATTTAATGATATCATGTTTGTGACTAAAGAACATCAGCAAGGTTGCTAGTGCTCAGAAACAGGCTTTGCTTTTATCTTTAATGAGTCAATATTTTTTTGGGCAGAATTTGGCAAAAGAAATTGTAAGATTGAGGCAAGCTATTCAGTGCCTTTATGAGAACAGGGCACAGCTGAATTCGATATCTACACACCTTGGAGAAAGTGGTGGTAATTTTTCCTTTACTACTTGTTCTCGGATCATCTTGCATGTAGTTTAATCTCTGTTTTGTTATTGAATTTCTCCCTACCTTTATCTGACAATATCCATTTTTTACTATATGTGAAGCAGTTGCAAACTAATTTGTAGTTGCTGTTCAACTTTCAGCGTTGAAGGACATTTCTGGACGTTCTCTGTATTTCTTCAACTCCGGTAACAACCTTAATCTCCTTTCCGAGTTTTTGCTTCATTTCTATTTCATCCATGGACCATGATAGAAAATCCTCTTCCATCAATTGTACATTAGCCACTCAGCAACTATAGAGTCTTACTTGAAAGCAGAAAGTGTTTTTCATATATTTAACATTATGTATATTATAGAAGTAAAAGATGAGTCTTTTATCATATTGTTCAAGTTCCTTTGGAGACAATGCTTAATAGTAAGTGGGTATTATGGTAAACATTTTTATTTGTTGGGGCACCCACATTTGCCTAGGATTTTATAACATAAGAAAACCTTTAAATCCCTGCAAAACCTTCCTCGTGAGGATTAGATTGTGTGGATTATGTTGGGTTTTCTTCTCGCAAAGACTATTAATTTGCATAGCACTGTGCAGCTTATGTTGGTTACTCACACAACAATGTTAAATACAGATACTTTGCCTTGGCCTACTCTGTTTTGTCACTGGGCAATCCAACTTTCAGCATTGAGGGACATTTCTGGGCGTTTTCTGTATTGCTTCATCTCCGGTAACAACCTTAATCTCCTTTCCGAGTTTTTGCTTCATTTCTATTTCATCCATGGGCCATGATACAAAATCCTCTTCCATCAATTGTACATTAGCCACTGAGCAACTAAAGAGTCTTATAAATTTCATTCAAAATTATTTCCCGATTGAAATGATTCAGTTATATATATGCTTTCTTGATAATTTAAACTTTATTCCTTTGTGTTAAACTAATGCAAAGTGGTGCCATCGTGGTTGTCTTGTTTTTAGTGAACAGACTCTAGAAAATCTTAGATACAAACTTCAATACCTTTGCTTATGTCTGTCTGAATTCTGGACTAGTCATATCCTTGTATTGATATTATATTCCACTTGGCATTTTTTTTGTCATCCACACATTAAGAAAGCGGAAAACAAATACATGCATGTACATTTACATTTAGAATGCATGCAGAAATTGATTTAGGACTTTGCGTGTGCTCTCTGCTCTATGTTGAAACAATTTCGCTTCTCTTTCCTTAGTAGCTAGGATTTTCACTGCAAAAAAGAAAGTTAATGATTGTTTATCATCTTAGATTGCATATTTAGGAATTGTATATGTACATCACGCGATCAACCTTAAAGGCAAACTTCTTAAGAAAGATCAACTGTAAAATACATTTCAATAAACATAAAAACGCTTTGGAACCTAACGCACACCATTTAGAAGTCTAGGCTAGAGACGTGTTACGGCGTTGTAAAGCCTGGTAACTATCACTTTCATCGTAGGTTGGGTGATTCCTCCTCTTTGAAATGACAAGTGCCAGTACGGACTTGTGCTCCCACGTACCATCGAGTATATATTGGGAGACCACAGTAGGCTATATCCTTTATCCTTAGGAAGCCGTGTCTGCCACCCTATCGATCGCAATGCACTGAACACAACATTCGGGAAGATTGACTGCCGTACCATAAAAAGTATTCTGCAGTTTTGCGATTGGTTTGGTAATCCCCCTGTCTAGATATCCAGAGTAGTCACTTTCGTTCCTTTTCGGACTCCTTAAAAGAAAAGGACCATCTGAGCACTTGTCACTTCAGGCTCGTTAAAAATCGAAGGCGACTAGAGTCATCTTTAGCTTTTTCTCGACTCTTAAAAATTGAAAAAGCAAATTGTGTCAAAGTGTCATAAAATTTATTTAAATCGGAATAACCTCACTGTTCCCTCGTTGGTCTTAGGGTAGGAAAATGGAGTCCACCAATCAAGGATTTCCCCTTGGAGGAATCCTACTCCCTTTTCCTCTAGGGGAGATGTTGGTGCACCTCATATGGCTACATTGTCCTTTCCAGGGCTTGCAATTGGCCTGCCAATATGCTTTTTCTTGACCTCTGCCGTTCAAAACACTATGATTCTTGAACAATCAACTCAGCAACCAGATGATACTAGCCTTGCCCAAATCGAAGGCGACTAGAATCATCTTTAGCTTTTTCTCGGCTCTTAAAAATTGAAAAAGCAAGTTGTGTCAAAGTGTCATACAATTTATTCAAATCGGAATAACATCACTGCTCCCTCGTTGGTCTCAGTTTGACAAAATGGAGTCCACCAATCAAGGATTTCCCCTTGGGGGAATCCTACTCCCTTTTCCTCTAGGGGAGATGTTGGTGTACCTCATATGGCTACATTGTCCCTTCCAGGGCTTGCACTTCGCCTGCTGGTATGGCTTTTCTCGACCTCTGTCGTTCAAAACACCATGATTCTTGGGCAATCAAATCAGCAACCAGATGATACTAGAGTTACCCCCAAACCTTCTATTTCGTTTGTTTCTCCCTCTCCTTCCTCTGCGCTTCGTGGAAGTATGCTTAAAAAAAATGAACGTATAAAAGTTGTTGTAATAAATATCTTTCTTCATTATGTTTACAAGCTTAGATGCCCACTCATTTAGAAAAAAACTGAACATGCTTCTTTCAACATTTTTGTGTTTTGTTTTGTACCAGAAAATGACATCAAACCTCACTGAAAATGCAATTTCCTCAATGTTATCTGGATCAACTCATATTCAACCATACCTACAAATTGTTGAACTTGAGCCAATACAATCAATGCAAAATTCAACTCCACGATATCGTACTGCAATTTCAGACAGAACACATAAGAAACACATCATGCTTCCAAAAGATTTCAATGATCTCGTAGCAATAGGCTTGCTACAAAAGGGTTCTATTATAAATGTTAAAAGTTGGACTACCTCAGCTATTGGTCCTTCAACGTAAGTTTGTTATAAATTTCTTATTTCAAATTTAACATTTTTTTATTTATAACACAACCGCTTCTAACAGTTATTCCTTTGACTCTCATTTGTCGTGTAGGTCTATAAAGCTAATAGACTTTGAAATATCTACTTCATTTGCACCCTTAATTGGCAATCCAAAAACTATGAGTATCCCCATCACATCTGATGAAAACTCTCCATCCTCATCGGATCCACATCCTCCATCAAAAAGGCACTGCCCTCTTCCAACTACTCCAACCCCGTCCGTTCAACCAGTTCAAATTCCCATCAAATCGTTAAACCCTTACCACTCAAACTGGTGCATAAAAGGATACGTCCAAAGGAAAACAGCTCTTCGACAGTTTCAGAATCAATACGGACCCGGTAAAGTGTTTGGTTTTGACCTGTTCGATACAGAGGGTGGAGAAATACATATTACATGTTTCAACAATGTCGCAGATTATTTTTTCGACAAAATCCAAAATGGAAATGTCTACATTGTCTCTAAAGGGAATGTAAAAATGGCTAATAAGCAATACAACCACTTGAACAATGACTGGGAAATTTTGTTGAATGCAACATCTACCATAGAACATGTTGCCAACGAAAAAAAACATAATCCAACAGTGTGATTCAATATAAAATCAATTGATGATATCAGAACAACAAACGTCAACTCCATTGTTGATATTCTTGGTGTTGTCACAGACATTTCCAGTGTATGCACTATACGTAGAAAAGATGGCTCTGAAGTCAATAAACAAACAGTACAGCTTCGAGACATGTCAGGGTATAGCATAGATGCAATCTTTTGGGGAGATAATTTTAATGCCGTTTCACAGGAAATCTCCTCCCTATGTGCTACAGGAAATAACCCCATCATTGCAATCAAATCTGCACGTGTTGGAGAATTTAATGGAAAAAATATCGGCACCACAATGAGATCCATTGTTCTTGTAGATCCTGACATTGAAGAGGCCCATGCGCTGAAGTCGTGGTTTAAAAAAGAAGGCTCAATTGCAGCTTCTACATCTTTGACAACAAGATCTCCTTTTGGCCACCAACAAAAAAAAATAACAATTGCTGACATTTACAGTATGGATTCCTTAGAGAAACCAACATTTTTCCAATTAAAGGGCACAATAACAAAAATTGGTATGGATAGTTTTTACTACATTTCTTGCCTGTCGATTGTTGGTGGGAAAAAATGCATGAAAAAACTTATTCCACAAAATACAGGGATGTGGTTCTGTCCAAAATGCAACGCTGAAGTAAGCGACTGTGATTACAGATACTTATTGAAAATCGACATACAAGATCACACTGGTGAATTGGCTTCAACTGTTGCTTTCGAAGACGCGGGCTCTACAATTCTTGGAAATAATGCCAAAGACTTCTATCTATTATCTTCAGATCCAGAACTAATCAAGGAAATTGTCTCTAGAGCTCTATGGACAGATCATATCTTCACATTATCGGTGAAGACAGAAACTTTTAAAGAAGTCCCACGATTGAAATGCGTTATCATAAAAGAAGAAAAACTGCATTTCATGACAGAATGCAACAACATCCTTCGAGAAATTCAGAGCATCTCGACATTGTAGATAAATATTGCAGAATGTGTTCCTTGCTTTTTGGCAATTCCTATTGTCCAATTTTATAAATACAACTTTACAAGATATATTGTTGCATGTCTTCTTATGAAAATTTCTTATATACCATTGAAATAAATATTCGTTCTCCATTGTATCTAGCATTATGTTAGTAGACAAAATCACTTTTTTTTTTCCTTTTATCAGCTTTACACATGAAACTACCTACATGTATGCAGAAAAAATACTAATACGTTCTTTCAAAAACATTTCTCAAATAAAAAAATTCACATGGCAACAACATCCTTCGAGAAATTCAGAGCATCTCGACATTGTAGATAAATATTGCAGAATGTGTTCCTTGCTTTTTGGCAATTCCTATTGTCCAATTTTATAAATACAACTTTACAAGATATATTGTTGCATGTCTTCTTATGAAATTTTCTTATATACCATTGAAATAAGTATTCGTTCTCCATTGTATCTAGCATTATGTTAGTAGACAAAATCACTTGTTTTTCCTTTTATCAGCTTTACACATGAAACTACCTACATGTATGCAGAAAAAATACTAATACGTTCTTTCAAAAACATTTCTCAAATAAAAAATTTCACATGGCACTGTTCAGAACTTAGATTTTTTTCCCCTTCTTTCGCTTTCGCTTGCATTTTTTACCCTTCTTTCGCTTTCATACAATAACATGGTTGTTGTCTCCAAATAACATTCTTCTTTTCCCCTCCCTTGCTTATAGGTACCATAAATTTTGCGAATGGCTTCTTCTTCTAATAATGAACGTGCTCGAAGATACTATGCAACAAATAAAGAACGAATAAATGCGCGGCGCCATGAGCTTTACCAAGCAAAAAAAAACATCATAGAATGTCAAAAACACAAAAAACAAAAGGGTGACCACCCTTCCTCGTCTGAAATGGCCCACCCTGAAAACAATCCTCCCTTGCAATTATCAGACTCTTTATCTTCTCAGCAAACCTCTCAAACAAATACATCCATGCCTCATTGCCCTAACCCCTCCTTCGCACATGCTTTCAGCAACGTTTATACTGATCAAGCACATCGAGATTTCCGTTCAAAGCTTGATAAGCTTCCACCTAAATGCCCATGCTCCATTTGTCTTGAATCATATCCTGGAATACATATCCGCAATTCCAACCACATGTATTGCTGCTCTAGATGCGCCTCTGAAACAAAGGGTCATCGCTTCTCATTATCAAACAACATGGACCCTGGCCCTCAACCAGCTACCCTTACGTCTCTTTCGCAAATAGAAGAAATGCTCATTGCTAGGGTTAACCCTATACTGCAGGTAACACATGCACGTGGTGGCCAGTATAAATACAGTGGCCACACAATATGTTTTCCTCAAGACATTACAAAAATCGCAAACATGTTGCCACGACGTGTTGAGCACTTGGACATCCTAATTGTCACGCGTCATAGTAATGACCATAAGGCTTATGATTTCATTGTCAGTAGACATCGCGTTCTCGCTGCAATGGAATACAAATTGGCTAATGACCCATACTATAAGAATGTTTGTATTGATTCCAACGCACTGGCATCCTTACCAGCAATCCCCACCGATGTCTCCTCCTCCCTTCACCATTCCAATACTACAGAAACCGCTGTTCGCCCTCCACTTGAACCACCCCATGAGCTCACCGAAGATTTCACAGACCCATCCGCTGGCCAAACATCGTCGTTCGTACCCATCATACCCAATACAAATATAGAAATCCAAGAAATCTGCCATTATTTGCATGCTTGCAACCACCAATCTGATACTACAATTGAGTGGCCAACAATTGGTTTATTGCCAGTCAATGAATACAACACAGAAGGTCTACTCTCTATGGCTTTCCCCGCCCTTTTCCCGACAGGCGCTGCAATGCCAAATCAGCCAAGAATGAAAGCAGTGCAGTTACATGAATATGCACTTCATCTCATACGTTACTACGATAACAGATTTGGAAGCCACCCACGCTTTCGTTATTACATATATAATCTCATGATGCGGCATCGCAGTCAAGCAACAGCGTCGATTTTTGTGAAAAAAAACATCACTGATAACTTTCCAATATCTATTCAAGATCTGAGCATTCGATTAGAACAATTTCCAGATGAGCAATTCGCAGAGCAAGTCATGCGATTCAGTAGCTCTTTATGTGGAACAAGGTCATTTTGGCACAAAGCTAAAAATGAACTAATGGACATGATATCTCAACTTGGTTGCCCGACGTTCTTCTTCACATTAAGTGCAGCTGATACAAAATGGCCTGATCTTCATGCAGTCATGCCCGGATGTCTTCCTACTGATATTGGAAAA
This sequence comes from Pinus tabuliformis, assembly GCA_031772625.1. NCBI lineage: Eukaryota > Viridiplantae > Streptophyta > Pinopsida > Pinales > Pinaceae > Pinus > Pinus tabuliformis. Next base: position 480,051,337 of record CM062809.1, on the reverse strand, counting down.
CAACAAAAGTGGAGAAATGATAACATTATCTGTAACCCACATTTAACATCACTATATATGCACCATAGATTCATAGCATTTCGTGAGATTATCTTAGAGAAACACTTGAATACAAAAGATTACTGGTACAGGTATGCATTCTACCGCACTTTTTTCCTCCAAGAACTCTAAACAACATTCCTCACCTATTGCAAAATTATCTTACAAAAACGCATACTTGTTAGGTATGAATGGCAACATAGGGGATCTGCGCACATCCATGGTTTCCTTTGGATAGAAAATGCACCTGATATGGAGAATCTCAACTGGGAAGACGCAGAAGCAGTCGATATTGCAAGGCAGTTCTTCGACAAATATATTTCTTCTTGGAACCCTCGTGCTCCTTCGACTTCAAACCAACCAAATGCTTGGACAAACCCTGAAGACCCTTGCCTGTTGTCCACACCGCAAATCTTCAGAACCAATCCTTTCAGTGACTATGAACAGCTCGTCAATTGTGTTGAACGTCACACAAAATGCTCAGAAAGCACGTGCCTAAGAAAAAATGGAACCTCACTCCAATGTCGTTATAAAGCACCGTGGGAATTACATCCAAAATCGGCCTTGTTCATTGATTCCAATGGCCAAAAAACATACACCCCTGCTCGGAACGACGATCGACTCAATAGCCATAACCCTACCATCCTATCTATTTGGCGTGCAAATGTTGACTGCCAACCAGTACTCTCCATACACGCTGTACAAAAATATATCGCCAAATATGCATCCAAAGCAGAAAAAAAATCTGAGAGCTTCCACGACATGCTACGTAGAATTGTCCTGGCTTCACCCATTGCTGACCCAGCAACATCCGCATTTCGAAAATTTCTTGCAGAAACCCTTGTTGATCGTGACATTGGAGCACAAGAAACCTGCCATATGCTGCAAAAATTACCATTAACATTATGTAGTCGCCCATTCATTTCTTTAAATGTAAACCAAAAAATTCTTATGCGCCTTCCACAAACGGACACCACCTCCACTACATCCCCGCACTTCATAGATACATATATCCAACGCCCTTCTACCCTAGAGTCCACATCACTAATAGAGTTGGCAAGATCATGGTCATATGATCCTCGTCGCAAAACAAACAAATGGAAACAAAGGCCTACAAAAGCAATTGTTTGGGTCATACCACGTTACTCCTCCATACCATCCACAACATAACCTTGCTACGCTGACTTTTGCAGGGTTGAACTTATGCTATACAAACCTTTTCGCCGTATCGTACAAGATATAGGAGATTTTGCTGTAGAATTCATCGCAAATTGGCAAACATTTCGCCCATTCTACAATCCTTGGCATCAACACCGCACACTATCTGATATTGAATCTGTCACAAATGATACCTCAACTATGAATGAAGCCAATCCAACAGACACCATGGAAATAAATGAATGGGAATTACTTTCCCAATTACACCCTACAAATGAGCTTCTCATAAACGACCTTGACATGCTTGGTCTTCGTGGCTTTGATGACACCCATAACTGGAATCATACCACTATCCCATTGGATCTACAAAATAATGCAATACAATTCATTGAGAATAGCCGCTTCATCCACCGCATTCAACACATCAACATACCCTGCCGACCCTTACTACATTATCTCCAATGCAAAGAAAAGCTCTAAATATTATTTTTAATCATTTCGCTAGGAAGGATTGTTTACCCGCTCTCAGAATGATAATACAAGGCACTGCTGGTATGGGAAAATCCCTCCTTATTAATTGCATGAAAGATATGCTCATAGGCCTTGCAAGCCTGGAACCTTCACCGATCATGCTCCTCGCCCCTACAGGGGTTGCTGCCTTCAACATACAAGCATCGACAATCCATTCTGCTTTGCACCTTCCTATAAAGGATCTTATGCCGTTAGAAGGTAGTGCTCTTGCAAAATTCCAAGAAGAACTCAGGCATATAAGATACATACTAATCGATGAAATGAGCTTCATTGGGCCAAAGCTTCTCGGCCATATTGATGAACGTCTTCGCGAGGCATTTCCCCACCAAAGAAACACTCCTTTCGGTGGTTGTTCCATAATATTGGTTGGTGATCTCGGTCAGCTACCACCCGTCAAAGACATACCTCTATATGCAGGGACGAGCCACGGAAGCGCACTGTGGAACACCTTCAACACAGTCATCACATTAGACACAATATTTCGTCAACAAGGCGACGACATCGTACAGGTTACTTTCAGGAACATTCTCCAGAACATTAGAGATGCAAATCCAACAATCGACGACTACAATGTACTCATGTCGTGCACAGATTCCTTTTTATCAGAAGAAGAAATATGTTCATTCCATGATTCCATGCATCTATTTCCAACAAATGCTCAAACAGTGGTCCATAATAAGCAAATGATGAAATATCTAAACACTCCTATCGCGCGATCCATTGTTGAAGATGACAACACATATTCCAGTCTTTCCTCTGAAGATGAGCAACTTGAGCGAATTGTATTGCTATGCAATGGCGAAAAAGTCATGTTGACTTCCAACCTTTGGGTTTCAGCCGGTCTTGTTAATGGTTCCCTTGGAAAAATTGTAACCATCTTTTACAAAGAATCAACTGCACCACCACAAATTCTGACATTTGTTGTTGTTGATTTCCCCAAGTACATTGGGCCTCCTTGGGATGAAAGAAACCCCACTCACTTGCCTATTCCAGCAGTAAAAAGAAATGGTCGTTCACAAATTCCACTGAAGATGGCTTGGGCTTTAACCATACATAAATCTCAAGGTATGACACTTCCAAAAGCAACAATTGACATTGGAAAAATAGAACGTCAAGATCTCACATTCACAGCTATTTCAAGAGTGCCTTCTCTACAAGATCTCCAGATTAACCCCGCATTCAGTTTCAATCGTTACAGTAAAATGAAGGACAACAAAAACATTGCTCGCAGAAAACACGCAGAAGAAATTCTTCGTTCAATGCTGCCTCCAGATAATCTGCTCCAACCTGTACTTTGACATCGCCAAAAGGTTTCCTCCATTTATTTACCTCATTCTATTTCATAACATACTTTTCATATCTTTCAACAACAACAAACTTTAATCAATATTAGTAAATAAGCAAATATTAGAATGTCTTTATATTATCTGTACATCTCATTCTAACCTTTTCTTTCTTTTGCAGCAGGCCACATGGGCTCAGAAATAACATACTTGCACAACTACATGTAGATTGGCAAGCAAAAAAACTGCATCTCCAGCTATGCATTGACCTCCAATGGTGTTCAATATGCCGTTATTCACCATGCATCTTCCACTAACAATATATGGATCCCCATAGCAAAGGTAACTTCATTACCATTCATTCCAGATTCATTTTAACACAACTCACCTGCAAAGTATTACTAATAAATTTCTGCAGCTGATTTACATATTACTAATTCTAACAAAATATAAATTTTGCAGGTCCATTGCTGCTTCTTCAGGCCTTCGCTACCTCCACCATGTTTTCGTACAACTTCAAATATGGAATGACAAGCACAATGTTCTTTAGACTATTATATTCCTTCTCGAACCTCTTTTGTTACAATTCACTGTTTGTATTTTCCATTTCAAACTTGAAAAAGGCTGTTTCAAGATCAAATACCGTTTTCATTGTTTGTTTCCTCACAACTATTTGTGTTTTCCATTTCAATCTTTAAAAAGGATGTTACAACACACTATTTGTATTTTCCATTTCAGACTTTAAAAAGGATGTTACAATACACTATTTGTATTTTCCATTTCACACTTAAAAAAGGATGTTTCAACATCAAATACCATTTTGATAGTTCATGTCCTAACAACTATTTGTGTTTCCCGTTTCAAACTTAAAAAGGGATGTTTCAAGATCGATGCCATTTTGATAGTTTATGTCCTCACAACCATTTCATTGTCAATGGGTTTTAACATATTTTGTTTACAAAATCAATTGACTTTAATAATTATAATACATGTTTTCAATATATCTTCGTGTTAGTTTAATTTTCAATTTGAGTAATGGTTTCTTAAATAGCCCTTTCCAAATCAATATAGTTGCCCAGTTGTTGTTCGCGTATTAATTTAATTTCCCATTTGAATAATGATTTCTTAAATAGCCCTTTCCAAATCAATATGGTTGCCCCGTTGTTGTTCGCATGGATTCATTCATTTATCTTCACCTTTAACTCCACAATTTTTACCAACTACGAACAAAGGTCTCTAAACAGGTTCAATGCATATTTATGGCTGCTTGCATTCCATTTCAACGGTTTTAGGCATCGCTCCCTCAAACTAAAACTCGAATTCGTCGACCCTTGCTTCCAAAAAAGCCCGCAAAAGCCTATTCACGTTTCAATATTCTTCCACACACTATGCCTTACGGCGTTTCCTTTGCAACACTAGGTGCAAATGCTAGTTATTTTTCTCTTCCATGCGAATGATATTGTTTTTAAACCAGAAGTTCTTTCCATTTGTATAAACAACTCAAATATTTTAATTATTTTTAATTAACTATTTGAATGTATGTAATCATTAGTATAAAATAAAATAAATAATTTTATTTTATTGATAGGAATTAAATTAAATATTTTAATTTTATTTATGATATTAGGAATAGGAAGAAGTTTACTTTAAAAGTATTTTGAAAGGAATGGAGTTTTTATTATAGGTTAAATTGGAATAAAATGAAACAATAATATCTAAAATAGAATCCAATGGTAGTTAGAAAATTTATTTTAATTTTAAAAATAATTATAAAACTAAAATGATAGTTAGATAATTTATTTTAATTTTAAGAATAATTATAAAACTAAAATTATTTAATTTTGAGGAAAAAAAGAGATACATTTGTTATTTTAGTAATTTTACATGGCTATGAGGTATGAGGTTTAAGGGATATAGTATTTTGAATAACATAAAAGAAAATGAGGAACTCAAAAACGATTTTTTTTTCGGGGGTTTAACGAGTTGTAAAAAGCATAATGTTTTTATTTTTATTAAAATCTTTGAAAAGAGATTTGAACAATTTAAAAAGGAGGTGAGCAATTATTTGAAAATCCCTTTATGATTGAGTATAATGCTCCAACCATGGATATTGTAGAAATCTTGAGGAATAAAGATTACAATATTTATTACAGTGAAACATTGAATGATGTAAAGTGAAATATTGAATGATGTAAATAAGATTACACCATTTAAGATAGAATTGTATAATATTGTGAAGAAGTTGAATTATTGGAGGAACAAAATTTTATTAAGAAGACTGGCCTTGCTTGAATTTTACGAAGATGGAAAATAATATAAATATTAAGATAGGTTGTCTTATAATCATGCTAAATGGATCCCTTTCATAGAGATAGATTCGTTTTTTAACTTAATATAGAGGCGGAAAGAGAAAAATTGTGGTTGATTCTTTGAGCAAGAAACATCATTTACTCATTACAATGAGTAATGAGATTGTTGAGTATAAAGAAATGAATAAAAAGTACAAAATAAAAACATATTTAATTATGTTTCTCTCAATAATATGTTTGATGTAGATAAGGAAAATTTCCAATGAATATTTATTGGTTAAGGGATTTTTGTTTAAAAGAATTCCAACTTTTTATTCCTACTAAAAGTAGGAGGGAGAAAATTATTAGAGAAATGCAAGCAAATGGCTTAAGAGACAACATGGAAAAGAAAAGGCATAACTTTGTATGTGAAAAAATAAAATTATTAGAGAAATGTAGCCAACCAAATGGCTTGAGAGACAATATGGAAAGGAAAAGGCATAACTTTGTATGTGAAAAATTAAAATTATTAGACAAATGTAGCCAACTAGCTTGAGAGATCATTTGGAAAGGAAAATGCATAACTTTGTATGTGAAAATTTATTTTACCCCAAGTTAAGCAAATATATAAGTATGTTTTTGTTTAAATGGATTTTTATATGGGTTATTAAAGGAGGATGATACAATAATAGCTTGTCTAACCCTTATGAATGTTAGAGGGAACATTGATTGGAATTTGCCTTCCAATTGCTTCATATTTGAAAAGGTGATTTCATGTTAGGTTTCCCTTCAATACATATGTAATGCATAATGGCATTCATAGGTCAACCTTGAAAAAAGTGTTACTATAGCTTAATATTTGACCTATTTGTTGAAGATTCCTAAATTTCATTGAAGAGTATGTTACTTGGTACATTTCTTCTTATGGTATTTGGTTGAATGTATTTATTCATGCTTGAATCTTTAAAGGTCATGCATAGGAATTTTGAAAGACAATTAGTAATAATTGTTATAAATGTTATAAATGCATGTTATTATTAGCCATCCTTATTCAAAGATGCACATACATATGTTAGAAAGTGTATGGTCCATTAATCTTCGATTGTAAGAGAGAAAAATCTTGTGTTACTATAATAGTCAGTGGCGGTTTATGGACCATTCAAACTATGGGGAGTGAACATAATTGGAGAAATCCATCCAAACTCTTCACAACTACACAAATACATTTTGACAACAACTAATTATTTTACTAGATGGGTCGAAACCATTCCTTTAAAAACGGCTCATCAGAACCATGTGATATATTTCCTTGCCCAATTTATTACTACAAGCCTTGGTGTTCCCAGTAATTTGATTTTTGACAATGCATCCTATTTTTCTTCAATACAATTAATTGAGTTTGATTTGGAGAAAGGAATTAAAGTAATATACACGACCAATTATTATCCTTAATGTAATCGTTTAGAAGAATCTGCATGTTATCGCTCCGTAATTTTCCTAGGTTGAGGAAGAAAACTACAAAGGTAACCACAAAACCACTTTTAAAGCCGAGATCTAGCCCTTCTACCTTCAGAGAGGGATCTCTCTGTATGATTTAGATTTCTGATTTTAAAATCTTAGGCTAGTTATTTAAGTTCGAGTAGGGTTTTCAAAGTTTCATTGAAAGATGTTGGAAAAGTCCATTGGGCATGGAGTCATAATATTTTGAGTAATCAATCATAAAAATAACAGAGAAATTGTAACAGGGCAGGGTAAGCAAACTCCTAGGTCTTATACAGTGCTTAGGGTGTGAATAGGATAAATATGATTTAAGTTCAATTAAATATATATCTTCCTGAGATGAATTTTATACTTAATATTAGAAAGAAAACATTGATATTGTTAACAATCCACAGAAGAGTACACTTAAGAAAATTATACCCTTAATCTTCTTGCAATAATAAAGAGGGAAAAAATCATATGCAAACTGACAAAAGAAGCAATTTTACATAAGAAAACACATCACCAATTTCTTGACATGGGAATTGTGGAACAAATCTCTTTGTATTTCTATAAATTGACCACTTTGAGTACAATCCACTACTTACATCAATGTATAGCTCTTTTCTTCATACAAGTTCCAACCTTTTCTAAGTCTTATTACAAAATATTTATAGACTTTATATTGAACTAACTTCGGATTCCAAAAAGGAATTGATTACAAAATAATATCTAACAAAATTACATATATTTCTAAAACAAAACTAGAAAATAGAAGTTCTGGACAAATTTGGTTGTTTGTTGAAAATTTGAAGGAAATTTGTTGCTGACTATGGCTATTTTCCATCTCCTTTCTGTTTTGTGCCAAAATTGTAGGTCTTTTGTTTATCCTTATTCAACCAACTCCAATAATTGGTCCCATCATTCTTCACCTGGGATAGAAAAATTCACCATGTTTCTAAACCTTTCATCTACCTCAGTGTAAGTTTGAAAAGTTGGTTTATTCAAAAACAAATGATGAATCTCATGTTGTATGTTTAAATCAAACTACAGGCCTTCCAGAAAGGCTTCTCCACTGATAGATCCTTTTGCATTTGAAAACTTAGATGCATCTGCAACTACGTTGAATAATTATTCCTCGTAATTTTCTAATGGAATCAATTTGCCATTACAATTCTGAGAGTTGGAAGTCCTTTCTCTTGCAACACAACAAACTTCTTGTTAAATCTTTTGACATGTAGCTCTAGTTCTTTACACTTATTCTCCCACAACACCATAAGATTTGTCTTAGTCAAAAACGCTTTTTACTTCCATCATTGTCTTTGTCCTGTCCTGAATGTTCAGCTCCTCAAACTCATCTTTGTTTTTGGAATTTAGTATTCTTATGATTTTTTTTGCTTCTTCTAGCCTATGTTCAATATCAACTTTGGTTTTTTCCACTGATGCTTTAACTCTCTAGACCAATTCCTCTTGTTCAAAAATTATTTGAATTGATGGCCACAATTCAGTAACATTGGCATTGATATTGTGCCAAATGCTGCGTTTGGCTTCTGCCAACATCTGAATAATGATAGATTGATCTTCATACTTTTGAATTTGCTAAACCAATTTGAAATTCTTTTGCAATTCTTCCAAGTATGCATTGTCTTCCTTAATCTTGTCTTCTTCCATCTTGCTAAGTGTTGCTGTCAATTTCTCCACTTCTTTATTTGTCAATGATAATTCTCCCAAAGCTTGAGCTAGTTTTTCTAAGGAATCTGAAACTGATGCTTGTGTTGTTAGTTGGGTTACAATACTTGTTGTTGATGTTCCTGTTGCCTCCCATTGCTCTTTTTCTTTCAGTAGTGCTTCCATGTCTTGTTCCATTTTCTGGATTTGAGCATTCTGTTCCACTACTATTGTGAATAGCTTCTCTTTCTCCATCTCCAAACTAGTGACTTCCTTAGCCTGAGGGTGTTCTGTAGTTGGAAGTTTGAGTTGTTTCTTGAGAGCTTGAATGTTTGCATTCTTTCTTTTGATTATCTCCTTTGCTTCCTTGACATCAATAGGATCATATCCTAGTTTAATAACTAAATCTTCCAAAGTCTTGATTCTGGTGTCTTTGGCCAGAGAAGACATTCTTTCAATCTTCAACTGTGAGTGCATATTATTTAAAGAAACCTGAAATTTAGAAGCAGCCATAGCTGAGCTGGTTAGATTTGAGTATATCATCTCACCTTCCTACTTATGCAAATCAATTTTATTGATTGCATGAACCTGCTCAGTATCAACTGAGAATATGTAGTCCTTGTAATCTTTAGTACCTCTAGGGGCTGACACTTTGGGCTCCAAAAATGCCATTTGAAACTACCCCTTTTCTAAGTCAAACGTAGACAACAAGCCATGTTGAGTGGTGGCAGTTTGTTTCGAGAATTCTGAGTATGTTGAAACTTTGAGGGCTTCATTCTTCAGTTTGATCTCCATGTACCTTGTAAAAATGCTCTTTTTTGGTGGAACTTGAGAGGTAGAAGAGATAGGAGACTCAGTTGTCTCTTCTACATATGGGAGAGACATGGTAGGAGTGTCTGTCAAAACCAAAGTAGTCTACTCCAGTGCATCCCTGTCTTCTGAAGATTCTTCTGGAATAGTGATTACCTGAGGACCAATCTTACTATCAGCCTTCATGGTTTTCTATGGATCCTTCTTCCTTCTTTTGAATACAAAAAAATCTACAGCCTATGTTTCTGAGTCTATGGGGGACATGCTTACCCTTGGCCTCTTGATTTCTTTGTCTTTAGGAATAGGAGTTTGTGAAGAAGACCGACTCACCAACTGCTCTTCTTATTCCTGTAATGTGTTTTCTTCCCATTCCTCTTGGTTAGCATAATTCTCTATCTCTGGCCTTGGTGTATGTGGATACAGAGTGCTCTTCTGCTCAACCCTGAGCTTTGAAATTATCCCTAAAGGATCATAAGACCAAGTGAGTTTGAACTCCATTTTATTTAAAGTTGCCTCCACCTCCTTTGTTGTTGCTCTGGTATTCACAATATAAGGGCCTACCTGTGCCTTTAGCTTGAATTGTGCCTTCTTCTTATTCAACACAAAGTGTAGTTCATCCATGTTCAGCATCTGTCTGGCATATTCTAAGGCGAAAATTCTCACTGGCACAAAGACTAGTTATCTATAAGGAGGGAGCTCACATCCATAAATTATTATCTCTGTATAGTTCTGGTATAAATACCAGTCTCCAACCTTTGATTGTTCTGAGAGGTGCAAATATTTCTTGATTTATGGAGAGATTATTGGTATAACATCACTGCATAGTAAACATAAATATGTGTGAAGGAACTTATCTACAAAATCTGTGTATGAATATTCTTTTGTATTCCTCTTGACTAGAGATGTCCAGTGAATGATTGATAAAGGAGTACCCTGCTTGTTCATCTTCTGCAATTGAAACTTGAATCTATCTACCTGGTGAAATAACAATAAATAAACCAAAGCTGATTGGTGTTTGAAAACTCCTTCAACTTTGAACTTTAAAAATTGCTCATGTATGATATTTGATAAATACTAGCTATAATTGAACAAAAGTGAAGGCTTTTGACCAACTGCAAAAATTGATAAAAATCCTAAAACTACCTCATCAACCCACTGGTCTGTATGATAACCTAACAACTGAGTAACCATAGAGATCACTTATCTTGACATTTTTGGGAAGATAGAGGCAGAATATGGTGGGTTTGTTCTGGGAAACTCAACATTTTTAGGTAGAAGCATTAAAAAATGAGAGCTCACTGGGGGAAGTTAAGTTTCTTATACAATTCCACTAGTGCATCAATAGAAAATGGATAGAGGGATGTCTCGGGTTTTATCTACAAGGCTTGGAAAATACTCTCTGGGGAAATGGAAAAAACAACCTCATTATTCTGGGAAATCACTGTTTTTTGGCTTGGGAGGTATCTAAGATGACACGAGGTAGAGAATTTAGGGAAGAAATGAGTTTGGGGAATGGTAGATTGAGGAAGAAAGGGATCCCAGATGCTCAAGTCATCACTGTGATCTAGGTACTTCTATTTTTCCCAATTATGGAGTTCATATAGATCAAACTCGCATCGGGCTTCGAAAATTTTGTATTGGGTATTGACCAATGGATTTTTATCAAGGTCAGGGATAGGGTGGATCATGGGATCTTCCTTGTGCATATTTTATTTTCCCTTTCGTGGAAAAAATTCAATTATAGATAAAAATGAAAGAACAAAGTTACCATAATGTTTGTTTCGTTAAATTTTGCAGAGGTATAACTGACAGACGATGCTTGACAACTTCAAAATGCTTCGAGCTTAACCTGCACATACTGAAAGAGATTTGAAAAGGAAGGAGTTGCAGGTTTTTGGGGGGTTTCTATAATATACTTAGTGGGGGTTATAACGCAACTATTACCATTTCAAGAGCAGAGGAATTTAATTCAAAAATAGGTCAAATAAAAGTTCAAATAAAAACAACAAATTAGTCAAAGGGAAAAAATAAATCAGAAGGTAATAGAAATATTATTGAAATATTATTAATTAGTTATAAAATAAAAGAGAAAATTAATTAACTTGGTTATAAATTAAATTTAAATGTAATATGCTTAATTGAATTTTATTTTAATTTTGATTATTTATTATTTGATTATTTTTTAGTTTATAGTTATTCGAAAAAAGGAGAAATAATTTTTTTTAAAAAGGGATAAATAAATAAACCTTATGGGGGAAAACAAGAATGAAAGAAAAACAAAAAAGAGGAACAAAGTAAAGAAGGGAAGGGATCTAAGAGGAAAGGTTCGGAATCCAACAACTACTGATTTTCCAACCATCGTCTCTATTAAGATTAGTAGGCCTCCCTTCAATTTCTATGGCTACCCTAAATTTATGGTGATGAAAGTGAGAAATCTTCATAATGACCTTAGCCTCCTCAATTCATGCCTAATGTATGGTCTTCTCAGCATGCTCTGCTAAGGCCAAAGAGCGGGTCCTTCCATGTTTGATATCCGCAACGTGCTCCTTACTCCTTTGATTAATGGATCGACCTGTTTCACCAATGTACAAGGTTCCACAAGATCATGGGATGACATAAACGCCTTTCATATCCTTGGGGTCCACAAGGTCTTTAGCCAATTTTAAGGAACTTCTTATGGTGTTTAGGGGTCGAAAGGTAGAGGGAACGTTGTGCTTCCTAAGGATTCTCGCAATCTTGTCAGTCGTCCCTTGGATGAAGGGGAGGTGAACTCCAGAACTATGATCATTAGGGTCTTTCTTAACCTTAGGAATTTTGCTAGCTTTGAGGAAGGCTTTAAGGCCTTGTTTCTTACTATAACCATTATTGACAAAAACCTTCAAGAGATGGGATTTCTCTTTAGAAAAATGGTCAACATCAGAAACCCTCATAGCATGAGTAGCTAGAGTGCAGAGAACACCCAACTTTTGAGCAGGGAAATGATGGGACCTGGCATGAAGATATTGCTCAGTATAAGTTTTCTTCCAAAACACCTAATGGGAAAAAGAGTCGTCCTATTTCTTAGAAATGAGGACATCTAGGAAAGGGAGGAAACCATTAACTTCTTTCTCCATGGTAAACTTAATGGAGTTTGATTGATTATGAAGACGCTAAAAGAAGAGATCTAACTTATCCGGAACATGTTGCCAAATAGAGCAGGTATCGTCTACAAATCTTTTCCAAAGCTTAGGTTTAAAAATACCTGAGGCCATAGCTTTAGATTCAAAATCTTCCATAAATGGGTTAGAAACAATAGGGGATAAAGGTGAGCCCATGGCCACACCACAGGTTTGTTCATAGAACTCACCTTCGAAACAGAAGAAAGTGGAAGTAAGGAAGATCTCGACTAATCTAACAGTGTCGGGATCAATAAGGTGAAAGATGACATCCAAGGCTTCTTTGATGGGGATATTAGTATACAAAGAATCCACATCGAAGCTTACCAGAATGTCTCTAGGATCAAAATTCACATCCCTTAACTCATTGACAAACGACGAGGAGTCTTTAACAAATGACTCCGTGAGACCAACAAGGGGCTTAAGCTTCAAGGCTAGATATTTAGCTAAAAGGTAGGTTGGCCCACCTATGGTGTTGACAATGGGTCTAAGGGGGACTCCCTCCTTATGTATTTTTAAAAGTCCATAGATCCTAGGAGTGATGGGGCTACTCTCGATAAGCTTATGGCTAAAGGAGCTAATCGAGCTACTAGATTTTATAGCGAGAACCACCACTTTAGAGATCCTTTTTAAGGGATTCTTATCGAGTTTTCTGTTGTTGTTGTTGTTGTTGTTATTATTATTATTATTGTTGATAAAACAATTAAATAATGAATTGGAAAGTTGCTTAAGGAGAAGGCAGGTGGAATTAGAGGCAAAAGTCGAGGATGAAACGTTGTTAGAAATGAGGTTAACCAAAGCAGATGGAATGAGGGATTGGAAGGAGAAATGGGATGGAGGAGTGCTAGGTTGGTTGAGGAAACCAAATGGAAGAGGAGGTGAGGAACCATTGCTGTTGAAGGGAAAGTCGGAACCGGATATGGGTAATGCATAGCTTGGAAGCGAAGGGAATAAGGGAGCGGGTGAGATGCTTAGGGAGACCAGGAGCTGACGAGGATCCAACGAGAGATAAGGGTTGGCTGACAACAGGGTTGGGTGAGAGGAATATGCTCTGTGGGAAGAGATCAAGTGCTACACTAGTGGAGAGGGGTATCAAAGCATCACAGGTCTGAGAAACCGCATTAAGAGGGGACAGAAGACTGGAAGGTGAACTGGAGGAGCGACCAATGCCTAAGGGAGAGCCCAGAGATGACCACAAATTCAACAAGCTCTGAGGAGGAACGTAGTCAACGCCAGGATGAGAAGAAGAATTGAGAGATCTCGAGCTAGAATCGTTGGAAATAAGACAAAGGACTATAACATATTCCAAACTAATGAATGTAATATTCAAATAAAAACAACAATTTAGTCAAAGGGAAAAAATAAATCAGAAGGTAATAGAAATATTATTGAAATATTATTAATTAGTTATAAAATAAAAGAGAAAATTAATTACCTTCGTTATAAATTAAATTTAAATGCAATATTATTAATTAAATTTTATTTTGATTTTAATTATTTATTATTTTATTATTTTTTAGTTTATAGTTATTCGAAAAAAGAGAAAGAAATTAAAAATATATAAATAAATAAATAAATATTTTGTCCCTTTTTCCTATTCAGTCAAAACTAGTCGTCTTTTTAGCCGTTTGCCTTATATCCGTTAGAAGTTCTTGACTCCCTATTTAACTTTCTGCTATGATCTAATTTTTCATCTTTTCGTGATGATGAACCACATTGGTTGGTTCGAAATGCGTCGGCCTAAATCTACCATTGTTTATTTAGTTTTAAAATTAGAAAAAGCCCACGAAGAAAAAAGGGAACACAAAATTCCAAAAAAATTAGCTTGGACCATTTCAAATCTTAGAAAAACTTCACATTTCGACATATATTTTACAATCATTGGAAGGGGAGAAACAAATTCTCCCCATTAATAGATAAATTGTAAAAAAAATTCTAGTAAATATATATATACTCTTCTTCTTTTTTTAACTTTTATTTTGCTTATGATTTTTCATTTTCTTTTATTTCTTTTTAGTTCAATTCAGTTATTTGAAACTTGGTTGTTAATTATTGTTAGGATTTTTGCTTCACATTTTAAGAATCTATGCATATCATAAATCACTATCATGATTCTCATTAATTAATCTTCTATAAAAACTATGACTCTAAGGGATAAGTAACTTTTAACTATGACACATAAGACTTTATGTTTGATGTATTCTATATGAGTTTATTTTCAAGGAAAATGCTTGGTTATTAATTTTCATAAGAGTTCATCCACTTCTTATTAAGATTTACAACTATTAAAAATTAGAAATGGATAAATCAAGAAAGCTAATTTTTTATGCACTTAAAAATACATAAAACTTTTGTATCACCTATCTATCTATATATATATATATATATATATATATATATATATATATATATATATATATATATATCACGTAGTCTAACTAATGGAAAAAATGACTTCTTTTTAGTCACTTTTTTCCAGTCATTTTCCCCAAAATCTAATAGAGATTTTTAAAAACCATAAAAAGTTCAAGTGTCTCAATGGTTTTTAGAGCGTTGCACCCATTTATTCATTCAAAAGTGTATTTTAAACAACAATAAATCACTATCTTGCTCAATTGTAATGTTCCTCTCTTTTTTTTTTTCTCGGCAACACTAACTAATCTATATTATTATATACAGGTAAACATTACATTCACAAAAGACTGGCTGCCCAGGGCCAACTGTGGCTCCTTGGGTGGCTCTATCAGACTCAGAATTCTCCCTCGCAGGGCAATATTTCCAGTTTAGACCAGTACACATGATACGGTGATGTTCCCATGTAATACCAAAACGGCCCACGCAGGGGCATCCCACAAAAGACGCATGACCCAGAAAGACTATAATAGCCGCTAACATGACCTAGAACAGAAAGACTATTGTAGTCGCGAACATGACCCAGAACAGAAAGGAAACAAACAAAGACATAAGACATAAACCAGATACCAACCGAGACCCCGTACCAGACCTGAGAGTAGGAAGCAAATGTGAGGGAATGCCGCTGGGAGTTACTCCTCTAGTTTTTCTTCAAGGATTCTACACCAGCCTTGTCCCTCTGGGATGCCATCCCACATTGCCATGGGATCTTGCGCGGGGGCTGGCGGCGCTTGTTCTTGAGTTCGGGTGGGGGCTTGCTGAGGCTCCCTCTCTGAATTACCCTCTTCATTTGATGGCTCCCCCATTGGGCGCTCCTATTGCCCTCTGGACGTTCCTCAGCAGGGACCAGTTGCGATACTTCCTCATTCTCCTCAGGAATTTTGGTAAACAGAACTGAGATGTGTGCATTAATGCCCGCATTGTCCCTGGAGCTGCCCAGGGTAAAAATGACTGAGCCAAACGCTAGGAGCATGGGAACTCCATCATTGGAGCTGCCAGCCCCCAGAAACTGACTGACTGGAATTGGGGTAGCTCCCACCCTTCTGTAACAATAGCAGCAACAGCAGTGATGGTGAACATCTGCTACAGGGGGACGTGAATATTCACCACGCCCTGAGCCTCTTCTACACGTCATCCTTTCACGCAATCGCACCATGGTATCCGCAGCTTCCTTATCTTGTTCCAAAGCAGAGGAGGGCCTGCTGTTACTGCGTTCCCTCCCAATTGATTGCCGTCCCCAAATTGGCTCGAGGCAGAGCTCAATTGAGCATAGACAAAGACTAGGAAAAACAAGCATGGAGCGAACCTCGTCCGAGCTCTCAGCATCAATATCACAGCATCTTCGCTTAGAGATCTGAGTAGCTTTCTCGACGCTCTGAGCCGCGCACAACAACATTCCATCATTCTTAAACCCATTAACATTCCCTTGGAACTTGCCTGCATTGAATGCTCTCTGCAGGCTCGCCATCGCCTCCAGCACCTTCATTAAGGCTACCATTATGTGTCTCCCGGCTTAATGTCTCGGCGGCGAGAGCCATTAAAGTCCTCTGATCATCACGTGGCAGCCCATGCTGGGCATGTGGCTCTCCATGTCCTAGCTCGATGACACCCGCATCCGGGGCGACAACCTCTTCTTGGATCAGGCTTTCACATTCCTGGAGCTGTTGCCTGTTAGGAATGATATTTGTGCTTCCAAATAGAAGGGGGAGATCAGTCTCTACTCCAATATTGGCTAGGAGGTCCGCTATTTTGTTGCCTTCCCTTTTAGTGTGTATGAAGGAGATGGCTCTAGTATTGCTGAGCTTTTGTGCTATGTCATTTAACCTTGCTTCTAGCCTCCAACTGGGTGCTACTTTCCTCGCTTGCGAGCCATTCTGTATACGGGTGGCCATGCTGATAAGAATCTGAGAGTCACCTTCTACAATCAGGGGTTGAAGGTTGAGATTCCAAGCTTGCATAAGGCCCTGCCAAAGCCCTTCCAACTCTGCTGAGTTATTGGTATCCCACCCTATGTGCCCAAAATAAATTTGCATAGGAGTGCCTTCATGGTCCCTCAATATGCCTCCGTATCCGGCTGCTCCTGGATTGCCTTTGGAAGCCCCATCGAAATTCAGTTTGTATGAGTTTTTGGGGGGGGCTTTCCAATGGCAGATGTTCTTGCAGTTGCTGTTAGGAGTACTGATCTTGAGAGAATCTTGAGGTAACTGCAGCTGCCAATTGGCTAGGATGTTATGCTCATTATCTGTGGATGGGAGATCTTCCTTAGTCCATACCTGAAGCGCCATCATCTCTTGTATGTTCCTGTGAATCCTGCTCCAGGTTTCTTCTAAGGGAGATCGTTTGTTTTTGAAAATGCGCTGATTTCTTTCCTTCCAGACATTCCAAAGGACGATCCCCAGAATGGTACTCCATAAATGGTTGAGGATCTTGCTTTTGTAGGGATGCTTTGGCCATTGTCTTGTGGTATTGATGATGTCGCCCTCCCCTCTACATCTTTTTTGGCATCTGAAACTGACCTTATCCCAGAGTTGATTGGCTAGAGGACAGGTATCCAGGAGATGTTGGAGAGTTTCTTCACTTTGAGAGCAATTATGACAAATCGAGGGGCCATGAAAGTTCCGCTTTCTAAGCTTATCCCACGTGAGAATTTTTTTATGTCCTACCAGCCAGAGAAAGTAGGAGATTTTTGGCCAGGGTCCGAGCTCCCATATTTTGCTCCACACAGGGTCTGGAGGAGAGGGGAAGTTGCATATCAACTTGTAGGCTTCTGAGGTAGTGTAGGATCCCTTGGGTAGGTATCCCCATCTGAGAATATCCCCACCGTTGTCCTGCCTAATACTCCTTTTCCTTAGCTCGATCCTCAGCTCTTCTTCCTTCCTAGCATCTGTAATGTTGAGAATTTGGTTGCTCTGTTTCCATTTTCTGAAGCCATACTCCATCTCCGGCAACCAGAATTGGTGAACTTTTTCCTGCTGCTGCTCCTGCCTATCTGGAATCAGAGAAGGGTGAAGAATATTTTCGAGTTTAGGCATTTGATTCCAGGCATCAGTCCAAAATCTTGCAGTGCATCCATTCCTGATTTCCCAGAAGCTGTGCTTTTGAATTATCTGATAGTGCTGTTTGGCTGCATTCCATATTGTAGATCCCTTTTCAGTAGGAATGAATCTGATGAGTTCTTCTTGAGGTCTATTTCCTGCATATTTGGCTGTCCAGATTTTTCCCCAGGGCTTATCTGGGTTAGTGATCCATTGCCACCAGATCTTGGCGGTCATGATGGAATTGCTGTACTCAGGGTCCCTTAACCCAATGCCCCCCTTGTCTTTGGGCATGCATACATTGGTCCATTTCACCAGGGCCCATTTGCGATTGGTGGCAGAGCTGCTCCACAGAAAATTGCGCTGAAGGTTTCTTATACTTTTTAAAACCCACTTTGGCGCAGCTAGAATAGAGAACAAGTACAGAGGCATTGCCTGCAAAACCGATTTGATGAGGACAATTCGACTGGCTAAGTTAAGAGATCTATAAGTCCATAGGTTGAGACGGTTTTCAAGTTTCTCAAGAAGGAAGCGCCATGCGGGTTGCTTAATGGCTGAAGCCGTGAGGGGTGCGCCCAGGTATTTGGAGGGAAGGGAAGCCGAGGGGAAGCCCAGGATGCGAGAAACAGCAGATTTGACCGAGGGCGGAGTATGGAAGAAGAAAACCTGTGATTTAGAGCAATTGATATGCGTGCCCGAGGCCTCCGAAAAATCCTGGAGGAGGGATTTCAGACGGAGGGCTTCTTGAGCAGAGGGATAACCAAAAAGCATAGTATCATCAACGAACTGCTGATGGGAGGTGGCAGGGGAGTTGTGCACGGAGATTCCTTTGATCTGATGAGAAAGGAGGGCTTGTTTAATGTGCCGCCCCAGCCCTTCAGCCATAAGGACGAAGAGAAAGGGGGAGAGGGGATCCCCTTGCCGGATACCCCTGGAGGGATTGAAGGGACGGGAGGGAATACCATTTACAAGGATTGAAAAATGAGTGGACATAATTAGGCTCATGATCCAACGGATCCAAGGAGAGCAGAAACCAAAAGCTTTTAGCATATGATGAATGTAATTCCAGCTTAGTTTGTCAAATGCCTTGGAAAGATCTAATTTGAGAAGCATACCTGCTTGCTTTGAGTGCTTGAGGGAATGAATGATTTCGTGAGAGAGTAGGATGCCATCCATTATGTGTCGTCCTTCCACGTACCCTGACTGTTCCGGAGAGATGAGCCCAGGAAGGAGAGGTTTGAGACGATTTGCTATGACTTTTGATATAACTTTGTAAATGACATTGCATAATGCAATTGGCCTGAACTTATCAGGGGTGATGGAGTCCTCCTCTTTGGGGATGAGAGTAATAAAAGTGGAGTTGAGAGAGGGAAGAAGCCAGCGCGTTGCCCTAGATTCTTCAACTATCTGCCAGACTTCCTCCTTTAGCATGTCCCAGAAAGAGTGAAAGAAAGTGGTGGTGAATCCATCTGGCCCCGGGGCTTTACCTTCTTTGAGCTGCGTCATTGCTTCATCCACTTCCTGGGGAAGAATAGGGCGCATTAGGAGCTCATTTTGTTCCTCCGTAATGATCTTTGGAATATTGCTGGTAATTTTGCGAATGGCCTGTCGCCGGTCTTCTCTCTGCTCTTGATGGACCTGTTGAAAGTGATTGAGGAGTTCCTCTTCAATCTCCTCATGAGTCTCTACTTTTGCCCCTGTTTGGTTTTGGATGAAGGGTATATTGTTATGCATTCTTCGCTGAACTGTAGTTCTGTGGAAGAATTTGGTGTTACGCTCACCCTCCTTCAGCCATCTGACCCTTGACTTTTGCCTCCAGTAGATTTCTTCCTGCTTCCTCCTATTCTCCAGCTGACTATGGATGAGACGCTCCTGCTCCAGAGTGGCTTCCGTGTGCCCCTCCGAGATAATCTTTTGGTGAAGAATCTCCAGGTCCTGAGTTAGCATTTGCTGCGCCTCGAAGATATTTCCAAAGGTTTCCCTGTTCCATCTTTTTAGGTGGCTTTTGAGAAATCTTAACTTTTGCTGGAATTGATACATTTTTGCTCCTTCTGGGGGAATGAACGAGGCCCAGGTGGTCTTGACAAACTCCTTGAAAGTGGGATGCGTGAGCCAAAATCCTTCAAATCGGAAGGGTCTTTTGATTAAGTTACCTGGTCTTTGCCACTGTAGAGCTATTGGCCAGTGATCCGATCCAGTGTGAGCAAGAATGGCTGCTGAGATGTCTCCTCCTAAGTGGACCGCGTTGTCTGAGAGGAGGAAGCGATCCAATTTGGAGGCGATTTGGTGTTTGCCAGCCCTGCGATTGCTCCAGGTAAAGGTGCCATTACAGAACGGCATGTCTATGAGAGATGTCGATTGGATGAAATCCTTGAATCGACTGACTTCAGGCTCCATTCTACTCCTGCCTCCTAGCTTCTCTTTAGTTTTAGTTATCATGTTGAAATCCCCAGCAACGATCCAGAGTGGGTACCTTCTGCTATTTCTTAGAGCTTCAATCGTATCAAGGAGCGCTACCTTACTTCCTGTGTCTTGTGGGAAGTAAACATTTGATAGGTTGCCGTGGATATTGGTGCCTAAAATGTGAAAGGTCACCTGTATAAGGTAGTGCGCTGCATGAAAATCTGAGAGGGATACCGCTTGGGTATTCCATGCTATTGCCAACCCTCCTGAAGCTCCGGAGGCATCTACTGCTACCGAACTACATCCGGGCCAGGCTTTTGAAAAAATGCTGCCTAGCGTAGTACTATTACACTTAGTTTCCTGGAGAAAGCACATTTGTGGCTTTTCCTTTTTTATCATGTTTTTTAACATCCTGAGTTTTCCGGGGCTGTTTAGCCCTCTTATATTCCAAGATACCAGCTTCATGATTAACCGTTGACAGAGGGCTTGTAGTACTTTGTCAACTTAGCATATCTGCCTGAGTCTACCAGGATTTTCCCAATCTCTATTGTTCTTTGCAGATTTGTCTTTCTTCCTCTTTTTTTTGTATCCTTTGGGCGCAGATTTCCATCCCATTGGCTGCCTGGTTGTATCCCGAGTTGATTCTGATGATAGGCTCGAGAGATGATCACTTTGAGCTTATTGAGTTGGAGCTCTGGAATTGTATCGTATGCTTTCTTTTTGCAAGCCAGTTCCAATTCCAGGATGTCTAAGCCATTCAGATCTATACTCTCTGGCTCTTCTTCCATTATTTGCACCTGATCACTGTCTTCAATGCTGGTCTCTGGATTCTGGGGAAGGTCTGCTTTACCATCAACTTCCATTTCTTTGAGGATCTCTGCAGTATCTTTCTGATCCCTTTTAATAATGGTAGGGATGACGATGGGGGGCGGAGATTTGGGAGGGGGATTAGATGAAGGGGGAGGTGAAGAGGAAGATGGGTGATCAGGGTTGGCTTCAACATTGGTTGGGAGTTCCTCTGAGGATTGGCCAAGAATATCAAAGCTGTTCTTGGTTACTGGGCCATGGGATTTGTTGGGCTGGGGTTTGAACCCATTTAGGGGTTTTTTGTGAGAGCGCTTTCTACTAGGTAATTTAGTGAAGCCGTCCTGGTCAGGGGTATCAGAAGAGTCAGGTAAGCTGTTTTGGACATTTTGAGGGAAATCCCTAAAGAGATGACCTAGGGCATGACATTTTCTACATCGAAAAGGAACA
Organism: Pinus tabuliformis; assembly: GCA_031772625.1. Classification (NCBI taxonomy): domain Eukaryota; kingdom Viridiplantae; phylum Streptophyta; class Pinopsida; order Pinales; family Pinaceae; genus Pinus; species Pinus tabuliformis. The sequence goes on along the minus strand of CM062809.1, from coordinate 480,029,822 downwards.
TGTTCATAGTCGAGAGGCTGGATCCATTCTTCATCTCGATGGGCGAGAGTTACTGACTCTGGAAGAGCTTCATTGAGGCGAATGAATACACATATTCGAGCGTAGGAGATGTACTTACGAGATTTGGTTTCTTCTGCCGCTCTGATATATTCTCCCACCCCATTTCCGATCCCTCTGAGTATGTCCTCTTCCCAGTATTCATCCGGGAGAGAGTATAACCTGATCCAGACTGGCGCCCATGTTAGATCTTCCTTGTCTGGGTTAAATCTGGGGATCCAATCCCGCAGGTATAATCCAGCCGAATTAAAAAAGTAGGGCCCTCCTACTAGTATTCTGTATTTGTCCTCCAAGCAGTAAAAGATTGCTGTGAAGAAACCTTTCGGCCCTAGCTGCAGCGTGACATCCCCTTTTGGTTTCCATTTCGCCGCTATCCAACCATATAGGGCTTTCTCAGTAGGCCAGAACCCTATGAACTTCCCAATGAGGGCATGATCTCGCATGAACTCTATTCTTCTGTCAATCTTGTCTCCCGGCAGCTCGATTCGTGGCCTTTCCTTGGCTACTGGTCTGCATGTAGTTGAGGTAATCTTCGGACCTTCTTCAGGCTTTTCTGTTCCCTCTTGTGGACCGTTGTCTCCTTCTTTACGTCTTCCATTTCCTTTAGTGTCATTTTGGGGTTTTTTCCCCCTGTTCAAGATCTCTTTGTCCACTGAACCAAAAATGACGTTTTGCGCAGGATCTTGCTGCGACGGGGAGGGCTCTGACGCCCCCCCAGAGGTTGTGCCATGGCGAAGCCCTAATGCGCTGCAGTTCTGGAACACTGCAGCTGCCTATTCACCCTCTGAGATGATCTTGCCTGGTGTGCTGTCGACGCCGTTGATGGGTCGCTCAGAACCCTAGCAGAGTGATCGAAACCCTCCGTAATGTTCCTCTCTTTATATATAAAGCATGATTTAAATAACAAAGAAAGTTGAAAAGCACTAAAGTGTGGTAAGTGTAAGTATACCTGTTAAGGCTATGAATACTTTCTAGTAGCGAAACAATATTAAATTAATAGAAAAAGTAGTTGAACTATTTATCATACATCTTGCTCTTTCCTCTTATATATATATATATATAAACCTTGGTTATGTGAAAAATGACATTTTAAGTTATGAGTTATGTATTAAGAGAAAGTTCATAATTACTTTGTGAAGATTTTGAAGATTCAATCTACTTTGATTTTTTTTATTTTATGTAATGTCTAAATTTTGTGTAATAATATATAGATAATTGTTTTTTTCAATGTTTCATCCATGGTTGTGACTTGCATAACCTTCTAAATTATGATTTTGCAAAAAATGACATTTCAATGTATGAGAATTAGAAATAAATTACTTAAAATATTTATGTAATTACATATTGAGAGAAAATTCATAATTATTCGTGAAAATTTTAAAAACTTGATCTATTTTGATTTAAGTTTTGATATAATGCTTAAATTTTTCATAGCGACACAGATGATTTTTTATTCTAATGTTTCACTAATTATTGTGACTTGTATAACAACTCCCATTACTATATATACAACTAATAAAATAATGGATCACTATTTAATTTTTTGAAATATTGTTTTATTTATATTTAAAAATATTTTTTAACTTGTATGTGTATTATCTTAACTTATAATCTAACCCTAAACATTATAATTGAGGTGAAAACCCCAAAATTCCAAAATCCCGAATTTTACTTTCCATTGCAAATAAAGCCAAATTCAAAGTTTTTTCTCCTTCTCATTATTCTCCAAAACTTTATGCTCACGATACTCGACACTCCCTATGTTATTTATTTATTTATTGAAATATATATTTTATCAATATATTAATACTTCAGATCTTGGTGTTTTCTTTATACCCATTTTCACGAAACTCTGGTGTTTTGATATTCCGATACGATTAAGGATAATACAGTGATGGATGGAGTTCTACATGCATCAATTGATAGATACAAGAATACCGATGTTTTCTTATGTAACTTTTCATTTTAGGAAATTTAAGTGTTTCAATACTTTGGTATGCCTGAACTTCATAGGTCAATTAATGAAGTTTTAGATAGCAATAAACAATTCTAGAATACCAAAGTTTTTCTAGAACTAGAAAATTCATGAAATCCCAATATCCTAGTATGATAGCTCAATGTGTCACCTCATTCTCTATCATCCAAAAATTATCTAACACATGGCATATGTTGACAAGTCCACTGACATGTGGCACTCATTTTCATACCTTTTGTCATCTAAAATGTCATATTTGGATGATATGTGTCATCCACCTAGCACTGCCACATCATGATTTTTGACATGATTCTTTTATCACCTTTAGAAAAAGTCTGGTATGAGTAAACTAGAACACCAGAATATCAAAAAAATCCACAATTGTCATTTCATAAAATCCCAATATATCGGTATCCCTGTCTCAACAAAAATTGATCAATTAAGAGATAGATAAGTATTATCACGGTTAATAAACAAGATTAAGGTTAATAAGTTTCTCGTTATGTCATGATTTTGTTTAAAAATAAGATTAATATAGTGTTAATTGTTTTAGGGTATTTTTCAAAATTTCGATACTTTTCCAGTTTCGGGCTCTATGGTAAGTAAGTTTCATTTATGACACTTAATGGAATTCAAAGCTATTAATAAGAGCTCTATTCCTATTTTTGCTCATTAAACATTCGCAAGGATTTTACTGTTAAAGCTCAAAATTTTCAATTAACCCTATAGTTTAGTGCGAAATTTAATTCTAGTGGAGATAAGCCTCAATCAATTGGTTTTAAATCCATTATGTAGAAAAAATTAACTATTTTAATGTAAAACTTGAATTTACTATGAACAATGTTACAAGGTTAGAAAAGATTCATTTGAAGGGAAAGGAAAACCAAATTAAAGTTGATTATCCTTTGGATGATGAAAAATATCTGAATTCAAACTTATTTTCAATTACTTCGCATAAGGTTGGCATCAAACACAAAAATAGTAGTGAGATTTTAGAATTGCTAGAAAGAGGGGAATTTTCAAATGCAGACCAAGAAGTTACTGATGAATTAAAAGATATTCAACATTTACTCTTTCACAAGATTGCAGCCACGCCTGTAGTCGTTCAATACTCATACATGAAGAAGTTACTGATGAATTAAAAGATATTCAACATTTACTCTTTCACAAGATTGCAGCCACGCCTGTAGTCGTTCAATACTCATACATGATACATTGGACCATCTCCCACGTTGATGTTAAAACATGTACTATATTTAATTATAAACATTAAATAGTAGTGATACAAGAGCATCACCATCAGTAAATTCATTTTGACCATGATGGTCAAAATTTCATTTACTAAAGGAAGTGGGTTTTCTGAATTTATTTTAATTATTTGAAATAATTAGGAGAATTAGTATTTAGCTAGAATTATTATGTATTTGCATAGAATAGAAATTTTTTGTAGCTAATTCTGAGAGATATTGTAACCATTTTATTATTTGGATATTTTCTATATTTAGGAATTAGATCCACAATTAGTGGATTTGAACTGATTATCATTTTGTATTGAAATAGGTTTGGTAGTTCAAAGAGGGGGCTCCAGTTATTTTTGTGTGGAAAGTGTGAATTAGTGTGATATTTTGTGATTTCTTGAAGAAAGACAATTAATTTAAAATTGCAGAGATTTGGCCTTTGATTAGATGACTATTTGTGCCTTGTTTAATTCAGTTTTTCTTCCACATTTACGATATATATACATTTTCTTTAAATACCTTCTCAAGTTTAAGATACAACAGCGATAGGGTCTCTGCACCCTTTGAATCACATTGAGTTTAGTTCAGGTCAACGAAACCATTGTAATTCGATTGCAATTTTGTTCTCACTGTGGTACATTTGGCATTATGTTAAATTCCAAGCATAAATTTTATACATAGAAGGTCTAAGTTCATGGACATTCCTTTATTTTTTTTCCAAGTAGGGACACAAAATTTGAGACAAATGATAATCGAGGTAGGGCCTAGTGAGAGTATGATAAACTATTTGTGTTGAGGATTGCATCAGAGGAGTCGACCCTGACCTATAGTTAGAACTATTCAAATGTCCAACAATTTGTTTCACCAGCCGACCCTCGACCTCACACGAGACCCTGACCCCCGCTTAATAGTGGACAAGTCAAACCTGACCTACAATCGAGTCTATTTCATTTTGGGAGTTTGTGAAACTAGTTCAACTAATCGACCCTAATCAACCCGACCTTGTAAATTTGTAGAACAAGTTGGACCTTTTGTCGTATATTTAATAAAAAGTGGGTATTATCAAGGTTTCCTTGATTCTTTGGAAGGAGAGTTTGTATATAATTATTCTTTGGAACCAGTTAATTACGCTGGGCATTAGAATAGAGTAGATCGATAACAAGTAGGGCCTTCCATACCTAGAGATCTAGAGAGCATGTATAAATTTCCCAAGCTTCAAATTAAATGTGATGATTTTATCCTCAAGGAATTTATGGATAAAAATGTCACTGAAATGGAAATAGATATGGAAAAACTATCAAGGAGTGGTGGTATGATGATACTAAATTCAAGATAAAAGAAAAAATATTATACCCTATTGAACACATGAAGGCATCTCCAACAATAATTATCACAATGTTATGCAGACTCGATGGAGAACCCAATTCATTACAATTTAAATTAGAATGTATTCCTTTGATACATAAAGTATTAGGTAAAGGGAGGATTTTTAATTAGGAAATAATATTGTCAAACAATTTTTAGAAACAAGTTCAAATAATGTTGTCTTATGCTCTTGGTTTAACTCCTTAGTTGTTAATGTTCGCATACTTATTAGATGCAATTTGTGCAAACACTCCCTTTCTTTTAATGAATTAGAGCTAGTCTCGAGCTTAAGATCATATTCATATCTCTTGCAACAAATTTTGGCATTTGAAAGTAAATGAGTGATTTTATGATATTTGCAACAATTTCATGATTCTATTGCATGAACTCTTGTATAGGCTTAAACCTCTTAGATTTTCAAATGATGCCATAATAGTTATTTCAACCATAAAAGACTATTTTATTGATGATAATTTTTCTTATATAAGTATTTATGGATGCGAGTGTTTGTGTTCAGACATGAATCATACAATTCACCCAATTCCACATCAGTTGTCAACCTGGGGCTTGACTGGTTATTTCAAAGCTATCATGCAAGGTATATGCAGGCCATAGTTTCATACCCAACATTGAACATTCAATCATAAAGATAACAATGTGTAACAACAAGTAATAACTGTAACAAAAATCAGAGTAACAGCAAGTTAAGACTCACAACAAAAAACTGAAATCATTATACAACAAGGAAATAATGCAACTGAAATAAACCTATTCACACAACTAATCCAACAACACCTGGTCAGGACAGTGGGCCCAACTCCTTGATCAGGGATGCAGAAAAATCAAGAATTATAAAATGCTCAGAAGATCAGAAATTACATTAATCAAAATAACATTACAGAGGTCTATTGTGAAAGCTCAAAATTTTCGTGTATCTCTTCCCCATGGCTTTCCCAACCCCGTAACACTACTTATACATTTCATTTAACAACTGATAATGCCTAAGATTATGACAGATGTCTACCTACAAATACATAGTGATTCTTAAGATATAACATAATATAAAGATAACACTTGTTCTGGTTGATAAGTTGAACCACCATTGTAGTTGATATACAAATATAGTGCTACCAGCTTGACAGTCATCATACATCGAATCATGGTCTTGATCATCATTCCTTCGAATCTGGAAGGAAACTTAAGTTAGCAAGTCGCGTTAGGCAATAATTGCTTACAACTACGCTTCATCAATTAATAATTCACAAAGACATGAAAATAAGTATACCTTTGTTGTTTAGAATACAAATCAACAAAGGGATAAAAAGGCGGCTTAAAAGTAGGCAAATTTACAACAACAAAAGAAAAGAAAATAAAGTTGTCGTCACTCAAGAGGATTTGGTATCCGAATTGGGCGATGAAACTAAAATCACAGCCATGGGGTTTTAAGGAAAGGAATCCATTGCCAACACTAGTTCTTCAGGCTCACATAATGAAACTCCAAATGAAAAGAGAAGAATAGAATTATTCCACATATGGGTGATATCGAAACATAACAAGATTGATACACTGTTTGATAGAGGCTCTCAAGCCAATATTATCTCAGAAAACATTTTCAAGAGTTTAAATCTGGAAACTATTCCACATCATAAAGTGTATCCATTTGGATGGGTATGTGAAAATGCGAAATTGTAGGTTACGAGAAAGTGTAAACTGAAATTCACAATCACTGCAAAATTCATAGATGAAGTGGAGCTTGACATTGTGCCATTAGATATCTGTGGCATCGTTTTGGCCAGCCGATACCTTTATGACAGAAAATTTATTTTCATTGACATGAAAACAAATATCACATATTCAAAAATGGAGTAGAATACATCGTGAGAGGTCACATAAAAAAAAAACAAATCTTTCGATTGTTAATCTAGGGTAGATGAAAATACTGGTGAATTCGAGCAAGAATTTTGTGCTTCTATTGATCAAACCCAAGGTTGATTTTGACAATGAAGCTTTTAAAGGTTGTGATTCGAATTTGAAATATTAACTGGTTGACATCGTTAACCAATATGATGAGATATTTCAGGAACCAAAGGGATTACTTCCCAAGAGGGGAATCCAACCTCAATTACATTTGCAACAAAAGTGTCTTCTTCCTAACATTCGCATGTACAGGAATTTAGTGATGGAAAGCACATAAATTAAGACGCAAATCCAAGGAGTGTTGAATAAAAGGATCATTCAGCCTACTCAATTACCGTGTGGTGCACCTCTTGTCTTGGCGCCCGAGAAGAATGGTAAGAATTTCCTTAAATGGGATTCAAGAAGTGGTTTTCATCAAAGTAGAGTTGTTGAAGGAGATGTAGGGAAGATGACATTCAAAACCAGGAAAGGTTTGTTTGAATGGCTTGTTATGATTTGTGGTCTTTGCCATGCTCCTACTACTTTTATGCATATGAAGAAAAATGTGTTGAAGCTTTTTCTAGACAGGATAGTCTATTTGGATGACATTTTAATTTTCAGAAAATTTCATTATGAACATGTCATGTGTGAGAAAAAAATACTTTATTTTTTATGTCAAGAACATTTGTTTCTGATGATTTCAAAGTATATGTTGGATAAAACTTCTTTGATGAACTTGAGCCGTGAAATTGGTTCTTCCAAGTGTGTTCAAGTTTCCAACAATTTTTGGCAGTCTCTGTGGGACATGGAGAAGGTGAGTTTAAGTTATATCTCTCCAATATTGATGTTGTAACCGTTTGTGGTCGTATTGACTCCATTCCTGCAGACACGGGTGAAAGAATAATACATCCCCATGAAGTTGCAGATGCCTTTGCTCTGCTCGCAATTTATGTAGGCATGCTCGAGATAGTCATTTGGATAAGAGGCTTTTTGGGAGGAGCCTAATGTTGGAGGAGAGATTTTGTTAATTTCTCTTCTATTGTAGCTCATTTTCATTCGTTTGTAGTTGTGCAAAAGGTCTTCCAGTGGGGAGGCAAACAATGAGAGTCATTTGATGTTTAAAAAAAAAGATCAGTGCAATTCTGGTACTTTCCTTTCCAGACTTGAGACAGTCATTTAAGTTTCAGGTTATTGTATGTGACTATGCCATGGTCACAGTATTTTTGCAATCTGGTAAGCCCATATCTTTTCATTCAGAAATTTTCAGTGATAAAGTGTTTAAGTTGCAATGACAAAGGTGCCTCCATTGGATGGTTTTTATTCTACTATTCCACTCTATCAAAAGGTATAAGAGAAAAGTTTGTTGATGTACTTTCTAGGCCTATAGTTTGTATAACTACTTTCCTAAGGCATCATTTTGTTTCACATGAAAGTTATGCTCAGAAAAATACATACTTTCAAGATGTATATTCAAGCTTGAGTCAAAGGAATCAAGTGGAGGAATTTGTTTACAATTTGCATCATACAGTATTTTATCATCTTGGTAAGAATGATGTTGCTACTAATATTAATATGGACAAGGCAAAAGAGTTCATTGAACGGCTCCAAATGGTACACCAACAGTACAAGAACAACTTGAAAAGGTTAAAGGCAAGTACACAGAAAGACATGCCAAGAATCATGGAAATCACAAGTTCCAATTAAGTGATTAATGGATTGAGATTGGAAAGGTGAGAGAACTATACCCTTAGCTACTGGTCAATTGAAAGTGATCTTTTGGGGTCCAAAAGACTTCTACTGCAGAGGAGTGATTAGGTGCTCAAAATAAGGCTTAAAAATAAAAGGGTGAGAATATTGATAAACTTAGCTTTAGATCGAAGGGATCATCATTCTAATTCCAACAGTGTGAACAACATTCAAATCTGAGCTCAGATGCAAAAGTTAGAGCAAGTCAAATTTCAAGTTTGACTTGGACACATGGCAGGATTGGATGGTGTGGCAATGCCCTTCAACGAATGGGGAGGCACTAAGTGGTAAGCCACCATTGGCCCCCGCATATCACAAATCGCATGTCGTAGGTGGGTTGGCATTAAAAATCAGCGCCATAATGCCAAGGTGCGATGCGATAAGGCAGGCAGGAAGGCATTAAGGATTCGTCGCCAAGCAGGGAAGGGTTGCAATGAGATAGATCGCAGATTGCAATCACACTTCACAAAAAAATAGAAGTCCCGCATATATGTACCATCGATACTCTGTCAAATTGCGATTTGTGACAGGATCCCGGAGGCGATATGATTATCGGTTGCGGTTAATACTTTTTCCAGGTCCGCTACATCGCAATCGCACATCGCTCGTCACATTCACATACTATAAAGCTTGTTGGTTTCCTCACCAATTGTGATTTGAAATAAACAGTCAGCCAAAAGATTATGGCTCGCTACATAGTGCAATTTTCACCTAGTTAGCGCATTTTTGGGGCTAATTTGTAGGATCATGCCGAAAATGGGGAAATTTATGGAGCGAATATTGGGAGAACTAGGAGAAGTCATAACTTCTTTAGTTTTCCACCAAAATGAATGCAAAAAGAGGCTAGATAGCTATTTTTGTACATGTTGGATTGACGGGAGTAGGTTTTAGAAGCATTTAAGCACTGTAAACACATATTTTTACACTTTTCAGTATGATAGAAAGGCCCAAGCCATTGGAAGCTGGACCAAGGAGATGTAGCCCAAGAGGGGTGAACTCCTTTCTCATGTGCTTGTTGTAATGTGTTTTTAATGATGTTCTCTATATATTTATGATGTTGTTCATTTTCTAATTTATGTTAAATTTCTCATAAAATTAGCATAAAAACTCTTCATTTTCGAAAATTGATGAATCCTTAATCACAATGAAATCATTTTGTTTATAATCTAATGAAGATCTTAGTACTGCAAACTAATATTCTAAATCAGATCAATTTGGTATCAAAGCACTATGTTTTCTTTGTGAAATAAGGATTTAATTGTTTCCAAGTTTATGTCATGCTTATGAAAAGTCAAAAGAGGTGAATGAAAGCTGGTTGGAAGCCCTGAAGTTGGGTCAAGGGGAAGAAGAGCAAGGTTGCCACAATCGCCAACACCAGTTCAACCTCAAGTTGCAGTTGAGACTCCAGAGATCATGTCTCAAGAAGGAGAGCCTACAAACATGACAAAAGATGAGAATACATTTAGAAAGGCTTTCTTTAATATGATAGAGATGGTGAAGGTCCTATATGAAGAGAGGAATAACAGGTTGCAAGGAGAAAGTTCCAAACCTCCCAAAGGAGAAGGCTCTTCAGGAGGAGGTAATGGAAATGCAGAAACACCTCCATCCTATCCACCATGTTATTCATCTTCTTCTTCACAAGCATCTTCACACTCTTCCACTAACACAACCCTTCTTATACTCGTCATCTTACATCAAAAGGAACTGGTAAATCACCTTTTTAAAAACTTGATGTTAAATTCGAGCTACCTATGTATAATGGTGAAGTGGATGTAGAGAAGCATGATAATTGGATTCGTCAGTTGGAGGTCTATTGGAGGATTCAAAACCTTCAAGAGGATGACATAAAGATTCAATTAGCTTCCTTTAGAATGGAGGGTGCAACACTAGTATGGTGGGAATCAAAGACCCAAGAGGAGATTAATAAACATGGTAAGATCTCAATTTCTTGGAATGATTTCATTACTGCAACTAAAACACAATTCTACCCTATAGCTTATATGCAGAAAGCCATCATGAATTGGAAAAACTTTAGACAACTTAAAGGTCAAAATGTGCAAGATTACACCCAAGAATTCAAAAAAAGGTAGTTGATTTTAGGTGTAGATTTGCAATCACAAGACACATTTCTCAAGTACATAGGGGTTTTACACAGTTACCTTAGGCACGTTATCTTAATGTTTAATCCCAGTAATCTAGATGATGTGTGTTTGCAAGCCACTCATCTTGAGGCAAGAGGGGAAAACATCTCAGAAGAAGGTAGTAAAAAGTTGTTTAAGGGTAAAGAGAAACAAAAGGGTTTCAAGGGAAAGAAAAATGCATCCATTAAAAAGGAAGGAGAGAGAAAAATATGTAAACATTGTTCCAGAGAGAGTCATGATGAAGTTCATTGTTGGAAGCTTCATCTCGAAATGAAACCAAAGAAATTAAACAACAAAGGAAAAGAAAAGACAGTTGTCATCACTCAAGAGGATTTGGGATCCAAATCTAGTGATGAAACTAAAATCCCAACCATGGGGTTTCAAGGAAAGGAATCCATTGCCAACACTAGTTCTTCAGTCTCACATAACGAAACTCCAAATGAAAAGAGGAGAATAGAACTGTTTCACATAAGGGTGATATTGAAACATAACAATATTGATACACTGTTTGATAGCAGCTCTCAAGCCAATCTTTATCTCATGGAATATTGTAAAGAGCTTAAATATGGAAATTGTTCCACATTATAAACTGTATCCACTTGGATGTGTATGCGAAAATGCGCAAATGCAGGCTATGAGAAAATGTAAACTGAAATTTGTAATCACCGCAAAATTCATAAACGAAGTAGAGCTTTACATTATGCCATTAGATATCTGTGGAATATTTTCAGGAAGCCCATACCTTTATGACAGAAAAGCTATTTTCCATCAACATGAAAACAAATATCACATATTCAAAAACGGAGTAGAATATATTGTGAGAGCTCACAACAACAACAAAAAATCTTTCGATTGTTAAAGTAGGGCAGATTAAAAGATTGGTGACACTAGGGGAGTTTTGAGGTCTAAAATGGGCCTCCTAAGGACATTATAAAATAATAGTGGAAATAATAAAATAAGACTAGAATACGTCATCAAATTTTAGAGGGAAAAAAGAAAAAAAATATTTTTTCAACTTATCTCCCTGTGGGTTTACTCAAATTTCGAGTAGAAACACTTGTTGGATGCAGAATTTGATTCATCATCCAAATAGTACCCATGTTGCATACTTTCTATGGACCCTGCTACACTAAAAATGAGAAATACATGAAAACGTGATCGTAATCACATTTTTTCATGTATTTCTCATTTTTATTGTAGTATGGTCCATCGAAAGTATGCAACATGGGTTCTCGTTGGATGAGGAATTAAATTTTGCATCCAACAAGTACTCTTGCTTGAAATTTGAGTAAACCCTTAGGGAGATAAGTTGAAAATACGAGTTGAAAAAGTAGTTTTATTATTTTATTTTATTTTAATCTTTTTATGTTTTTACTCAAAAAATGGTGAATCATCCACCATAGTTGACATCATCATCTTTAATCCTATTGGTTATTATAAAGTTTATTTTTGTTGTACATTTTTCTTGGGAGGCCCATTTTAGACCTGAAAAATCCCCTAATGATTTGAGCAAGAATTTGTGCTTCTAATGATCAAACCCAAGGATGATGTTGATAATGAAGCTTTTAGAGGTTGTGATTCAAATTTGAAACCTGAATTGGTTGACATAGTGAACCAATATCACGAGATGTTTCAGGAACCAAAGGGATTACTTCCCAAGAGGGGAATCCAACCTGAGTTACATTTGTAACAAAAGTGTCTTCTTCCTAACATTCGCATGTACAGGATCTCAGTGACGGAAAGAGCAGAAATTAAGACGCAAATCCAGGGATTGTTGAATAAAAGGATCATTCAACCTACTCCTTTACCTTGTGGTGCACATGTTATTTTGGTGCCCGATAAGAATGGTAAGCATTTCCTTGAATGGGGTTCAAGAAGTGGTTTTCATCAAAGTAGAGTTGTTGAAGGAGATATAGGGAAGACAACATTCAAAACCAGGAAAGGTTTGTTTGAATGGCTTGTTATGATTTGCAGTCTTTTCCATGCTCCCACTACTTTTACGCATATGAAGAAAAATATGTTGAAGCCATTTCTAGATAGGATAGTCTATTTGGATGACATTTTAATTTTCAAAAAATTTCATTATGAACATGTCATGTATGAGAAAAAGATACTTGACGTTGTATGTTGAGAACATTTGTTTCTGAAGATGTCAAAGTATATGTTGGATAAAACTCCTTTGATGAACTTGAGCCGTGAAATTGGTTCTTCCAAGTGCGTTCAGGTTTCCAAGAGCTTTTTGGAAGTCTCTGTGGGATGTGGAGAAGGTGAGCTGAAGTTAGAACTCTCCAAGATTGATGTCGTAACCATCTGTAGTGGTATTGACTCCATTCCTGTAAACACAGGTGAAAGAATAATACTTCCCCATGAAGTCACAGATGCCTTTCCTCTGCTCGAGATTCACGCATGCATGCTCAAGACAGTCATTTGGATAAGAGTTTTTTTGGGAGCAGCCCAATGTTGGAGGAGAGATTTTTAAAAATTTTCTTCTATTGTAGCTCATTTGCATTCATTGGCAGTTGTACAAAATGTCTTCCAGTGGGGAGGAAACAATGAGAGGCATTTGATGTTTTAAACCAAAATATCAGTGTCATTCCAGTACTTTATTTTCTAGACTTGGGACAACCATTTAAGTTTTAGGTTTTTGTATGTGACTATGACATGGGCACATTCTTTTTGCAATGTGGTAAGCCCATTTCTTTTCATTCAGAAATTTTCAATGATAAAGTGTTTAAGTTGCAGTGACAAAGGTAGTTCCATTGGATGGGTTTCCTTCTATTATTCCACTCAGTTAAAAGGTATAAGAAAGGTATAAGCAAAAAGTTTGTTGATGTACTTTCTAGGCCTATAGTTTGTATAACTACTTTCCTCAAGCCTCATTTTATTTTGCATGAAAGTTATGTTTAGAAAAATACATACTTTCAAGATGTATATTCAAGCTTGAGTCAAAGGAATCAAGTGGATGAATTTGTTTACAATTTGCATCATAATGTATTGTATCATCTTGGTAAGAGGGATGTTGCTACTGATAGTAACATGGATAAGGCCAAAGAGTTCATTGATTGACTCCAAATGGTACATCAAACAGTGCAAGAACAACTTTAAAAGGTTAAAGGCAAGTACATAGAAAGGCACGACAAGTATCGTGGAGATCACAAGTTCTAATTCAGTGATCAATGGATCAATATTGGAAATGTGAGGGAAATGTACCCTCACCTACTGGTCAATTGAAAGTGATATTTTGGGGTACAAAAGTCTTCCAGTGGGTAGAAGTGATTAGGTGCTAAAAAATAGGCTTAAAAATCAAAGTGTCGGAATCTTGATAAACTTAGCTTCAGATCGAAGAGCTCATCATTTTGATTCCAACAGTGTGAATGACACTCAAATCCGAGCTCATAATGTAGAAACTAGAGCAAATCAAAGTTCAGGTTTGACTTGAACACATGGCAGTATTGGATGATGTGGAAAGGCCCTTCAGTGAATGGGGAGATGCCAAGTAGTAGGCCACCATTGGCCCCCACATATCACAAATCACATGTCACAAGCGGGTTGGCGTTAAACATTTCCCTAGAATAGCCAAGGTGCGATGCGATAAGGTAAGCAGGAAGGCATTAAAGAATTGGCCTTGAGCAGGGAAGGGTTGTGATGCGATGGATCACCGATCACAATCACACTTCATAGAAAAATAGAATTCCTGCATATGTGGACCACTAATACTCTGTCGAATTTCGATTTGTGAAAGGATCCTAGAGACGATATGCTTATCAGTTGTGGTTAACACTTCTGTCAGGTCCACAACATTGCAGTTGCACATTGCCCATCATGTTCATGGACTATAAAGCCTGCTAGTTTCCTCGTCGATTGCAATTTGTGATAAACAATCAGCCAGTAGATTATGGCCCACAGGGCGATGAAATTTTTTCCCAATTAGCGCGTTTTGGGGCTAATTTGAAGGATCACGCCAGAAATGGGGCAATTTGTGGACTGAACTAGGAGAAGTCATAAATTCTTCAGTTTTCCACCAAATTGGATGCACAAAGAAGCTAGATAGCCATTTTTGGACATGCTAGACTAAGGATAGAAAGTTTCAGAAGCATTTGAGCATTGTAAACACATTTTTTTACACTTTTGGGCATAATAGAGAGACCCAAGCCATTGGAAGTTGGACCAAGGAGACGTAGCCCAGAAGGGGCAAACTCCATTATCATGTTTGTGTTGTAATGTGTTTTTGATGATGTTCTGTATATGTTTATGCTACTATTCAGTTTCTAATTTATGTTAAATTGCTCATAAAATTAACATAAAACTCTTTATTTCACTTGCAAAAATTGATGAATCTTTAAGCACAATCAAAACATTTTGTTTATAATCTGAGGAAGTTCTTAGCACTACAAACTATTATTCTAAATCAGATCAACTTTGTATCAAAGCAAGTCTAGGTTTTCTTTTTGAAAGAATGATTTAATTGTTTACAAGTTTATGTCATGCTTACAAGGTTAAAACTCAAAAGAGGTGAAGGAAAGCTAGTTGGAAGCCCTGAAGTTGGGTTAAGGGGAAGAAGAGAAAATTTACCACAATCTCCAACACCAGTTCAACCTCAAGTTTTAGTTGAGACTCCAGAGATCATGTTTCATGAAGGAGAACCTACGAACATGACAGAAGATGAGAAGACCTTTAGAAAGAATTTCTTTGATATGACAGAGATGGTGAAGGTCGTTAATGAAGAGAGGAATAACAGGTTGCAAGGAGAAAGTTCCAAACCTCCCAAAGGAGAAGGCTCTTTAGGAGGAGGTAATGGAAGTGGAGAAAAACCTCCACCCTCTCCACCATCTTCTTCATCTTATTCTTCACAACCTTATTCACCCTCTTCCACTAAAACAACCCTTACTTATACTCATCATCATTCTTCAAAAGGAACTCATAAATCACCTTTTTTAAAACTTCATGTTAAATTCGAGCTTCCTATGTATAATGGTGAAGTGAATGTAAAGAATCTTGATAATTGGATTCATCAGCTGGGTCCATTGTAAGATTCAAAACCTTCAAGAGGATGACATAAAGATTCAGTTAGCTTCCTTGAGAATGGAAGGAGTAACACTAGTATGGTGGGAATCAAAGACCCAAGAGGAGATAAGAAAACATGATACAATCTAAATTTCTTGGAATGATTTCTTTGTTGCAATTAAAAGATAATTCTACCCTCTAGCTTATATGCATAAAGCCATCATAAATTGGGGAAACTTTAGACAGCTTAAAGTTGAAAATGTGCAAGATTACACCCAAGAATTCAGAAAAAGGTTGTTGATGTTAGGTGTAGATTTGCAATCAAAGGAAAAATTCCTGAAGTACATAGGGGGTTTACACAGTTACCTTTGGCACACTATCTTAATTTTTAATCCCAGTAATCTAGATGATGTGTGTGCAAGCCAAGCATCTTGAGGCAAGAGGGAAAAACATCTCAAAAGAAGGTAGTAAAAATCTATATAAGGGTAAAGAGAAAGAAAAGGGTGTATGAAATTTTGAATAATAAATACTTATTCATGGAGATTATCCCGATTATACACTATTGCATAATACATGCACAATACATAATCTCCTCTACATTGATCATCAATTTAGCAGCATTAAAAACAATGAAACATCAATCGCATGCACACATTAACATAGTATGTAACCCAGGGAAAGCATACAGCTGAAAACCCCACACTATCTGTATATTATAATGATTGAGAACATGTAACAATACATAGTACAATACTCCTCACAAGTACTCAATACTATCTCCACCTGTTACACACAAAACTAGCTTAGATCCGAACAAGTCACAGGTTCAAATCTTCTCCACTGCTTTGCATGCCTCCACTGCACAATCCTGCAAGAGAATCACGTGAGCACAGGCTACAATTTCCTTGATATTGGCCCACACTGCACAATCCTCATTGGAATTACTCAATCCATGCATGTGCAAAATCTCATGCACAACTGATAGTCACAACTCACCCTTTCACTTACCTCTAACACCTGTCTCTGTTGAATTGTCCATGCACTGAGTTAACTGATGTATTCTTTAGTTGCTTTATGAGTTAATAATTAGTGAATTAATTAATATTTAATTCACACAACTCATCACTAGTGTATTCTTTAGTTAGACTAAATACAACTAGTTCAACTAAGTCAAACTGAACACAACTCCATCAACTCCACACCCAACTCCACAGAACTCACATGCATGAGTTCTAACTGAAGTCTTCCATGCAATAGCTCAACTAACACATAAGAAACCATGTGATTCCTTTTTTCAACTGCATGTGCCACATCCATAGCTCGAACTGAAGTGCTCCAAGAGAATAAGATAATGTTCAGAGTCCAAATATTACTAAGGGCTAATAATATTTGATTGTTTCTATTTTTAGCCTGGTAGTCTAAAAATAGACTCCGATCACTCCGCTGTGAACCAAAAATAGAACTCCATCTATTTTTCCCAACATGACCAATCATCCATAAATAGCATCCTGCAACTCATAGACCATGATCCATATGTCTAAAAATAGACATAGTCTAAAAATAGGCTTTGCACCAAAAATAGCCTGCGGGCCCCCACTTAGTGAAGGTAACTCCTTTCCACTAAGCTCCATTATCTTGTTGCATTCTCAACAAAGGATTTCAAGGGAAAGAAAAATGCATCCATTAAAAAGGAAGGAGAGAAAACAATATGTAAACATTGTTCCAGAGAGGGTCATGATGAAGCTCATTGTTGGAAGCTTCATCCCGAAATGAAACCAAAGAAATTCAACAACAAAGGAAAAGAAAAGATAACTGTCGTCACTTAAGAGGATTTGGGATCCAAATCGGGTGATGAAACTAAAATCACAGCCATGGGGATTCAAGGAAAGGAATCCATTGCCAACACTAGTTCTTTAGGCTCACATAAAGAAACTCCAAATGATAAGAGGAGAATAGAATTGTTTCACATAAGGGTGATATCGAAACATAACAAGATTAATACACTATTTGATAGTGGCTCTCAAGCCAATCTTATCTCAAAAAACATTGTCAAGAGTTTAAATTTGCAAACTGTTCCACATCATAAACCATATGCAATTGGATGGGTATGTGACAATGTGCAATTTCAGGCTACAAGAGAGTGGAAACTAAAATTTGCAATCACTGCAAAATTCATGGATGAAGTGGAGCTTGACATTGTGCCGCTAGATATTTGTGGCATCGCTTTGGGCAGTCCATACCTTTATGACAAAAAAGTTGTTTTCCATTGTGTAGAAATTTTGAATAATATGACACTTATTCAAAGAGATTATCCCGATTATACACTATTTCGGAGTACATGCATAATACATAACCTCCTCTACGTTGATCATCAATTTTGTGGAATTAAAAACAATGAAACATCAATCACATGCACAAATTAACATAGTATGTAACCCGAGGAAAGTATATAGCTCAAAACCCCACACTATTTGTATATTATAATGATTGAGAACATGTAACAATACATAGTACAATACTCCTCACAAGTATTCAGTACTATCTCCACCTGTTACACAGAAACTAGCTCAAATCTGAATCAATCACAAGTTCAAATCTCCTCCGCTGCTTGCCTGCCTCCACTGCGCAATCCTACATGAGAATAATGATGAATGGTTTATCCAAACTCGTATTTCCTTGGCTGAACCATGCAATCCTCATTGGCAATACTCAATCCATTGATTGTGCAAGATCTCATGCACAACTATAGTCACAACTGATAAAAATCTCAACCTCTAACACCTATCTCCACTGAACTGTCCATGCACTGAGTTAACTGATGTATTCTTTAGTTGCTTTATGAGTTAATAATTAGTGAACTAATTAACAATTAATTCACATCACTCATCACTAGTGTATTCTACAGTTAGACTAAATACAACTAGTTTAACCAAGTCACACTAAACACAACTCCATCAACTCCTCAATCAACTCCACCAAACTCAATCACTTTAGTTCTAACTGAAGTCCATCATGCAATAGCTCAACTGACTCATAAGAAAAGCGTATTTCCTTTTGACAGCTGCATGTGCCACATCCGTAGCTCGAACTGAAGTGCTCCAAGAGGATAAGATAATGTTTATAGTCCAAATATTATTAAGAGCTAATAATATTTGACTGTTCTATTTTTAGCTTGGTAGTCTAAAAATAGACTCCGCCCATATGTCTAAAAATAGAAGTCCATCTATTTTTACCAACATGACCAATCATCCACAAATAGCATCCTGCAACTCATAGACCATGATCCATATGTCTAAAAATAGACATAGTCTAAAAATAGACTTTGCGCCAAAAATAGCCTGCAGGCCCACTTAGTGAAGGCAACTCCTTTTCACTAAGCTCCATCATCTTGTTGCATTTTTAACACTCATTCTCAACAAGATATGGATTATCTGCAACCCCTATCTTGCATCTCTGGAATGTTCTGCATGCAACACATTTGTCCGGTCCACTTGCTCCAATAACACTTGGAACAAAAACACTCCCAACTGACCACTCTGTTGGGCTAGGAACATACTCTGATGCTGAAGCTCTACTTGCTGCTGATAAGTGCTCCCTCTCTGACATCTACGCTACTGCAACATCTCCATGCATCTCGCACCATTGCACACTTCTCTGTGCCACCTAGCACTGTGCAAAACACTTGTGCCTCTTGCATTGTTGCAGCCTGCTAGCTATGCGTTGTCCTGGGATTCCCTACATTGTCACTTTCTCTGCCGCTCCATCCGCATCTGTCTCTACCCAATCAGTTAGTTCCTGCTACTCCACATCGGGGCTCCCGTAGCAAGGTCTCATCTAAGAGGTTGGGTACCTCAAGGATCCTCCCCCTCCTCCTTGGGACGATCACTCTATATTGCCCCACCTCCTACCTAGAGGTATGGCTGCATGTGATCCCTCAGCCCACATGGGTCGAAGTTTCCCGCTACTGGAGGTCTCTTCATGAGTAGATGTCTCTACTCGATCTCCTCTCAGCTTCCCTTATTGTGGCTACTCCACAACCTCCTAAAGCTACTGCACCAATCGTGGCTCCTCCACAATCGTCTCAGACTTCTTTTGGCTCTGCATGTTGAGAGGTAATATACGCTCCCTCTCAACCACCAAGTCTCCATCAGTTGCCTCGCTGCTCAAGGCTTTGCATGCATCTTGAACCTCAAGAGCATATAGGTTCTTGACCCGTGAACCAATCTGCTTCACCTGTCTAGTGATGATGTGTCTAAGGAAAACCTTTCCCTTACTGAAGACTACATCATAGCCTCTGTCTTCCAGCATCACGATCGACACCAAGTTTCTCTTCAGTCCTGGTACATACTTGACATCGGTCAAGGTAAGGCAAGCTCCATGCTCCCTCTGAAAAATAACCGTGCCTATACCTGAGACACTATACTTCTCATCATTACCCATCACTATGAGTATCTGGAGATCTTTCTCCTCCAAAGTACTAAACAATCTCTTGTCACCGGTCATGTGGAAAGAAGCTCCACTGTCAATAAACCAACCACTTCCCACCATGGATGAAACCATGCATGCGAAGAGTGTGAAATCCAGCTCAAATTGTGAAGTAAGTGCCTCACCTTCAGATCCTTCCCCTAATCCCTTCTTGGATTTCCTCCGTGGGCAATTTGCAACATAATGGCCCACCTCATGACAACAAAAGCATCTCACTTTCGATTTGTCAACCTTCTTCCCATCATTGGAAGAACTGGATTTGGAAAGAGAACCCTTCTCCTTCCCCTTCTTTGCTTTGGTAGCCAAAGCACAATTTTCTTCATCAGAGGCCTTTGATGAAGATCCGTCCCTGGTATTCCGCCTGATCTCCTCTTGCACAAGATCCAACCAAAGTGTCTCCCATCCTGGCAATTCCTCCCTACCATTGACAAAGTCCTGATAGGAATGCCAACTCTTTAGAAGACCAATGAGAGCCAAGCTCACCAAGTCCTCATCATCGAATGTCACCCCCACACTTCCCAGCTCATCCCGGCATTGGGTGAACTTCGTGAGATACTGGGGCATACTGTCTCCATTCTCACACTTAATGTTTCTGAGTTTATCCTTGAGCGCCAACTTCCTCTGGTCGCTCTTGCTTTGGAATAAATCTATCAACGCTTTCCACATCAAGTATGGAGAAGCCTTTCCATGCAGGCTGGATACAATGTGATCCTTCACGCCCTCCAACAGAATCCTTCGACACTTTGCTGTCTTCTTTTGCCAAGCCACAACTTCAGCAGCATCAGTAGGTTTTGGGACCTCAGCCTCTATGAACTCCTTCAACCCATTGTCATCTAACACCGCCTCCATCCTGTCTTTCCATGCAATATAATTTGAGCTGCCTTCAAGAGCATACTCCAATCGCAATCCGTTGAAAGACATTTCAACTTTGACACCAAGAAAACACTGCTGCAAATTCGAAATCCACCAGCTCAAAACTCAACCGCTTCCGATCTAAGATTCCTGAGAACAAAGTATTTCTCCGTAAAGAGATTGACTGTATGGGATTTTACCAGATATCTCAACTTCCAAAGGAAGGATGAATCCAGAGGCTACTTAGCCTGATTACAGACTCTGCCTGAAGAAATAAAATGTAAACACTTTCTGAATAATAGATCTGATGATCAACTCTGCTCCAATACCATGTAGAAATTTTGACTAATATGACACTTATTCACAGAGATTATCCCGATTATACACTATTGCAGAATACATGCATAATACATAACCTCCTCTACGTTGATCATCAATTTTGTGGAATTAAAAACAATGAAACATCAATCGCATGCACACATTAACACATTATGTGACCCGGGGAAAGCATACAGCTGAAAACCCCACACTATCTATATATTATAATTATTGAGAACATGTAACAATACATAGTACAATACTCCTCACAAGTACTCAGTACTATCTCCACCTGTTACACACAAATTAGCTCAGATCTGAATCAATCACAGGTTCAAATCTCCTTCGCTGCTTGCCTGCCTCCACTGCGCAATCCTGCATGAGAATAATGATGAATGGCTGATCCAAACTCGTATTTCCTTCGCTGAACCACACAATCCTCATTGGAAATACTCAATCCATTGATTGTGCAAGATCTCATGCACAACTATAGTCACAACTGATAGCAATCTCAACCTCTAACACCTGTCTCCACTGAACTATCCATGCGTTGAGTTAACTGATGTATTCTTTAGTTGCTTTATGAGTTAATAATTAGTGAATTAATTAACAATTAATTCACATCACTCATCACTAGTGTATTCTGCAGTTAGACTAAATACTACTAGTTTAACTAAGTCAAATTGAACACAACTCCATCAACTCCTCAACCAACTCCACCAAACTCAATCACTTAGTTCTAACTGAAGTCCATCATGCAATAGCTCAACTGACTTATAAGAAAAGCACATTTCCTTCTGACAGCTACAGGTGCCACATCCATAGCTCGAACTGAAGTGCTCCAAGAGGATAAGATAATGTTTATAGTCCAAATATTACTAAGAGCTAATAATATTCGACTGTTCTACTTTTAGCCTGGCAGTCTAAAAATAGACTCCACCCATATGTCTAAAAATAAAGGTCCATCTATTTTTACCAACATGACCAATCATCCACAAATAGCATCCTACAACTCATAGACCATGATCCATTTGTCTAAAAATAGACTTTGCGCCAAAAATAGCCTGCGGGCCCACTTAGTGAAGGTGACTCCTTTTCACTAAGCTCCATCATCTTGTTGCGTTTTTAACACTCCCTCTCAACAAGATATGGATTATCTGCAACCCCTATCCTGCATCTTTGGAATGTTCTACATGCAACACATTTGCCCAGTCCACTTGCTCCAATAACACTTGGAACAAAAACACTCCCAACTGACCACTCTGTTGGGCTAGGAACATATTCTGATGCTGAAGCTCTACCTGCTGCTGACAAGTGCTCCCTCTCTGAAATCTGCGCTACTACAACATGTCCATGCATCTCGCACCATTGCACACTTCTCTGTGCCACCTAGCACTGTGCAAAACACTTGTGCCTCTCACATTGCTGCAGCCTGCTAGCTATTCGCTGTCCTGGGATTCCCTACACTTTCGCTCTCTCTGCCGCTCCATCCGCATCTGTCTCTACCCAATCAGTCAGTTCCTGCTACTCCACATCGGGGCTCCCGTAGCAAGGTCTCATCCAAGAGGTTGGGTACCTCAAGGATCCTGCCCCTCCTCCTTGGGACGATCACTCTATATCGCCCCACCTCCTACCTAGAGGTATGTCTGCATGTGATCCCTCAGCCCACCTGGCTCGATGTTTCCCCTACTGGAGGTCTCTCCATGAGTAGATGTCTCTACTTGATCTCCTCTCAGCTTCCCTTGTTGTGGCTGCTCCACAACCTCGTAACGCTACTGCACCAATCATGGCTCCTCCACAATCGTCTGAGACTTCTTCTGGCTCTGCATGTTGAGAGGTAATATACGCTCCCTCTCAACCACCAAGTCTCCATCAGTTGCCTCACTACTCAAGGCTTTGCATGCATCTCTAACCTCAAGAGCATACAGGTTCTTGACCCGTGAACCAATCTGCTTCACCTATCTAGTGATGATGTGTCTAAGGAAAACCTTTCCCTTACTGAAGACTACATCACAGCCTCTGTCTTCCAGCATCGTGATCGACACCAAGTTTCTCTTCAGTCCTGGTACATACTTGAAATCTATCAAGGTAAGGCGAGCTCCATGCTCCCTCTGAAAAATAACCGTGCCTATACCTGAGACACTATACTTCTCATCATTACTCATCGCTATGAGTATCTGGAGATCTTTCTCCTCCAAAGTACTGAACAATCTCTTGTCACCGGTCATGTGGAAAGAAGCTCCACTGTCAAGAAACCAACTACTTCCCACCATGAAACCATGCATGCGAAGAGTGTGAAATCCAACTCAAACTGTGAAGCAAGTGCCTCACCTTCAGATCCTTCCCCTGATCCCTTCTTGGATTTCCTCTGTGGGCAATTTGCAGCATAATGGCCCACCTCATGACAACGAAAGCATCTCACTTTCGATTTTTCAACCTTCTTCCCATCATTGGAAGAACTGGATTCCGAAAGAGAACCCTTCTCCTTCCCCTTCTTTGCTTTGGCAGCCAAAGCGCAATTTTCTTCATCAGAGGCCTTTGATGAAGATCCGTCCCTGGTATTCCACCTTATCTCCTCTTGCACAAGATCTGACCAAAGTCTCTCCCATCCTGGCAATTTCTCCCTACCATTGACAGAGTCTTGATAGGAATGCCAACTCTTCGGAAGACCAATGACGGCCAAGCTCACCAAGTCCTCATCATCGACAGTCACCCCCACACTTCCCAGCTCATCCCGGCATTGGGTGAACTTCGTGAGATACTGGGGCATACTGTCTCCATTCTCACACTTAATGTTTCTGAGTTTATCCTTGAGCGCCAACTTCCTTTCATCACTCTTGCTTTGGAATAGATCTGTCAACGCTTTCCACATCAAGTATGGAGAAGCCTTTCCATGCAGGATGGATACAATGTGATCCTTCACGCCCTCCAACAGAATCCTTCGACACTTTGCTGTCTTCTTTTTCCAAGCCATAGCTTCAGCAGCATCAGTAGGTTTTGGGACCTCAGCCTCTATGAACTCCTTCAACCCATTGTCATCTAACACCGCCTCCATCCTGTCTTTCCATGCAATATCATTTGAGCTGCCTTCAAGAACATACTCCAATCGCAATCCGTTGAAAGACATTTCAACTTTGACACCAAGAAAACACTGCTGCAAATTCGAATTCCACCAGCTCAAAACTCAACCACTTCTGATCTAAGATTCGTGAGAACAAAGTATTTCTCGTACAGAGATTTATTGTATGGGCTTTTACCAAATATCTCACCTTCCAAAGGAAGGATGAATCCAGAGGCTACGTAGCCTGATTACAGACTCTGCCTGAAGAAATAAAATGTAAACACTTTCTGAATAATAGATCTGATGATCAACTCTGCTCCGATACCATGTAGAAATTTTGACTAATATGACACTTATTCACAGAGATTATCCCGATTATACACTATTTTGGAATACATGCATAATACATAACCTCCTCTATGTTGATCATCGATTTTGCGGAATTAAAAACAATGAAACATCAATCGCATGCGCACATTAACACATTATGTAACCCGGGGAAAGCATACAGCTAAAAACCCCACATTATTTGTATATTATAATGATTGAGAACATGTAACAATACATAGTACAACACTCCTCACAAGTACTCAGTACTATCTCCACCTGTTACACACAAACTAGCTCAGATCTGAATCAATCACAGGTTCAAATCTCCTCCAATGCTTACCTGCCTCCACTGCGCAATCCTGCATGAGAATGGCTGATCCAAACTCATATTTCCTTGGCTGAAACACGCAATCCTCATTGGCAATACTCAATCCATTGATTGTGCAAGATGTCATGCACAACTATAGTCACAACTGATAGAAATCTCAACCTCTAACACCTGTCTCCACTGAACTGTCCATGCACTGAGTTAAATGATGTATTCTTTAGTTTCTTTATGAGTTAATAATTAGTGAATTAATTAACAACTAATTCACCTCACTCATCACTAGTGTATTCTGCAGTTAGACTAAATACAACTAGTTTAACCAAGTCAAACTGAACACAACTCCATGAACTCCTCAATCAACTCCACCAAACTCAATCACTTAGTTCTAACTGAAGTCCATCATGTAATAGCTCAAATGACTCATAAGAAAAGCGTATTTCCTTCTGACAGCTGCATGTGCCACATCCGTAGCTCGAACTGAAGTGCTCCAAGAGGATAAGGTAATGTTTATAGTCCAAAGATTATTAAGAGCTAATAATATTCGAGTGTTCTATTTTTAGCCTAGCAGTCTAAAAATAGACTCCGCCCATGTCTAAAAATAGAAGTCCATATATTTTTACCAACATGACCAATCATCCACAAATAGTATCCTGCAACTCATAGACCATGATCCATATGTCTAAAAATAGACTTTGCACCAAAAATAGCCCGCGGGCCCACTTAGTGAAGGCGACTCCTTTTCACTAAGCTCCATCATCTCGTTGCATTTTCAACACATCGACATGAAAACAAATATCACATATTCAAAACTGGACTAGAATATATTGTGAGAGCTCACAGCAAAACAAATCTTTCAATTGTTAATACAGGGAAGATGAAAAGAATGTTGAATTCGAGCGAGAATTTTGTGCTTCTAATGATCAAACCCAAGGATGATGTTGATAATGAAGCTTTTAAAGGTTGTGATTTGAATTTGAAATTTGAATTGGTTGACATAGTTAACCAATATGACGAGATGTTTTAGGAACCAAAGGGATTACTCCCCAAGAGATGAATCCAACCTAAGTTACAGTTACAACATAAGTGTCTTCTTCCTAACATTGGCATGTACAAGATGTCAGTGATGGAAAGCGCAGATATTAAGACACAAATCTAAGGATTGTTGAACAAAAGGATCATTTGGCCTACCCCTTTACCATGTGGTGCACCTCTTGTTTTTGCACCCGAGAAGAATAGTAAGCATTTCCTTGAATGGGGTTCAAGAAGTGGTGTTCATCAAAGTAGATTTATTGAAGGAGATATAGGGAAGACAACATTCAAAACTAGACAAGGTTTGTTTGAATGGTTTGTTATGCTTTTCGGTCTTTTCCATGCTCCTACTGCTTTTACATATATGAAGAAAAATGTATTGAATCCAATTCTAGATAAGATAGTCTATTTGGATGACATTTTCATTTTTAGAAAAAATTTCATTATGAACATGTCATGTATGAGAAAAAAACACTTGATGTTGTATGTTAAGAACATTTGTTTCAGAATATGTCAAAGTATATGTTGGATAAAACTTCTTTGATGAACTTGAGACGTGAAATTGGTTCTTCCAAGCGCGTTCAGGTTTCCGAGGGATTTTTGGCAGTTTGTGTGGGACATGGAGAAGGTGAGCTAAAGTTAGAACTCTCCAATATTGATGCCGTAACAGTTTGTGGTGGTATTGACTCCATTCTTGCAGACACATGTGAAAGAATCATACAACCCCGTGAAGCCATAGATTCCTTTTCTCTGCTCGCAATGTACGCAGGCATGCTCGAGATAGTCATTTGGATAAGAGATTTTTCAGGAGTAGCCCAATGTTGGAGGAGATTGTTAACGGGAAAAGTGTCTATTCAGAACGACCCTATCCCACTAAGGTGTGACAGTGACCTTAGAAACAAACAGAGAAAACTACTTTTGTATTCTTCTTTATGAACTATAAACAAAGAGAAATAGGATGAACCAACCTGTGTCTTGCGCTAGTCCTTTGATCCAATCTCTCTCCTCTTTGACAGCTTCCAGCTACTTGCTCCCTTACTTGCCCAGCTTCACCAAGTACCTGCAAGATCACAGAAGAAGGAAACTATACAAAGACATGGGTTTATATTCATAAAAAGCTTAGGATCATATTTAAGCTAAACATACAAGTGTAACAAACATCAATGATACGCAAGCATGTAGGAGAAACTCAAATAGTTTTATTGATATAACAAGAAGATCCAGGAGGAGTTACAACCGATGATTCCTGATCCAGCATCAACCTCCCAGCAAAGAAGCCCCTCTTCACCTCCAACAAAGCATAAATCACCCAATACTCTGATATCTATCTCAAAACCAACAACAATTCTCTGCAATGTACAAAATTCCAGCCTCTGGATCTCTGGGATGAGGGATCCATATATAGATGTATGCAAGGAGTATGAGTCAGCTTATGATTTGACTAGTGTCTTCTCTCTGTCAGTTCTTGCTTCCACTTGGAGACTGAGAGTCTCTTACTAATCCTTGGTCGAATTCAGTGAGGCAAGTGTCATTGGAGAAGATTCTGGAAGCTTCCATTGTCTCTCCACCTGATGGAATGACTCTGCCACTTGTCATTTCTCGCTCAACGCACCCTAGTAGTGCATTTAGGTGTGTTGCAATGCACCTAGCTAGTGGACCTGGGTGCTATGCAACGCACTTGGCTAGTGGAGCAGCTGAAATGATCCTGATTTGACTGATTCTGAGCAGTTTCTGGTGGAGAACTTCTGGGAGAAGCTGTAATTTGTTGACCTTGTTCCTTTAGGAGTTAGAACAACACTTTTAGGGACTTAGGAGCCCTTGGTTTATGGACATTTCATGCTTAGAGCTGTAAGGCACAAAAATGTCTATAACAGTTGCCCCCTAAAGTATGAGGCCGTTTATCGGGTGAAATGCTTTATTAGGAGGATCCGAAGTTCTTTCAATGCTGGGAGGAGACCTGTAATAAGATACAATACAAAACATTATCTTCATACTGTTTTCATGATCTAGCTGAGGCGGGCATTCCCATGCTCAGCTTTATAAATTCATTTTCATGTACATAGGACAAACAATCGTCTGATGGTAGACTAATGATTCTGATAGAGTCATCATCCTTTTGGTAGGATGATTATCTGTGCTGCAATGTTGTACATTTCAATGTCTTTATTTTCCTGAATATATATCGCAGCCCGGATGGATGAAACTAGATCCGGGGTCTTCAATCTCGTCCAATCTTCACTCGAAGTACAAGTCGATCCATGTGAGAAATGTTTTGAAGTCGAACATGGAAAGACATCGCTTGATTACCAGTCAATGATGTAAACTGTTAACAAGCGCGAGAGGAATCACCGATAATGATAATGACCCTCAAGGTACTGCAGTACAATTCACGTGGTGTGAATAAAGGACTTGGCGTCGAACACCACGCAAAATATTTCGGTCGAAGGTCATTGATGTATACCTGTCGCCGGAAGTGAGAAACTTGCCATTGAGGCATGCAAGCTTCAAAGTACTGAATGGGGTGTTCCTAGATCAACTTCTTGGATAATGAGCTGATGTCGACAAGAAGCGATCTGTCAAAGGAGGGCCTTAATGAATCCCACATCAATGACATGTAATGGAGCAAATGATTTTGATGGAGGTGAAAACGATCTGATGATATATGGTTCAGGATGGCGGTCATGAAAGAATGAAGTATAATGTATGGTAGTGGATGGGACACAGGTGACTTCTCTGGATGACTTCTCTTGAACATGTCGGCGACACTTATGTGATGGATTGGTAGCATTTACCCAAAATGTGGATGGTATGGCGTGACCATGGTGATGTGACCGGTGAATGAAACAACCCAACTCGACTCGGGCACGGAGTGGAAGTGTCATGTTCAAGAGCGACTTGCTACCAATAAAGATTCTTTGAGTTTTCTTCCCAATTTTTCCCCAGTCATTGCTGACCAGTACCTCTTTATTTTTGTCAAGCTTGAGGAGGATAACATATGCTTGTTCTATAATTTGCCCTTCGGGCAAACCCATCGCTATGTTTTAACGAGCCTAGCGATAGTGAAACTCGTTCTCGTCTAAAGACAAGTTTGTCGCTATTAATCTTTTTAACGAGTCTAACGACAAAGATAACTCGGTCCTTTTCATTTTTAGAGAGTCTGAAAAGGTACGTAAAGGTAACTCTGAAATTCCTTTTTCGTCATCTAATCCCTTAAGTCCGAAAAAGTATAAAACAATACAGAAGGGATGAATTTTCGATAGTTTTAACGAGCCGAACAAAACAAGCTCTCGATCTTTTTGTGCAATAATCCCTTAGGTCCAAAAAGATTAAAATCTAGAGGAGGGATAGCACTTCCTGTCACTTTAATGAGCTGGAAGGCCAAAACTCGACAATCTTTTCATATTTTACGAGTCAGTTGAAAAGAGCTTAAAGAAGACTCGTCTTTTGTGGAACGAGTGATAAAATCGGTAGCAGCTGATTCCAGGTAAGGTTTGGAATTTTCCAATCACGGTAGTGTCACAAGGATGGCTAGTGAAATCACTCTTCGCAGTTGTTCCTCAAAATGGGTAAACAATCAAATGGAGGTGAATGATCGGCCAATGGAAAAGTGGAGGTGACGGTGCAAACACGACCAAGGCTTTAATGGCTGAAATGCTTCATTCACGGTGGTTATTTACCGTGGAATAGTTCATTTTTTAACGAGCTTAAATGGGGGTGGAAACATTTGCTCATGTCTTATGTTTATTTTTTAACGAGCTTGAACTATGTGCTAAAACTGCTCGATTAATCCAGTCATATGATAAGAATGTCTCATATTAAAACGGCAACTTTTAGATTTTTGCCCCACATCCTTTCTTTATGCAAGTTAGGTGATGACTAATCCTACGAGTTTAAAGGGTTAGCCTACGGGTTTAAAGGGAGGACCTAAAAATTTAAAAAATAAATAGTCGCCCTTCGCTTGCACTCCAAAAGGTTTGCATGCCCCCAGGTATAAAATATGGTTTCAAGGTTACCCCTCAATTTGCAGACAAAACATTTGTTCTATTAGGAGAGGCCTACCTCTTACAGGCTACCAAAGATTGCTCTATTCGTGGTGCAAACAAAACACTTCTTCGGCGATGTCTACCGAGATAAACAAAGGTGAGCGACGACGTCCGCCAACTCACATAACTTTGACAAGAGAATCTTATTCTAGAATAACCCCTCTTCCACCGACGGACGGGGTACAGACTAGTCATATTCTCCCGTGGAAACCTACCCTATACCCAAAGTTTTCCTGCCGAAGCAGACCAGGACGCATGCTCCCTGGGTTTCAGTCATATCCCTCTGAATTACTCGCGCTTATCGGGAGGACGGACTGGGGATTGAGACATTTCTTGCGTGAAGAGACCATTTAGGGATGGTATATGACTATTTGCTATGCGTGATCCGGGAAATGAAAGCTGGTCCATGAGCTTGACCACTCTTCCTTCGTGCGGAAAACACATTACTCTAAAGAGTGAGGAGACGATGGCTCCCATGCAATAAATATAGTCTCATCCAAGGAGTAGGTTATAATCCAAGGGTCCTTGAACTACCATGACGTTCATGCGAACTGTCTTCCTTCTCAATGTTATGGGCACATCGGGAAGGATCCCTAAAGGTCGACTGGTTCCTTTATCAAAGCCTGTCAGATTTCTCATCTCAGGCGACAGCGATGGCGAACCAAGCGCTTTCCAAGCAATAGAGGAAAGGATACTCACAGAAGCCCCCTCATCTATGATGGTACCAGCCATGACCATTCTATATATTTGAACGATAATTCAGAATGGTATGCTTGCTGGCAAACGGGGTCTGCCTAGTTGATTCCAGTCGAAGGAGACAACTAGGTTGCTTGGAGGTGGGACCGAGTAGACGGCCGGGTATGGCTCTGACGAACTTCCTTCCTGTGGTAAAGGAATGGGTAGATTGCCCCCATGTTCGTCGGAGTCTGTGTTGATGAAGAGAATTTGGACGGTGTCATCTTTGTTCTCTTCAGTGACTGTATCATCCGAAGATAAAACCTCTGAAGGCAAGACCGGGTCAACTGCCGCCTCGACCTTTTGACTTTCGTCTGGTATGGATTCAGTTGGTTTATCTTCAATGATAGGTGCTTCAGCCGACCACCTGAGTGGGCTAGCTGGATTCTCAGCTAGTGACGGACTCGGCAAGATTTTTTTATATCTAGGAGGAAGTCGTAACGGTGAAACCGGACGATCATCCAAAACTCTTTTAGCTTCATCTAAGAAGGGACAACGGTGGAGGGCATGGTCACCTTCGCACAGTTTATAAGGAAATCTAGCTTTCCCTTTTTGTCCTGGGGCTTCACTTTCACTAGTTGACGGTGTGCTTTCAACATGATCACCAGAGGTTGATGACACCGGATTGTGCAAACGAGGAGACCTGTCCCTTAGTATCCGGGGGATGCAAGGACAATCTCTGTGAAAGTGGTCTCCTTTGCAAATGACACATGGAGATTTAGGCCTGGTCGGTGCAGTGTGTGGATTTTCACTAGACGACCCTCGTTTTCCCCCATTCTCCTTTGGCTCCTTCTTCTTTTTCTCTTTCTTCTTCTTTTCCTTCTTCTCCTTAGGAACTTGGCTTTTAGCTTTACCAGTTCCATCAAGCGAAGAGGAAGGAGGAGAGGAAGAATTAGAGGAAGTAGAAGGCTGGTGGGTAACTCTGGACTCATCTAATTGCTGATTCGATTGTTCAGGAATAGTGGTGTTCTGAACGACATTGGTTGAGAAGAGCCATACTGGCAAGCCAATTGTCAGTCCTAGAAGCGACAATGTGGCCATATCGGGTGCACCAACATCTCCCCAAGAGGAGAAGGGACTAGGATTTCCACCAAGGGGAATTCCTTGGTTGGTAGGTTCCATTTTCTCAACCCAAGATCAACGTAGGAAAAGGGTATGAATATTCCGTTTAAAACAAATTTTAACACGCTTTGACACAACTTGTTTTTTCAGTTTTTAAGAGTCGAGAAAAAACAAAAGATGACTCTAGTCTCCTTCGATTTTTAATGAGCCTGAAGTGACAAGTGCTCAGATGGACCTTTTCCGTTAAGGAGTCTGAAAAGGAACGAAAGGGACTGCTCTAGAGGTCTAGGTAGAGGGAGTACCAAACCAATCGCAAAACTGCAGAATAATTTTTATGGTACGGCAGTCAATCTTCCTGAATGCTGTGTTCGGTGCATTGCGATCAGTAGGGCGGCCGACACGGCTTCCTATGGATAAAAGGTTTTAAGCCTATAGGGGTCTCCCAATATATACTCGACGGTATGTGGGAGCACAAGTCTGTACTGGCACTTATTGTCTCAAAGTGGAGGAATCACCCAACCATCAGTGAGGACAACAGTTACCAGGCTTTACGACGCCGGAATACGTCTCTAGCCTAGACCTCCAAATGTTGTGCGTTAAGTTCCAAAGCGTTGTTAAGTTCATTGAGTTTATTTTAAGTTGATCTTTCTTATGAAATTTGCCTTTTGGGATCACCACGAGATGTAGATGTAATTCCTAAAATGCAATCTAAAGATGATAAACAAACTTTTATCTCTTTTCAGCAATGAAAATCCTAGCTACAAGGGAAAAGAAAGACACAATCTTTTCGCAAAGAGCAAAGAGCACACTGTAAATGCACTTTTCCTAAATCAAGCCAAACAGACTGCCAATATGCAAATGCACATGCATGTGTTTTGTTTTTCACTTTCTTAATATTGATGCCTAAAAAGAAAGTTGTTGTACAAATTTGAATTTGCTTTCAAGTGACAAACACAAACAAGCTTCTTTTCGAAATCAAAAGGTAGAGACGATTACGAAACTTTATGATTTTGAAATAAATACTCGTTTCGACACTAGAAAGTCACAAATTCAAGCCAAAGGCAAAAGTAAAAGCATAATCGACTGTCAACAGCAAATGAACTTTCTCTTATGATCAAAATCGACACTTGCGACAGATCTAAATCAAAGGACGACAGCACGACTATTCTACTTTTGCAATGGAAAACTGTAAATGACGTAACAAACACACAAAAACATCTACAGTTTCTTTTATACAACTGAGGCGGAATTACAGCAAGGAAAAGGGGTTTTTAAACAGACACATACACTGATCACAGGCTGCAAAAATCAGAGACAAAACTGAAAAAAAGTGAAGCAAAGAACCTCAGCTGCACAAGGCTAGGCTGATCAGCGCACCTGTTACACAGAGAAACTGGATTGCAACGCAGGTTTCCCTCTCGGGAACTGCGCTGAAATACAGGAACTCTTCACAGTACCTGCGCTGGGGCAGAAACAAGAATTCTATCTGGGTTCTAGGTCACGGTTTGTAGTTTAATCTATGGTTTTTCGCCGAGTAAAAGCAATCAGTAATGCACAATCAGCGGGTAGATTTAAAGAAGGTCTAAGAGCTATCACAAAGGGCAATCAGATCATTTGTGAATCAGCTGTTCAAATCATAAACATATCCAGTGAATGGATTGAAGCAGCAGATTTCTACTTTGCATTTGTTAATGGCAAATGCAGTTCGATTTGCTACTTCTAAGTTTATGAAACAAACAACAGGGAAACACAAACAAACTAACTAGACAATCGTCCCCAGTGGAGTCGCCATTTTTGTTAACGGGAAAAGTGTCTATTCAGAACGACCCTATCCCACTAAGGTGTGACAGTGACCTTAGAAACAAACAGAAAAAACTACTTTTGTATTCTTCTTTATGAACTATAAACAAAGAGAAATAGGATGAACCAACCTCTGTCTTGTGCTAGTCCTTTGATCCAATCTCTCTCCTCGTTGACAGCTTCCAGCTACCTGCTCCCTTACTTGCCCAGCTTCACCAAGTACCTGCAAGATCACAGAAGAAGGAAACTATACAAAGACATGGGTTTATATTCATAAAAAGCTTAGGATCAGATTTAAGCTAAACATACAAGTGTAACAAACATCAATGATACACAAGCATGTAGGAGAAACTCAAATAGTTTTATTGATATAACAAGAAGATCCAGGAGGAGTTACAACCGATGATTCCTGATCCAGCATCAACCTCCCAGCAAAGAAGCCCCTCTTCACCTCCAACAAAGCATAAATCACCCAATACTTTGATATCTATCTCAAAACCAACAGCAATTCTCTGCAATGTACAAAATTCCAGCCTCTGGATCTCTGGGATGAGGGATCCATATATAGATGTATGCAAGGAGTATGAGTCAGCTTATGATTTGACTAGTGTCTTCTCTCTGTCATTTCTTGCTTCCACTTGGAGACTGAGAGCCTCTTACTCATCCTTGGTCGAATTCAGTGAGGCAAGTGTCATTGGAGAAGATTCTGGAAGCTTCCATTGTCTCTCCACCTCGTGGAATGACTCTGCCACTTGTCATTTCCCGCTCAACGCACCCTAGTAGTGCATTTAGGTGCGTTGCAACGCACCTAGCTAGTGGACCTGGGTGCTATGCAACGCACTTGGCTAGTGGAGCAGCTGAAATGATCCTGATTTGACTGATTCTGAGCAGTTTCTGGTGGAGAACTTCTGGGAGAAGCTGTAATTTGTTGACCTTGTTCCTTTAGGAGTTACAACAACACTTTTAAGGACTTAGGAGCCCTTGGTTTATGGACATTTCATGCTTAGAGCTGTAAGGCACAAAAATGTCTATAACAGAGATATTTTGTTAATTTTTATTCTATTTTAGCTCATTTGCATTTGTTGGCAATTGTGCAAAAGGTATTCCAGTGGGGAGGCAAACAACTAGATGCATTTGATGTTTTAAAGCAAAAGATTAATACAATTCTAGTACTTTCTTTTCTATACTTGAGACAATCATTTAAGTTTCAAGCTGTTGTATGTGATTATTCCATGGGAGAATTATTTTTTCAATGTGGTAAGCCCATTTCTTTTCATTCAAAAATTTTCAATGATAAAGTGTTTAAGTTGCAGTGACAAAGGCACTTCCATTGGATAGGTTTTCTTCTACTATTCCACTCAGTCAAAAGGTATAAGAAAGGTATAAGTGACAAGTTTGTTGATGTACTTTCTAGGCCTATAGTTTTTATAACTACTTTCCTCAAGCATCATTTTGTTTTACATGAAAGTTATGTTCAAAAAAATACATACTTTCAGAATGTATATTTAAGCTTTAGTAAAAGAAATGAAGTGGAGGAATTTGTTTACAATTTGCATCATAATATATTGTATCATCTTGGTAAGAAGGATGTTGCTACTAATAGTAACATGGACAAGGCCAAAGAATTGAAAAACTCCAAATAGTACATCAAATGGTGCAAGAACAACTTGAAAAGGTTAAAGGCAAGTACACATAAGGACACGAAAAGAATCGTGGAGATCACAAGTTCCAATTCAGTGATCAATGGATCAAGATTGGAGAGGTGAGACAAATTTACCCTCACCTGTTGGTCAATTGAAAGTGATATTTTGGGGTCTTAAAGACTTCCAATGGGGAGGAGTGATCAAGTGCTTAAATTTAGGATTAAAAATAAAAGGGTCAAAATATTGATAAACTTAGCTTCAGATCAAAGAACTCATCATTTTTATTCCAACGGTGTGAACAACACTCAAATTCGAGCTCATATGTAGAAGTTAGAGCAATTCAAAGTTTAGGTTTGACTTGGACACATGGTAGGATTGGATGATGTGGCAAGGCCCTTCGGCGAATGGGGAGGTTCCAAGTGGCAAGCTGCCGTTGGCCCCCGCATATCACAAATCGCATGTCGCAGGTAGGTCGACATTAAAAATCAGCCCCAAAACAACCAAGGTGCGATGTGATAAGGTAGGAAGGAAAGCATTAAAGAACCGGCCTCAAGAAGTGAAGGGTTGTAATGTGATGGATCGCAGATTGCAATCACACTTCACAGGTAAACATAAGTCTCGCATATATGTACCGCCAATACTCTACTGAACTGCGATTTTCGAAAGGATCCCGAACGTGATATGTTTATTGGTTGCGATTAGTATTTTTGTTGGGTCCGCTACATCGCAATCACACATCGCCCATCCCGTTAACAGACTATAAAGCCTATTGGTTTCCTTTCAAATTGATATTTGTGATAAACAATCGGTCAACATATCATGACCTGTCGCGTGGCGAAATTTTTGCCCAGTTAGCGCGTTTTTTGGGCTAATTTGTAGGATTATACTAGAAATGGGGCAATTTGTGGAGCGAATATTGGGAGAACTAGGAGAAGTCATAACTTCTTCAGGGTTTCACCAAATTGGATGCACAAAGAGGCTAGATAGCCATTTTTGGACATGTTGGACTGAGGGGAGCAGGTTTCAGGGGCACTTGAGCATTGTAAACACAAATTTTTAAAATTTTGAGCATAATAGAGAGGCCCAAACCATTGGAAGTTGGACCAAGGAGACATAGCCCAAGAGGGGTGAACTCCTTTATCATGTATTCGTTGTAATGTGATTTTTACGATGTTATGTTTATGTTGTTGTTCAGTTTCTGATTTATGCTAATTTGCTCATAAAATTAACATAAAAACTCTTCATTTCACTTGCAAAAATTGATGAATCTTTAAGCACAATGAAATAATTTTGTTTATAATTTGAGGAAGATCTTAAAACTACAAAATAATATTCTAGATTAGATCAACCTCCCCGACAATGATGACAAAATGTTGGTGTTCATATATAAATCATACAATTCACCAATTCCACATTAATTGTCAACCCAGGGTTTGACTCGTTATTTCAAGGCTATCATGCAAGGTATATGCAGGCCACAGTTTCCCTACCCATTGTTGAACATTCAATCATAAAGAATATATTTTCAATTATATAAAAACATTAAGTTCACGTGAATTTATTTTCCTTGACTTTTAACTTAGGTATAACTTGGTGAAATCTTTCCAATTATATAAAAACATTAGGTTATAAATTATATTTCACGTGAATTTATTTTCTAGAACTCTTTACATTCAATACATGCATTAAATTTAAAATCATATTTCTTTTAAACCATCAAATACTTATATTTCTATCAAATTTATAATAAGACCAATGATTCATTAGATTTTTTAAATATATACAACTAGTATAGATTTGATAGAAGAAACGAATTAGATTTTCTAATATGTTAGAAACAATTTCAAATTATTTATTAATCTCTTTCTATGCTCGCCATGTCATAAATAATTTCTACCGACCAATCTCTCTTCATTAACCAAAATAAGATGCTGAATTTAAAATAAAACAAATCTAAAATACAAATATATTTAAATTTAAATTAAAAAATTATCTATAAAATTTAGATTTACTTGTTAATAAAAATTTTAAACTATCATTAACTTTTTTTTTTTTTTTTTTTTTTTCAACTATCATTAACTTAACAATATATATTAAACTATCATTAACTTAACAATATATATTATATTTTAATTAATTAATTAATTAATTATATAGATATATATATATATATATAACTGCTTTAAAACTCATTTTATTATCCATCAAATCAATAGAGGAGAGAGAAACTCATTTGCAATTAAATCTGGGAAAGTTATGATGTACCCTGGTCGAGTGGGGAAAATGCAGTGCGTTTAACTCCTCCAT
Organism: Pinus tabuliformis; assembly: GCA_031772625.1. Taxonomy (NCBI): domain Eukaryota; kingdom Viridiplantae; phylum Streptophyta; class Pinopsida; order Pinales; family Pinaceae; genus Pinus; species Pinus tabuliformis. The sequence continues at coordinate 479,992,407 of CM062809.1, read as the reverse complement.
CCAATGTGATGGCTCGATGGTCTATAATATAAGCGGAATTTTCGTTGAGGGACAAAACATACCTCACAAGGAGGTAAATCACGTGGAGGGTTAACAAGTTTGGATGGCACGCATTTCATTTCGATGTTAGTTTGTAGTACGTAGTTATAGTTAATAGTGAATATACTATGCCGCCCACCCTCATTCCTTAAATAAAACATTCCATGTGAAATGACTTGCAAGTAATACGTTTGCAGAATGTAGGTAAAGAGTAGGGTAGGTAGGTTTTATTTATTATTTTAAATTTTTATTTAGTTTCATTTATTTTTAATTTATTTAAATAGTTTATTTTTTATATTATTATGTATTATTTTATATTGGTTTAAACTTGGGTTGTTTTTATTATTTATTTTTTCTTAGTGTTAGGTTTATATTTTACTTAATCTCTATTTATTTAATATTTACTTTTTAATTTTAATTTATTAAAATAATAGTTATAATTTATAAAAGTTTACGTAATTATTGATTTAAAATTAAGGTTTTAGTTTTGTATTTAATATGATAATAATTTTTTAGAAGTTATAATGATTATTATTAGGACAAATTTAATGCACGATAAAGATGAACATTTTGTTATAAAACTTAATCAAGTGATTTTTTATGAGAATATTTTGTTATAAAACTTAATCAAGTGATTTTTTATGAGAATAATTTCGGCAAAATCACATAGAGAATCATTTGTCGACGTTTTTGGAACCAGCTAGTGTGGTTCATCGTTAGGACAAGTTGAGGAACAAATACGATCAGTTAAATAGGGAATGCAGGTCCTTCAACGGCTATATTTGACCAGGCAACAGTTAAAAAAACTCCTAACTACTAGATTAGACCAGGCCCTAGGTGGAAAGTGTCAAAGTTTGTTAAATAAATTATTCAAATAATATTATATTTTCTAATCTTATGATAAATCCTATTTAAAGAGACCATAATTTATTTTTATAATATTATTCTAATTATTAACTTCTCAAATAAATATTATTAGTCTAATAATAGACTAGGATAATATTTATTTATTTTATTTTTTATTTTTATTTTTTAGTCCTCAAATTAATATTATCAATAGTAATGTTATTATATTAACTTCAAATTTATATTAAATTAATATTATTAATAGAAATATTATTATATTAACTTCAAATTAATATTATTAATAATAATATTATTATATTAACCTAAAATTAATATTATTAATAATATTAGCCTAGGGTAAATTTACTAATAATGTGGGTAATTTAATTAAATGAATAATATTACTATTCTTACTATTTTAATTCTCGTTTGATGATCCTCGTTATATTTAAAGAGACTCAACTGATATCATTATTACTTTAATTCTCTAGTAAAATTTCACTATTATTAAATAATAGTAATATTATACTTAACACTAATAACACTGGTCTAATGTTATTAAAAGAATGATATTATTATTAATAAACTATTATTACCATATGAAAATTGAGGAACACATAGAGAGGGGAAAGGCAAGGAAAAACGAAGAAGAGGCTAAGAAAAAAGCGCTGGGATCCAGCAGCTACTAATCTTCCAGTCGTCATCCCTATTGAGATCTTTTTCCGATCTCAAGGGCTTCCCTAAATTTACGATGGTGAAACTGCGCAACTCTCGCCATAACTTGAGCCTCTTCCATACAGACATGATGTTTAGTTTTCTTGGCATGCTCTGCAAGGGCTGAGTACTTGGCCCTTCCATGCTTCTGCTGAGTACTCACTAATCCTCTGATTAATAGAATGACCAGTTTCACCAATGTATGGGCCAGATAGGAACAGAGAATGACATAGACACCTTTATGAAATAATAACCTATATTACTATTTACTTGGTGAAAAAAATTAATAACAAATCACATTAAATAAAACAAGAAAACACGTTTCGAAAAACAAATTTTAATAAACATTCATGTGTAAAATGATTATGATCGTGATTTTATATTAACTGAGATAAATGAAAATTTATCCCAAAATAACCAGAACAAAATAACATAAAATATACTTCAGAATTAAGAAAAAAATAAAAAATGATTATGGTGAAGGTCGATATGGAATATAAAGTTATTAAAATTGGATTAAAAGGAGGTTATAATTAGTGCTGTCAATAGGAATAGAAAACATAGTCATGCTCAACTCAAAGCAAAAGTGGATTACACAAATCAAGGAGGTGGATGTGGTTCCACTAAGAGCGTGGTTTCAATAGGATCTTTTAACTACGGGTGGAGTGGATTACACAAATCAAGGTGGTTGAGGTGGTGTCACTAAGAGCTTCCAACTAGGGGTTGGTTTAATAACAGTGGATTGGATTACACAAATCAAGGAGATGGAGGTGGTGTTATTAAGAGTAACCGTATGAGGGGGAGACATTTACTATTTCTACTCAGGTAATTGGTTTCATAAGAGTATTTTAGGACCTCAAAAGCCAAGGTTCCAACTAGGGTTTGGTTTAATAATAGTGGATTGGATTACACAAATCAAGGAGATGGAGGTGGTGTTATTAAGAGTAACCATATGAGGGGGAGACATTTACTATTTCTACTTAGGTAATTGGTTTCATAAGAGTATTTTAGGACCTCAAGGGCCAAGGGAGAATATCATAAGGAATCCACATTCTAAGGTAACAAGATAAGTGTAGAATATTTAAAATCTTGACACTGTTTTCACAAAAGAGTTAAGTGCACAAATCAAAGAAACCTAAATAAAGGAGGTGGAGTCACTAAGTACATAACTTAAAGAGAATTTGTGCATCCTATCTAGGAATTTGATTCATGGATTTGTTCATCTTAGGAGTTGGTTCGGAGTTGGTTCATAAATAAAGGAAGTGGAGTCACCAAGTACATAATTTAAAGGGAATTTGTGCATCCCATCTAGAAACTTGATTCATCGATTTGTTCATCCTAGGAGTTGGTTCATAATTTTATGAGAGGATTTTAGAACCTCAAGTTAGTGTACTAGAGTTAGAAATTTACATTCAAATTTAATATTTTTATTAGTTAGTTTTAGATAAGAGATTATTAATATGATGTACTTGATCATTTTTTATTTTATTTTTAATTATTTTTCTCTTTTATTTTTTAAGTATATTTTTATTGAGAGGTACTCTCTATTCTATTATGGAAGAGATAATATGGAAGATGTTGTAATGTTCTATTATTTAAACAGTGTGACTTCATCAAATAAAAATAAAATAAATTTTAAATTTTAAAATTATAACAATCCTTATAAATAGGCATAGTCTAACTTATTGACAAAACAATTTTTTTCACGACATTTTTGGTTAATTTTAGATTTTTTAGTTTGAGTTGTTTATATGTAGAATTCGAGTCCGTGGAGGATTTTAAGGGTGTTGAATCCATTTACGGATTCAAAAATGTATTTTAAATAACAAAAAATCACATTCTTGCTTGAAATTAATAAATCGAAAAATAAATTAATAAAACCTAATAAAAAATAATAAACCTAAATTAATAAATGGAAAAATAAATTAATAAAAACTAAAATAGTTAACCAGAGGAAGAGGAAGCTCTTGAAAACTTGATTTTGAAGCAACGCCTGGATTATATGAATCTAAAGCATGGAACCATAGAGCCCTGTAAAACTTTATTTTAAAGCAGAACTTGGAACCATACTAAGGCTACAATCATACATAACTCCAGTAAAAGCCTGGAATCATACGAAACGCTCGAAAACTAGATTTTAGAGCAAAGCCTGCAACCATATGAAGCTACATCCATACATACCTACTACATTTTAAAGCAAATCCTGGAACCATACGAAGCTGCATCCATACATACCTCCAGTAAAATTATGATCCATCGCAGAAAAAGGGTTTCAAAGAGCTCGGATTCGTTGAAGCACTGACATTTTCAAAGGGCTTGTTCCGGAACAACTGACATGCGACCATACAAGAATGAGGGTGTAAACACTTTGTGGTGGTATAAATTATTTTTAAATTAAATTTATTATTTTTTAATTTGAATTTGAAATCTGTTTAAATATGGATGATGTATGGGAGTAAATATTTTTTTTTTCTAATTAAATTTTGTTTATTTATTTATTTAAAAATCAAAATTTCTTTTTATAATACAAAAATTTATTTAACCATAATTAAATTTTCTGGTTAAATTTAGCAGTTAGATAATTTGCTTTTTCTATTTATACTATAATTATAATTTAATTTTTCAATTTATCCTGACGATAAATCACACTAATTAATTCATCACAAAATCATAAAATCCCAAGTAAAAAATTAATTATATTTATTGTGATTAATAAATTTCAACACGAGCCATTAAAATGAGATATAACGAAAGCAAGAGCAACTTCTCAGGCCATCATCACACAAAGTTAATGAAAGTCCAATGCATCACACAAATAAGGAACCGTCTTTCAAGTTGAGATTCTAACTTTAGAGGTCCATTATAGTTCGATCAGTTTCCCACTGCATCTTACCACAAATATGGAACGCCCCATAACAAGTTTGGCCTTCCTTAATATTAATTATATCACGCTATGGCCGATCACGCTATGGCCGTTTATGTGGTTGGAACAACTGTACCGGAGATTAACCGTTTCTCACGCCTTCTTCACATAACGAAATATCTCCTAAGATCAGCAGTATTCCGGTTGTGGGGAATTGACTGCTTTAGTGGGTGGCCTATAATAGTACAATTCTAATTGGAATTTTTTTTTTTACTTTATATTAAAATATATTTTTTATTATTTAATTAAAAAGTTTTAATTTTGGTTTAATACAGTAAATATGTTGTAATGTAATGTTTAATATTTTTATTAAATCAAATTATATAAAATTAAATTAAATTAAAAAGAAAAATGTAAGGTAAAATAAATATTTTAACTAAATAAAATAAAAAACTAAAATAAAATTGTTTGATAATATTGATAGCATTAATAATCTACTTCGGTATTCATGTGGAATATAATTTATTTAAATGAGGAAATTAAACCAATCTAAATCTATTTAAACTCTAGAGCTTAATCAATCAAATTTCTTAATATACAAACCTACTAAAAATAACAAGCCATTTGATCCTTTCCAACTATTTAATCCCTCTCCCTAAGTCCTTTCCAACTATTTAATCCCTCTCCCTAAGTCCTGTTAGGAAAAATTAACTACCTTGGTAGGTGACCTGTAACACTACAAGTAAAACATGATAATTTTATATGGGATTGAATTTGTATTATTGTTACAACGATATAGACATCATATATGGAGGAGTGCTACTGTAATTTAGTTTATACAATATTGAAACTTTCCAATCCTGAATTTCACATCGAATAATTAAGAGGGCACGAAGGATTGGTATTGTTTTCATCAGTGGCTACCCCACTTTCACTTTCATTCCACTATTGAATGATTGGAAGAGCCTATATGGAAATCTTTGACCGAACATTCGGGCATTGTGCCCTTGGGATATCGCTGAAGATCTTGGCAGTAATCGTAGGTCATGTAATTCTTTCTCACTGCCTCCAAAGCTCGAATCTGTTCCTTGTTGAGCTTCGGAGAAATAAAACAATCCAGAAAACCCTGTGAGCAGTATCGCATATCGTCATCGTTCGTGGAAGAGCAGCCGATGGTGATAAAATGGGTGTAAGTGGAGAGGAATGGCTCGTAACTGTAGTTGGCTTTGTATCTTCCTCCATCTGTGGCCCATGCAGAGGCGTCCCATATTGTTGCATAAACCGACATTGGCTTCGAAGGGTATGTCACTCCCAAGCTCCTCACCCTCGGAAATCTTCTGATGGGGATACTGTCTACCATAAACCTGTAACACACGATAAAAAATAATGAGAAACAATTCTCGAACTTAACTTTCTTAATTTGATTATGATTGTGGATTTTAAGAATATTTTGATTTTCAGTTCTTGATGGTTGATTTCAAGAATATTTTGATTTTCAATTTTCAGTTTTTGATCTTCAATTTCAAGAATATTTTGATTTTCAAGTCTTGGACTTAATCTGCTGATCGATTTCAAAAATATTTTGAAATTACAAGATATTGAATATTACTCATATCAGGTTCATCCAATTCTGAATATTCCCTTAATCTATAATCAAAATTCTGAAATATTCCATTAATCCCTGATAGAAATAAAAATATTCCACTCATTTATTAGACTTAATCCTCATATATATATGTAAATTATATGATTATACATACAAGATTTGATGAGGCGTCCAGAGAATGGTGTAGTTATGAAAGTCTTTAGTAGGGTCGAACCAGAGTTGGAATTGCTGTTCCCTGCCAATCAGATTTGGCCCATCTCCTGTCCCGTTCCCATACACATTGGTCTGGAGTTTGTAAGGTTCCCCTGGTATTGTTCCCAGGAACTCTATGTCAATCTCGTCATGCCACCCTGGATAAACTTGATTGTTTGACAGCTGAAACATCACCATTCCAATCTATAGATCAAAAATTATACTCACATTTCTCTGAGTCAATTTCCATATAATCTTCTGACAGTCAATTCATTAATTGATGCATGAGACACAAATAGAAAATGAAGATGAATATAGTTACATAGAATGAAGTGATGATTCCTGCAGTATAGCCCCCCTGAAGTTTAACAGCAGCATTGAACATACCATACATGTATGGTTCGTTTGACTTGAATCCACTGCCTGATGCCACAAACAGAGCACACATCACGTAGTTTCTCAGCATAATAAACAAGTATAATACAATATCAATAATTTAACTATAAAATCACAGTCTTGTAGAGTTGGTTTATGAGACTTTTTATTTGTGGGGGCAAGAAATCCCTCTGACACATCCTATCTCCACTAATGCAAACAGAAAAGATAGAGAATATAATTATTCTTGAGAAGCTACAGAGCATAAGAAATGTGTTTACCAGATGATCTGTCTAATGTGAGTGTGACTGAGGACTCATCTTTGGAAATATTTTGGTGTTGCCCACCCCAGAGATTAGCATAGCCCTCTGAAAATTTCAGAGTCTTGAAATAATTCATCACAGGAACACCAGGTAAGGATGGTATAGCAGGATTTTTGTCTGCAGAAGCCAAAACCTTATTGGATATTACTGGACTGTGAAGCAGTCCAAGAAACAGAAAGAAGAAGAATACAATACTCTTCCAGCCATTGTAATAGGTGAGGAATACTGAGAGTTGGGTAGCCATCATACACTACCAAATACTCTCAAGAAATTCGTTGGTTGATCTTCTATGAATCGATCAAATTTATAGTGCAACTACTACAACTACTCCACTAGATCAGGGAGCACATCAAGCAGTTTTTCAGCACTATTGGCGTGTGTGAACAAAACTGCAAGATTTATAGATAGTGACGAGTGACCAATTATTGTGCATCACTACAATCTTGACTTCTGCTCTAGCTTAGGGCTTGCTTGCCTTTCATTCTTAAACCATGTTATATACGAATAGAGAGTGGCAGTCGAAATAAGCATAACCAAGAGTATGGAATACTCAATAGCCACAGAGGACAGCACCTTGAAAGCTAGCCTTATTAGCAATGAGTAATCTTTCGGCGAACTCTCCATTGCTCCCCAAGAAATATGGACAGTTATAATGAAGTTTGCTGCTTCGTTCCGAATTTTATACGACACTTCTGCTTCTTTACGCTCACCAAATTGTTGTGACATGTCTGTTTTATTTCACATTTTGAGTTTCATTTTATGACAAAGGATGATCAACTATAGCCATTACATGTCATGGTCAACAGTATTTCCGTTGGTTTAATACAACTCATCGACCTAAGATAGTGACAATGAAACTCATGCATAAAATGGTTACACCATTTTTATTTTAAGAAAAACAACTCAATTAACAGTGTTATAACAAAAGCAACACAAAGAAATGAGTATAGTTGAAGTGTTGGTGTACATGCACCTAGTTAGCCTTAATTAGTTTCAGTTAAACTCTAGTGTTTGCATGTGTTGTGCACTTGGTTTTAGATAGTTATCTTGAGTGCTTACATGTGGTGTGCACGTAGCTTTAGTTAACTCTAGTGTTTACATGTGGTGCATGTGCACATTAACATAACATAAATCACAATTAGTTTTAGTTAGTTTTAATTAGCCTTAGTTATTGTATATACAACTAAGTTTAACTTAGTTGTTTTATGTATTGATTCTCAAATCAATATTGAGTAATTGAATTCATTCTGTGTTCCAATTTTCTTTTTCAATTCTTGCAAGTTTGTGTCATCATTCTTCAACTAGATTTGTATCTGTGCTCTAATAATTTTACATGATATAAAATCTGCAGGGGCTTGGAGAAAGTGCATGAATAGTCTTTTGCAGGTTTGAAGATCAAGGAATTGGAATTGTTCGAAGATTTGATTTGTGGATCAGAATATTAGAGATTTGTTGCAATTGTTGCTATAACTACAAGGTGAAAGAATAGAGTTCCCATATTCATCTATTCTTACTCCGTATAACTACTTCCAATAGAAGCCAAAGATTTTGCTTCACCTTAGAGGCAAAGGCTTGTATCAGATAGTTATGAATATGGAAGTTGAACCAAATACCGCCATTGAAAAATCCAAATACTTTAACAGGATAGAGAAGGTTTTTGGTCTTCTATTCTTGTCCATATCTCCTACATTGTGTTTCTATGTGGACATGTGTAGCACTCTAAATGAGGTCTAGACAACTTTGGAAAATTTATTTGAAAAATAGGATGAGATGCAGGCTTGTATTATCGAAAATGAGCTAAATTCCTTAGATCCAAACAAATTTGAGAACATTCGAGATTTCTTTACGATATTCATATCATTGCTTCTTCAATTACAAAATTACAGGATTGATAAATCCAAACAAGAAGGCCAATTGATCCTTTCTATTTTGTCTAAATTAGGTCCTGAATATGTTGTTTTTGTTTCTACATTTCATACAGTTAGACTTGCAACTAGAGATAAATGGAAAATGTGCAAACTTGATGCATTTATTGAGTCTCTCATTCATGAGCAGGATAAGCTCATCAAAATGGGTTCATTAAAGTCTTCAAATTCACATGCACTTGCCATGCATGAGAAATGAAAGTCCAACTCGAAACCAAATCAGCAATCTAAAGGCAAAGGAAATGCAAGAGATCCAAATCCAAGAAAGGGAGGAAATCCAAAACCTCCAGATGGCTCTTCCAACTCCAAGGGTAAGAAGGGAAAGAAAGGAAACTCCAAGTTTCCTTATTTTAACAAAGGCTATCATCCTGAATCCTCTTGCATGCAGAAGACTATTGATGTGATGACAAAGACTCTTCAAAAAAATCATCTAAGTCATCACATTCTAGAAAGTGCCAAGAAGAAGACAGAGGAAAAACCATCAGAAACAAGGGGTAATGGTCACGCTTTGATTTCCCTTCATTCTACACTGCAAGAATGGATCATTGATTCAAGATATTTGCATCATATGGCTTCTTCAAAGGAATCTTTTTATTCTCTGCCATACTCGGGACCTCCTATTCTCATGGGGGGTGATTCTGTAGTTGAAGAAACTGGACAAGGAAGAGTGCAATACGAATGGAATTTTTGAGAATGTTTTGCATATTCCAAGGATTTCTCTGAATCTTCTTTTAGTGTATCAGATGACACATAGAGGCACCGGAAGGAAAGCGGAATATACCCCAGATTTTGTGAGAATTTATGATATTCAAACCAACTTGAAGATTGCATCTGGCAAGGTAAATGATCAATCTCGTTTGTATATATTTTCTGATTTTGTTCCTCAGTCACATTCTATTTTTCTACTTACGCATGCAAATGAAGAAAGTAGGATTTGGCATGAAAGATTTGGGCACTTGAATTTCATATATATGCAACAACTTAGCAAACAAGGGATGGTTAAAGGATTTCTGACCATTGAATTTTCAAATGGTGTTTGTAATGGATCTGCTCTTGGAAACCATCCACAAGACAAGTTCGAGAAGGGGCATGCATGGAGAGCCTCCTCACCTTTGGAGCTTGTACACAGTGATCTCATGGGTTCATTTCTAGTACCTTTAATGAGAAAAGAAAGATATGTGTTGTCATTTATTGATGATTACATGAGAATCACTTGGGTTTACATCCTGAAACTCAAGTCTGAAGTTTTTCAACATTTAAATATTTTCAAAATGCATGCGGAAAATAGGTTTGGAAAACGCATCAAGATCATCCACACAGATAATGGGAAGGAATACATGTGTCAACAAAGATATCCAAAATCTTTATAATGAAGCAGAAATACAGAAGCAGAAATACAATTGTAACATACAGTTCCTTACACTCCACAACAAAGAGGGGTGGCCGAAAGGAAGAATAGATCTTTGAAAGAGATGGTCAGTTGCATGTTGCATGCAAGATCTCTTCCATCAAAATTGTGGGGTGAAGCTATCAATTGTGATTCATACATCCAAAATAAATCTTCTCATAAATTTGTTACATAAAAACACCTTTTCACGCTTGGAATGGCATGCAACCTGAAGTCAGTCATTTCTGCATTTTCCAATATCGAGCATGAGCCCACATTCTTACAGAGATGAGAAAGGTTTTGGAGCCTAAGAGCGAGGCATGCATGTTTGTTGGATATTTTGATGAAGTCAAAGGGTATAGATTGCTTCATATCAACACTAAAGAGGTCTTTATCAAAAGGAGTGTAAAGTTTGAAGAAGATGTTTTTCATGCACCAAGAGATGAACCTATTACAAAGCTTCCCTCAACAACTAATTGATGGGTATGCAAATGATATTTCAGATCAAAATTTATACCTAGATGAGCCTTTGCCTATGAAACCTATTAGACCACTAATCATTAAACATCAAGATAATGCTTCCTCATTCAATTTGGAATATTCTCGACCACCTTCAGCACAAAAATGGCACAACATGAGTGATCTCTTATATGATCCCGCCACTATACCTATTTTGAGGATGTTTCACAACCACTCTTAGTTATGGAGCCATGCATTCTCATACACGGTTATATGATGCATGCATCTGATCCACATAATTATGCAGAAGCAGCTAGGCATCCTCAATGGGAAGAAGCTATGGATGAGGAATACAACTCTCTCATCGAGAACCAGACTTGGGATCTATTGTTGGCATTATGACTAATGTGTTGTCCTTAATGGAAACCTACTTGATGAGTTGTCCTTTGATGGAAACCTACTTGATGAATATGTAAATAGGATGTGTCTACATGTGACATAGAATTTGATCAAAGGCATAGTAGTTCAGAGGCAAAGGAATGACAAAGTTGAAATTTCAAGAAGTGTAAGCGAGTTCTATTAAGCAAAGTCGTGTACACATGCGAGTATGAAGAAGAAAATGTGTGTACAGTTTTCGCATCATGGTATTCTAAATACCAAGAGTCCTTACCATGGTATTGCCCTATGGTATTGAGCCCAATAATGGATGTTTTGATCCCATCTAAGAAAACCATCAGCTGGAGTATGGTTTTGACCTGTGGTATTGAATAAAGAATAATCTATATAAGGAGATGAATATCAAAGTGGTAGTGTGTGTGAAAGTAATGAATATCTTATGAATAGTTAGATCTAAAGAAAATATGCATGTAATGGGCTATTGATGTTTTGCTTGATCTAAAACTAAGTATGCACCGGGAATTTAATGATGGATCAAATCCAATAGATCTGAGATGACAATATTCATTGTGAGGACATTTGATATGCGTTGATAACGACTTGACGCGTGATTTTTCTGTGTATGCCGAGATCTAGGTATGTCTAAAGTTCAGTGTTGCAGTGAAGGTTTGAATCAGAAATTGCATATATGTACGTGGGTTTTATAGCCTGAAAGGAACGTACACACATGGGTGTGATACTGGTAAGTCGCATATATGCAAGTTTTTTCCTGAAAAGCGTGTATACACATGAATATGCTTTAAGGAAAGCACATACATAAAATAGGGTTTTGATGAGAAGGATGTATGATTAGTTTATTCAATCTTACTGTGTTTCTATTGTCTGTTAATGAAATCTTCTTGATGATCTAGGCTTAAACATTGATGTTTTGATTAAGGATTGATTGACTGAAGTATGTTGAAGATACTTGTTTTTGGTGATTGAAGTTCAGTGAAGGTTTTGTGTTGTTTCAGAATGATGAAATAGATCTAAGTATGATTCAGTATTTATTTCAGAATCACAATGGTTCAGTTTTCATAATTCAGTGGTTTAAGATCTGTACGTGGGTATTCTTCATGGAAATCACGTACACACTCAGATTTTCTACTATAAAGTAACATACATATTTTGACATATGGTTTATTAGGGTTTACAATAACAGAATCTGGTTTCTATGATGTGCAGTATGTTGATTGGTCTTATGGTTACAATGTTCTGATTGTTCTGGTTATTTAAGTTGATTGATTTGGATTTCAGTTGATTAAGTGATTTATTAGTTCTATTGGTTCAATGATTGGTTGGTTCAATGGTTCAATTACATTTATAAGTTTTAGTTTTGATAATTGGTTTTACGCTTAAATGTTGGTAGTAGCTCCAGTCTAAAAATTTGATGAAACGTGGCCTACAAGTTGTGATATTTTGTAGTAGGTGGATCCAGTATGAAAATTTATGAAATTTGGTCCCGAGAGGTGTTGAAGGTTGGAGCCTTCAATGAGGGAGTTGAAGTTTCCTTCTAGTGGTAGCTGGTAAATCATATCACGGGGTTGGAGCTCTCTTCCCATGGGTGCCAGCAAATGAGGTTGGAGCTCCCTTCAAGTGGGTGTTGGAGAATGATCAAAGGTTGTAGCCTTCTGCAGGTGGGTGCTTGCGTACTGGTATGAGTATGTACCAGTACAAGATTGTAAGAAGTTTTTCTTTATATTAAAAAGAAGATAGAGACGACAACAACGATGTTTTTTTCCCACATTGGGTTTCCACCTTAAATCCTGGTGTTCATGTGTGTTGCTTATGTGTGATGGTTTATTTTTTTCTTACTACACATGGTTATTGTTTATATAATATTGAATGAAGTATTGATGAACTGGCTTAAGATAAAAAAAATATGAATTAACTGAAAAATATGTTTTACTAGATATACGCTAGTTGTATGAATAACAATCGCATACACACACGAGTTCCCTTCAGTAAAGTCGCATACAAAAATCATGATATGAAATTGAAAATTTTAATGGTTTGAAAATACTGATTTACTCCCCCCCCCCCCCCCCCCCCCCTTCTCAGTATTTTTCCCAACAATTGGTATCAGAGCAGGTCCTTCAGTAGAAGCTTAATCGCTTAAAGGAGATCCATCAAGATGAGTAGTCATGAAGGAGTATTTTCTATCAAACCTCCTATATTTAATGGAACTAACTTTTTCTTTTGGAAAGTTAGGATGAGAGCATACTTGCAAGCACTAGGAGTTGATGTATGGGAAATCGTTGAAAGTGGATATCAATATCCAACCTCTATTCCTTCATATATTGCAAGAAAGAAACAGTATGAAACCAATGCAAAAGATATAAATGCCATCTTGGGAAGTCTGGCTGAGTCCGATTTTTTGAAGGTAATGTAGATGAAAACAACAAAGGGAATGTGGGATAAGATTATCTAAAGCTATGAGGGCGATACCAAGGTAAAAAGTGTTAAACTTGAAACATTCAGAATACAGTATGAGACATTGAAAATGTATGGTGATGATGAAACCATTCTGACATTTTTTCTTAGAGTAGATGAAATTGATAATTCCATGAGAAATCTTGGTGAAGAAATAAAATATGCTACTATTGTTGAAAATATTTTGAGATCTCTGACTCCGAAGTTCGACTGCAAATTCTTTGCTATTGAAGAAATGTAGGATCTGAAAAGTCTCACACTTGATCAACTTCATGGAATATTGACAACATTTGAGATGAGAAAATGTGGTCCTTCAAACATGAGAGAAGCAACCTTCAAAGCCACTGTAAAAGGGAAAGAAAAGGAAGAATCAGGTTATGTGTTAGAAGAAGAAGAGGCAAACTTCATAAAAAATAAAAAATTCCAAGTGGGTACTGGAAGATTCAGAGGTAAGCTTCCTTTCAAGTGTTTTTCTTGTGGTAGAGTTGGTAATTACATTGCTAAGTGTCCCTATAGAGAACATCAAGAGAAAGGAAATTAAGTTTCAAAAATAAATAGGAAGAGGTTTGAAAACAAGAGAATTTTTTATACACATGAAGACAATGATGGTATTTCAAATGGTGAAAATGGTGAGTCTGATCAAGATTGTCACTTACTCATGGAATTTGAAGATAAAAGTAATAATGAGTTTGATGGCCTAGAAGAAAAGGGTACTTTTATTGAAAACTCTCACAAGAATATATCAGATGCAGTGACAGTTACATATGTTAGCAAATATTCAAGTTTGGGAGCAACCTGCTTTCTATTGATCAAGAATGAAGAAGACGAAGCATCATCAGGTATGGGTTTTTGTTCAAAATGTGATCCATTTTCTTTCTATGCAACAACAATAATGATGATGATAGTGAAACCACTGAACTTGCACTTATGGGTAAAAGTGAAAGTAAACTCTCTAAAGAGAAAACATATTTAAAAATGATGCCTCTTGAAGTAGCAAATCAAGGCAAGTTAGAATCAATGGACAATGCAGATGTGCCTATGCTAAGCAAAGATAATTATCAACAATGGAAAGGAAATATGAAGTATAATCTAATGAATCTCGATGTCTGGCATCTAGTGTGCAATGGTTACACCAAGTTTCCTCCATCAGACAAGGAAGTGAAAAAGAATAGTAAGGCTTTGAGTAACATCTTTTGTAGCATATCTAATTCAATATTGAATAAGGTTATGTGTTATACTAATGCAAAGAAAGTATGGCATAAGCTACAAGAAATACATGAAGAAGTCCCAAAGGAATATTTCTCAGGTAATCTTATATTTAACAATGTGTCCAAAATGAAAGATGGAGTTATTGATTCAAAAGAAGACAAGTTCGAAGAATTTTTTGATCTTAGAACAGAAATTGATCTTGCTTTGAAACGGATTGATAATCTTAATGATAAGTTGCAGGCTTATGATAACAAGGATCATGTTGGTATGGTATCTAACCAATATTGTGAAGGTCTTGAAGATGAGGTCGTCTCTCTAAGATCAGATCTTGAAAAATCAGACAAGCAGAATGAAGAACTACTTCAAGCATTTGAAGAACAAGAAAATTGGCTAAAAGAAGAGATTCTCAAATTAAAACAACAAATGGAAGAAGGAAGAAAGGTTGAATAAACTACGAAGAAGCAATATCTAGAAAAGGAAAAGCAATATCATGTTGAGGTAAATATCCTAAAAAGTAAATTAGAAGAAAAATATAAACATTTGTGATTTCAAGATAGTAATAAGATTTTGGATAATATTCTTAGTAGTCAAAGGTATCGTACCTTCAAAGCTGGTCTTGGTATTCATGAAACTATTGAAGGAGAATCTAATTCACAAGCTGAGGCAAGGAATTCTAATGCAAAATTGAAATGCTCAACAAAGAGATAAGAAGTCAATCTCATCAACAACCAAGGAAAGAAAATATTGAAAGGAAATCATTTACTCCTAACTATAGAAGTGTTAATCAATTTTATCCTCTAATCAATAATGTTGAAAGTTTTCTATGTCATAATTATGGACTTGTTGTAGCCAATTGTAGAAGTAGAATGTTTCAAGCTAATAACCGTCTCACAGAAAGATCGCCAACTTCCAGGTACTTTAAGGGATATTGTTTTTCTTGCAAGATGTTTGGTCACAAAGCCATCAATTGCAATGGAATGAATATGAAACATATAGTATGTTATGTTTGTAACAAGCTTGCGCATGTAGCAAAAGAATTCAGGAAAAAGTCTATGGATCATCGCACACAACATGGTAAGAAACCATATAAGAACATTAATGTTAGAAGACCTGAAAAAGATGGATCCACCAACATTTTGGCATAATAAGAAGGAAAAATAAAAACATATAATCTGTGGTATTGCTCTCTGCTCATTTGAAGATGAAGATGAATGGTACATAGATAGTGGATGTTCTCATCACATGACTAGAGATAAGAGTAAAATGGAGTCTCTCAGGAAAAACCAACATGGTAATGTTATTCTTGGAACTAATGTTTCAGCAAAAGTACTGGGACAAGGTAAAGCCATAATTAATAAAACTAGAGGAGCAACAGATGATTTATTAGTTCAAGGGCTAAAGCAGAATATTATAAGTGTAGGTAGAATGGAAAATAAGGGAAACATAATTGTGTTTAAATCAACCAAGTGCAAGGTTATGAATGAATTAACTGGAAAAGTCATAGCAAGAGGATATAGAAACCCAAACAAACTATATTTGTTTGAAGAATGGAATTCTCATATATATGAGAAAGATTCGGACTTAGAATAAAAGAAGATGGTGCCTATTGCAGTTCCTTTATTCTTAAATGAATATTTATAATAGTGACTGCAGAAGTGGTAAGAGGTAGTTGACCTCATGAAAACAGAAGATGATTATGAGGTCCTTAGGATCAATGACGTGTAATCTCAGGGGGAGTTGAAGGTGTGAATTTCAGTATTTTACTTTCTTTACATGGATCATATAAATAAAAGTCACGTGTATACGTGAGTTCTGAACTGAACAATCGCATATATCTTGGTATGATGAAGAAACAGTGGGACAGACTCAGGAAAAGGGTCTGATATGCTTCAGTCAATTATTATTTGGATTTCATATTCTAATGGTTGATGATTATAGTCTGTTCATGCTATTTAGAAGTGCTTTTGACTTTTATTGTTAGCAAACCAGCTCACAAAAAGATAGAAAATATAGATCAACGCCTTAGAATTCAGCCTCTTCGAGGGGGAAACCTCCTTTACATTACACAAATGAACAATTCTTGGATGATACAAATGACTAAACCTCCCTTCTATATATAGTATTCTAAGGGGTCACAATATAATCAAGCCGACATAACAGTAATAACATAAGGGCACAAAAATAACAATAGTGGGTTTCTATGGGGCATATTAATAACAGTATGAGGACAATAGGGGCACAATAATAACAATAAGGGATACAATGACAATAGTAATGGGGAATCACTAGTATTATAGGGGCATAACATGCCCCTCTCCTTCCGAAAAGCATTGTCCTCAATGCTTGAGTAGTTATGGATGCTTCTGTATAAAATTCTCATGCTCCCATGTGGAATCTTCAACGGGTAAGTTCTTCCACTTGATGAGATGCTCCGAAATTGATCGATTTCGTAGCTGTCGAGTTCTTGTTTCTGTAACTACTTCCGGTTCCAATATGATTTTTCCTTCCTCATCAAGTTCTGGAAATATTGTTTGACCTGGGAGCTTGTCACCCATAACCTTCTTTAAACATGAAACATGGAAAATTGGGTGCACTCGGAAGTTGCAGGAAGCTCCAATTTGTATGCCATAGTACCAATCTTTTGCAACACCTTTTACGGACCATAATACTTTGGTGATAATTTATTATCCTTCATAGCTTGCTTGAGGGACATTTTTTTATATGGTTGTAGTCGTAGGAATACCTAATCACCTACATCAAAACTTCTTTCATTGCGATGTTGATCTGCCTGTTGTTGCATTCTATTATGTGCCAACGTGAGGTTATCCTTTAAGAGTTGGAAAACTTATTGTTGATGCTCGATGTGATGTTCCACTGCTTGAACCTTAGAATTTTCTCTTAATATGATGTGACGGATGGTGGATGATATCCATAAAGTGCCATAAATGGGGTCATTTTTGTTGCAGTATGGAAGGAAGTGTTATACCACCATTCAGCCGGAGGTAACCATTTGAACCATTGTGTCTGTTTATCAAATACAAAGCAACGAAGATATCCTTCCAAACATTTGTTTACTATCTCAGTTTTCCCATTAGATTGAGGATGATAAGATGAGTTATGAGCTAACTAAGTACCAAGACAAGAAAATAATTATGTCCAAAAATTTCCAGTGAAAATGGAATCTTTGTTGCTTACAATAATCTTTGGGTTACCATGTAGCTTTTGAATTGTTTCGATAAATGCAGTAGAAACTGTAACGGTTATAAATGGATGTGATAATGCACAAAAGTGTGCATACTTGGTAAGTCTTTCAACTACCACCATGATGACACTCTTTCCTTCGGACTTGGGTAAACCTATGGCAAAATCCAATGAAACCTCCTCCCAACGTTGGCTTGGAATGGATAAAGGTTGCAATAGACCTTGGCTGGGGTCTTAATTGTTTCAACTTTATTTTGTTGGCAAGCCAAACATTCGCCACAAACTTTTGAATATCCAATTTAAGGCCATGCAAAAAAAATTCCTTCTTAACCCTGTAGTAAGTTTTTAAAAATCTTGAGTGCCCTCCTAAGGGAGAAGTGTGCAATTCCATAAGAATAATTTGTTTGAGTTGGGAATTCTTACATAGGTATAAGTGATATTTGTACCATAATGAATCATTTTTCTAGATAAATGTATTAGATGTACTAGGATCTTGTTGTAACTTTCGAATGAGTGCCCACACTTCTTTGTCATTCTTCCATTCCTCCCTTGCTGTGTTTATCCAATCTGGTTGGACAATAGAAATGGTGCACAACAATGCTTCAACATCCTCATTCTTTCTTGAGAGTACATTTTCCATAACATTTTGCTTCCCTTTTTTGTAGATTATTTCAAAGTCATAACCCAACATCTTTGTGACCCATTTTTGTTGCTTTTCATAGGATAATCTTTGTTCTAAAAAGTATTTAAGACTATCATGATCCATTTTTACCTTGAAGTGTCTTCCCATTAGGTAGGGTCGCCATTTCTTAAGTGCATGTAGTATTGCCAACATTTCCTTCTCATAAATAGCTTTATGTAAATACTTTCTCTTTATTAGACAACTTTCAAAAGCAATGGGTCTTTCATCTTGCATTAAAACAGAACCAATTCCATTTCCTAAAGCATCACATTCCACAATAAAGGTTTTTGTGAAGTTCGGCGTAGCTAAGACTGGTGCTTGGCACATTGCCTCTTTAAGATGTTCGAAGGCCTTTGTTGCTTCTGGAGTCCATGAAAATTCATCTTTCTTCAATAATGTTTTTAGAGGTGCTGCTATTCTCCCATAATTCTTAACAAACTTGCGATAATACCCTGTCAACCCAAGAAATCTTCGCATATGCTTTATGGATGTGGGGATTTTCCATTCCTTAATGGCTTTAATTTTGCTAGGGTCTACCTTAACACCTTCATGAGATACAATAAGACCCAGATATTTCACCTCTTGCACTCCAAAGAAACATTTGGAGTTTTTTGCATATAATTGTTTCTCCTCCAATAGTTTGAGTACCCTATCGACATGATCAACATGATCCTTCCAAGACTTGTTGTAGATTAGTATATCATTAAAAAATACTAACACAAATTTTCTAAGGAAGGGTTTGAAAATGGAATTCATCAAACCTTGAAATGTAGAAGGTGCATTGGTAAGGCCAAAAGGCATGACCAAAAATTCATAATGACCCTCATGAGTTCTAAATGTTGTTTTCGGAATGTATTCAGTCTTCATTCTGATTTGATGATATCGTGAACAAAGATCCAACTCGGTGAAGTAAATTGATCCATGCAATTCATCCAATAATTCATAAATGATAGGAATGGGAAATTTATCTTTAATAGTGAGCTTTTTGAGCTCCCTATAATCTGGACACATGCGCCATGATCCATCCTTCTTGTTCACCAATACTACTGGAGCAGAGAAAGAACTTTGACTAGGTTGAAGTATACCAGCCTCTAGCATTTCTGCAACCATACGTTCAATTTCACTCTTTTGGGCATAGGGATATCAGTACGGCCTGATGTTTGGAGGAACACTTCCTGGAATCAAATTAATAGCATGATCATGATCATGAATAGGTGGGAGATGTTTGGGAGTCTCAAATACCTTGGAATGATTGTCCAAGGCTTTTTTGAGATCTAGAGAAATAGATGATTTCGATGTGGGAACCTCTAGCGAACATAATTGTGCAATTACACCTCGTTGTTCCTTATTTAGAAGCTTTGTCATACCGTTAGAGCTAATTATCTTTCCCAGATTCCCTGTAATACCCCTTAATTCAACTTCCTTTCCTTCGGCACAAAATTTCATGAAAAGTTCTTGAAAATAAAAAGCTGTTGTACCCAAGGATTGTAGCCATTGGACTCCTAGTACAACATCAGCACCACCCATTGGAATGGAAAGAATTGGGCTATTCAATACATATTCTCCCATGGATAGCTTAATATTATGGCACTTTCTAGAGCAATTTATGGTTCCTCCACTTGTAACCATCACTTGACACTCTGGTGTTGGATATAGGAAGAAATTCAATTCCTTTGCTATCTTACAATGAATAAAATTATGGGTACTTCCTGAATCAATCAACACTATTACCTTTTTCTTCTTGATATGTCCTTCTATCTTGATAGTTTGAGGAGTGGTAATTCCAACCAATGCATTACAAGATATGGTCGGATTCATTTCTTATTTTTCTAGGGTTTGTTCCTAGAGTATATCCTCTTCTTTTGACATTTCTTGTTCCTAGTCTTCCTCCTCTTCACAATCTATGTAGAATAATTTCTTATTAGCACAATTATGACCTTTAGTGTATTTTCTATCACAATTGTAACAAAGCCCTTTTTCTCTTTTTTCTTCCAATTTTTATGTTGTCAACCTTGTAGGTTGTGGAAGGCTAAGGGCAACAATACTTCCATCTTTATAGTTGTGAGTGGTAGGCTTCTTGGTTGCCATAATTTTTCTTTCCATTTTTCTTGCTAACCTGAATGCCTTCTCCAATGAATTAGGTTCCCAAAGGCGAACCTCATGCTGGATATTATCCTTTAAATTCCCTATGAACACATCAATTCTATGCTCCTCTGGAATATTTTTTACCCTTATTTTCAATTTATGGATGTCCTCAATGTGCTCCATCATTGAACCCTTTTGTTTGAGATTTATCAATTGGCTAAAAAAGGTGTTGCTTTTTGTATCCTCATAATGTGCTATCATTTCTTCTGTAAAAATTGCCCAAGTGATAATTTTTTTATGAGAGCAAAGCCATTGATACCATACAAACTGATTTGGTTCCAAATATAAAGTTGCAATACGTACCTTTTGTGTGTTTTTCACATTATGGAGATCGAAAAATTACTCCATCTGTAGTATCCATATTCCAGAATCCTTTCCATCAAACTTCCTCATATCGATTTTTGGACCATGGTGGATCTTCAATCCAACATTAGAGTCTATGAAATCATGATTAACATTTCTTTTGTTCTCATCATGAGTTTCCTTTATACCCTTTCACCATTAGTGACCATTTCTTATAGCAACTTATTCAAATTTATCTTCAATTCTTCCATCTTATCGTCCATGCCATTCATCTTAGCGTCCATGCCATTCATCTTAGCTTCCATGCCATCCATCTTAGCTTCCACACCATCCATTTTAGCTTCCACACCATCCATCTTAACTTGCATGCCATCCATATTAGCTTCCACACCATTCATCTTGACTTCATCTACCTTTAGTGAGAGTGAAATTTGTTGTACTTAGTCTTGTAATTTTGATATATCATGTTGCATTTCTTCCTCTTCTTCATGATTCATGTAGATATTTCAGGTTGCTTACTAGGTGTTTCCACTTTCTTTCTTCAGGGCATTGGTTAATGCTAATAATTCTTCACTATTGCCTTTGAATTCCTTCAAACTAATTTTTCAAACCAATCTTGTGCAAAATTTTAGAAAAACTACACACTTTTTTTTTCACTTTGTAAAAACTTGATATTGAATCTGTTGTATCTCTATAATTGTAGATCTCGAATATCTAAAATCTTGTCTTACGGTAGCCCTTTGAGTCCTCTTTCTAACCCCACAAGTTTGATCAAGATTGGATTCTCCAAGGAAGAGTTATGCCAAATCTCCCATGGTGACCTGATTATATACTAGTTTAGTAGAGAGAACTTTTACGACGTTCCACGTGTCACTGTTCTGACCTTAGTACTTGAAACTGCTACAAAGAAAACTACACGTTGTCCTCTTTCTCAAACTTCTTACGAAATTTCAATCTGATTCTCAAAACAAAAGTGATGACAATTTTCCCCAGGTCACCTGTTTGGAATGTAATTTTGGAGTTAGCAAAAACCCTAACTTCCTCAGATCATATCTCTGCAAATATAACGAGTGAAGCTCTGAAATTTGGACCTGAAGTTCAGAATGATTTCAGCTCAAATGGGTTTATTTGTAGCTCCTGAAATGTTGCAAAAAAAAATTATATCGAAAATTCCACGATGACCTGTTTGGAGCAGCAAAACCCTAGAATCCAAAGCTCTGATACCAAATGTTAGGAAACTAGTTCACAAAAAGATAGAAAAGATAGATCAACACCTTAGAATTTAGCGTCTTCGAGGGGGGAACCTCCTTTACACTACAAAAATGAACAATTCTTGGATGATACAAATGACTAAACCTCCCTTATATATATAGGAGTCTAAGGGGTCACAATATAATCAAGCCGACATAACAATAATAACATAAGGGCACAAAAATAACAATTGTGGGTTTCTAAGGGGCATACTAATAACCATATGGGGACAATAGGGGCACAATAATAACAATAAGGGATACCATGACAATTGTAATTGGGGAATCACTAGTATTATAGGGGCCTAACATTTATAAGTTGTTGATACCTTGATGGATGACTAGTTGATGAAGATACTTTGAAGTTCTTACTGATATATGAGATGATATGATTAGATCTGACAGTGCGCAGTTGGCACAGGTTCAGGGGGATAATTTTCTATGCTTCTAATAATGCATTTTGCATTAATGTTTTCTTGATACATAATGGTGTTTATCAATAGGTTGATAATATTGAAGCTACATTGTCTTATCTTGTGAATTGATGATGGACATGTACAGGTTGTTGTTCTTAGTACTGCTCACAGATGCTCATGGTGCAAATCATATGTGGTGTGTGATAGTTTCTAATGACTATCATGGTCTTATTGAGGTTCTTTGTCTTGATTATAAATTTCATATCAATCATTTGATGTAAAGTTCATGTAAAGACCTATGATGTACTCATTGCAAAATTCAATCATGTATGGACTATTATGGTCAAGTCCTTTTGGACATGTGATGTAATTTAAAACCCCATTGTTCTTGGGAAGTTGATGTAATAATGATTTTGAATATGTAAACCCATTGTGATTGGGTGATTGATGTAATTTTGAGTCCTTAATGATAGGACAAGTCATATGATTCATAAATTCATTGTACATCCTTCAGAAATTTCAGCATGAGCTCAAGGGGAGCATGGCCAGTCTTCAGTGTTCGTACTCATCAATTCATATCTACGAAAGCCTTCATTCAACATTGGTTATCCCTTTTCCATTGATGTCAAAGGAGGAGATTAACTTGGTGTTTGAAAAGCTTGGTGCTTAGCTTGATGTGTTTTATAGGTATCTATAGGTTGTGGTGGTGGTGACCAAACACCAAAGTGGTTGCCATCAAGTCCAAAGTGGGAGATTATTGGCATTATGACTAATGTGTTGTCCTTCATGGCAACCTACCTGATGAGTTTTCCTTTGATGGAAACCTACTTGATGAATATGTAAATAGGATGTGTCCACATGTGACATAGAATTTGATCAAAGGCAGATGAATGACAAAGTTGAAATTTCAATAAGTATACATGGGTTATGTTAAGCAAAGACGCATACACACGTGAGTATGAATAAATAAAGGTGTGTTCAGTTTCCGCACCATGGTATTCTAAATACCAAGTGTCCTTCACATGATAGCGGATGTTTTGATCCCATCTAAGAAAACCATTAGCTGGAGTATAGTTTTGACCTGTGGTATTGAATAAAGGCTAAGGTATATAAGAATATGAAGATCAAAGTGGTAGTGTGTGTGCAAGTGATGAATATCTTATGAATAGTTAGATCTGAAGTAAATATGCATGTAATGAGCTATTGATGTTTTGCTTGACATAAAACTAAGTATGCACCTGGGAATTTAATGATGGATGATATCCAATAGATCTTAGATGACAATATTGATTATGAGGAGATTTAATCTGTGTTGATAGTAAGTCAACGTGTGATTTTTCTGTGTATGCTGAGATCTAGGTATGTTTGAAGTTTTATGTTGTAGCAAAGGTTTGAATAAGAAATTGCAAATCTATACGTTGGTTTTATAGCTTGAAATATGCCTACACACGCAGGTGTGATATTGGTAAATCACGTATGTGCGGGTTTGTTTCCTGAAAATCATGTATACACGTGGATATGCTTTAAGGAAAGTGCGTACGAAAACTAGGGTTTTGATTAGAATGATGTTTGATTAGTTTATTTAGTCTTACTATGTTTTTGATGTCTGTTAATGAAGTCTTCTTGATGATTTGGGCTTAAAGAATGATGTTTTTATTAAGGATTGATTGATTGAAGTATGTTGAAGATACTTGTTGTTTGTGACTGAAGTTCAGTGAAGGTTCTGTGGTTGCTTCAGAATGATGCAATAGATTTGAGTACGATTCAGTATTTATTTCATAATCACAATGGTTCAAATTTTAGATTTCAGTGGTTTAAGATCTGTACACAGGTATTCTTCATGGAAAGCGCCTACACACGCGAGTTTTCTACTATAATGTAGCGTACATATTTTGACACATGGTTCATTAGGGTTTACAGTAACAGAATCTGGTTTTTGTGATGTGCAGTATGTTTATTGGTATTCTCGTTATGATGTTCTCATTGTTTTGGTTGTTTAATTTGATTGATTTGGATTTAAATTGATTCAGTGATTGGTTAGTTCTATTGGTTCAATGATTGGTTGGTTCAATGGTCGAGTTACAGTGATAATTTTCAGTTTTGATAATTGGTTTTAGGATTAAATGTTGGTAGTGGGTCTAGTCTGAAAATTTGATGAAACGTGACCTACAAGTTGTGAGATGTTGTAGCAGGTGGATCCAATATGAAAATTTATGAGACGTGGTCCTCGTAGGTGTTGAAGGTTAGAGCCTTCAATGAGAGAGTTGAAGCTTCCTTCTAGTGGTAGCTGGTAAATCAAATGAGGGGTTTTGAGCTCCCTTCCGGTGGGTTTCGGTAAATGAGATCAGTGGTTGGAGCTCCCTTTAGTGGGTTCTGGAGAACGAGTGAAGGTTGTAGCCTTATGCAGGTTGGTTCCTATGTACTGGTATGAGTCTGTGCCAATTAACTATTGTAGGAATTTTTTCTTTATATTAAAAAGAAGAGAGAGATGAAAACAACTGTGGTTTTTTCGCACAATGGCTTTCCACCTTAAATCCAAGTGTTAATGTGTTTTTCTTATGTGTGATGCTTTATTTTGTTCTTACTACACATGGTTATTGTTTATATAATGTTGAATGAAGTATTGATGAACTGTATTAAGATTAAAAGAAGATAAATTAACTAAGAAATATGTTTTACTAGTTATATGTTAGTTGTATGAATAACAGTTGCGTACACACATGAGTTCCCTTTAGTAAAGTTCATACAAAAATCAGGATATGAAATTGAAAAGTTTAATGGTTTGAAAATATTGATTCATGCCCCCCTCCTTTCAGTATTTTTCCCAACATCTATTTGGATCACTACCTTCTAATTGTAAACTTGTCAGGTGCAAGTGGGTTTTTCATACCAAGAAATCAATAGATGGCCAAGTTAGTCGTTATAAGGCACAGTTGGTGGCGAAAGGCTTTCAGCAAGTACATGGTTTTGACTATAATGAGACTTTTTCTCCAGTGGAAAAAATGGATTCCGTTCGGCTAGATCTCTCCATTGCATCATCAAGAATATGGAAGGTGCATCATATGGATGTGAAGAATGCCTTTATTCACGGTGATCTCAAAGAGGAAACCTACATGGAACAGTCACATGGATATGTGTAAAATTTATCTCTAGTGTGCAAACTAAAGAAGTCTCTCTATGGCCTCAAGTAGGCACCTAGAGCATGGTATGCAAAGGTGGATTCCTATATGTTATCTCAAAATTTTGTATGTTGCAAATATGATTCCAACGTCTATTTTTTGAAGAAAATTGAGTCCTTGTTGATCATAATACTCTACGTAGATGATATTTTGATAACAGGTAGTTTATCTTTTGCAATTGTTGAGATTAAGACTGCTTTACATAAGCAATTTTCTATGACAGACATGGGCTTGCTAAATTTTTTCCTTGGACTAGAGATCAATGAGAGTGGTTATGGGATTACCATTTCTACCCAAAGTATGCTAAATATATTTTGGCATGATTTCACATGAGTGACTACAAGCCAAAAACCACACCTTTCTTATTAGGGATAAAGCTTGAGAATGGAAAAGACACACCATTGGTTGATTTCACATTATACCATCAGCTTGTGGGGATTCTTCTTTATCTCAGTCACCCATGTCCTAATCTCTCATATATCGTAGGATTAGTTTCTAGATACATGTAGGAGCCACATGAGTTACATTGGAAAGCTACAAATCACATCCTTCGATATGTCCAAGAGACAATCGCTTATGGGATTCATTATGCAGCCAATTGTTCTTTGGATCTCATTAGGTTCTCATATTCAGATTGGGTTGGAAACAACCTTGATGCAAGTCCACCTCTGAATGTGTACTTATTTTGGGATCTGGCCCAATTTGTGAGCCAATCAAGAAGCATGTTTCCATTGCTTTGTCATTAGTAGAGGTCTAGTATAGAGGAGCAGTTAATGCCACTATTTAGGCCATTTGGCTGCAACATTTACTTTCTCATCTTGGTATCAGTGTCCATCTTCTGACTGTCATATGGTGTGATAATCAGATTACACTAAATTTTTGCAGAGATCCAGTGCAACGAAAATGGACGAAACATATGGAGATCCACATGTAGTTCATTAGAGAATTAATTCATGATGGGATCATCGATCTTCAGTATTGTCCCAGTTTTGAGCAGATTTTTGATATCTTCACCAAGAATTTCACTAATTAGAAGTTTTGATTTCCATGAGATTGTCTTAGGGTGAAGGACACAACATCTTAGCAGTTGTCTTTTCTCTACTTTCTTTTGCATTGTATTTTGAGGGGGTGTTTTCTTCCCACTGGGTTTTCCTTCTTTCCTCTTTTCATGCATTGTACATGGGTATCTAAAATGGCCTTGTTGTCAAGACTCTTTCATTTTCCATCACACTCACCGAAGTTATGCTTAGGGGGGATGTTGGTGCACATGCACCTAGTTAGCCTTAATTAGCTTCAGTTAAACTCTAGTGTTTGCGTGTGATGTGTACTTACCTTTAGTTAGTTAACTCAAGTGCTTACATGTGGTGTGCGCTTGGCTTTAGTTAGCTAACTCTAGTGCTTGCATGTGGTGCATGTGCACATTAACATAACATAATGCACACTTAGCATTATTTGTCTTTAATTAGCCTTAGTTATTGCATGTACAATTAAGCTTAACTTAGTTGTTTTATGTATTGATTCTCAAATCAATATTGAGTAATCAAATTAATTCTCTATTCCAATTTTCATTTTCAATTCTTGCAAGTTTGTGCCATTATTATTTAGCTAGATCCATATTTGTGCTCTAATAATTTTACATGTAGATCAAGCTTCCTAGAACATGGCTTCACTATGTAGTAAGGACTTTTTTTTCTACTCATGTACCATTAAGTTGATATTTTTTTGAAATGGGGTTGCTTTTCTCTATCTTATGTTGATTGTAGATTTGGAAATGGAGTAAAGTGGCCCAGTGAAGTATTTAGGAAATCTAATTGAAATATAGAAATCGACTTCACTCGTATCAAATTTCCCCCAAATATTATGAAATCTGCAATCCACATAATTTACTTGTTGATGTTCTCAAAGTCTACCAACATACAGAAAAATGTCTATGACATAAGATCAGGGAGATATTACTTAAGCTTCTAACATTTGAAGTAGACATCCTTTGTTTTTTTAAGTTTTTAACTCTTATATGATTAGAATATATAAAAGTTTTATTAAAAAAAGGGCTTTTTTTTTTCGAGTGTTAAGTATTTATATTATTCAGAAAATTGCCTCAAATAAAAAAATAATTTTTATTATTGGTGTACTACAATGGAAACCATACTAATAAAATAATAAGAATTTTTTTTATCTAATTGAAAATAAAATTGTCTTAATAATACACTATATAATTTTCTACATTCCTAATATCATTAACATTAATTATCATATCTAGAGGTGTAGCCTTATTGCTATAAACAACATCACAAAAAAAAAATGAAAGTTTATAGATTAGGAGGTTGAGTATTTGTAGAGCAATAATCTAGGATTCATATTATGCCAAATTGTCAGTTGCCCCAAACTCTAATTTGAAAGAGAAAGGGAACATATTACCTCTAGGTGCAATTAGAAGAAAACCAACACCTGTTCCTTCCTTGGAATAATCTTTGTCAAAGAAACATTTCCACACTTCTCCCGTTTGCAACTCTGTAATTACATTGGTTGAAGCAAGCTACTTTTGATTATCTTCAACCAGCTCTACATTATCATGCAATGTGAAACAAGAAAAATCATCCTTCTCCTGACTATATATAGGTGAATTGCTTACTCCGTTTTTTGTAATTGTCTTTACAAACCTAGTTTCTATGTATAATCTCCTCTCCTCCCCACCAAAAACTGGTATAACAACATATGTAAAATCCAGTTTCAAAACACCTCCCAGTTTAGCCCCCCAGGACCTAGATAGAAGCATTCCAAATCTAGCAGGAATATCTGCTACAACAACATCCATGACCAAGCTTCTAGCTGGAATTTGGGCTAGTGACACTGCCGGATCCTTAATAACCCCCAGACACTTGACCTTATTTGAATCAAAAGAACACAAATCCCTATAAGGTTTGGTCACTTGTAGATTTAGTTGCTTCATCACTGACAGAGGCATAAGATTATGTGAAGCTCCCGAATCAAACATACAATTATGTAGGAGGAAATCATGAACCAATAGGGAAATATAAAAAAGAGGTATTGAAGAATCTACTTCCTCTACATGTGGACCAAAAACCACTACTTCTTTATCTTCCTGCAAATTTATAATGTCACTTTCACTTTCTTTTAAATTAATAAACTCAGCAATCTCCTTTTGATAAGTAGGTGTTTTTTCCAATTTTGTAAGGGGGACTGGTATTCTTACCTTTTCCAACTCCTTCGTAAGACTAAACAAGTGACCCTGTTTAACAGCCTTTTCATTGTCATCTTCACCTTTCTTCATGACTAGAGTTATATGAGGAATTGAAACAAGTTTCTCCAGAGGAATTTTTCTAGTTTGGTCTTGAGAAGACTCACCTCGTAGTATCTATGTGTTGCCATTTGCATTTTGTTGCTGCTTTCCTTTATCTACTTTTTTTGCAGGCTGAGATTCGAATGGAGTTGCCTTTGGTGAGGAAGTTGAAACTTGCTGCTCACTTTCATTTTCTTGGTTTCTTGATCTTTTCCTAGACCTCAGGTCATATTTCTTATGTAATTCAGCTTTCATAAAATCATAGAATTGTTTCCAATATTCATCAATTTCATTTCCATCACGAATAAAATCTACTTCATCATACACATACTCTTCTCCTTCAATGCCGAGTTCATCTTCATCAATTGCATATAATGTAGAAATTTGATTTTCAGGTTGTTCTTCACTAGGATTTGCTTCTATATATAATGGTACTTGAATTTGATTTTGATCTTTTCTTTCCTTTTGCAAGATTTGCAAAGGTTTTCTTCTGAATTGGGGATTAAAGTTCTTATTATACTGTGTTTGCCTCTGAGAGTTCCTATTCTCTAACTCTAACCTATTTAACTTATTTGACATAGTTTTAATTACATTACACATATCCTCCAATGATTGACTTTGAGAGGATTCTATCTTTGCCTTTCCCTTGTCTTGGGTAGGCTGTGTTTCTGGTGCTTTTCCTGTAGCCACCAGATTTGCTTCTATCTCTAAAGAATCTATTTGGATTTGATCAAGGGTTGGAGCTCTTCTTTCCCTTAATGTGAATCCAAAATTTGATTCAAAAGTCCTTGCAAAAGTTATTTTTACATTAGCAAGAGGAGGCTTAATCTTTGTTGGGAGACTATTGTACAATTTGTTAAATCTTCTGACAAATTCAGCCACAGTTTCATTAGACTTCTTCTTTATGGCATTAAACTCTGTTAATGAATATCCATGGTATCTTTTTTCTCCCCATCTCTGAATAAACACATGTTCCATCTCTTCCCAAGAAGGAACGATATTATTGGGAAGTCCTTTGAACCATTTCATTGCTTCTCCATCCAAGGACTAAACAAAGAGTCTTAGAACAACATCTAAATGTTCAACATTTAGGCTTTCTGCAAAATTACAAAATACTACTACATGATTCTCTGTTGTCTGTTTATCTTCTCCTAAAAAACGTGGAAGAGTTTTAAGGTAATCCTATGGCATTTGATTGTAAGGTTGTGGTAGTTGAAGAGGTGCATACCTATTCAATAAGAATGCAGGTGCTGCCATGTTTACTGAACTTTGATTACCACTAGATGTGGAACTTGATTGAGAGGTAAATGGAATGTGCAAAGGAGGTAATGTGGTTATTTGTTGAGGTTGAATAATTACAGCAGGTAAATGAAAAGTAACAGACTCAAAATATTGTTCTTGATAGCTAGGTTCCTCAAATGAAGATAACGAAAAAGATGATTCTTTACCAGATGAATGTTCAAGTGAATTGCTGCCTAATGCAGACAATGTAGGAATTGGTGTAATTGGAATCTTAGACCTTTCAACCCTCTTAGAAAATAGCCTTTCAGGATCTGAAAGAGCTTGAACTTTCTTTTGTGAAGTGTCTGATCTTGTATGGGGCCTTCCTAAAGCCAGAATTATTGATTTGATTCAAAACAACCAAATATTTCCTCCTCACTGAACAACCAGAGGAAAATATTGAAATCCAGGGAAACCCAAGGAAAAATCTTCTTATCTTCTCTACTCGGTAGCGGCGCCAATTAATGTTGTTCCTTAAGAAACCAATTTCCTAGCTGTAGGGAAATTTTACTTAAGACATTAATAAATATCACTTACTGTCACTTATTGTTTGTTATGTTCTCAAATGAAGGACCTGGAAAACTTGGTTTTAAACTCTTAATACATGTATGACCAGAACATCTCAGAATGCCATTTGTTGCTAGATATAAGTGATGGATGAAGAAATTTTGAAGGAGGGGCCAAAGATAATATGTTGATCTCTCATAGAAACTACTACCTGTAACTTAGAGGAACTATGATAATGAGGACTGGATCATAGACAATATGCTGATCTTTCACATAAACTATTATCTATAATTTAGAAGGGAAGTGAGGACTTCAAGTATAGGAGTGCTCCTTAAGGAATTTCAACCTTATCTACATAAGTAAATAAAGACCTGTTGCTTCATTACTATACTTGAAAATAAGAAAACATAGCATGACACTTGAGAGAGAAACTTACAAAATTATATGCAACAACTCATGGAAACTTCTGATTCTTTCATTAATCAATGATAATATCAGGAATACAGTGGCCTAGTCTCCGGGTTATCCAAAATTCGAACTCTTTCTTAGTAAAATTTCCTCTTTTTATACATTGTGGAAAACTTGGTTTTAAACTCTTAATACATGTATGACCAGAACATCTCAGAATGCCATTTGTTGCTAGATATAAATGATGGATGAAGAAAGTTTGAACGAGGGGCCAAAGATAATATGTTGATCTCTCACAGAAACTACTATCCGTAACTTAGAGGAATTATGATAATGAGGACTCGATCATAGACAATATGTTGATGTTTCACAGAAACTGTTATTTATAATTTAGAAGGGAAGTGAGGACTTCAAGTATAGGAGCCCTCTTTAAAGAATTTTAACCTTATCTACATAAGTAAATAAAGACCTACTACTTCATTACTATACTTGAAAAGAAGAAAAAATAGCGTGACACATGACAAAGAAACTTACAAAATTATATGCAACAACTCATGGAAACTTCTAATTCTTTCATTAATCAACGATGATATCAGGAATACAGTGGCCTAGTCTCTGGGTTCTCCAAAATTTGAACCCTTTCTTAGTAAAATTTCCTCTTTTTATACATTGTGGAAAACTTGGTTTTAAACTCTTAATACATGTATGACCAGAACATCTCAGAATGCCATTTGTTGCTAGATATAAATGATGGATGAAGAAAATTTGGAGGGGCCAAAGATAATATGCTAATCTCTCACAGAAACTACTATCCATAACTTAGAGGAATTATGATAATGAGGACTCGATCATAGACAATATGCTGATCTTTCACAGAAACTATTATTTATAATTTAGAAGGGAAGTGAGGACTTCAAGTATAGGAGCGCTCTTTAAAGAATTTTAACCTTATCTACATAAGTAAATAAAGACCTGCTACTTCATTACTATACTTGAAAAGAAGAAAAAATAGCATGACACATGAGAGAGAAACTTCCAAAATTATATGCAACAACTCATGGAAACTTCTAATTCTTTCATTAATCAATGATGATATCAGGAATATAGTGGCCTAGTCTCTGGGTTCTCCAATATTCGAACCCTTTCTTAGTAAAATTTCCTCTTTTTATACATTGTGGAACAGTTTCTAAAACTACCCAAACTATATAACTACTTTCCTAACTATATGAAGTAAAAGCTATTACATAACTTACAGAGGGTAAAAGTCACCTTAAAGAACATGAAATAACAAAACATAACTAGATTTAGAAGGGAATGGTAACTGTTGCCTTGTTCTTTAGATCCACTGCTAAATTTCTTTGTAAATTCCCTAATGATGCTTAATTCATTTAGCCGTAATAAAATACATTTAGTTTGTGTAATCCTGGCTTACATGGGCACTTTGATTGGCCAAAATGCAAAGAAACATATCGCACTGTCTTCCTCTTCAGCTTCGGCTCTAACCCTATTTTTCCACTTTACACAGAGAAATTAACACGACCTCTGATTAACATGGAACTCAAAAGAGTTAATACTACTTCATAAACCTGTCAAATTTGCCCACTCAACGCTCTGTTGACTTCCATCGTAAATCGCAATCAGCTCGAAAATCCATGTAAAACTTGACTTATACACGCAGCCGCAATAACTATGAAAATATTTGGAATTATGCATATATCTTTTATAAAGAAAACATATATTAAAAACATGCTTTTCCGCTTCCAATATAGGCTCAACACTATTAGCTCTGCTACATGTTGCGGATTTTCAAAGAGTGGAAGTAAGCTCGGTCCTTGGTTTCTTGCTCAGAAGAGGTCTGCACCGGTTATCATCCTCCTTCTCCTTCACCTCGCTTACCCTCTTTCACCCTGCTGCCTCCATTTTTTCCTTCATACCCGGCATAAACCTCTGTTCTTAAAACCCCGCGCTTCCATAACCCGTCATTGTCCTTCGATCGCAGTCGTTGATCATTCTGATCCAACAGTTCCCGCGCACTTTTCATAAGCCCTTTTCCGTCACAACAGTCATTTTCTCCTTCCCTCATTCTCCCTTCATCAGGCTTAAAAGCAGTTAATTCCTTTATCAGGTCCGGGTCTAATCACTATCGCAAATCGCATGTGCGTAAAGGATACGCCCCTTGACTTCCGTCGATGCGAAATTGTGATCAGGCTTAAAAGCAGTTGATTCCTTTATCGGGTCCCGGTCTAATCGCTATCACAAATCGCATGTGTGTAAAGGCTATGCCCCTGGACTTCCGCCGATGCGATATTGCGATGCGATCTGATCGCAATCGCACATTGCCCTACGTAAAGGCCAAAAAATTATCAAAGGAAAAAGCCGATCCGATGACTCCCGCGCCCATTTCGCTCTCATATCTCCCGATATCTCCTGCAAATCAATCTCTGTCGTCCATCTGTGCGATCCAACGGTTGATATCTATCCTCCGCCCACTCGCCCATCCCCGCTCGTTATCTCCCATGTATCTTATTCCCTCGATGGCCGTCCGATCTAACCACCTGAGATCTAACGGCTCATGTTTGTCTGCTCCCGCTTCCGCTCGATTCTTCTCGCCAACAGATCTCTACCCTCCATTCACTTGATCCAACGCCTGTTATCTGTTCCGCCATGCAGTCAGCTCATCCATAGCCTGTCACGTGCATCTGAAGGAAGAAGGTGGCTAGTATTCAGCACTCTGCACAGTTAATCTTCAACCACCGCATTCAATAAACAGGATGGCCGAGAAGGGAAAGGACTAGCCTCGAGTAGATAAACACATTTATTAGTTATGGAACTCCTTCTATATAACACTCCACCTGCTCGAGAAGGACAACAGAGCACTAGAGAATGTCAAATTCATTCATTAAAGCAAGAATATTGTAGCAGAGACTCCATCAGAGAGTTAAAGCAGTTGCTGGTCCATTATGACCCTTCCATGCATAGAACAACAAAATATCTTTGTAATCAAACTCTATATATACCCAGAAAACAGATGTAATAAGAAAAATGGTTGATGGTTGTAGTTTGATGTCAGGTTCAACTTCTGGATACTGTAACTGTTTTGATACTTGCAGCGTCTCGTCGGCATTTTCAGCTAATACAAGCTTCTTTTGCTGTTAATTGCTCACTTTCCACTTCTTCTATGTTCTAGGCTGTGCCTGTTATGCAGTTTCATGTGCTCTTGATATTTATAATTTGAGGTGCTGTCATACCACCTCTGTGTTAGAATCTTGTATGTATCATTGAAAGTGTTATGCAGGTTTCTGTTTACTTAATGCCAGAGAGTTGTCATCCTATCTATGCAGTAGGAGATAGATTTGCATACCTCTTTATTGGTTGCAGTTGACCATCACATGGTCTTGTGCATCTGCTGGTGTGGTCAGTATTCTCCATATTCACTTAATCCTTAAACTGTGAGTGATTGGTGGTCTAAAGCCTTGTAGTCTGGGGGTGTTCACGCATGTCTGGAGTTAAGCATAGTAGAAGTGGTTATCTGGCTTGGACAAGCATCATTCCTTCCATTCACCCATTTCCAACATTTAGTTGAGTTTTTTAATGTTCCCGAGCATCTCTGAGATACAACCTAGGAGAGTTTCTTGGGGTGATAAAAAGCACAATTACCAAGGTGTACTTTCCCACCAATTTGTTCCCACTGTTGATCTACGCTTTTCAGATCGGACGATCTATAAAGGTTTTAGGTGGGACATAAGCCCGAAGAATACCCGCCCAAAATGGGCATTTTCCTCCTTCCAGCTGACTGCTACGTGTTAAATGCTGAGTGGAATCGGGTTGATTGCAATAAAAATCATCTTCTTCTTTTGCTTCGCTCGAAAACTTGCCTTATGACTTTAAAAACTGCCTCTTTGCAAGTCTTGCGGACCCGTCGGGACATTACTATATAATACATATATGCCTTAAGTCCGGCCTTTTGTTATAATCTTTTATAACAAAAATTCATATAAAACTGTGTAAACCAAAATATATATAAATATCAATAAAAGTCTTTGGAACCCGCGATAAGACAGATGCACTGAATCATATAAAATATAGTGTATAAACTATCGGGTCTGGAACCCAATCGCTCATCGCAATCAGAGCTTTCATATATATAATATGTTGTCTTACAGACTCGCCAAAATTATAAAACAATAATACATTATCGTTTCAGGTCTGTCATCGCAAATTGCGATCAACGAAACCCAAATGCATGCATATAAATGGCTTTCAATACAACAGACCCACCGAACTTTTAAACACGTTGTATATATTATTTCGGGTCCGGCCCACCCATATCGTAATTGTCAGAGTCGTATACATGTAATATAAGCGCTTTATGTTGTTTCGGACCCGCCGTCATTATAAAATATGGCATATATATTATCGGGTCCGGTGTTAATGTTTTAACACTTGTTCCTTTGTAAAACCCAATATTTTCCTCATTTCTTTTATATTTTGATTTCAGATAGACTTGCCTTATCTTTTTCAAAAGATTTTTCAAGTGACTTTGAATGAAACAATGAATAAAACAAACGACAAAATGCATGTTACAACATGTTCCATAGCTCTGTATAATATAATTTTCTAACATATAGGAAGGAAATTATGGCCTCCTTCTCACTGATTGAGGAAGACCTTGCATGGAAGGTTGGTGATGGCACACGAGTTAGAATTGGAATGGATCCTTGGTTTGATGTAGGGAAAGGATATCAACTCCTATAGGATCTAGTTACATTCCTAAATGACAAGAGTATCTTAATGTTCAATGAGGTCTCAGACCCTTTAACCACATATATATGGATGCAAGGTTAGTCCTTAGTAGGGTAACTTGGAATCCTAGATGTATTTTCTAAGAGTAGAGAAAACTATATTATTGACCTATGCAACTCCCATATCAAGCTATTAAAGAGAGAAGTTATATTATCTTAGCAACTTTCCCCTTTTGGAGATTATACCCCAAATATGCGTTATCCAGTGCATTCTCAACTTTCCTAGTGGTGGAAGCATCTTTGTAAACTTAAGTTCTTGATAAAATCTCATCTATCAGTGTGGTTTTTAATG
The DNA here is from genome assembly GCA_031772625.1 of Pinus tabuliformis. NCBI lineage: Eukaryota > Viridiplantae > Streptophyta > Pinopsida > Pinales > Pinaceae > Pinus > Pinus tabuliformis. Next base: position 479,955,834 of record CM062809.1, on the reverse strand, counting down.
GAAAATAAAGTCCCCACCTAGGACAATATCCATAAGATGCTCTTAGAAGGTCCCAATTAGTGCACCCTTTCTAAGGTTGAGGAAGAAATTGTCTCACATTTATTCGTAAAATGCTCCTTTGTGATAGTGGTGTGGGAGTTTGTGTGGTCACATCTAGGCTTAGGTAGTGAGTGGCAAGGAGAAAACATTACATAATCTTGGGATAGTGATAGGGTCCTAAGGCCATTTGGCACTATTCCACTCCTTGTTTGTGGGGATATTTGGATTGTAAGAGACAATGATATCTTCCAAGGGAGAGCCTCAACCATGGATAATATCATATCACAAGTTATAAGTATCTTTTCCCTTCTCCCACAGAAGAAAAAGACACAAGGCATTCAAGTCATTACTAAAGAAGTCATAAACACTTCCAGGACTTGGGATTTCTTCAATGGGGCCTCACATGATATAAATAGAGCTTGTGGGGGAGGTGTGGTTCTTCACCTCTCAAAGAATCATATTTTTTCCTTATCGATGGGTCTAGGGATGGGTACGAATAATTATGTTGAGCTAATGACATTGAATCTCCCGCTTCTTTTTGCAAAAGAACATGGTTATGAATCCACCCAAATTTTCAGTGACTCCATGAATGTTGTTAATTTGGTTAATGGAAATCAAAGATGTCATAATAAACAACTTTTTCCTTTGCTAGAGGAAATTTTTCATATAAAATCCACATATAACATTTACTCTTGCTACGATGTTTACAGGGAACATAACACAAAGGAAAATTCCCTATCTAAAGAAGGTTTTTGACTGCATTGTGGGAAATGGATCATAAAGGATAACAAAGTGGGGACATTCTATGAATTCTATCACTGACCCTTCACGAAAGTTTGATGCAGGAGCATTCAAACTTCCAAGTCAAAATTGTATTTTAACTAGACCTAGGGGTTTTCATTTACCAAGGGAGTTGGTTCCCTAATTGAATGTAATTATTAATTATTGTATTTCCTATGTTTTAGAGAGTTCTAGAAAAAATATGTATAATGAAATAAAATTGTAATAAGATCTATTCTTTGGGAGAAGTCTCAAGAATATTGAGAGAGCTAGAGAGATCTGAGGATTAGTTAGATCTCTTGAGAGAAGTGTGGATCTAAAGGGTCTAGTTTAGGTGAGAAAATAGTGGATCTAAACCTGAATTAGTTTCAAAATCCCATTTGCATATTGTAGTGTCCTATCTAGGGTGCTAGATTAAGCTATATTTATTATCGACCAGGATGCGTAGACTTACAGGCATGTGTCTAAAATATATAGACATAAAGGATTATTAGCTAAGTGGTTATGATGGTAGGTTACAGGACTTCTTTACGGAAGATTGAGGTGTGTTACCTATCACCCAAACACTTAGGTCACTCAGTTTATCTACCTAATTAAAACACTGTCATTCAATTCATCTACCAAATTAAAACACTATGTATCACTTTAAACCAAGATTTCAATCTCCTTACAGAGACACTGTGCATAAAACCCCTGTTCAGCAAATACTCAGCATTCAACTAATATTCATGAAAGATAAAGACATACTGAAATCATAAGCATACTTTAAAATGATAACAGAGTTCATGACATTGCTTTAAAAGACAACAAAGGATCGAATCCCTTACAGGATACGATTCACGATCTCAGTGATGAACTGTTCAAGCACTATCATAAACATCACTCATACGCATTCTAGTGAAATCAAAAACCAATTCTAATTGCTGTGCATATCATTTAATACCCTAAGTTGCGAATAAAAAGAAATGACAGTATACCAGTTCAACGCAGGGCCCGTCCGCGTTTTCAAAGGTATACTGGATTGTGATCAACCAATTATAGAATCAACGCAACAAGGAAATCGTGACTGCAACCGTGTCTTTTGTATTAAGTTCAAAACTCTGTTTTCAAAACGATACAATGATGATAAAAACTAATTGCCAACACAGAACTGTGTTTACATATGTCTTGCTAAAAGCTAACATCGCATACATTTGGAATGTACATTCATTAAGCGGCTGTTGCCGCTTTTATCATGTCATGACTTTTTAAAATGTTTCTATTCTGAACTGATTTCAAAAAGGAACAAAACTAAATCAGTTTAGAATGCTATGTTGTTGCTGCCTTTGTCGCCAACATGCTTGCTTTGACCATCGTTGACCGCGCATGTAGGAGGGTCGGTTCTGCTGTAGGATAGGTATTCGTCCATGCTTGGACATTCTACTTTTCATCCCTACCCTTCGCTCTAGCCCAGCTGTCATGCCATATGTCAAACAATAAACCAATTACAGGATGTTGTAACTTCTTGTAGTCATTTTATCAAAAATTCCTAATTCTTTAACATAAAACTCCTAAATCAATTTTAATGCATTTTTAATAACTATAGTACTATTAACTAATCAATTTCAAGGGATCTAAGAGATGTATGACGGAAAGAGGTAAGCAAATGATATGTTTTAGGAGGAAAAAGGAGGTCATGGGATGGTACCAACACATATCAATTTCATGAAATAGTGGCCAAGTACATAGAAGAGATTGGAGATATTTTAGGGCCAAGTAGGGCCAAAAGCCCGAGAGAGGGTCACATGGTATATTCCAGGCCAAAGGGACCTTTTGTAATTTATTGTATATAATATATTAGAACACTATATTTTGAGTGTGTGGATCTAGAACGTAAGCCTTTATTTATTAGATTTTAACCTCTTATGCTAAGTTATTGTGTTAATCTCAGGGGAGAGAGCATTTGAGAATGCATGCCAAAACCAATTTGCGAGAATTATAATCTTTTTGCAGTGGGATGGGGCCTTTCTTTCATAGTCAAAATTAATACGATACAGATTAAAGAGGAGCGATGACGCTTTGGAGAAGTGAGAAGGTGAGAATCTCTTGGTTTTCCCCAGATTTGGTTGGAAGCAGAGATCATTGATCAACTGAGTGATCAATGATCTCGCTGCAACAAAATATCATAGTAACATAGAGGAAGCATGAAGATTGGAGAGGGCCAAATGTCTCGTTAAAGTTTAAGTGAGAACTTCTTTTTAAATGAAGGAATGTTTGGTTTTCGATCATTGATCAATGATCGTGAATACACAAAGGAGCTGGAAGCCACGAAAGCAAGTCAAAGGCAGAGTGAATGTAGAGGAGCGCTAAACACTAGCGAAGCCTAAATACACAGGTGAAGTAACAAATACTTAGTCTTTTAAAGGTCTTATAGAAACTATTAATTAACAACATCGAGAGACAAAATCATTGAGAGGGATGCATCAACTAAAAACGTCAAGGCAGAAGTATCATCTCAGAAGTTTGAAAGTGGTAACATTACAAAGAGTTGGGTTGTTGTGTCCAGGTTTGTGGCCTCGAAAATATGTAAGGATAAGTGGGTCTCGCCCAGATATTCTATCTCGGTGGGCTTTTGTGAATACCGCTACTATTGAACTGCCCTTTAGAGAGTGGCCCAAAACATTAAGTCAGCATCCCACCCAAAATCTCCTACCCAACAACTATTATAAATCACTCTTCTCATATTGTCAGTTTGTTTAACTGGGCTTGCGTGGCCAGTGGGCCACCCAGAAGGGCTTAAGTTGGTGGTTGTAGCCCAGACGCTTCGAGGTGCCTTTATTGAATTTGCATTAGGGCCGAGACGAAAGAGAGAGGCTTGTGAAGATTTGGGGAAGGGTTTGAATGTATCAACCATTTCGGCTCCTCCCATTGTTTAATTAAATCTTTCATTTTAATTTATATAAAGGGGTTTATTATCTTGGAAAGCGACAACAAGACAGGGTTGAAGGAGGTGCCTTTTTGGGAAGAGTAGAGAATTGGGCATTGTGGGTTGACAGGTCTAATTTGGGCCTACATCGTGGTCCTCCATATCAACATATTGCAACTACCTAATGATATATGAAAATATTTATACTGATGTAATGCTCAGTGGTTACTTGTAATCCTAAAAACTATATTTTTTCGCTCAGTAGAAGAATTAAGCTTGGTGGCAAGATTGGTTTTGTATTTTATGGGAAGAGAATCTATGATAGTTGTTGAATTTATTATTCACAGTGTGGTATATTTTATGATATCAAGTGACCATGAACCACTTATATATAAGGCATAAATAGACCCACAATAATACATACTCTTACATCTAAGTAATGTAATTTTACATCATCATACTAATAAAAAAGGTTTACGTAAAAAATAAATTAATAATCATAATTAATAAAAATCAATAATTATAATTAATAAAAATATATTAACAATTTAATAATATAATTAATAGTATTTAATGATTTCCAAAAAATAAAACAACACCATACAATGGAAAGAGTAAAAATTTTGACACATCATTTTGTTTTTCATTTTGTCTTAAAAGTTAGAAAAAAATATAAAATAAAGTTGGTATTATGGTGTGAAACACAATGTTAATAACTCAAAGAACACATAAGGGCATAAAACACAATACAACATTAATAGTTTTTTTCAATAATGCGTTTAGGCATGCCCACTCAAAAGGCCCTGCTAAGTTGAATTAACTTATAGAGTCTAATCTTAATGGACGTAGAGAGAATTGAACCCACTCCTTACGAAAAAATATTGAACAACCAACTAAATTATCTGTCATGACACATCAGTTTTATAATACAAATTACAATCCACATAATATGTTGTCATGCCAAGAGGTAAATCCTCAAATGAGAATATGTTTATTCATTTGGGTTGTTCATAGTTATATACATGAGGGAGTGACTCTTGAGTTTCATCTCCTGATGACTCTTCATTTTCTCTTGTTTATTATTTACACTGTCTACAATTTTTCACCTAATCCCTATGATTAGGTGTCAACATTCCCCCCTTTAATCTGAAGGGATGTTGGTGAATCCAGGCATCGTTATGAATCTTTCAAGGTTTTCTCGTCCAACCGCTTTGGTGAAGATGTCTGCAATCTGCTCATTAGTGGAACAATGGTGAGGATGGATTGTTTTGGTTTCAACATGATGTTGAATCAGATGATATTTTTTATCGATGTGCTTCGTTCGATCATGGAGCTTTGGGATCTTGGCCAACTTTATTGCAGGGGTGTTGTCAATCATAAATGGAATCGAATGTACTTGTTTTACCTGCAAATTTTCTAGAATTTTCCTAAGCCATGCAATTTCTTTTGTTGCCTCAACTGCTACCACATATTCTACCTCTGGTGTGGAATCTGCTGGAACTGATTGTTTGTGTTATATCCAGGAAATAGCTCCTGATCCAAGACTCATAACATAACCTTAAGTAGATAACCTAGTTTGTTTGTCTCCATCTAAGTCTGAATCAGAGTATCGAATCAAGCTGAGGTCACCCACCTATGTATACTTGAGTCCAAAGTTTTGAGTTCCCTTCAAGTACTTTAGAACTCTTTTGGCACCAGACTAATGTCCCTCACAAGGCTTTTGCATAAACTTGGAGAGGATTCCAACAACAAACGAAATGTCTGGTCTAGTAGTAGTCAGGTGGTTGAGACTTCCTACAAGTTGTCTATACTTTGTTGCATCCTCAAATTCTTTTCCTTCAATGGATGTGAGCTTTAAGTTTTGTTCCATTGGAGTAGTTAGAGGATTGCATTCAGTCATGCCAAACTTGTTCAATAGATCTCCAATGACTTCTTTTGATAAAGGAATATAGAATTCAGGCGTTGAGTTACTTCAATACCAAGATAGTACTGAACATAGCCCAAATCAGTCATTTCAAAACCTTTCCTCAATTCCTTCTTTATGGATGCAATGTAGCTCCCATTTTTCCCTATCATCAAAAGATCATCTACATATACCACAAGATATACAACTATTTTTCCAACTTTCTTAACAATCAAAGTTGCATCATCAAGATCATAACATTTGAAATTGAGTTTCAGAAGATGCTGAGTTAATTTTTCATACCAGGCTCGCGGTGCTTGCTTAAGGCCATACAAGGATTTCACAAGTTTGCATACTTTATGTTCATGTCCTTTCACAGCAAATCCTTAGGTTGGGACATAAAAACATTCTCTTTTAGATCTCCATTCAAGAAATAATTTTTTACATCCATTTGATGGACTTTCCAACCGTTCTAAGCTACCAGGGCAAAGATTGTCTGGATGGCAGCCCATTTTTCTGTGGGGAAAAAGTCTCCTCATAATCGACCCCTTCCTTCTGTGTAAAACCTTTTTACACAAGCCTAACCTTGTGCTTTTCAAGTGAGCCATCAGCTTTATACTTGTTCTTGTAGACCCACTTGCAGCTAATTGGTTTTGTTCCTAATGGAGGATCAACCAACTTCTAAGTGCCATTATTTATCAAGGCATCATACTCCTTTTGCATCGCTTCTTTCTATTCATCATGAGAAGAAGCTTCTTTGAAGGAAGTTGGTTCAAAATATGTAGACAAATTCAATTCACAATCATAAGAAACATCCATATCAATAAGTGAATCAGGGTCATCTACATCACCTCCATTTTGATGGGTTGAATTTCTTGTTCCTGTCTTTCCAACCTCATCATGATGAACACTTTCAAGTTTCTTTGTCAACCACTTTTGGGGACCTTTCTGACATGGTCCAGGCTTCTCGGTTGATTGAGTTGGGACTGAATCAAGATTGGGTCTCCCAATCCTGTCAATCACATCACTCAAAGTATCATCAGTGGTTGGAGTTTCATGCAGGGGAGAGAGTGCTTTAGAGGAATATTACATAGGTTGATTGAGTATAGGAATTCCCCCTTCAAGATGTGGAATCTGATTATCAAATTCTTGAAATTATTTTGCGTTTGCAAATCTATCCAAGCGATCAAGTTGCCGCTCAACAACATTGTCAGCTTTGGATGATGCAAGAAAGACTACATCTCTAGTTACAACACAATTTTTATTGATTTCATCATAGAGACGATATGTGTTGGAGGTGTTTGAATACCCCAATAAGATACACTTACGAATCCTTGTACCAAGTTTGTTTCTATGTGCCTTTGGTATCAAGGCATAAAAGGTGGAACCAAAGACCCTGAGATGCTTTACTGAAGGAATGCGCCCATACTGCATTTCATAAAGAGTCTTGTTTCTAATATCATTAGATGGACATCTATTATTTACATATACAACACATAGAACTGCATCAACCCAAAAGATCAATTTTACATTCTTGAAAAACATCATGGAGTGCACCATATTTAAGATTGTCCTATTCATTCTTTCAGCTACTCCGTTTTGTTAGGGATTATAAGGCACAGTTGTTTGATGTTTGATCCCATGTTGGCGAAGATAGTTTTCAAATTCATTTGAAGTGTATTCTTTTCCATTATCAGTGTGAATAGAGCCAATATGAGATTGTGCATCATTTTCAATTCATGTATGAAAGTTCTTGAATGTTTGAAAAGCATTAGATTTGTTCTTCAATAAATAAACCCAACATATTCTGGTGTAGTCATCAATAAATGTCATCATATATTTATTTCAATTTGTAGAAGGAACAGGCATTGGACCACATAAATTTGAATGAATGAGTTCAAATTTTCTATGTGCTCTGGAATATGAATCATGAAAAGATTGTTTGCTATGTTTTCCTAGAATGCAAGCATCACATTGCTTAAGTTTCCTAAGAATTGTAGGAAAATCATTAACACCATTTTTCTTCAACAAGCAGAGGATGTCATAGTTCAAGTGTCCAAATATAACATGCCATAATAAACTTGATGGAAATGTACCTTCATCATATTGAGAATTGTACGAGAAATTTTGTGCACGAGCAGAGGTACCTTGCAACTTAAGAAGCCTTTCTTCTTCTATCCTCGTCATGACAAGTGAGTGATCTGATGCTTTTCTCACCTCAACCTTGCCATCAGACATATGAATGGAGTGTCCTTGCTAGGGGATGTGGACCAAGGACATCAATTTTCTCCTTAGCTATGGGAGATATAAAACATCATGCAGAAGAAAGTCTGGAAGACCAGGCAATTTGAGCCTAATTGTGCCAAGCCTTGATGGCTTGAGTTTTGATTTGTCTGCAAAGTATATTGCTCCATCAACATTGTCAGTAAATTATTCAAAAAAGTCTCTTCTAAAAATCATGTGGCAAGTTGCTCGTGCATCAAGAAACCAATCATTTTTCGAAGAAGAAAGTGAAGCATTAAATAATTCTTCATTTACTCCAATATTACAATGTGCCACAACATAGTGAGTAGATTCAGGTGCTTTACCTTTCTCTTTGTCATTATTTTTACCTTTAGGTTGATTTCTTTCCTGCTCAATTTGTCCCAAGGCAACTTTCATGTGGATGCATCATGTGATCCATCTCTATTGCAACATATGCAATGCAAATCTAAATTTTCTCCTTGAGAGTGTTTGCCCCACCTGCCTCTGAAATTTCTTCTTCCTCTTCCTCTTCGACCACCTCTTCCTCTGGAAGAATCTTGAGCAATATTCTTCTCTCATGTGCAAGACACACAGCCTCTTTAGAAGACTAAGGAGTTGTCTTCTTCCTAAAATATTTCTCTCTTTCAACAAATTTATTCACAAGGGAGTCAAAGGTAATTTCTTTGAGGTTTCCATTTGCTTGCAATGACTCAAGATAATTTGAGTAAGTGGGATAAAGTGCCTTGAAAAAAGCTATCAGAGGAATGTCCAATTCAACATTAGTGACTTTGATATCATGCATAATAGATTTTACTTCTAATGCAAGAGCAAGAGGATGATCATTTTTTAATTCAAGGCTGAACAATTTAATCATGAGTTGAACAACTTCAAGTGCAAAGTGTGAGTCATAGAGTTCCTTCAGTTTTTGTAAGGCTTTGAAAGCAGTTGAAAATGGTGAAATATGGAGACTCACCTCTTCATTTACTGATGCTGCAATCAAGGCATAAGCCTTGCTGTTCTTATTTCCCCAAATAGAGAATTCCTTGTTTGAGGTAGGCTGATGTGATTCTTTGTCTCCTTCTCCAACACACGCTCCTTTCCATAGTGACAACGTTATTATATCTCTACCAACTGCGTTAACTTGTGGTAATGAAGAGGGAGGCCCCACGATTATGAAAAGAGTGGTATCCCACTGTGGTATTAGAAGGACAACGTTCAACTTAATAAAAACTGTGTATTAAATAACCTGGACAACGTTAATGTATATAACCAGACAACGTTAATGTATATAACTTGGAACGAATTCACATATGCCAGGCCACTGTGAGGAGGAGGCACCACGATTCCGCTACACAAAAACCAGGAGTGGTATCAGAAGTGTATGTGGAGGGCAGACTGTATGGTAGCCCGATGGGTAGGATATGGTATGCAGGTGAAGGGAGGCACCACGAGGAGCTGACTGTGTATGGAGGAGCAACACTATATGGCAACATTCGAAATCGGGAAGGGAGGAGGCGTACAGTGTGGTATGCGGATTATTAACCAGGATTCTGATTGAGGCCAATAGAATGGTATGGGAAGGGTCGTGTAGGAGTCGATTGTAAGGTATGGGAAGGGTTGTGTAGGGTGTCTGGATTGTAAGGTGTGGAGGTCATAGGCCAGGATGTGGAATTATGAACCGGGGTGTGGATTAAACCAAAGGAGTGGTTGTCACATAATATGGGAAATCGCACCATGAGCCAATAGTGGATTGTGCATTTGTTGCACAGTGGTTGCAACGTATAATGTAAAAAAATCGGAACTGTATGGACTGTGGAGTAAAATAATGTAACAACGGAGATATACCAGACAGTGCCTCCAGCTTGCACCAACGTTCAATCCTTCACAATCTTTCATGCAGAGATTTGGTACACCGTTCAATCCTACACAATCTTTCACACAAAGATTTGGTACACCGGGGTTATGGATGGTAGGAAATGGCAGGAAATGGAGTTGGCTTTGATACCATGTCAAGGTAGGAGATAACTCCTCAAATGAGAATCTGTTTATTTATTTGTGTTGTTTATAATTATATACATGAGAGAGTGACTTTGAAATTTAATCTTTAGATGACTCTTTATTTTCTCTTATTTATTATTTATACTATTTACAATTATTCACCCAATTTCTATAATTAAATGTGAACATATACAACCACTACAATACACACCATCTTACAATATATTATAACTTTTCCCACAAATATACAATATACTAACACCTTCTAATGCGTTATAACTTTGCACCATGGAAGATAGAAATAAAATGGGAAAAAATCCCTGCAATGTTATTTACAATTTTGCTATGATATTGTATTTAACAAGGTGTAAAATCATTAGATTGATGTATCGGTGAAGATTAAATGATAGTCTAGTTTTTATACATGATATTATTATATTCAACCATAAAATTTAAAATCATTACATTGATGCATCAACGGAAATTAAATAACATGTTAAATTTTAAACATGTTAAGGTATAAATACAGACAAAATTAAGTCGTTAGGTTTTGCGTGAATTAAGAGGTCAGTGGTTTATCTTAATTTCTTTATCAAACGAACATAAAAATATTAATTCGCCAGTTGTTTATCTTAATTTCTTTATCCAACAAACATAAAAATATTAAAGATGTATCACGTGTTTTAGTTTTTACCCTAAAATCTATGTCTGGCCATTATTTAAAAATATATTAAATAAAATATGAAGATGGAAAGGTTTTACAAGTATAAGATATATATTAGATGTAAATGTTTTACAAAACATATATCATTAATGAGGTAAGTAATAAATGAATTTATGAAAATGTGTTTATATATTATTTTAAGTGAATAGGATAAATATTTAATATTTTAAGTTTTTTAGTATTAAAGTCATAAAATTTTATGAATTTGATTTATAGTGAAAATAGTATATTTGTATGATCGTATATTTTGTGATTTATATTGATTATGATTTATAGCGAAAATAGTATATTTGTATGATTTTATATTTTTTGATTCATATTAATTAGGATATTGTCTTTAAAATTAATTATATCATTAAATTATGGTTCACAACAAAGGAATTATATTTACATTTTTAACAATTTCAATATTTTTATTATTATTAATATTGAATATTTTTATTATTATTAATATTTTTTGAATGCTAAATATCATTTCTATTAAAAATTTAATGAATTACACATTTTTATTTTATTAAAAGTAACTCAATTATTTTACTTTTAATTATTTCTTCTTTACTATTTTATTATGAATAAATACAAAAGCAATTTATTTGAGTCTCATATTGCAATACTTCTAAGGAGTATATATATATATATATATATATATATATATATATAAGCACTTTATTTGAGTTTTATATTGCAATATTTCAGGTTATCTTTTTAAATTGATATAAAATTGTGGTGAAATATTGTTACTACATCTCATTATCATTCATATTGAGTTATATATTTATTATTAAGTAAAGATAAGAATGTTTTTTTAAAACCAATAAAAAATCTATATTAACTTTTATTTTTATTATAATTAATATTATTTTTATTTAAAATATATTTAATTTTTATTTTAAAAATATATATATCAACTCCATATTGAGTAGAAATAAAATCACATATACACTGGAAAAATTTAATATACTTAAAACTAACTCCATAAAAGCCTAAATAAAAAAAATGGGCCATTCAAATTACCGAATTAACGTATTTCGCCTCCTTGAAGGGATTTCACCTTCTTGAAATTCTAACTCCATGAAAATTTAAAAAAAAAAAATGGATTCTTGACTTTCCTGTCCACTCATTTTTGATAAAATAATAGTTAATTTTGATTTTTGATTTAAAATCTTCATAGAAATTTTAAAATTTGAACCGTCTAAACATTAATGAAAGACTTAAAACCTCTGAAAAACGTTACATAAATTTTAACATTTGAACCGTCTATACATAAATTTTAACATTTGAACCGTCTAAACATTAATTGAAATCTTAAAACCTCTGAAAAACATTACATAGGGTTCTTACTAGATTCTATCAAACCTAAACTCTTGAAATATTATAATTAACTATAATTTAATATCAAACCTAAACTCTTCAAATATTATAATTAACTGTAATTTAATATAAATTAATATTATAATTAATTAAATTTAATATAAATTTATTGAGTTATTGGGTCTAATTTGTTATCAAAATTAAAATTTGTTATTTTTAATTAAAAAAATTAAAATTAAAATAAATAAATAATTATATAAAACATTTAAATAATATTCACTCATAAAAAAATTTACACACATCAAAAAATCTCCAAACTCATGTTAAATCCTTACTTAAAATAAACCTATAATCATATTTTTTTTTAAGTTATATAACTTGCCACATTGAAATTCATTGTCAACCTCTTCCGAGTTGAATTGCACCAACGAAATAACGTTGATCATGACTTGTACTGCCCTTCGTTTATCACCTCCTATCATAAAACACTTCCCGGACTCAAAATTTGAAATAAAACAGGAATGCGACCTAAAATGATCTATAAGCTCACCGAACTCAAAATTTGAAATAAAACAGGTATGCCACCTAAAATGATCTATCACCTCACCAGCCTCCAAATGTGAAGTAAAACAGAAATGACATAGAAAATAACAAAACAGCCTAACTTCATTATAACTGCCAGTATTTCCTTGCTGCAATGGAGAGACAGCCGAGCGATCACTCATTACTAAATCAGGCTGCCTTGCAAAGTGCTGTGCACTGTGGCTGCCTTTGAGTATTCCATACTCTTGATCATGCTTATTTTGAATACCACCCTCTATGCGTATATAACATGGTTTAAGAGTGAAAGGCAAGCAAGCCTTATGATACACCAGAAGTCAAGATTGTAATGATGCGCAACAATTGGCCACTCGTCATTATCCATAAATCTTACGTTCTGTTTGCACACGCCAATAGCGCTGAAAAACTGCGTGATGTTCCCCCTCATCTAGTGGAGTAGTTGTGCTATAAATTGGATCCATTCCTAGAAGAAACTACCAACGAATTTCGTGAGTATATTTGGTAGTGTATGATGGTTGCCCAACTCTCAATATTCCTCACTGATTACAATGGCTGGAAGGGCATTCTATTGCCCTTCTTTCTGTTTCTTGGATTGCTTCACAGTCCAGTAATATCCATGAATGTTTTGGCTTCTGCAGACAAAAATCCTGCTATACCATCCTTACCTGGTGTTCCTGTGATGAATTATTTCAAGGCTATGACATTTTCAGAGGGCTATGCTAATCTTTGGGGTGGGCAACACCAAAATGTTTCCAAAGATGAGTCCTCAGTCACACTCACATTAGACAGATCATCTGGTAACATACTTCTTGTTTCTTATGCTCAGTAGCTTCTTATGAATAATTATATTCTCTATCCTTTCTGTTTGCATTAGTGGGGATAGGATGTGTCAGAGGGATTTCTTGCCCCCACAAATAAAGTCTCATAAATCAAATTTATGAAACTGTGATTTTATGGTTAAATTATTGATATTTTATTAATTGTTTATCATGCTAAGAAACTACGTGATATGTCCTCTGTTTGTGGCTTCAGGCAGTGGATTCAAGTCAAATGAACCATACATGTATGGTTTCTTCAATGCTGCTGTTAAACTTCAGGGCGGCTATACTGCAGGAATCATCACTTCATTCTATGTAACTATATTCATCTTCATCTTCTATTTGTGTTTAATGCATCAATTAATGAATCAACTCATGTCATAAGATTATATGGAAATTGACTCAGAGGAATGTGAGTACAATTTTTGATCTATTGATTGGAATGGTGATATTTCAGTTGTCAAACAACCAAGTTTATGAAGGGTGGCATGACGAGATAGACATAGAGTTTCTGGGAACAATACCAGGGGAGCCTTACAAACTCCAGACCAACGTGTATGGGAACGGGACAGGAGATGGGCCAAATCTGATTGGCAGGGAACAGCAATTCCATCTCTGGTTCGACCCTACTAAAGACTTTCACAACTACACCATTCTCTGGACACCTCATCAAATCCTGTATGTATAATCATATCATTTACATATATGTTTTGTCTCTGGATGATATGAAATCTACATTAATTGTATATATATTTTATGGGTGTTTGAGAGTTAGTTCAATTGGTAGGGTTATTTTTGTTATTAAGAGGTTACTCATCATTTTTTTGTTATTAAAATGTTGAGGGTCAGTGAACCTATTTCGTGAATTTTTTTAGACCTCAAAACTATGAATCTAATTCCAAAATATTTTTGAAATCGACAATCTTGTTAAATTCAAAGATTATTTCTCATTATTTTCCATCCTTTTATTGTGTGGCAGGTTTATGGTGGACAGTATTCCCATCAGAAGATTTCCGAGGATGAAGAGCCTGGGAGTGGCATACCCTTCGAAGCCCATGTCGGTTTATGCAACAATATGGGACGCCTCTGCATGGGCCACAGATGGAGGACGATACAAAGCCAACTACAGTTACGAGCCATTCCTCTCAACTTACACCCACTTTATCACCATCGGCTGCTCTTCCACGAACGATGACGATATGCGATACTGTTCACAGGGGTTTCTGGATTGTTTTATTTCTCCGAAGATGAACAAGGAACAGATTCGAGCTCTGGAGGTAGTACGAAAGAATTACATGACCTACGATTACTGCCAAGATCTTCAGCGATATCCCAAGGGCACAATGCCCGAATGTTCTGTCAACGATTTCCATATAGGCTCTTCCAACTATTCAATCGTGGACTGAAAGTGAGGCTAGGCTGCTAGCCAATGAAGAAAACTATACCAATCCATCCTTCTATCTAAATTATTCGATGTGAAATTCAGGATTGGAAAGTTTCAATAATGTGTAAACTAAATTAAGTAGCATTTCTCCATGTATAACGTCTATATCGTTGTAACAATAATACGAATTCTACTAAATTTCCCGATACTATTCATGGATACATTCGTTGAGCTGTGAAAAGAAGTATTGTTTCAATCCAAAGTAAAATTGCCATAATGCACTTGTAGTATACCAGGCCACCCACTGAACCAGTCAATTCCCTACAACTGAACTACTACTAATCTGAGGAGAGATTTCGTGATGTGAAGGAGGCGTGGAAAATCGTTAATGTCTGGTAGAGTTATTCCAACCACATGAACGGCCATAGCATCAATCGATAATCGTTAGTGATTAAGCATATCATAATGGAACTACAATCTTGGAAAGGCCAAACTTGTTCAGGAGCGTTCCATATTTGTGCTAAGCTGGAGAGGGAAGGTGATCCACTAGTCATAAATTTATGTCAAATAATGTACCTGAAAACTAGAATATCAAAACTAATGAGAGTTCCCAATTTGTGCTGATAATGGCATAGGGAGTTGAACGGCTGGTCAGAAATTTATGTCAAAGCATAATGAACATCTCATGTCAGAAAGGAGAAACATCTTGACTTGAACGTTTGATATTTGTGTCATAAAATTATTGTGTTAAACTATTATAACAATGGTTATAAGTCAATTTAATCGGTTGTGTTCAAATAAATATTTTATACATGAGAAACAAATTTAACTAAATTTTGTTGTCTTAAAATAAAAGTTTTCTATTAGAAACCAACCCGTAGCTACTTATATTGAAATATCCACTTTATTTTATCGCTTAAAACTGAGTCAAAACTTCATGACCTCAAGTCAAAACTTTAATTTGAGAATGTATGTTTTAGTAAATTTACTTACTATATTACATTTGATTAATTCGATAAAATTTCGGTGATTTAAATTGTGTATGAATTTATATGATACACTTTGGCTGAGAAATTATTGTTCTTAACGAAGACAAAAATATCAAATATACAAAGGGGGTGTTTAATATTAATGGTTTAAAATAAATTTTATTATAGATATGTAACTAGTATAATTACATTTACTTAATAAATATGGTTGGAATAGGTCAATAGAAATTAGTTATTAATGTTAATACTAATTAATTAGTTAAAATTAAAATTTAATATCATTATTAATTAATTAATTAAAATTAAAATTTAATATTATTATTAATTGATTAAAATTAATATTTTATATCATTATTAATATATTATTTATTGTTTATTAATCTATTAATCATTTTTGTTATTATTAATATATTAATTAAAAAACCAAAACCCATCTCACCCATGTGGCTCTTAGATGGGCAGTAGCATGGATCAAGTTGGACAAAACAAAAGAAGTAAGAAAAGGGGCCACAAGAATTTACAAGAGTCAATATAGATGGTTGGAGACTTGTTGGTTGTTGGTGAACTCACGAAAAGTGGTGCCACTATTGGCGGTTTTCCACCAAAAACAATAAATCTTCTCAATGATTGCAATCTATTGGAATGTAAGAGGCCTCAAGAGTCGAGGCAAGCAAAGATATTTAAAAGAACAAGTAAAATAGGAAAATCCTAGTATTGTGATGCTTCAATAAACTAAGGTGTCTGAAGCGAGGCTAAAGGAAATTATAAGCAGTATGTGACCCTTGTACGAGGTGATGGCCTTGGATGCATGAGGAAGCATGGTGGACTTGCCATTCTTTGGAACCCATCTAAGATCCTTTTTGAACGTTGGGTTAGCATGCCACGAATTCTTTTGAGGAGATTCAGGCACATCAAAACACGAGACTGGGCATTGCTTTCGGCTGTCTACGACTCTCACATTCCAAAAGAGAAAATTGCTTTCCTCCAGAATATAGGAAAAATCAGGAATATATGCCCAGATGAACTATGGATTATCGAGTGGACCTTCAACCTCATTGCGTTGATTGAGGAGAAAAAGGGACTGATCAGGAGACAAGATCCAAAGATGGAGACTTTTCAAGATATGATTTCAAATATGAAATTAGTAGATATACCTACCATTAATGGAGTATACACGTTGAATAAGGGGGGGGGGGGGGGGGCCGCGAGGCACACCAGGTAGCCTCATGCTTGGATAGATTCCTAGCATCATAAAATCTTATAGACAAAGATATTTTCTTTGAAGCCTCGATTCTTCCATGCCTCGGATCAGATCACTGACCGATCCAGTTGGAGATGGATCTGAAACTAGCCCTCAGAAATAGACCCTTCAGATTCGAGTCTTTATGGCTTCGTGATCCATCCCTTCTTGGTAAAATAGAGAGTTGGTGGAAATATTGTTCAGTGCAAGGAAGGAATTGCATGCATACCTTCCAACTTCGATTGAAGGAGCTTAAGCATCAAATGAAATGGTGGAACCAAATGGAATTTGGCCACATCATTAAAGACCAAAACCACCTACAGGAGCGAATGCAAAATATTAAACAACAGATGATCATTGAAGGCACTCTTGGGCCCTTGCAGTGGAGGAAGGCCAGCTCCTGGCCTAGATAGAAACAAACAATTCAATCAAGATATCTGAATGAATGATATTATGATGATCGAGAAAATGAGTTCCACGAGTTGAGATTGGGACAACTAACTATGGATGATTTTGTGGCTAAGTTCACCAATTTGTTGTGGTATGTCCATTACATTAGGGAAGAAAAATCCAAGGTGTAGAAGTTTTTAACCTATCTACCAGTTTCTCATAAAGAAATAATTAAGCTCGACAATCCTAAAACAATGGACGAAGCAATAAGGAAGGAAACATTATGTTATCGACAATTCAAGAATAGGGAAGAAGGTTCAAAGTCTTGGCAAAGGTAAAGACCGAAATAAATCTATAGGGGGAATACGAAGATAAAAACTTGCATATTTGAAAATTTTTGGAAAAGATCATCAGCAGAAGAAATTTAACAAGGGGAATTCAACTTAGCCAGCTGAGTCTCAAAATATGTAGTATCTCCACATTTTTACAAGGATAGAATACAATATTTGGGCTATGTTATTTCAAAGGAGGGACTTCCTGTTGATCCTAAAAAGGTTAGGACAATTCTAAATTGGACCATACCTAAGGATATGTCAGATGTCCAATCACTTATGGGAATTACAAGTTAATATAAAAGATTTGTTGAAGGGTTCTCTAGGATGGCCTACCCTATTACTTCCTTACAAAAGAAAGGAACAAAATTTGAATGGAAAACCAAGTGGCAGGAAAGTTTTTATAAACTAAAACATTTGTTAATAGTAGCACCTATTCTGAAAAATTGCAGATCTAGAGAAGGAATTTGTTGTATGTACTAATGCTTGTTTGGAAGGTTTAGGAGGAGTCTTGATGTAGGAAAATCCAGTAGTGGTCGATGAATCTAGGAAACTAAAATCGCATGAAAAGAATTATGAAGTGTATGATTTGGAGTTGGATGTTGTGATGCACACTTTAAAAATTTGGAGACACTACCTATTTTGAGACTAAGATGGCTAAGTTGAATTCCCCTTATTAAATTTCCTTCACTGATGATCTTTTCCACAAATTTCAAATATGAAGGTTTTTGTCTTTTTACTCCCCCCTGTAGATTTATTTCAGTCTTTACCTTGCCAAGGTTCCTTGTTCTTGAATTGGTGATAACATAATATTTCATTCCTTGTTTCTTCGTCCATTGTTTTATAATTTCCGAACTCAATTCTTTCTTTATAAGGAATTGGTATACACTTTAAAAACCTCTATAACTTGGCTTTTTCTTCCCTAACGTAAGGGACATACGCAACAAATTGGTTAACTTAGCCACAAACTCATCCATAGTTATTTGTCCCTATCTCAACTTACGGAAAACATTTTCTTAGTCATCATGATATCATTCGTTCAAATACCTGGACTTGAATTGTTTCTGGAACTCCTCCCAAGAATCTGTCCTTTCCTCCAACATATGCACAATTTTAAATTCCATTAGAGGAATTTTGAGTTCTAAAATGGGCCTCCTAAGAAAAATGTACAACTAAAATAAACTTTATAAGAACCAATAGGATCGAGATGATGTTATCAACCATGGGGGATGATTCACCATTGTTGGAGTAAAAAAGTAAAATGATTAAAAAATAATAAAATAATATAACTATTTTTTCAACTCATATTTTCAAC
This sequence comes from Pinus tabuliformis, assembly GCA_031772625.1. Lineage (NCBI taxonomy): Eukaryota > Viridiplantae > Streptophyta > Pinopsida > Pinales > Pinaceae > Pinus > Pinus tabuliformis. Next base: position 479,936,901 of record CM062809.1, on the reverse strand, counting down.
TTATCTCCCTAATGTTTTACTCAAATTTCAAGCAATAGTACTCATTGTATGCAAAATTTAATTCCTCATCCAAAGAGTAGCCATGTTGCATACTTTCGATGGACCCTACTACACAAAAAATGAGAAATGCATGAAAAAACGTAATTACAATCATGTTTTTCATGTAGCAGGGTCCATCGAAAGTATGAAACATGGGTACTCCTTGGTTGAGGAATCAAATTTTTCATCCAACGAGTGTTCCCGCTCAAAATTTGAGAAAACCCATAGGGAGAAAAGTTGAAAATACGAGTTCAAAAAGTATTTTTTTCTTTTTTCCCTCTAAAATTTGATGATGTAATCTAATCTTATTTTATTATTTCCACTATTATTTTAGAATTTCCTTAGGAGGCCCATTTTAGACCTCAAAATTCCTCTAATTATCCCACTAGAGAGATTCTTTCCCTTGTAACTAATAAATGCCCAATCTGGCCTTCAAATCATAAACTTGAATATACTTAGTCATGTTGAGGAGTCGTGCTTTTGCATCATGCTCCTTTTCACCATTAAATATAGAGGGTTTTATTTTTCTGAACACCCCTTGCAACTCCACTTTCTTCTTCTTGTGATTCCACCTCAGGGTTGGACATCACTAACCATCACTAGATTGGTCTCTACCTAAGCTATCATGGCTCTAGAGTGTTTGTTCCAACCTAACTCTAGGACTAGTAACTCAACCCATAGTTTCCGCAAGGCTCTAGAGAATTTGTCCAAAAAAGGCTCCAGGACCAGTAACTCAACCCACCAAGGGCTCTAGAGCTTTTTTCCAACCAATACTTCTAGGACTAGTAACTCAACCCAAGTTTTTCCAAGGCTTCCAGAGCGTTTGTCCAACCAAAGCTCCAGGAACTAGTAACTCAACCCACAACCATAAAGAACATGACCACCAATTAGAAAACAATAAATTGGGAAACCCACAACACCATGGTTATCAAGAAAATGGCAAGGCTAGGAAAAACCAATATCAATCTAGGTAATCCTCCATGTCAATGACATATCATAACGAAATAACCATAGGAATATACCATGCATGCCAAAACTATCAAGGAAATCATACATGCAACTCGATACCTGCAAATCAATCCTGTAATAGATGTTGATCCCACCATCCCCTTTTGGCTTCCTACTTTTTCTTTTCTTTCTTTGTCAAAATTCGAGTGAATACTAGAGCACTCCAAGCATGCTCCAATAATGCTCTAAGTGTGTAAGAGTATGATAGAGAGAGAATAGAGAGAGCTAAAAAAATGAATTGACAAAAGCTCAACCAACAAAATCCTAACCAACAAAAGATTTGAACTAATCCTCATAAGCCTTTTTATCATTAAGACCTCTACTTTTGTCATTTTCCTTTGTTTTTCCTTCAATTTTCATATGATGCAAATATGTGTCTCTTCCCCTTCATTCTCTCATATTTTCTTTTATTTCATAAATAAAATTCCAACTATTGTCACTTTTCCTTTTCCAATGACTGCCAATTTCCTTAACCATAAATAAACCGAAAGTGACACTCACTAGGATGTTTTTCCCACCATTCAACTTGGAATATGTGGCCCATGACCTTGGTCTTATTTTGTCTTTATTAATTTTATTACATGGATTTTTGACTAGGGTTTTTACAGAACCCTCCCCCTTGGGGGAACACCATCCTCGTTGTTCAATGACACATATGAACAGAAAACTGCTAAAAAAAACATATTTCATATGGAGCTTTATAAACTAGCTCATTCTAGTATTTACATTGACATCCGCTGAAAACCACGACCAACATATCATTTACTTGAGCTTTATAACACAACTCATTACAATATTTACAATAAAAACCACATATACTCACACACATTTTCTTCAACCAGCAAATAATCATACACTCTTTGGAGCTTTATAAGTCCAACTCAATATATAATTCATAATAATATACACATATACATACATATGCACATTTTATTTATGAGAAAATAAAAGGATATGATGCTCACATCAGTCAACAAGAGAATCTAGAGGCTCACACCTCCACCCTCAAAAGTAATACCAGGATTCAACTCCTTCCCAGGAAGTCCAAAATCCATTGCAAAAGTCAAAACTACATCCAATATCCAGCACTATGATACATGTGTTACTTGTTCTCCCAGTGAACAGTTATCGAGTCATTGTTCCAAGGAACACTCCCAATGTGCTTCTAATTCCATCTGGCAATGCATATGAGACAAAAAAATCTTTTCCCTAGCCTTCCATTCTTTCCTCCACAATCCCTTGGTAAATCTAGTCACCCCATTCCGTGTTGGCACACATCTTCCAAGTTCCACTGGCATCCACTTCTCTGCTACACATTCCCTCTGGTGGCCCATCCCTTGGAAAGTTTTCCTCGCATCGGAAGGTCCAAAACCCAAGGCATATCCCTTCCTCAAAAACGTCATACCGATCATAGCATGCTCATGGTAAACAATGGACACTATTGGGTACTAGTGTCCCACAATGGCCCTGCTCATGAAGTGCTTTACCAACATATTATTTCATGTTCTAATTCCTTTTGTTGTTGTTGTTAATTTTTGCAATCAATTTCAACTATGAAAACTGGGCATTTCCATGTTTTATTATAGGAATTTACAAGGTAAGTTCCTCAGATAGAACACCAAAGGACACCGCTCAAAAATAGATCAAAGATCAATACACCAGTATCCTTGACGTGGTTACAACCCTCAAAGAGGGAAACAATCCACAGCCTGAGCCAACGCGGCCACTTCAGCCAATTTATTATAAAATAAAGAAAATTTACATAAGCTTCTCTCATGAACGGTCACCCTACAAATGACCCTCCATGCTCTTTAAATAGAGATCATGGACCAATTTGGTGTTAAGCCATGAATCAAGTGTCGGTAATACCAAGGAGAGAATGAACCATCAGACCACTTAATGTCTAGAACGTATCGTGACCATTAGATTGTAAGTTACAAAAGTACATAGTAAAAAAATACACTTTACCTAACTCTATACTAGACCAAGTTATACTTACTATGTGTCGGAATATCCTAACATACCCCCTTAAGAACAACTTGGGATAGGATTGAAGGATGTACAAACATGACACAATAGGAGAAGGAAGGAGGCATTAGAGCCTATCCCCCCTTAGTGACAACTTCCTGAACTCCAACCATAAATCAAAGTTTAGTAAACTTCGCCTCTATGAGAGCCTTTGTAAAGATGTCTACAACTTGATCATCTATTGAACAATATTACACTTCAAGAACATGGTCGTGAATGAACTTTCTGATGAAGTGCAAGTGTAGTTCAATGTGTTTATTGCATCGATGTTGGAATGGATCTTTGCATAGTTGAATGGCACTTTGATTATCACACCAAAGTGTAGTCGGATGTTGCTGCTCAAAGCCAAACTCTGACATGATCTGACAAAGCCACAGGGATTTCTTACTAGCTTCTATGGTGCCATGATACTCTGCTTTTGCTAAAGAAAGAGAAATGGCACTTTGTTTCTTACAAGCCCATGAAATAGGTCTAGAACCAAGAGTGAAGACATAACATGTAGTAGACTTCCGATCATCAGGGTCACTAGCCCAATTGGAACTAGTGAAACCAACCAATAGAGGAGTTGCTTTTGCACTATAATGAATCCCAAACTAAACTGTACCTCGAACATAATGAAGTATTCTTTTAGTTGATTTCCAATGACTTTCATGTGGGTTTTGCATAAAATAAGAAATAATGCCAACAACAAAGAAAGGTCAGGACGAGTATGGGTTAGATACAAAATTTTTCCTACAAGCTCATGGTATAACGTAGCATCAACTTCAGTGGAAGTACAAGTGACTGAAAGTTTGGCTCTAGACTGAAAGGGAGAAGGGGCTGGCTTACAGTCTTTCATGTGAAAGTGGTGTATAAGATTGCAGGCATACTTGGACTGAGAAAGGGAAATACCTTGGATTTAAAGACTTGAAGACCAAGAAAATAATGCAATCGTCCTAAGTCTGTCATTTCAAAATAATTTTTAAGACTGGACTTCAAATGGTTTATAAGGTTGGGATCACTACGAGTAAGGATAAGATCATCAACATAAAGAACAAGAATGATAAGATACTTACCCACTTTCTTCGTGTAGACAATATTGTCAGAATGACACCTAGAAAAGCCAATATCTAAAAGAAAGCTATCCATTTTGGCATACCACGCCTGAGGGGCTTGCTTGAGACCATAAAGGGATTTCTTAAGCCAACATAAAAGGCTAGAGTCTGGTTGTATAAAGCTAGGAGGTTGTTCCATATAGATTTCTTCATGCAAGTCCCCATGTAAAAAGGAATATTTAACATCCATCTGATGGAATTCCCATTTGAAAGAGGCAGCAAGGGAAAGAACACGGTGGATAGAGTTCATTTTGCAAACAGGGGAGAAGGTTTCAGTATAGCCAATTCCTTCAACTTGTGAAAAACCCTTAGCAACAAGATGAGCTTTATGTTTATAAACTTTTCCATCTGGTCCATACTTGGTTCTGTAAACCCATTTGCATCTAACAAGTTTTCGTCCCTTTCGAAGAGGAACAAGATCTCATGTATCATTTGTCAATAATGATTGATATTCTTGATTCATAGCTGCATCCCAATCTGGATGGCCTGAAGCTTCTACAAAGGTGTCAAGATCATAATTTGCTAAGCTTGAGCCAACAAAGAAGAGGCTCTATCAAACTGAGAACGAGTGCGACACTGATTTGTAGGATCACCTGCAAGAGCACCTGCTGCATCTTGAGTAGCGCAGACCCATTTTGGAAGTTAAGGAGCTCGAGGAGGATCCCAAGAAGGTGGGGGACGATTGTCATCCTTGTTGTCATCATCTGAAGAAGAAATATTTTCAGAAGTAGAAGGGATAGAGAGAGGTGGCACATCCGCCAAACTAGGCCCATAGGCCGATATATTTTCAGCAAACTTTACATCTCTTCTAATGATAACATTTTTGGACTTAAGTGGAATAAGTATATATCCTTTGACATCTTCATAATATCCAATAAAAATACATTTTTCACTCTTAGGTTCTAAAGCTTTATGTTTCTCATCTAGAATATGGGCCCATGCTTCACTTCCAAAAACACGAAAGTGACTTACATCTGGTTTAATTGAGCTCCATGCTTCTTCTAGAGTGATATTCTTTAAAACCTTAGTAGGAGTGTGATTTACTATGTAATTTGCATAGTTAATTGCTTCTGCCCAAAAATTAAGACTAAGTTCTTTAGATTGAAGCATGCAATTAGCCATTTCCTTTAAGGTGCAATTCTTCCTTTCAGCTATGCCATTTTTTTGTGGAGTATATGGAACATTATGTTGCATTTGAATTCCATGCTCATTGTAAAAGTTGACGAATTTTTTGTTAACATATTCTCTACCATTATCAGATCTTAGCTTAAGAATTCGATGTCTAGATGGTTTCTCAACAAAGGCCTTAAAGGCCAAGAACATGTTAAATACTTCACTCTTGAGTCTTAAGAAGTATACCCCAGTGCATCTGGAGAAATCATCAATGAAAGTTAAGAAATACTTGTAGCCAGAGAATGAAACAATTGGAAGTGGACCACATAAATCACTATGCACAAATTGTAAAGGGACTAAGGCATGCCAAGGGGCATGTTTTTCAAAACTATCCCGATGATGTTTTCCGAGTACACATCCGGAACAAACACCATCTCTGCAAGATACCATAGGAAGACCTTCCACCATATTTTTTTTACATAGATTTTGAAGGGAGCGATAGTTTAAGTGACCAAATCACTCATGCCAAAGTTTGCTCACTTCGTCATTATGAGCAACAAATACCAAGGGAAGCGATGATGAACCAAAGTTGTTAAACTTATACAACCTTGTAGAATCATAAGCAATGACAGTAGCTAAAATCTGTCTAGGATTTCTTAGGTCTTTAATTACAACATTGTGAGGTGATAATTCAACTATTTTACCTTCACCTAAATGAGTTATCTGATATACAGATAGAAGGTTGCAAGATAAGGTTGGAACACATAATACATCATTAAATTGACCATTGTCTAGATGAATAGTTCCAGTCACTACAACAATAAGAGATCTATGATCACCAACATATATATTTTTAGTGTTAAAATCATTTAAAGAAGAAAACATGGCTTTGTTATTGGCCATGTGATAAGAAGCTCCGGAATCAATGAGCCACTTATGAGAATGAGAAGAAGAAGTTACATTTAGTGCATAACTAGACTAAGATGCTTGACAACCACATGCAGGAAGTGTTATCCCTGAAGACGAAATTGAAGTTGAAGAGTGCTCCAAAGTGGCCCCAAATGGATGTTATGCTTCTTCATTGCTGCTTCCAAGGCTTCCATCTTCTTAAAGCATTTGGATTCTAAGTGGCCATCTCAATTACAAAAGTTGTAATGTCTATCAGTCTTCTTCCCTTTGTTTTTATTTGCCTTATCATTTTGTTGAATTGATTTTTCATTTTGAGACTGAAATTGCTTAGGACCTGTTAACACTCCAAGAAACTCTCCTAGGTTGTAGCTCAGAGATGCCTAGTAACATATAATCTTCAATATTGTTCTCTAAACTATTGGAATAAATGATGGTTTGGATCAAGTTAGATAACCATTTCAGCTCTGTTTTCACTCAATGCATGCATGCACACTCTCACCAATACAAGGCTTTAGACCACTAATACTCAATAAATTATAAGTTCAATGGATAGATGGAGAATATTGACTATACGAACAGATTTCATATATAAACATAAATCAATGGCTAGCTACAGGCAGTAAAAGAGATACTGGTTGTACTGGAAGATGCATATATGACCACATATGGATGGCTAGTTACAGGTAGCAAAGAAGCTTGCAAACTTAATATATCAAAGCAGAGATAAGATGATAGTTATCCGGCCTTAAAAACAAAGAGAACATGAACAAAATGTTCAAGTGCAAGCATAGAACAAAAAAGATAATGGACATTGAACATATAATGGCAAAAGAAGCTTATATTGCTAGAATGAAGATGAGAATTTTGAATGAACAGAGGAGGAATAATCTCCAAGAGTTGAACCTCTATTACATCTTAGTTTCAACTATTTATAACCTATTTACAATGCTCTTGAGCTCTCTAGAAGGCGTCAACTCTTAATCTGCCTGATATGCATTATTAACTGATTTGATGCCCTCTAGGCAAGCATGGGATTGGATTTTTCTGCTTCTGACAGCAGATTAACCAATTTTAGATATTTTTTATGGTTGTCTGTGCTGTTGATGCTCCCTGATCTTGTTTGATTCGGGTTGCAGTGTGTTGTGGCCCTTCCCATGATTTAACAAGGCATGTTTCTGTTATAGTAGAATAGCGCTGCCCCTGTAGTGGACCTCTGTTGAAATCAATGTGTATTTTTGTTTTAAACAAAAAACATAGTCATCACTGCTAAATCCCGCCTTCTTTGTCCTTTCGGACTTCAAAGGTCTTAAACATGGCATATATATTTATCGCGTCTGTCCTTTGGGTCACTGTCGCATATCGCAGATGGCCTAGTCCCTTTGTTCCCTTCATATTTTGCAATATGGAAAAAACATTAAAAAACATGAAAAATCGGCCATTACGAACCTGAAAATATATATATTTCACCTCTGAAACCCATCAGGTCCACCCTTCTCACTATCGCAAGTCGTATTTGGCTTGTTCCCTGTGTATTTTGTTAAACACGAAAATACACAAAATTCATTGAAAATGGCTTTCCCTGGACCTGAAATATTATATAATATCATTCTCGAACCCTTTCGGGTCTAGGCTGTATCACTATTAGCGCTATCATGTGTTCCTTTGTATTTCATTTAAACAATGAAATACATTAAAATACATTAAAATATGGCATTCATGCGGACTTCAAAATTTATATATTTCAACCCATAATGTCGTCACGTTCGGTTAACGGGTCATTGTCACATATATATAAAGGCCTCGCTCTTTGGTCAGCACTGATGTGATATTGCGATGCGATTTGATCGCAATCGCATATCGCTCCTCCCCCGGGTCATTTATAAGCGCTCCATGCTATCTCTAATAACAATCGCCAATCACAATCGCCGTTTCCCTTGGGCCCGCACCAATTTCTACTGATTGTCTGTGCCGATGTGACCTACCAATCAGATTTGGACTGTTGATCAGCCAAATCTGACGGTTGCTGTGCTTTCTCTTTTTAAGCCTGTGACACATGGTTTTTCACTGATTTTTCAATGTTTTGGCCTCCCGATAGTGTTCTTCCTCCACTTTAAGGGCTTTCCTCCTGTGCTAGTTCTGATTTTTGAATGATCTTTAAGCAAATGTTGAAGATTTCAAGGCCATTAATGGATCCATTGGCATGTTTTTAAGAAAATTTGGAGACTTTTAGAGCCTCTATGGATCGATTTGTGGGCCTTTTCCCAACAAAGATAACACTGGCTCCTTCTGGGGATGAAATCCTCCCTGTGAGGTTTCAAGGATCACAGATCAATGCCTTTCTGAAAAAACAAATTCAAATCTTCCTTCTAGTGTTCCACTGGGCATGGAGTCTATTTTGTAATGAAATAATAACTGGAAAAACATATTTACAATGAAAAGGCTTTAAAGCCTTAAACAAAATAAAGTTTCAAGAGCTGCCCAATTATTGGGCTACCAAAAGTGTCTTCTCCTTCTAGACTGTGCAGAATGAATGTATTGTTCTGCTGAACTTAAGTGATGATTAAAGGACCTTTACATAAGGAATAAAACTTGCCATGGTTACCTTTATTTTCCTTAAATGCATCCCATTTAAGCACCTAATCACCAAATTGGAAATTGTCCACTTTTTCCTTCCTGTCAAAGGTTTCTTTGATTTTTTTCTGATGAGATTTTGACTTCTCAACCTGTTGCTCTCTAATCTGTTGTAGTTCAACCAGGTTATTCATCCTTCTTACCATATCATTCTCTTCATCTTGTTGTTCTTGCAAGAACTGAGCCATAGGGAGAATCAGCTGGATGGGGAAAACAGCATTAGCGCCATAAACCAGTTTGAATTGAGAATTCCCTATGGACTTTTTGATGGTAACTCTATCAGCCCATAGTGCAAACTTCAGCTTTGAATCCCAATTCTTTTTGTTGTCCTCTAACAACTTTTTGAATATCCTTACCAGACTCTTGTTAGATGATTCTGCCAGGCCATTTCCTTGAGGATAATAGGAGGTAGAATGCACCACTTGAATGCCCATGGATTCAATCATGTCCATCAATTATTTTGCCTTAAAAGCTGTTGCATTGTTAGTGACTAGTTTGGTTGGGCAACCAAATCTAGTAAAAATATTCTCATTCAAGAGCTTTATGACAACTTTATGATTGGCATTCTTAGTGGGTATAGCCTCAATCCACTTGGTGAAATAATCAGTGGCTACTAAGTTCCATTTATGTTGGCCACTGGAATGTGGGTTGATCTCACCTATAAAGTCCAAGTCCCACTACTGGAAGGGACCATTGACATGTATTGGCTTCAAGGGTAGAGATTTTAGTTGTTTTCTTCCTGCAAACCTTTGGCACTTGTCACAAGCTTTTACAAAAGAAAACGCATTAGAAAACATAGTAGGCCAATAATATCCAGCCCTCAAGATTTTGTGAGTTGTGGTTTTTGAATAATGATTCCCTCCATAGATGCTAGAATGGAACTGGTGCATGACTTCCACAGATTGTTCTTTATCTAGACACCTCAAGAGGATTCTTAATGGGCCTTTGCAATAAAGCATATTTTTATCAATCTATAATTTCGATGATCTGAGTTTAATGGCACGAACTTGACTTGAGCTAAGCCTCGGAGGGACTTCTAGCTTTTGCAAAAAATGAACTATGCTGTAATACCATTCACATGTGGCTAGATTTTCAGCCAAAGACTGATTCTGCTTTTGCTTTTCCGCTGCTCCCTCTATCTGCTCATCATCTGAATTAAGACTCATGGAATTTATATCTAACAAGCTACAATTTTTTTTAGCCATAAGTTTTCCCAAGCCCTGGCCTTTGAAAAGCTTAGTGGACTTCACCTCTATGTTAAACTCTATGAATTTTGCAATTCATTTAGCTCTCTTCCCATCAATATCTAGCTGAGTTAAGACATCTTTTACTGAAGTTGAAGGTACATATGCAACTCCTTTGGAATACAGAATATAAATTCTGAATGCCTTTAAAGATTTTATGAGAGCATAAGCTTTCTTTTCAATAAGGTCATACCTTAGTTCAGCATCCCTTAAGGTTTTGCTAAAAAAGGCCATGGGGTGATCTATGCCTTCATCATTTCTCTACAACAGAACTACTGCAAGTTTATCATAAGAGATAAAAGAGAAGATACAAAACTCCTTAGTGTAATTTGGGCTGATTAGAGTGGGAGCTTCCATGATAGCTTGCTTGGTGGCTTCAAAAGAGCTTCTTGAAGCATCTGTCCATTTTATTTTTGCTCCTTTCTTCAGCATGGAAGTGATGTGATTTACAAGCTCTGAAAAGTTTCGAATGAAGCTCCTTACGAAGTTAATCTTACCCAAGAAGGATTGAATGTCCCTTTTTGACCTTGGGATGTACAATGTGTGAATGGCTTGAACCCTTGTTGGATCAATCTTCACACTTTCAGCAGAAACAATGTCCCAAAAGTTTTCCTTCTTCTAGAGCAAACTGTGACTTCTTTGGGTTCACTGAAATTCCAAAATGTCTGCAGTCTAGTAAGACTTCTTTAGATGTTGTAAATGATCTTTGTGGCTGCTAGAGAAGACTGTTATGTCATCAAGATAAATAAGGACAAACTTGTCCTTCTCTCCCATGAAGGCTATGTCCATTGCCCTCAGAAAAGTAGCTCCATAATTCATCAGTCCGAAAGGCATCTTGGAGTACATGAAAGTGCCCCAAGGAGTAGTGAAGGAGGTCTTTTCCTAATCTTAAGGATGTACAACAATCTAATTGTAACCTGAAAATCCATCTAAGAAAGACACGACTCTAGCCCCTGAAACTCTTTGCATCAAGTGTTCCATCTTAGGCAGGGGATAGTTATCTTTTTTAGAGAACTTGTTCAGATTTCTGAAGTCGACACAAAGCCTGATTTGTCCATTTTTCTTTCTCACTACCACAATGTTAGCTATCCACTTTGAATACCTTAGGAGAACTATGATTTTGGCATCCAACATCTTCTTGATTTCTTTCTCAATCAAAGGCAGTAAGAGAGGGTTGATAGGTCTTAATTTCTGCTTAAAAGGGGTGGTGTTCTTTTCCAGTGGGATATTATGCTGAATGATGTTCGTATCATAGGTTTTGAAATCACTGTATTCCTAGGCAAAAATATCAATGAATTACTTCATGAGGGTGCAATACTCAAAATTATGGGTAGAGGACAATTTAGTGGATAGATTTATGTATTTCAGATGGGCTAGGCTCCCTATATTGTGTTTATGAACAGTAGACTCATTTTCTATTTCAGCAGGCTTATATGGCACAATGTTTTGGTCGAACAACTTTTCTAGAGGCACTAATCCATTTGGTATATGGTTACTAGGGAGCTGGAGGATGCTTCCTTTGCCGATCTCATTTTTTAACTTGGACTCGCCACATTCTTCCTTGGTTTCATTTTCTTGGTCAATGTGCATTTCAGCAAATTCCTCCACGACTTGTAAAAACCTGTTAATTTCCTCATCGTCTTTAAAAACTTTCCAATATTTGACATTGTCAAGTAGAGATGGTCTATATTTTACCTTAACTTCATATGTCAATTTAGGAGGCAAGGGAGGAATAAACATGCTAGCAGAAATAACAAGGGAGTCGGCAAGCTAGTTCTTCATTCTTGGAATATAAGAAATGTTGAGATAATTAAAAGAATCCCCGAGCCTCCATACCTCATCTGTATATGCTTTTAGCCTTGGGTGCTTAGCTTGGAAAGTTTTATTGACCTCCTGAATGATGAGGTCTGCATCTCCAAACACTTTCAGGCCTCTGATACCCATTTCTTTAGCAGTGTTTAAGCCCAGAAGCAAAGCTTCGTACTCTACTATGTTGTTTGTGACTTGAAAGGTTAATTTGAAAGATAAATGAATATATTCATGTGTTGGGGACATAAGGACTACACCTGCCCCTGCAACTTCTTTAGAGCAAGCCCCATTAAAGAACATATCCCAAATCTGTGGGCCTTCTTCTTCAGCTATTTGGCAAACTGGCTTTTTAAGCTATGTGGAGGCCAACTGGGATTCTTCAATATGGAGAATACATGCTCCAAAATAAGTGTCAACAACATAGATGGGATGATTAGTAGGGTTCTTCTCATCACTGATGATATAAGCCAACTACGCCTCTTTGTATAATCTCTTGCTCTCACCTTTGAAAACTGGGACAGTACCATAGGATAGATCATTTTGTAAGGATCCACCTAATCTCTTGATCCATCCTCTGGAAAGTAACATGTCAAACTTGGGAGGTACATCAGCTACCACAATATCCATGATCATGCTTTTCATAGGCAGTTGAGACAAAGTGATGGCTAGGTCCTTGATTAATCCTAGACATTTCACCCTTCTAGAGTCAAAAGAAAACAAGTCATGATAAGGCTTAGTGATGTCAAGACCCAACTCATCCATGATAGCCTTGGGAATTAGATTATGGTTGGCTCCAGTGTCTAAAAGGCAGTTATGAAGGATTTTTTCATGAATAGTCAGAGAAACATAGAACGATGGGGAGGTGTCTTCAAAATTTTCAATCATTGGGCTGAAAATAATAGCTAGCTTGTCATATTATAGATTTAAATAGTCAGTGGAGGCTTGGATGGCTTTAGGCTCAAGGGCCTCGAGGATAGATCTTTTGAAGGACTCGTTCTTCACTAGTTCAATCAGAGGCATAGGTATTCTTAGCTTTTGAATTTATGATTGAAAACTGAAAGGAGAGGGAGACTTGTCCAGGCCTCTTACCTCATGAGTTGGAGCTTTGAGGATGATGGGATCAACTGCCAATTGTTTTTTCTTATTTTCTTGTTGTACTGTAGGGACAAAAACTCTTTGAACAGGAGTTTCCTTGGCATTATTTATATTTGACCTAAAATTATATCTTTTTCGATATACAGTTTGTATAATAGCTTCACCATCCCATTCTTGGTTGATCTGGTCATTACATAATGAATTTTCATAGGCAGCTGAGGTCAAAAAGGAAGCATTGCCTTTGTCTTCTAGACAATGGATCTCATCTTCTTCTTCAAACTCCTCTTCTTCCATGACTGCATTTTGAAAAGGAGCCTTCACCCTTTGGTCTTCATTAGCATTTTTGTTTCTTTGCAAAATCTGCAACTGCTCATTTGTTCTTCTATATGGATTTGGATTTGGATTTCTAGGAGCAAAGGTATTAGGCACTCTTCCTTTCCCTGGGTGTTGATCAACCTTCAATTTAGAAATTTCAGAGGCTAATGACTCGATCATTTTGGTCATTTTGTCTATCTTAGGATCAGAGGATGATGAAGACTCGCCCCTCTGTCTTCTTCTATCAACATTTCCCTTGAGCTTCTCTGCAGCCATAATGTTTGATTCCACTTCCAAGGCTGCATCCTGTATGTCAACCAAAGTAGCACATCGCCTCTCTCTCAATAGTAGGAAGAAGTCAGAATCAAAAGCACTGGCATAGGTGAGTTTAGCAGAGGTAGTAGTGGGTTTTACTTCAGCTAGAATCTTGTTGTACATATGGTTAAACCTCTTATTAAAATCAGACAGCAACTCACCATTTTCCCTCTTTAAGTTCCCAAAGTCAGTGTGGTAGTAGAGGAGATCCTTCTTATCCCCCTAATGTTCTAGGAATGCATCATCTAATGCTTCAATATCTGCTATAGATCTTGGGGTTAGTTCTCTGAACCACTTTCTAGCCTCTCCATCTAGGCTTTGGACAAATACTCTCATCCACACATCATCTTCACTAATGTCTAGATTATCAGCATAGCTATAGAATGACTCAAGATGTTCTTCAGCAGTAACACATTTAGTCCCAATGAACTTAGGCCTATATTTATGATATTCTCTAGTAGGCATCGCATTCAAAGGAGTGGGCAGTATTAGAGGTCCATACCTAGCATCAATGATTCTTTCCATTTTGGTAGGTGCTTATAGACCTGCCATAGCTATGGTGGGTACAAGAGTACTGGTAGTCTGAATGATAGAGGGTTTAGGAGTGACTGACAGGACTAAAGGAGTATGATGGATAGGAGGTGAGGCTTCCTTTGGGCTTAAAGCAAAATGATAACCTAAAGAACAAGGAGCTTTATGAATCTCTGAGAGTTTTTCTTCACTGCTAGTATTAGATTCTATACTCTCAACATGTATTTGTTTTATTACAAGCCTTTCTTGAAGAGATATAGAAGATTGTTTAGGTTTACTTAAACCTGATGATCCTTTCTGCAATACCTTTCTCTCTTTGATGATTTTTTCAGGGTCAGGCACTGAGTCATCTTGTAGCTTCTGAGAATTTCTCTGAGTATGCCTCACATACTGAGCCAGAACTATGAAGTGGAGTCACCAAGAGGTTTGGCCTCTAGTAGAGTCGCCAGATAGATGATTACAACCAAAAAAGTGCCCAGATTTTGTCTATCATCAAAGCTAGATCTATGTCGTTTCCCAGGGAAGTTGAGCTTCAATTTCGTCTCCCCAACAGCGGCGCCAATTATGTTAACACTCCAAGAAACTCTCCTAGGTTGTAGACCGGAGATGCATGGTAACATATAATCTTCAATATTGTTCTATGAACTATTGGAATAAATGATGGTTTGGATCAATTTAGATAACCATTTCAGCTCTGTTTTCACTCAATGCATGCATGCACACTCTCATCAATACAAAGCTTTAGATCACTAAGACTCAATAAATTATAAATTCAATGGACAGATAGAGAATACTAACTATACCAGAAGATTGTATATATAAACATACATCAATGGCTAGCTACAGGCAGCAAAAGAGAATACTGACTATACTGGCAGATGCATATATGACCACATATGAATGGCTAGTTACACGCAACAAAGAAGCTTGCAAACCTAATATATCAAAGCAGAGATAAGATGACAGTTATCTGGCCTTAGACACAAAGAGAACATGAACAAACTATTCAAGTGCAAGCATATAACAACAAAGAGAATGGACATTGAACATATAATGGCAAAAGAATCTTATATTGCTAGAATGAAGATGAGAAGTTTGAATGAACAGAGGAGGAATAATCTCCAAGAGTTGATCATCTATCACATCTTAGTTTCAGCTATTTATAATCTGTTGAAAATGCTCCTGAGCTCTCTAGAAGGCTCCGAGTCTTAATCTACCTGATATGCATTGTTAACTGATTTGATGCTCTCTAGGCAAGCATGGGATCAGATTTTCTACCTCTGAGAGTAGAGTAACCGATTTTAGATATTTTTGATGCCCTGTTGCGCTGTCTGTGTTATTGATGCTCCCTGATCTTGTTTAATTCGGGTTGTAGCATGTTGTGGCCCTTCCCATGATTTAACAAAGCATGTTTCTGTTATAGTAGAACAGCGCTGCCCCTATGGTGGACCTCTGTTGAAATCAATGTGTATTTTTGTTTTAAACAGAAAACACAGTCATCACTGCTAAATCTCGCCTTCTATGTCCTTTCGGACTTCAAAGGTCTTAAACATGGCATATATATTTATTGGGTCCACCCTTTGGGTCGCTGTTGCCTATCACAGACGGCTTGGTCCCTTTGTTCCCTTCGTATTTTGCAATATGTCAAAAACATTAAAAAACATGAAAAATCAGCCTTTGTGGACTTGATATATATATATATATATATATATATATATATATATATATAGATATATATATTTCACCTCCAAAACCCATCGGGGCCGCACTTGTCGCTATCGCAAGTCACATTTGGCTTGTTTCCTGTGTATTTCGTTAAACACGAAAATACATGAAATTCATTGAAAAATGGCTTTCCCCGAACCTGAAATATTATATGATATCATTCCTGAACCCTTTTGGGTCTGGGTTGTATCGCTATCAATGCTATCATGTGTTCCTTTGTATTTCGTTTAAACAACAAAATACATTAAAATACATTAAAATATGGCATTCACACAGACTTCAAAATTTATATATTTCAACCCATAATGTCATCAGGTCCGGTTAACGGGTCGCTATCACATATATATAAAGTCCCCGCCCCTTTGTTAGCGCCAATGTGATATTGCGATGCGATCTGATCGCAATTGCGTATCGCTCCTGCCCCGGGCCATTTATAAGTACTCCATGCTATCTCCGATAGCGATCGCCAATCACAATCACCGTTTCCCTTAGGCCCACGCCGATTTCTGCTGATTGGCTATGCTGATGTGACCCGCCAATCAGATCTGGACCATTGATTGGCTAGATCTGATGACTGATATGCTTTCTCTTTTTAAGCCTGCGACACATGGGTTTTCACTGATTTTTCAATGTTTTGGCCTCCCGATAGTTTTCTTCCTCCCTTTTAAGGGCTTTCCTCCTACGCTAGTTCTGATATTTGAATGATCTTTAACCAAATGCTGAAGATTTCAAGGCCATTAATGGATCCATTTGCATGTTTTTAAGAAAATTTGGATACTTTTAGAGCCTCTATGGATCGATTTGTGGGCCTTTTTCCAGCAAAGCTAACAAGACCCTTGTTTGGTTTAGGACCATTCTTTTTAGGATACTGCTTCTTAGGATTTTTTGAATTTGGTTGTTGTTGGGTGGCTAAGGATTTCTTAGAAGAGTTTCCAAGATTAAGAAGACCGAGATGTAAGATTTTTTCTTGTTCTCTTATTAAAGAATCACAAAAGGCATCAAAAGAGGGGGACTTGTAGTATTGTCCTTGAGAAATAAATGCTTCTCTAGTAGAATAGAATGTGGAAACAAACACAGAGTAGGCTGGTCCCAACCTAGTAAGAATGGAATAGATAAGGCTACCATCTTTTTTTTAACCGTAACACCTTCCAAGAGAAGTCTAAGGGTCTTGAACTTGGACAAAAAATATTCAATGGAAGAAAACTTATTGGGGTCCAATGTAAGCAACTCATTTTCTAGTTGATGGGCTCTAATTTCATTTTTAATTCCAAAAACTTTAGTGAGTTGTTTCATTGCTTCATTAGGGGTATCAAGTTCTACAATATGGAATCTAAGGTCTGGAGAAATAGACATCCCTATCAACCCACGTGCTTGATCTTTCCTATTTTCCCATTTGGTTGTCTTATCTTCATATTTAGGTTTAGTCTCTTACCCTGCGGTTATTCTGTAATGACCTTTACTTCTAAGTAAATCCACAATGTAGGACCACCATTGGAAGTAGTTGATGATGTCAATAATAACTTGGCGTGGACTTTCCATTCTAACAAAAACTGAAGCTGCAGATGTTGAAACTAAGTGTTCCAATGGAAATATCTTGAAAAATTAGGCCGACTAAAAAAAAGGTTCTGAAAACGACTTTCAGATGAAGAAGTTATGGCTTTTTCAAGAAAAGTTGTTGAAGATGCCGATGAAGTGCGTGAATGTGCAAAGTGAATGATAATGTTATATTTAAAACCCCCCCCCCCCCCTTCCAAACTTACTCTAATTAGCTCACTTAAAAAAGAAATTATGTGACCCACTTTTATAAATAAGTGAAAGTCATTTTTACAATGGTACTTTATGAGCTACCCACTAAATTGTAACTTAAATAAAAGATAAAGAGACTTTAGAATTATAAGTGACTCACTTTTTATAATGGGTGAGAACACTTTTACATAAACTAACTTTAAAACATAAGTTACACATGCTTTTTGAAAAAGTAACTCAACAAAAAGAAAGACTTGAACTCAAGACCTCTATTCTCATAAAGTAACTTTGGACCAAGTGAGCTAGTTCAAAAGGTTAGTAATATTTAGAAAAGAGGAAAGTTTTTTTTTTTGGTAGCCATTAAAGCTTTGGGGTGCGTGCTTACTTGAAAAACCTCTCTTTTCCTACAAAAAAAAAACCACACAACCCAACATGGACATACAAAAAAACCAAACCTTATGGCTTGAAGTTAGCTTTTGCCAGAAACTAAATATTTTCCTCAATGTTTCTAATTTTTTGAGATCACACTAAGGCACCGCAGAAAAGAGCATACGTAAGAATTCCTTCCTCTCTATTTCTGATTTTCCCAGATCGCACAGAGTCGCGGGGCAAAGAGCATACATAGAAATGAAAGGTATAGATCCGGTAAAAGAAATAGATAGATAAATAAATCGAAATAAATAGATAGATAAATAACTAAAACTACAAATAAAGATTGTATACATCCAGATCTTAAAAATGACGTAGATAGGGCTATTGGAAACCTTTTCGCATGAAACGAAAGGGGTTCCTCACTGGAACAGATGCTCTTAACACAATAGAGTAGTCCTCTCGGCCTGAAAGTAGTCAGAAACAATAGATCTAGGAAATGACAGTCAGATGCAACTGTACCAACTTCTGATTTGGATCACCAACGAATGCAACCCTCAAATAGCTCTGATACCATGTAGGAATTTACAGGGTAAGTTCCTTAAATAGAACACCAAAGGACACTGCTCATAAACAGATCATATATCAATACACCAGTATTCTTGACGTGATTAAAACCCTCAAAAAGGGAAATAGTCCACGGCCTGAGCCAATGCAGCCACTTCAGGAAATTTATTAATAAAAGAAAGAAAATTTACATAAGATTCTCTCATGAATGGTAACCCTACAAATGACCCTCCATGCTCTTTAAATAGAGATCATGGACCAATCGGGTGTTAAGCCACGGATCGTGTCAGTAATACCAAGGAGAGAATGAACCGTCGAATCACTTAATGTCTAGAACATATCGTGACCGTCGAATTGTAAGTTACAAAAGTACATAGTAAAGAAACACACTTTACCTAACTCTACACTAGACCAAGTTATACTTAACTATTTGCAATGTGTCGAAATATCCTAACATTTATTCTATCAAGCACCTAATTTCCATTAGATTCAAAATAAATTGAAATAATTTCAAATCATACCTCATTGGTAGCTTGTTAATAAGGTACACCTGCAATTCTGTTTACCTCCCATCACAATAATTCAAACTAAATCTTTGATCCAATGATCATGTATAAACATATCACATTCGGTTAGCTCAAAACAAAACCATCATAAATCAAAATCATAATGACATGTAACCATCATAAATCGAAGTCATATATCACATGCATAATTAAAATTGAAATAAAATATTGATACTTATTCTTCAATCAATCATTTACTTCTACCTTTGTCCTTGGTCCTGTTTTACACACTCTAGATCGGTTGCCACACCCTACAAGCGCCCATTATTTTCTCTTCTCTTCAATCACATATACATACACATTGTTTACATCACACATATACACCCACACACGATGTACAACACAACACATACACCTACACCCAGTGTAAAACACCACACAATACATATACATACATAGAGTACAACATAACGAATATACATGTTACAATACAATGATTACACAATGCACGTAACACAGTACCCCATGTACACAACACATCATGTACGACATGTACACAATACCACATGTACATCACACTACCTGCACAACACCACATGTACACATCACCACTTGCACAATGTGTACATAGTGCCACATGCTCACAACATCATGTGCACAACGTGTACATAGCACCATATGTACACAACACCACCTGCATGACGTGCACACAACACCACATGTACATAGCACCACCTTTAGAACGTGTACACATCACCACCTGCACAACACATACACAACACCACATACATGCAACACCGCATATACCACATGTGCATAACACCACATGGACGTAGCACCACATGTACAACATGAACGCCACAACATATGTACACAACACCACATATACAACATGCATACAACACTATATGTACACAACATCACACATACAACATTCACACAAAAATATATATACATAGTACCGCACATACAACATGCACACAACACTATATGTACACAGTACCCCATATCCAACATGCACACAACTCTATATGTACATAGTACCGCATATGCAACATGCAAAATACAACCATATATGCAATATGCACACAATATTATATGTACATAGTACTGCATATGAAACATGCACACAACACCATTTACGCAACATGCACACAACACCATATGTACACAATAGTGCATATGCTACATGTACAAAACACCATATGTTTACAGTACTGCATATGAAAAATGCACAAAACACTATATGTACAATAGATACACAATAGTAGTATTGCACATCTAGAGACCACATTGTCTCTACAAGACAACGTTTCCTCAAGTGTCTCTCCAATAGCCGTGTTTGTCCTAGCATGTCACAAATCACACTGATTTCATTCCATTGATGTATCTCTCAGCATTAACTACCACAACATAAACATAGAGATAGTATACTCACATAGTATTAATTCATATCTACATGACACTGACCTCAAAGATCTATCAGGGCTACTCTTCCCGCTTGATTCCTCATAAACCATGAACCTCTTCATTTTATTCACCTACATAAGAAATCATTCCTCCACAAGAATAATCCCCGACGACCTTGTGTGACAACAACATACATAAATATATATACATGCATATAAACACTAGCATAAAGAAATCATGAAACTTGGTGACCCGATCAGAAAATGACATACATACATATATACATATATATAGACATCAACATAATCATAATCACAACACAATTACCAAATATCATAAGGTCAAGGTTAAGAGAAATCCCTTTATCCATTCACAGCATGCACAACATTAAGAACAACATTTCCTAGCCTAGCCAAGGCATTTGATGCTTCAAATCCATTTACTTTACCTTTCTTGTGATTGTATTTCCACCGTCCATTTACCCCAATGGACTTAACTAATCCAACTGGTTGCCATATTCTTACTTTTAGTTGCCCTTATACATGCACTGACCTTCATCCAAGTCTTACATTATCTGTTGAGTTTCATTCAGCTCTCCCCGAGCTCCAATAACCATCTTCCTTCCCCAACCAAATCCCAAGACCCTCAAAACTTAAAAGGAAAGAACAAGAAACAAATAAGAACAAAACCATGGAAGACCAATAGCAATACGACACCACAAACAAAGTGTCATGACCATGCACTAGACATAAACAAAACTACAAATGAAGTTCAAACAAATCACAAGGCACTGAAAGCAAAAGACTCTCAATAAACACCATGACTGAATCCCTATAGGTTCCCAATGCTTCCAAAGGTAATATCAACCTAGGTCTTCTGCAAGATTTCATGGAAGCCTATTTTTCCATATAATCCACTGCATCATACTGCCATAAACACACAAATGTCAGTAACTAAATAAACATAATAATGTATTGGTTACCTTACCTTGTTGTACTGAGCACACTGACCTATAATTGAACATGTCAAAGGACTCCAATTCCTTGGTGAATATAGCCATACTAAAAGCCATTTGTTATACCTATCAAATACATGTTCAAGAATATAACACATATCCACATAATGTCAGACAAATTGACGGTTAAGAAGACCTCCTATACTTGAAGCACTCCTTCGTTGGAATTGTGGTTTCCAAACATAGCCAAAGGAATTCTCACCCAATTCTTTTATTTTACCTTTTTACCTTGCTATAATGGAATCTTGTTATGTGTTATCACATCACCCAGTTGTTATTTATATAAAAAAAAACAACTATTACCTTGTCAATCTAATACTAAACATGTTTCCCTGCAACTGTTCAACATGTCGATCACATGTTTCAAAGATCAAGACATCATTTTTATTAATTTAAATCAACCTTTACCAAGACTAACATCCATGTCATAATCAATAGTAATCTCACAGTTATTATTTATAATACTACAACTAGTACCCACTTGCACTCGAGTGCATATCAATGATCTCAGCACATATCGTGTCAGTGCAAGCATCGTAAAAAATATCATTCCTTCATGCACTCATATAAACATATACTCATACCATGTAATTAATCAAACTTTCAAACAACCTATGAAAATACCATGTTAAATAAACTAAATAGATGACATAATCAAACTCACAGCTCAATGTATCTTAGGGGAGGTCATCATATCTAGACAAGTCAGTCTAGATTAGTACAACACAATATCACAAATATATTGACTCATACATGAATATCATAACCATAACCATATGCACAGGTCAATCCATATTAACACGATACATATAACATCAATATTTAAAATGCAATTACCATACTCATCATGCATATGACCGCAATGTATATAACAAGCAGAACTATCATTCATGACTATCTGACACACATGCATATGACCACCTTGATTAACTAACATCTATCATGCATGTAACTATAACAATAATAGAATAAAATGCATGTCTATAACCATAATGCATATAAAAACCATTAACCAACATACATGCATGCCCAACATACAAACCTGTATGACGATCAACTCTTACCCCGAGGTCCATTGTTGTCGTAACCTCACTTTCATTATCTGCATCTCCTGCTCCATCTCAGCCAACATATCAACATCATAACATACCAATAACACCATGATGACACAAACTTCATATTGACCACCACGATGCATGTCTAACCTACTATGCATGCATAACCTTAACCAAAACAATGCATGCATCTAACCCATTTAGTCCAAGTGTTTGAACCATTCTCTCATACCACTCTCTAAGCACCCCCTCCAACATTTACCCAATTTCACCAGTCTTCCAATGTAAATATGAGAGGATGAGATACTATGACATGACTCAGCCTCCTAGATCACATTAAGGAAATGGAGTCGATAATATGCAATCTTACTGACCTTCCTATGGAGCTACAAGACCCACAGGAGCTAAACAACCACTCTATGTGCCCAAACCCTTAGCTAACTTGCATTTTTATTGATATGAACTCTCTTTCACTTGAATAACATGGAAAGCCAATGGTTGTGACCCTCCAGTCGCATGGATATCCCTGTATCCCAGGGATTGTAGTATAGATTTCCTAGTTCTAAGCATGCGACCCTAGAATTAGAGCCACCTATTTCAAGGCTAGTCTCTAGAACGTTGTCAAGAACTTGATAAAACTTTACAGACTGATGAATGGCATAATGACAAATCCATTAATGGAAAACTTAGTCAAGAACTTGGCCTAGCCAGGTCTATCCATGACAGACATTTCGTTAAACACATGGCGAACATGTAATCTACAGGTCATGAATGCATATTTAAACATAGGGATCTGATACTTATTTGAGAATCCTTAAGAAGGTCCAATGCCCTCTCATAATAGCTACCATAACATATGTTATCTCATGCATTCATTAACCATTAATCAAAAAATAAAAACACATTAAGATCCATCGCCAATATACATCTTATAACCAACATATATCTAGTAAATGAACAACATACACAACATGATAAACTAGCCATCAAAGCCACATAATAACAAGTACAACTTGTCATGAAAATACAAGAGGAAAATAACTCTTATTAACATTTTAAAATCCAACCAAGTCCAGGACTTCTACATACCACTAGACCATAGATTGGGCTAAACCAATTCTCTCTTTCAGCCAATCACCCTCATTCCATATTTCAAGCAAGACTGTGGGATCTCATGGGATAAGCCAAGAAAAACCAAATCGGGGCTTCACAGTCGAACATCTCTAACCATCACCAAATCAGTCTCTACCCAAGTTGTCTAGGGCTCTAGAGCGTTTGTTCCAACCGCGATCCAGGACTAGTAACTCAACCAACGGATCCCTTAGGGCTCCAGATCATTTGTCCAACCAATGCTTGAGGACTAGTAGCTGAACCCACCAAGGGCTCCAAATTGTTTTTCCAACCAAGACTTCCAAGACTAGTAACTCATCCCAAGTTGTTCCAGTACTACCAAAGAGTTTCTCCAACCAAGGCTTTAGGAACTAGTAACTCAAACCAAAGCCATAAGGAACATGAGCACTAATAATAAAATAATCAAGTGAGAAACTGAAAACAACATGGTTATCTAGGAAACTGCATAGCTAGGCAAAACCACTTTCAATTCAAGAAATTCTCCATGCCAATGATAGATCATAACCAAATAACCACATGCATATACCATGCATGCGAAAACTAGCAAGGAAATCATACATGCAACTCGATACTTGTAAAGAAATCACTTTGTAGTTGTTGATCCTGTCATCCCATTGTGCCTTCCTACTTTTCCTTTGTCTTCTTTCTCCAAATCTAAGTGAATACTAGAGTGCTCCAAGCATGCTCCAAGAATGCTCTAAGTGTGCAAGAGTATGAGAGAGAGAGAATAGAGGAGAGCTCCAAAATTGAATTGACAAAAACTCAACCAACAAAAGCCTAACTAGAGAAATCTATGGACTAATATTCAAAAGCCTTTTTATCGTTGAGGTCTATATTTTCTTCATTTTCCTTTATTTTTCCTACAATTTCCCTTTCATGAAAATTTGTATCGCTTCACATTCCTTTTCTCCTATTTGCTTTTATGTCATAAATAAAACGTCAATTAGTGCCACTTCTCCTTTGCTAATTTCCTTAACCATAAACAAAATTAAAGTGACACCCACTATAATGTTTTTCCCACTTTTCAACTTGGAATACCTGTTCCATGACTTTGGTCTTATTTTTCCTTTATTAACTTTATCACATGGATATTTAACCAAAGTTGTTACAATTGGAATGATGGACACTAGATCATCATAATATAACTTAACAATAGATGCATAAATATATTTGTGACATTTGACATGTAACGTCAATGTTATATTACTCAATCACCACATCCATTCAATTCAATACATATTGTATGCCTTCTCACAAACTAATTCAAAGCAACATCGATGGTCGGAGCCTCGATTCCTCGTTAACATCACAACTTCCTAGTTACAGTCCATGGTAAGAAAAAATAAATAAATTAGTGAAACAGTCATCAACAAATTTTTCCATGTGCACTTTAATGTCATCAAAGAAGTGAAGATGCCACTCTTTGCTTAGAACTTCCATCAATCTCAAAGTTAACTCTATTATGTAAAAAATTGATCCCATCTCACTTAGAATCATTCTCGACAAGTGATTTTTTAGCTCCCCAAAAGGGCACTCGACTGTTAAGGCCGCCATCGGCTCAACTGATAAGGAGAGGATGCGGAGCACGCTCAACCAACGCCCACCACCCAATAAGCATCAAGGAAGGCAGGGTGAGGTACGAACGCTCGAATAATAAGGAGAGGGCTCGACCAACGCCCCCCCACCCAATAAGTAAATTGAAATTTATTGCTTGCTTGATGTTAGGAAAGCAAGGAGGTTTAAATCACAAGCTAAAGAATCATGATGACCAGTGATCATTAAATTATTTTTTATTCATTGCAGCCTGGAAAAATATAGTTGACTTTGTAACAAAAATGTGTGAATTTAGTGTGAGAAGCTAAAAGGATCAAGATAACTATCCTCTTAGAATTATATGAAGTGCTCATGTTGTTATAGACATTTTTGGGCCCTACAACCCCAAGCATGAAATTTCATAAACCAAGGGCTCCTAAGTCCCTAAAAGTGTTGTTCTAACCCCTAAAGGAACAAGGTCAACAGATTACAACTTCTCCCAGAAGTTCTCCATGAGAAACTGCTCAGAATTGGTCAAAACAGGATCATTGCAGCTGCTCCACTGGCTAAGTGTGTTGCATCTCACCCAAATACACTGTGAGGGTGTTTTTCATCTCAAAAGTCCCTTCTATAGGGTGCAATGGGCGAGAAATGACAAATGGCAGTGTCAGTCCGCGAGGTGGAGAGGCAATGGAAGCTTCCAGAATCTTCTCCTGTGACACTTGCCTCACTGAATTCGACCAAGGATGAGTAAGAGGCCATCAGTCTCCAAGTGGAAGCAAGAACTATCAGAGAGAAGACACTAATCAAATCACAAGCTGACTCATCCCCCTTACAGGTATCTATATATGGATCCCTCATCTCAGAGATCCAGGGGCTGGAATTTTGCATATTGTAAGGAATTGTTGTTGGTTTCTTGAGACAAACATCAGATTGTTGGGTGATCTAAGCTTTGTTTGAGGTGAAGAGGGGCTTCTTTGCTGGGAGGTTGATGCTGGGTCAGAACAACTGGTTGTAACTCCTCTTGGCTCTTTTCTTATTTATCAATAAAATCTATTTGAGTTTTCCTCCATGCTTTTGTGTCATTGATGCTTGCTACATTTGTATGGTCAATTTACATCTTATCCTATATTGTTTGTGATTATAGATCCATGTCTTTGTATAGTGCTATGCTTCTGTGATTTTACAGGTACTTTGTGAAGCTGGGCGTGCAAGGGAGCAGGTAGCTGAGGACTATCAAAGAAGAGAGGGATGAAATCGGGAGATTAGCGCAAGACAAAGGTTGGTCTTTCTGTTCCTCTCTATCTATAATTCATAAAGGAAAAACGAAAGTAGCTTTTCTCTGTTTGTTTCTAAGGCAGCTGTCACACCTTAGTGGGATATAGAAGTTCTATATAGACACTTTTCCCTGTAACAAAATGGCGACTCCGCTGGGGAGCTAATTATTGTGTTTGTTTATCATTCTTTGTTGTTTGTTTCATAAACTTACAAGTAGCATTCGAACTGCATTTGCCATAACAAATGCAAAGTAGATAACTACTACTTCAATCCATCTACTGGATCTGTTTATGATTTAAACAACTGATTCACAAACTATCTGATTGCCCTTGTGATAGCTCTTAGATCCTCCTTAGATCTACCCCTGATTGTTGCATTACTGATTGCTTTTTGCTCGGCCAAAACCCAAGAACTGAATTGCAAACTGTGACCCAGAACCCGAACAGAGTCTCGTTTCTGGCCCAGCGCAGGTATTGTTCAGATATTCTGAATTTCAGCACACTTCTCGAGTGGACAACCTGCGCTGCATTTCATATTCTCTGTGTTACAGGTGCGCTGATCAGACTAGCTCTGTGGAGTTGTGGCTTCTGTGGTTCATTCTTTCCAGTTCTATTCCTGAATTTTGCTACCTATGATCAGTATATGTCTGTTTGAAACCCCTTTTCCTTGCTGTTATTCCGCCTCCTTTGTAAAAAAGAACTGTAGATGTTTTTGTGTGTTTGTTGAGTCATTTACAGTTCTCCTTTGCAAAAGTAGCGTAATTGTATTGTCGTCCTTTGGTTTGAATCTGTCGCAAGTGTCGATTTCAATCGTAGGAAAGAGTTTGATTGTTGTTGATGGTCGATTATCCTGTTACTATTGCTTTGGTCTGAATTTGTAATTTTCTAGTGTCAAGAACAAGTATTCATTTCAAAATCGTAAGGTGTTGTGATCGTCTCCATCTTTTGATTTCGAAAAGAAACTTGTTGATATTTGTCGCTTGAAAAGAAATTCAGATTTGTACATCAACTTTCTTTTTAGCATTCATACACTAAGAAAGTCGAGAACAAATACATGCATGTGCATTTGCATATAGACAGTCTGATTGGCTTGATTTAGGAAAGTGCATTTAGAGTGTGCTCTTTGCTCTTTGTGAAAAGATTATGTCTTTCTTTTCCCTAGTAGCTAGGATTTTCATTGCATAAAGGAGATAAAAAGTTTGTTTATCATCTTAAATTGCATTTTAGGAATTACATCTACATCTCGTGGTGAACCCGAAAGGCAAACTTCATAAACAAGATCAACTTAAAATAAATTCAATGAATCTAACAACGCTTTGGAACTTAACGCACAACATTTAGAAGTCTAGGCTAGAGACGTATTCCGGCGTCGTAAAGCCTGGTAACTGTTGTTCTCACTGATGGTTGGGTGATTCCTCCACTTTGAGATGATAAGTGCCAGTACGGACCTGTGCTCCCACGTACCGTCGAGTATATTTTGGGAGACCCCAATAGGCTTAATCCTTTATCCATAGGAAGCCGTGTCTGCCGCCCTATCGATCGCAATGCATTGAACACAGCATTCGGGAAGATTGACTGTTGTACCGTAAAAAGTATTCTGCAGTTTTGCGATTGGTTTGGTAATCCCTCTACTTAGATTTCCAGAGCAGTCCCTTTCGTTCCTTTTCAAACTCCTTAACGGAAAAGGTCCATCTGAGCACTTGTCACTTCAGGCTCATTAAAAATCGAAGGAGACTAGAGTCATCTTTTGTTTTTTCTCAACTCTTTAAAATTGAAAAAACAAGTTGTGTCAAAGCGTCTAAAATTTATTTTAAACGGAATATTCATTACCCTTTCCTACGTTGATCTTGGGTTGAGAAAATGGAATCCACCAACCAAGGAATTCCCTTGGAGGAAATCCTAGTCCCTTCTCCTCTTGGGGAGATGTTGGTGCACCCCATATGGCCACATTGTCGCTTCCAGGACTGACAATTGGTTTTCCTGTATGGCTCTTCTCAACCTCTGTCGTTCAGAACACCACTATTCCTGAACAATCGAATCAGCAACTAGACGAGTCCAAAGTTACCCACCAACCTTCTACTTCCTCTAATTCTTCCTCTCCTCCTTCCTCTTCGCTTGATGGGGCTGGTAAAGCCAAAAGTCAAGTACCTAAGGAGAAGAAGGAAAAGAAGAAGAAAGAGAAGAAGAAGAAGGAGCCAAAAGCGAATGGGGAAAAACGAGTGTCGTCTAGCGAAAATCCACACACTGCACCGACTAGGCCTAAATTGCCATGTGTCATTTGCAAAGGAGACCACTATCACAGAGATTGTCCTTGCATCCATTGGATCTTAAGGGACTGGTCTCCTCGTTTACACAACCCGGTGTCGTCAACCTCTGATGGTCATGTTGAAAAAGCACCGTCAACTAGTGAAAGAGAAGCCCCAGGACAAAAGGGAAAATATAGATTTCCTTGTAAACTGTGCGAAGGTGATCACGCCGTCCACCGTTGTCCCTTCTTAGACGAAGCTAAAAGAGTTTTGGACAATCGTCCGGTTTCACCGTTACGATTTCCTCCTGGATATAAAAAACTCTTGCCGAGTCCGTCACTTGTTCAAAATCTGGCTGGCCCACTCAGGTGGTCGGCCGAAGCATCTATCATTGAAGATGAACCATTTGAACCCATACCAGACGAAAGTGAAAAGGTCGAGGCAGCAGTTGACCCGGTCTTGCCTTCAGAGGTTCCATCTTCACATGATACAGTCACCGAAGAGAACAAGGATGACACCGTCCAAATTCTTTTCATAAGCATAGACTCCAACGAACATGGGGGCAATTTACCCATTCCTTTACCGCAGGAAGGAAGTTCGTCAGAGTCGTATCTGGCCGTCTATTCGGTCCCACCTCCAAGCAACCTAGTTGTCTCCTTCGACTGGAATCAACTAGGCAAACCCCGTTTACCAGCCAGTATACCATTCCGAATCATTGTTCAAATATATAGAATGGTTATGGCTAGTACCATCATAGATGAGGGGGCTTCTGTGAGTATCCTTTCCTCAACTGCTTGGAAAGCGCTTAGTTCGCCATCGCTTTTGCCTGAGATGAGAAATCTAACAGGTTTTGATAAAGGAACCAGTCGACCGTTAGGGATCCTTCCCCGATAACATTGAGAGGGAAAACCGTTCACATGAACGTAATGGTAGTTCAAGGACCCCTGGATTACAATCTACTCCTTGGACGAGACTATATTTATTGCATGAGAGCCATTGTCTCATCACTCTTTAGAGTGATGTGTTTTCCGCACGAAGGAAGAGTGGTCAAGCTCATTGACCAGCTTTCATTTCCCAGATCACGCATAGCAAATAGTCATATACCATCCCTGAATGGTATTTTCACGCAAGAAATGTCTCAATCCCCAGTCCGTCCACCCGATGAGCGCGAGTGATTTGGGAGGACATGACTGAAACCCAGGGGGCATGCACCCTAGTCTGCTTCGGCAGGAAAACTTCGGGTATAGGGTAGGTTTCCGCAAGAGAATATGACTAGTCTGTACTCCCGTTCGTGATTGGAAGACGGGGTTATTCTAGAACAAGATTCTCTTGTCAAAGTTATGTGAGTGGAGTAGCCTCCTTCACTCACCTTTGTCTATTTCGGTAGACATCGCCGAAGAAGTGTTTTGTTTATGCCGTAAATAGAACAATCTTTGGTAACCTGTAAGAGGTAGGCCTCTCTCGGTAAAACAAATGTTTTAACGGACTAAAGAATGGGTAACCTTGAAACTCTGTTTTATACATGGGGGCATGCAAGCCTTTTGGCGTGCAAGCGAAGAGCGACTATTTATTTTTTAAATTTGTAGGTCTTCTAACCCTTTAAACTCGTAGGATTGGTCGTTTCCTAACTTGCATAAAGAAAGGATGTGGAGCAAAACTCTAAAAGTTGCCGTTTTTATATGAGACATTCTTATCACACGACTGGATTAATCGAGCAGTGTTATCACAAGGTTCAAGCTCGTTAAAAAATAAACCCGCATCGAGCAGTTTTAGCACATAGTTCAAGCTCGTTAAAAAATAAACATAAGCCATGAGCAAATGTTTCCCCCCGCGTTTAAGCTCGTTAAAAAACGAACTATTCCCCGGTAAATAACCATCGTGAATGTATTACTTCAGCCATTAAAGCCTTGGTCGTGTTTGCACCGTCACCTCCACTTTTTCATTGGCCGATCATTCACCTCCATTTGATTGTTTACCCATTTTGAGGAACAGTTGCGAAGAGTGATTTCACTAGCCATCCTTGTGACACTGCCGTGATTGGAAAATTCCAAACCTTACCTGGAATCAGTTGCTATCCATTTTATCACTCGTTCCTCAAAAGACGAGTCTCCTTTAAGCTCTTTTCAACTGACTCGTTAAACTCATTATCTTTGTCGTTAAACTCGTTAAAAGTATAATAACGACAAACTTGTCTATAGACGAGAACGAGTTTCACTATCGCTAGGCTCATTAAAACATAGCGATGGGTTTGCCCAAAGGGAAAATTATAGAACAAGCATATGTTATCCTCCTCAAGCTTGACAAAAATAAAGAGGTACTAGTTAGCAATGACTGGGGAAAATTGGGAAGAAAACTTGAAGAAACTTTGTTGGTAGCAAGTCGCTCTTGAACATGACACTTCCACTCCGTGTCCGAGTCGGGTTGGGTTGTTTCATTCACCGGTCACATCAACATGGTCATGCTATGCCATCCACATTTGGGGTTAATGCTACCAATCCATCACATCAGTGTCACCGATATGTTCAAGAGAATTCATTCAGAGAATTCACCTGTGTCTCACCCACTACCATACATTATACTCCATTCTTTCATGACCGCCACCCTAGACCTTATATCACCAGATCGTTTTCACCTCCATTAAAATCATTTGCTCCGTTCCGTGTCATTGATGAGCGATTCATTAAGGCCCTCCTGTGACGGATCACTTCTTGTCGACATCAGCTCATTATCCAAGAAGTTGATCTAGGAACACCCCATTCAGTACTTTGAAGCTTGCATGCCTCAATGGCAAGTTTCTCACTTCCAGCGATAGGTTTACATCAATGGCCTTCGACCGAAAGATTTTGCGTGGTGTTCGACGCCAAGTCCTTTTTTCACACCACGTGAATTGTACTGCAGTACCTTGAGGGTCATTTTCATTATCAGTGATTCCTCTCGCGATTGTTAACAGTTTACATCATTGACTGGTAATCAAGTGATGTCTTTCCATGTCTGACTTCAGAGCATTTCTCACATGGATCGACTTGTACTCCGAGTGAAGATCGAACGAGATTGAAGACCCCGGATCTAGTTTCATCCATCCGGGCTGCGATATATATTCAGGAAAATAAAGACATTAAATGTACATCATTGCTACACAGATAATCATCCACTCAAAAGGATGATGGCTCTATCAGAATCATCAGTCTACACTCAGACGATTGTCTGTCCTATGTACATGAAAATGAATTTATAAAGCTGAGCATGGGAATGCCCGCATCAGCTAGATCATGAAAATAGTATGAAGATAATGTATTGAATTGTATCTTATTACAGGTCTCCTCCCAGCATTGAAAGAACTTCGGATCCTCATAATAAAGCATTTCACCTGACATCAAAAGATTAACGGCCTCATGCTTTAGGGGGCAACTGTTATAGACATTTTTGGGCCCTACAACCCCAAGCATGAAATGTTCATAAACCAAGGGCTCCTAAGTCCCTAAAAGTGTTGTTCTAACCCCTAAAGGAATAAGGTCAACAGATTACAGCTTCTCCCAGAAGTTCTCCATGAGAAACTGCTCAGAATTGGTCAAAACAAGATCATTGCAGCTGCTCCACTGGCTAAGTGCGTTGCATCTCACCCAAATACACTGTGAGGGTGTGTTGCATTTCAAAAGTCCCTTCTATAGGGTGCGATGGGCGAGAAATGACAAATGGCAGTGTCAGTCCGCGAGGTGGAGAGGCAATGGAAGCTTCCAGAATCTTCTCCTGTGACACTTGCCTCACTGAATTCGACCAAGGATGAGTAAGAGGCCATCAGTCTCCAAGTGGAAGCAAGAACTATTAGAGAGAAGACACTAATCAAATCACAAGCTGACTCATCCCCCTTACAGGTATCTATATATGGATCCCTCATCTCAGAGATCCAGGGGCTGGAATTTTGCATATTGTAAGGAATTGTTGTTGGTTTCTTGAGACAAACATCAGATTGTTGGGTGATCTAAGCTTTGTTTGAGGTGAAGAGGGGCTTCTTTGCTGGGAGGTTGATGCTGGGTCAGAACAACTGGTTGTAACTCCTCTTGGCTATTTTCTTATTTATCAATAAAAGCTATTTGAGTTTTCCTCCATGCTTTTGTGTCATTGATGCTTGCTACATTTGTATGGTCAATTTACATCTGATCCTAGATTGTTTGTGATTATAGATCCATGTCTTTGTATAGTGCTATGCTTCTGTGACCTTACAGGTACTTTGTGAAGCTGGGCGTGCAAGGGAGCAGGTAGTTGAGGACTATCAAAGAGGAGAGGGATCAAATCGGGAGATTAGCGCAAGACATAGGTTGGTCTTTCTGTTCCTCTCTATCTATAATTCATAAAGGAAAAACGAAAGTAGCTTTTCTCTGTTTGTTTCTAAGGCAGCTGTCACACCTTAGTGGGATAGAGCAGTTCTATATAGACACTTTTCCCTGTAACACATGTAATAACATTTAATATTATATCACAAATCGATGTGAGATAAATAGAAGATGTTGATCGCAAGAATTCATTAAAATATTGAAATGTGGATGGTTCTAAGAATAGCCCACTAATTAGGCAAACTTGGGACGTTTCCATAACTATATCTGATAATCTACATATTGTGATAGCAGTGCAAACTTCCTGCCAGTCTTTGCTCATCATCCATGGCTAATTCAACATTAACCATGACATATTAACATGTTGTGGAGCTCATTGGGGAAAAATAACTTATGAAACTTATGTACAAAAGTGGGGTCTCCCGACAGGACAATATTCTCAAAGCATTAGACACAAAATTTTGAGAATAGTGGAAAAGACACCTGAACCTACCCCATGATATTCTCATATCTCCAAGTTATTCAAAATCACTATCACACAGAAGCATATTTCGAAGTTGAAAAGTGTAGCTGGTTTTGACCAAGATCATAGACTATGTGGAAATTCTGCTACGCAAAGTTTTCGAAAAATGAACGCAAACTTGGAGGTTGTCCTTTGTCGAATGCTAGGAAAATTATGTTGCTTGTAGCATGTGGGTATGGAATTAACTAATTATTTTTCGGGAGAACAAAATCACTAAAATGTGTGTTCTTAACCCTTGTAGGGTTCTCACCACTTGCAAAGTGAAAATCTATAGTTGGAAATTGGAAAGCAGTCATCACAATGTAACATAGATTTGGCCATTGCAAACCATTGAAATGGTGATCTAAACTTTCAATAGCACACACATCAACTGTGTTAGTTCATACGTCACACACAACAAATTTATACTTAGAGACTTAGACGACAATAGAAAAGAATAATTTCAGAGACAGACAAATGGAGAAACAACAAGATTACTCAATCAGAAACAGCGGAATAGATAAAACAATCACCGTATAACAGAAATCACTTTGCATTACGTAATAGGCTTGGACCTTTTCTTTCTTTCCTTGGCCAAAGAAATTACAAATTTATAGAGGATGAAGAAGGATCTAGAATCCTGCATGTGATTTAGATGGAAATCTAGAAACTAATGGCAGTGTAGGAGGATCTACAATCCTGCATGTGATTTAGATGGAGATCTAGAAACTAATGGCAGTGTAGAAGGATCTACAATCCTGCATGAATTTGGCTTCACATTTAGCATTCTCCCACTTGAAGCCAAATAAGAGTCATGAATCAAGTCACACCGAATCCTACCATGCCTCTACATAACTCATGTTTATTTCATGGTAGAATCTTAGTGAGCATATCAGCAGGGTTCCTATCTGTATGGATCTTTTCCAAGGATAACTGTTCTTCCTACAACACATGTCGGATCCAATGATACCTTAAGTCAATATGCTTGGTTTTCGAATGAAATGTTGGGTTTTTCGCCAAGTGAATGGCACTCTGACTATCGCAGTATAACACATACTTGTCCTGCTTTATTCCTATCTCCCCTAGGAATTGCTACATCCACAACATCCCTTTACAAGCTTCTGTTGTAGCTATGTACTCTGCTTTTGTTGTAGAGAGGGCTACTATCATTTGTAGCCTTAACACTCAAGATACTGCTGCACCTGCAAATGTATACAAATAACCTGTAGTGGACTTTCTAGTGTCCATATATCTAGCCATTTCTGCATCTGTAAATCCTTCAAGCACAGTCTCATCATGACCAAAACATAAACAATAATGACTAGTACCCTTGAGATACCTCAAAATCCATCTTACTGCTTTCCAATGTTGTTTTCTTGGATTGGCAAGGAACCTACTCACTACTCCCATTGAATATGCAATGTCTGGTCATGTGCATACCATGGCATACATCAAGCTGCCAACTACTGAAGCATAAGGAATCTTTCTCATCTCTTCTTTCTCCTTGTCATCACTAGGACATAATTCAGTACTCAACTTGAAGTGGGCTGCAAGGGGTGTACCAATTGGCTTGGCATATTCTTGATATATTTTTCTTGTGATAGCCACAACCTTTTGTTTTTCCTGTCACGTATAATCCGCATGCCCAATATCTTTTGTGTTGGTCCCAAATCCTTCATTGCAAATTTGCTACCCAAATATTTCTTCAACCTATTGATCTTATTCTTATCATTCCCAACAATCAACATGTTATCCACATATAACAATAACATGATATACTTTCCTTGATCATACCTCTTGATATAGACACAATGGTCAGCTTCCAACCTCTGAAAACCATGTTCCAACATGAATGAATCAAATTTCTTGTACCATTGTTGAGGTGCCTATTTCAACCCATTGAGACTCTTCTTCAACCTACAAACAAGGCCTTCTTTGCCTTTTTCTATGAAGCCTTATGGCTGCTCCATATAAATTTCTTCCTCCAATTCACCATGAAGGAAAGCAGTTTTTACATCTAACTGTTCACATTCTAAGTCTAAAGCAGCAACTAGACCAAGAATGACTCCAATGGATGACATTTTAACAACAGTTGAGAAAATTTCAGTGAAGTCAATACCTTCTTTTTGGGCAAAACCTTTCACCACCAGCCTTGCTTTATACCTCTCCTTCTTTTCATCACCTTCAGGCTTAATCTTGTAAACCCATTTGTTTTGTATAGCTTTTCTACCTTTTGGGGGGTTTACCAACTCCCAAGTTTTATTTTCCAGCAAAGAGTTCATTTCTTCTTCCATTCTTCAATGTGCTCAACTTTACAGGCTTCTTGAAAACAATTAGGCTCACCTTCATTAGTCAACAAAATATAATTTGAAGGAGGATACCTTTGTGAAGGCTTATGAGGCCTAGAATATCTGCAAACCAACTGTGGTGGTGCATTATCAGGTTGAATCTCCTTTAAAGGTTCCTACAAGATTCCTTCTTCTTGTTGTTCATCATTTCCCACTTGTTGTTCTTCATGCTCCTGAATTTGCTGTTCATTTTCTTCTATTGGTGGTATGTTTTCCTGCTGCTCTTCAAACCTGTCAATAACCTTCTTGACCTCCAACTCACCTAAGTCATCTTGAACATTTCTGACTCATTAAATATAACATCGCTACTTCTAATAATTTTATGTTTGACTGGATCCAATAGATGGTAACCAAAATCTCCATCCGCATATCCCAAAAATATGCATTTCATAGATTTATCATCTAGCTTAGTTCTATTCTCTTTGGGAATATGTACAAATGCTTCACATCCAAAGATTTTCAAGTGAGAATAATTCAAATTCTTACCAGTCCAAACTTCTTCAGGGATACCACCATCCAAGGCTGTAGTTAGAGATCTATTTATGAGGTAGCAAGCGGTTCTGACTGCTTCAGCCCAAAAATTCTTCTCCAAACCGGAATTGGACAACATACTTTGCACCTTTTCCATAATGGTGTGATTTATCCTTTCTGTGACACCATTCTGTTGAGGAGTACCAGGCACAACCTTCTCATGCTTAATGCCAAACCTGTTACAATATTCCTTAAATGCATTTGAGCAATATTCTCCACCATTATCTGTTCTTAAACACTTCAGCGATTTGTTAGTCTCTTTTTCAACAACAACATGAAATTTTTGAAATATTCCAAATACTTCACTTTTACTTTTCATAGGATATGCCCAAACCTCCCTGGATGCATCATCTATAAATGTTACAAAATATGATGCTCTTCCTAATGATTTGATGTTAACAGGCCTAAACACATTTGAGTGTACCAATTCTAACACATTTTTCTTTCTATCATGGCCACCTCTAAGGAGTGAAACCCTTCTTTGTCTACCATATATACAATGCTCACAAAGATCAAGATTGTAGGATTTCAAACCTGGCAATAAATTTTTACCAACAAGGATTTTTAAGCCCTTCTTGCTCATGTGACCCAAATGCTTATGCCATAGATTTGCTAAATTTCCTTCTTTTGTGACAGCAGCCAAATCTGATTTTCCTATCAGTGTCTTCAATGTGTATAATGTTCACATCTTGGGTCCTTTGGCCATGACCAATGCTCCTTTGCTAAATTTCCAACCTCCTTTTCCAAAGCTTGTGGAATAGCCTTCATCATCTAATCGTCCCATAGAGATTAAACTCATGTGAATTTCTGGTACATGCCTAACCTGTTTCAACAATATAACTTGTCCATATTTCATCTTGATCTGGACATCTCTCACTCCAACAATACTGTAAAAATGATTATTCCCCAAATGCATTCTACCATAATCACCAGGATTATATGAAACAAAACTATCTTTGCATGAGGTTACATGGTGAGATGCCCCAGAGTCAAGGATCCAATCAAAGCTACTGCTAGATGTATATACACATGCATCCTCTACTGAAACAGTAAACAACACATCAGCATCTGTCGCTACAGCAGTAGTCTCACCTTCATTTGTGCTAGATGACTTGTGATTTGTATTAGATGGTCTCTGATCCTTTTGTCCTCTCTTCCAAAATCGACATTCTTTCTTCATGTGCCTGGGTTTGCCATAATGAAAGCAGATGATCCTTCCTCTCCTTGATTTTGATTGGCCTCTTGATCTTGATCGCCCTTGCTGGCCTCGATCCATTCTCCTACCACGATCAGCTAGAGCTAAAGCTTCTCCTCCCTGGTTTTCGCAATTGACTTGCATCGCAGTTCCTCATTCATTAAATTGTTGCTGACATCATCAAACTTGAGGGTCCCTGCAGTTGTTGAAGTGCTTATAGCTACAATTAAATTTTCCCAGTTGTCTAGCATAGAACACATTAGAAAAATAGCTTTAATTTCATCATCTAAAATGATTTTAACATAAGCAAGTTGATTACTAATAATATTAAATGCATTCAAGTGCTCAGCAACTGAGACACCCTCCTTCATTTTCAGATTATAAAGCTTCTTCATCAAGAACACTTTATTTGATGTTGTGTTCTTCTCAATAGATCATGGAGCTTCTTCCATAATCCTTCAGTCGTCTTTTCTCTGAACACATTGAAATACACATTCTTTGCTAGATATTGGCGGATTGTTGCAATCGCCTTTCTATCTAGCTTATTCCATTCTTCATTTTTCATTAATGAGGGTTTCTTTGTTGTGCCCTCAATCGACAAATATTGATCCTTCAAAATCAAAATATCCTCCATCTCTGATTTCCATAGGGCAAAATTAGCCCCACTCAACTTCTCCATATCAGTAAATGTTGTCACCATTTTCAATATATTGATGCCCAAAAACAAAAACTCCACTTAAAAATAAAACTTTAATTATTACTCTTTAAAATTTAGTAATAATGAACTTCCTCCTTTTAAAATACCATTTTCAAAATTCCTGCTCCTTTTTAAAATATATTTTTCAAAATTCCAACATATAATTATATAAATATAAAAACATATATAATGCTTTAACCTTTTCACATTTCGCACATACATATGTTGGTTTGTATACTTGCAAGCCTAATGAAAAAAAATTACGAACTCCAAGTAAAGCACTTATGCACTCCATGTTTTAGGCTTCATGGCACGTTTCACCATATGCCCATGGCTTTTTAATTTCTTGCAACAATTGTCTTAGCGTTCCTCAGCTAGTTCCTGAACAGATCCTTTTCCTGGACTCTCTTCTTTGCAGCGATTTCCAATTTCCTAGATAGATCCTTCAACAGCTCCAGAGGTAATAAGGCACTAAAAGACTTGCACGGTGGATATTCAACCCTAGCTCTCATACCAGTTGTTAGTTCAGAGCATACACACTTAACAAACTGGATCGACTAATGTACTATAGTTGACAGTTTTTACAAGAAGTATGCAGCCTTGTTCAAATACATAAGAGACATTCGAGAATCAATGATAACACACCTGCTTCCATCTTTTTGAATTTCAAATGTAACCATGGGAATAGGGTGTGTTTTTCCTGCCACACTGATTCTTTCCATGCTGTGATGATAGGAAGTTGGAAATGGACCCAGACCTCGAATGAGAGGGGTACTTTTAAAACCACAAGATCATAGGTCGACCTTACCCACAAATAAGGAGCTCTTTTGAGAAGTTGGAAAAATCACCGGTTTGAGCCATGTCACAGTCGAAGTGAAGATAGGGAAAGGGTGTCCATGTTGCTGAACCTGTTGTCACAAGACTAAACGTCTTGCAACTCAATAGCAATTTTTCCAATTGGGTTCTCATAAGTACAATGTGTTCCATCAAAGACTTCAATTTTGATAGACTTGGGAATTTTAGTGTGGCTTGTATTCTTTGTGGCATTTTAGTTGTTATTCTACTCAACTTAAGCTATCTCTGATTTCCTTTCATGTCATTTTAATTATTATATTGCTCCATTTAAACTATCTCTGATTTCTTTCGAAAAACTGTTCTGGAAAAATTTACATACAGTATATGGGCTTCTTAAGTACACATTTGTAGATTTTTTTTAT
Organism: Pinus tabuliformis; assembly: GCA_031772625.1. NCBI lineage: Eukaryota > Viridiplantae > Streptophyta > Pinopsida > Pinales > Pinaceae > Pinus > Pinus tabuliformis. The sequence continues at coordinate 479,897,369 of CM062809.1, read as the reverse complement.
CTTATTTGTATTAAAAGAGGAGGAGATTGACATGAAATTGCATTGTTAATTTTAAACTAATTTAATATCAGTTTCAATAGTAATTTTCAGAATGGCTTGTGTCATTCATGGCATGTTAATTATTATGTTCCTCAACTTAAAATATCTATGTTCTCTTTTTAAAAATAATTTAGAGGAATTGGCACATGGTATTTATTGATTTGAGGTTTTCTAATCTAGGTAGACATCTGCCATTGTTGCACTATGCAAGTCTTGTGCTCATCAATTGTCTTTGTCATTACATTGACCGCCCAAACCTTTTACGATCAACATTGTTTAACACTTAGATGATCAAACTAACTGACTTTCATTATCGCACTTTGTAACATCGATCGTGCTAGCAAACACATTTTAGCCAGAGAAATCATAATAAGAACGAGTATATGCCCAGTGTGTAAAAAATCTTAACTGACAGCCCAAAGATCATCAATACCGAATATTTCACAAACAGAACTTTATATGAGATGACATACCTTGATTAACAGCGGAAGATGTAATGGCTGCCATCTACTTTGATCTGACTCCTGACTGTTCCTCTTCTTCAGAATTCGGTTTCTCTCCTCTTGCCCTCACTTCCTTTATGTGCTTCTTGATGGAGAAGAATGCAACTCTTGTGTGAGGGAGAGAGAGGACCCAATCCTTTATATATTATTTAACTTTAATCTGGTACGTCCATCATATACCAATTCAACGCTTAAGATCTAATGCTTTAATGCTTTAATGCTTTAATGCTTTAATCGGGTCACATTAAGATTAGAAACTGCTTTAACGTTAAAAAGCAATGAGCCTTTTGTTGTTTCTAATAGCAGTTTCTAACATTCTCCCACTTGACCCGACTATTCATAATATTAAGTGTTGAACATCATACTATGATAAATTGCTGAGAGTTATGGCAATTGTGCACTATTAATTCAATGCATTCCCTTCCATATACTACAATACCAGCAATCCATCAATTCATACTCATAATTTATATAAAACATCATAATGGTCCACATAATGTCTTATATCATAATGATTAAACATAATATCTTTATAAGACTCTTTCTTGTTTAAAATTACATAAAATACGTACTACTTCATTAAAACAAGAGACACATGATTGTATATCAGAAACACATAAAAGAGCTCAAAATGTCACACATTAATTATCATTAATACAACCAAGACCCATTCTTTGAACATGTTCCTTAAATTGTCTTGGTTGTAACCCTTTCGTCAAAGGGTCTGTAATCATAAGTTCTGTCCTGATGTGCATGATTGACATTCTTTGTTTCTGAACCTCATCTTTCACAACAAGATACTTCAGTTCCATATGTTTGGCACCTTTAGAGTACTTGTCGTTCTTTGAGAAAAATACTGCTGTAGAGTTATCACAATAAATTTTCAGCGGCTTGCTAATGGTGTCGACAACCGCAAGTCCTGAAATAAAGTTCCGCAGCCATAATGCATGAATTGTGGCTTCATAACATGCCACAAATTCTGCCTCCATAGTGGATGAAGCAACGATAGTCTATTTCGCACTTTTCCATGATATGGCACCTTGAGCAAACATAAACAGGTACCCAAAAGTCGATTTTCTAGTATCGATGCATCCAGCAAAATCTGAATCGCTATATCCAATCACTTCCGATTCATTGGATGAGCATGTAATCTTTCGTTGAGAAAAATTCCTTAGTCTCATGCAATATACTTAAATTATTTGCAGCGAGCACGACGTCATCATCATAAAGGACCAGATAAATAAACTTGCTCCCACTGATCTTTTGGTATATACAGTGATCAACCGTATTTTCCTTAAAACCAAAAGATGTAATAATGGTATTGAACTTAATATACCACTGCCGGGATGCTTGTTTAAGCCCATATATTGACTTCTTAAGTTTACACACCAATTGTTCTTTACCTTCTACAGAAAAACCCTCAGGTTGATCCATATAAACATCCTCGTCAAGATCTCCATTCAGAAAGGCTGTTTTCACATCCATTTGATGCAACTCCAAATCGTAATGAGCTACTAATGCCATTATTATTCTTAGTGAGTCTTTTTTCGAAACAGGAGAAAATGTCTCCTTGTAATCAACACCATCTTTCTGAGTGTAACCCTTAGCAACAAGTCTAGCTTTATACCGTTCGATATTACCACTAGAGTCGTGTTTGGTTTTAAAAACCCATTTGCTTCCGACTCTTTTACAGCCATGTGGTAACTCAACGAGATCCCAAACTTCATTCTGTTGCATGGATTTCAGTTCTTCTTTCATGGCATTAATCCATTCCTTTGACTCTTTACTTTCTACAACATGTGAAAACGAAACTGGATCCTTATTGATTCCAATATCATAATCTGATTCTTGCATATAAACCACATAATCATCAGAAATAGCTGACCTACGATTTCTTTGAGGTCTTCTTAATGCTACTTGTTGTGGTTCATGCATATCAGTATTATGTAAGTCATTTCCTTTAGGAAGTATTTCTTCATTTATATGTTGTTCATTATCATCATGCTGTTCTACAACAGCTGGAACAACATTTGGAGTAATAGTAGATGGAGGAACTATTCTAGGCAATGTAACATTTACCCTTGTTTCCTTTATTTCTACTATTTCTCTTCTAGTACTCCCACTGACTTCACCATTCTCAATGAATCTTGCATTACCAGTTTCTACAATTCTTGGACTATGATTAGGACAGTAAAACACATACCCTTTAGATTTCTCAGGGTATCCTAAAAATACCCACTGATCGTTCGAGAATCTAATTTCTTTTCATGTGGATTATAAATTCTCGCTTCCGCTGGACAACCCCAAACATGCAGGTGTCTTAAGCTAGGTTTCCTGTTAGTCCATAACTCAAAAGGAGTCTTTTGAACAGCTTTACTAGGAACCCTATTCAACAAATAGTTAGCGGTTTTGAGAGCATACGACCACAAATTCTTAGGTAGTGTAGAATCTGACATCATACTCCTAATCATATCCATTAACGTCCTATTGCGTCTTTCTGCTACACCATTTTGCTGTGGTGTACCTGGCATTGTGTATTGCGCACATATGCCATGACTTTCGAGGAATTTTGCAAATGGACCTAGACACTGGCCTGACTCATTATATTTACCATAATATTCACCACCTCTATCCGACCTTATGATTTTCACCTTTTTATCTAGTTGCCTCTCAACTTCCTTTACAAACGTCTCAAGGACATTCACAGATTGAGATTTTTCATGAAGCAAATAGACATAACCATAACGGGAAAAATCGTCAATAAAAGTGATGAAATACTTTTCTCCATTAAAGGCTGGAGTGTCCATAGGTCCGCAAATATCAGTGTGTATCATTTCAAGAAGCTGGCTGCTTCTAGTGGCTCCTTTCTTATTATGTTTGGTTTGTTTACCTTTAATACAATCCACACATAATTCTTGATCACTAAAGTCCAAATTTGACAAAATTTCATTACTTACTAATCTCATCATTCTTTCTTTGGATATATGACCTAGTCGTTTATGCCACAAGAAAGCAGAAATTTCATTCAACCTGCTACGTTTACATCCAACATTATTTACTACATTCAACAAGGAATTCGCATAAGTGTCATTCAGTTTCAATTTATATAAACCATCAATTAGAATACCAGAACCAACATTATCAGTATTCTTATATAAATCAAACCAACCAGATCCAATCACACATCTAAAACCAGAAATATCCAATTTACTTGCGGAAATAAGGTTTCTAGATAATGAAGGTACATAAAGGGTACTGTATAAGTCTAATACATATCCACTTTCTAGAATTAGACGATAAGTCCCAATGCCTTCAATTGAAGATTTCATTCCGTTTCCCATAAAGAGAAAACGATCTTCATTTGGATTTATGGTTTGGATCGTAAGAAATCCCTGCATATTGTTGGAAACATGAGTTGTAGCACCAGTATCAAGCCACCATGTATTAATGGGAACCTCAACTAAATTTGATAGAGATAGATAACCTTCAAATCAAAAATGAAATGACTATAAGCTCATAACTAACGCGATTCAGATGTAGACATAATAGTATAATGTAGCACTCCTTTGGGTAGATACTATCTTATACTTAACATAATTAAATACCAAAACATAAGTAGGTAATAAATATATTCAATTAAATAGAAATGACATCTTTGGATGATCAATATTTATTTAATCAAAATATCTATCAAACCTCATCATGTCAACTAGTTATAGAACAAGACTTTCCTTTGGGTAAGTTCTCAGGTTCTATCATTAGTGACGCCAGTTTTTAATTGGTATTATTATAACTGGCAATGACTATCAATAATCATTATGTCATTTATGCACTAAATGATTATTCTGATTTTGACCACTTTGGTGATTAACAAAATCATAAATCTCATGTGCATAAACAATTTGCAAAACAACATTCTGATTTCGACCACTTTGGTGATTAACAAAATCATAAATCTCATGTGCATAAATAATTTATAACACATACCTTATGCAAAACAATCAGTCATAGAGCAATTACTTTTATGCCCAAATTTCAAACAATTATTTTGCACCAGCAAACTTTACCAAAACAGTAATCTTATTCAAAAACATTAGGGATGCTGATAAACATAATAAAAGCAGAAACTTACATATATGACTCAGGTAATATAAAGCCCTTTCAGCATTTCATCATTTGCGAAAAATTCTCATCGTGAAAACACAATATAATTTTTCTGCATTGGTTCGAGAGTTATTATTTTATTGCAGAAGAAAGGGCCGTAAAATAGGATGCGAGCATTATTGTACAGATCCTGTCAGTAATGAATTAGTTTAACGAACAAGTCACGCCTCCAAAGTAGTGCATTCTCCTGTGAAGACAATAAGCCACAAGCCGAGGGCCATTGGCTTCTTTGAATGAGACATTCAACTTGATAGGATGGAGGATAGATTCGATTGGCCGTTGTATGGTTGGGCCCATACGTTCCAAAATTTTGTAAACCCTCCCGCTCATCATTAATATTGCTCTTCATATTAAGCTTTGTGCAAGAGCCGGCCATACTACAGTAAGGGTGTAGGGTTATTGAAGGCCAACAAATCGCACATCAATGCCAAGGTTCGAGGATGGGCAGAGCAACCATCCATATAAGCGTCGTGTACCGAGTGGCCATTATCGGCACCAAGGAAAAAAAAGACAGACCGGTGACTGAGGGCACCATGGCTTCAAGCCACATGCCCCAAATTTGACACAGATACAGGGAAGAGTCACACTCCAATTACAGGAGCGGTCAGGTTGCCAGGTTGCCTTTCGAATATCATAAGTGATTGCTCAATGCAGTCTTTGAATAACTGTCAAAAGAGTGAAATGCATAGAATAGGAATCGAACCTCTACCATCGCCCTAACAAATCGCCACTATTCAGCAGTCCAGGAAGCGTCAAAGACGTCATATTTTAAACAAACACTCGATTACCATAATCAACATAAGGCACATTTTTCATGTGAAACTAAATGTTCATTTCAAACTTAGATCAGCACCATGCATTAGAGGATATTTCTTCTGAGCTTCAAGCCGAGAGACATGCGTCGGCCAACTCAATCGATGATGCTTTGCTCATGATTTCCCGCTTACAGAAAGAGAAATCCACGCTGGCACTTGATCAACACATTGATTAACACACAGTACAGAAGGGAGACGGAGCAAATAAGGGCACATGCAAAGGAGGCGTTGGTATTTTATGAGGATCTCCTTTTAAAAAAAAATGAGGCGATCGAATCTTGATTAACATTTGATTAACATCATGAGAGAACAGATCAATTGCACTCATAGGAAATATTCAGTTATTGATTGTGGCTCCGATACCAAATGTAAAAAATCTTAACTGACAGCCCAAAGATCATCAATACCGAATATTTCACAAATAGAACTTTATATGAGATGACATACCTTGATTAACAGCGGAAGATGTAATGGCTGCCATCTACTTTGATCTGACTCCTGACTGTTCCTCTTCTTCAGAATTCGGTTTCTCTCCTCTTGCCCTCACTTCCTTTATGTGCTTCTTGATGGAGAAGAATGCAACTCTTGTGTGAGGGAGAGAGAGGACCCAATCCTTTATATATTATTTAACTTTAATCTGGTACGTCCATCATATACCAATTCAACGCTTAAGATCTAATGCTTTAATGCTTTAATGCTTTAATCGGGTCACATTAAGATTAGAAACTGCTTTAACGTTAAAAAGCAATGAGCCTTTTGCTGTTTCTAATAGTAGTTTCTAACACAGTGTTCCAAAACTAAAAGATCAAATGTAGCAGACAATATTCACGCATATCATATCAATCAAATGTGGGAAAAAAATGAAAATCAGATATTTTTTCATCAATGTTATGATATGTTTTCCGCTGATCAAATATCAAAGGTGGTGAAACATATAGTCTCTCACTAAGCAAAGATTAAAAATATCACAAATTGAAAAAAAAAAAAACTAAAACTAAAACTGTCATATTGACTAAATGAAACAATTTATCCACGAAAGAATTATGAATTGAATAATTTGAAAAAGGTAACAATGTAGAGATAATTGGTCTATTGTTTAAAATAGACCAAATTTTCCTAGAACTTGTGGATTTATAGCTAATTATGAATTCAATAATTTGTAGAAGGTAATTATTGGAATTACGATTGTCTTTTAAAACTGGCAGGTGTTAGTTTTCCTTATAATTGTTAGAGTTAAGATTCATGAGAGGTGGTTAGTTCATGAGAGGTGGTTAGTTCATGTAGCAAATTACACTGGAGTCCTAAACTTAATGTCCAATAATTTAGACCAAAACTCACAGAAGTTAGTCTCTATTACGATCGCCAAAATTAAAATCCACAAAAGACAGTTAATCCATATCCCTAAAGACAGGAAACGCTGAACCCAATGTCTAATAATAACAATATAAAGAAAATTGGTATATTGATTAAAAATGACCAAATTTCTCCGGGACTTGTAGAATTTCTCCAAAGCACAAGATTTACCAACAATAGTACCATCATTCTTCGACCTCCTCTGAGAAAATTGGAGACAATATGAGTGGAGGTGTCAAGGTAGGAATTGTGTTAGGCGTTGTTCTCTTTGCTGTTGTTTCCGCAGGCCTGGGGATGTATTTTTCTGTATCTCACAGGAATAATATGAAGAGAGCCAACGTCATTATTCTAGCTTCCTGATGCTCATGATAATGGGGATTGGCCTGTAGCAGATTTTGATTATAATAGGTATAATGATAATGGTGATCTCAATTTTCAATATGAATTTACAGAAAACACGTATAGGATGGTGTAAAATGTTTCAATATATCAGTGCTCACAATCCATTTATCAATATAACCATGATTATTGTCCCACACAACCACTAATTCAAAAAAGCACAAGCAATGGCACAAATACAATACTAATTTAACATATAGAGAAGCATGCTAGGGAGAAAGAGTTGCATTATCCCAATTGGTAGATAATTAATATTGATAGTTTATGGATATTTATAGCTTATGGTCACTATGCTAATTGATTTCTTGTGAAAGTTTTACTATACCAATGTACTGATTTATAAATCTCAGAAGTTTAGCGGGGTTGTTTGTGGTTATTGTGCTAGTATTAATTAGTTTTGGGAAATGCTTTTGTGCTATGTATTTGTGCTGTCATTAATCTCGGTGCATGGACTATATTTGAGTAGGAGCACAAATATCTGAAAATTGAACAAAATGAATGAGCAGAGTGCAGAGCTTTGCTTCTGTGGAGCTTCGGAAAGTTCAGCACGGAAAGCTCCACAGAAGCAAAGCTCCGGAATAATAACAGCTAGAAAATTCCAATGTTGCAAGTCCCCTGTCCAAGACTTTTCCACATGGTCCTTCTAAGAGGGGATTGATTTTTATTGTACGTGGTATTTGCTAATGTTTCGATCGCAAATTGGGACTAGAACTCGGTAAACTGTATCTGTTTCACACGCCATGCGGGGGTTCTACTTGGATTTGGATCATCTCTTATTTCTCACGTATAGGGCGAAGGGTCTCTCTTTTATCTCTTGTTTTATATAAATATGAGTGGATATTCTAGAGGCGGAGATTAAAAATTAATTAAGTTTCTATATAAATATGAGTGGATATTCTAGAGGCGGAGATTAAAAATTAATTAAGTTTCTATTACTAACGTGCATGTCGATTTCTTTTCGACTGCGAGAACGAATCTCGTTGATGTGTAGAAAGGGAATGAATCTAGCATATCAATCGGCCTATAATGACGGGGAGCTTTGCTCAGGGACCCCAATAAGAAACTATAGATCAATTGTCGAGCTTTTCAGTATTTTGCGGAGATAATCGGAAAACATTTAAATTTCCCTATGCGGAATACCAAGTTTTTTTTGCACAGTTCTTCAGCGCCCTCCACCTACTTAAGGGACATGCAATATTAGGTACAGCAGTAGCAGTGACGAATAACAGTGTCAGTGACAACCACTCACTGAACAATTAACCACTCATATATATAAAATAAATTGTGAGGACTGGATATAGAAAATAAATGGTGAGGATATAGAAAATAAAATGCCTTTTATAAGTGGAATTATGTCACATCAGAACTTGTTGAGCTAATTGAAAATTAGAAAGAAGGTTTTTAAGAAATTAAGAAATTGTTTTTGAATTTATGAAAAACAGAAATATTCTACGGTTTCCAAAATTTTTGTTAAAATTGAAAAAAACATCCAAAATATGCAAAGTCAACGCACTTTGATCATAAGGCAAATGTTATAGTCCCGGCCAAGGCAAAGACTAATAAAGGACTTATTTAACAAGATAAATTTTAAAATTGCTTTTGTTATGTTGGACACTTTACTCAATTAAATTTCATAACTCTTTTATAGTGATGAACCGAAAAATGTATAATTCAACTTTTTCTTTTATCAAACATAACATTATAAATGGTCAGGTCCCCCCACCCAAAGAAAAAAAAGGAATTTCCACCATTTCATTCCTTAAAAATTTTTCATGGATATATAAGTTATGTAACACTCTCAAGATGACCCATTGTATGTATTCATATGTATTTTATTAGGCTAGTGAATTAGGATATGTTGGTCTTTCATGCTCATCTATATACATGTATTTTTAGGTTTGAATATCTATGTTTATTTGTTTTGAGGCCAAAGTGACTATGTGATTAAAGCTAGAGAAACTATGCATTGATAAGCTAGCAATCCTAAAAATGTAATATGTAATTGCATCCATGTTAATAAAATACATTATTAACCAACATAATATGTAATTATATCCATGTTAATAAAATACATCACTATTGTAGTTTGAGTTGGATACAAGAGATAGGGGTCTCCACGAGAGGGAAAAGTGAGGGGGTGTAATGAAGACATGATTTCTAGTCCAAATAATTATTATAATATTTCAAAAGTTACTTTATGGAATATAACCCAAAGATATAAAGGGCATGGTACAACCTAAATCATTTTTTGGTGATTTAATCTAAGTCTAAAAGTGAATGAACAAATAGTATAATTTAGTTCCAATGTTATGGTGGTGAGTTTTATGGGTGACATTTGGAAAAAGACTTCATGCATACTTAATTCATGTTTTCTCGGGTAGTTGGAGATTATCTCCACCATTCTATCATCATCTGACTATCATTCCTTAATTATGTGTCACTAGGTCCTTGTTCGTTTATGCTAGAGATTGGAGGGGAAGTGACCTTGGACTGATTCCTATGACATGGTAAAACATTGTGAATCCTAGGTGGTATTATGTTGCCAATGCTTCGTGGATAAGTCCAAAGCCATAGAGGTGGAAGTAGTTGGGTATGATTGACCAACGTAAGGCCTTAAGGGGTGTCTAGAAGACATTTTAGGGCAGATGGAGCGCTTGAAGCTACAATACTCTGAGATTTCTTGGTTGGCTTGTGCAGGAAGCCCTCAAAGGGCAGTCGCATAATTCGAAGGACTGCAAAGTCAAATAAAGGGGTGCATTACCTTGGGTTGTGTAGGTTAGGGGATGAGAGGCTATAGGTATGGAGGATGTTAAGTTGGTACCTTGGCCTACTACGCGTTTGGTATTGATTTCATGGCCATAATTTGATTTAGTTGAGTCTTCTCCCTAGTGGAGTCATAACGCTAGTGCAAGGGTGACCTATTGCTAAAGGATTTAGAGCAGTGAGCCTTATAACTAGGTGGAATTTCTGGGATTTATAGTTAGTCGGTGGACATTTACAGATGATAAGTGTTCTTGTGTCTCATGTGTTGTTTATTTAGTGTAATTAGTTATGTAAATTATAATGTTATATTAATGAGTGAATTGTACTTAATCTATATATGTCTAAGTTATTATGAAGTGTATGTCACGTTGATAGACTTGCATATTTGCATCACATGTAAGGTATCATTATTAGATAGTAAAGTTATGTATACAGTAAACATGAAGCTAACATACAATAAAATTGTGTATATGGTTAATAGGGAGTCGATGCACAATTAATCTATGTATATGGTCATTAGGATGTAGTGCTGTGTTTATGATTCATTGATAAGTTTATCAATTGGCCAGTGGGTTACATTGACTTATGGAATAGATGCATGGTCGGAAACAAGTTAAGAAGGAAAAAGTCTAGTATCAAAGCAGAAAAATAAGTTTACTGAAGCACCCCTATACTCTTAATAATAGATGTAGAGTAATGGATATGCTACAAGTTATGTTTAATTTAGTGGGTCACCACAAAACTTGGAATTTGACATCTCATTCATTTGTCACGTAAAAATTTGATGACAGTGAAATGCTTTCTTTGCATTTTCATTTTAAGTTTTATGTAAATTTTTAAGTATCAATTTTTTTAATTTGAAAATAAGCGTGAGATGTCAAACAATGCGGAATTTTATTAAGAATGAATAGTCTTCCATTTTATCATTAACATAATTAAGTTATCCAAAACAACGCAAATTATAAAATATCCTTTCATTGGCTTCAAATCTATACCATCTCTACTAACTAATATGTACATAGGATGAGGCAATTTGCTACCTCAGTTAACCTAATTAAGTTATCCAAAACAACGCAAATTATAAAATATCCTTTCATTGGCTTCAAATCTATACCATCTCTACTAACTAATATGTACATAGGATGAGGCAATTTGCTACCTCAGTACGGTTGATCTATTTGAATTCTCAAAAAAAGAATTCATCAAAATAATTTCCTTGCTAACTCAAATGTGATTAATCTCCTTTATTTCTGGAGCATTTGTCCCTATATAGAACAACAGCATTGTGTTCTCATCCTAAATGCTCAAACCACATGATCCAAAGGGAAAAGAACTACATAAGTATCAATCATAATGATAGCTATTACAATTATGATGAGTTTATTGGGAATGTTAACATCATATATGTCGTTGTATTTGTTGATATTTTGACCCTTTTTTTAGTTATCAGTATATACAGACAAATTTTGTTGATATTTTGACTTTTTTTTATTAATTATCAGTGTATACACAGACAAATTTGATGTTTGATATTAACTAAGGAAATATCAAATTCATTTAAACTTAAAATAATATCATATAGCTTTGTTAAAAAAAATTATTTTTAAAAGGAATGCAAAAATAAATTTAATACAATTAAAAATTATAAGATCACATGAAATTGGAAAAATATTATCTTTAAAATAAGTCAGGAACCAGAATAAAATCAAAAAAGTCAGGAACCAGAATAAAATCAAAACAATACCAGGATACATTTCAGGTAGAGCTTTGTGCATGGGAAGAGGTAATTTGACATCATCATTTTAATTTATTTAATGAGTTTTTGTAGTGTAATTTTTTGGAAGTTTTTCTTGTGGATTTTTATGATCTAATTTCTCTAAAATCTGGTAGGAATTTATTGAAATCACAAGTTTGATGGGTAGCCCCTGTACAATCCAAGTGCCCTAAGGGTTTTGCAGAGTCTTAGAATCCATATATATAGTCAAAAAACCAATTTAAATAACACAAATCAAAATTTCACATCAAAATTCGGATTCCAGCGCCTGAAAGTCCAGAAAATTCAAATTCCAGCACCTAAAAGTCCAGAAAACCTCACTAGAAACAACTCCTTTATTTAATACTTGGTAATACTTGGTCAATAAAATAAATTTGGGCTATGAATATATGCCACCTAAAAGCTGACGAGTTAGCTTTTCAGAACTCAGAATGTAAAAAGTATTGGTTATTTTTTTAAATAATAGAAATTTTTGTATAATTTTAATCAAATTTAGTCTTTAAAAAAAAAAATTAAAAAAAAAAAAGAATTACAACTATAGAACTTTAAAATTTTAGATATCTCCATTTACAACCTACAAAAATAATTTAAAACATCCCCTTCATCAAAATATATATATATAAAAGAGATTCTACCCCGAAAAATGGCCAGCATTACAAAGGCCTTAAATTTGTTCCAATGAATATTTTTTAACATTTTAAACTTATTTGACCATGATGAAAATTCTCTTCATAAATTTTAATGTGAAACTTAAATTCAAATTCTCCTCAAATTTTAATGAGAAATTTAAATTCTATTGAGCAACAGAGACTAATTTAGACGATCTGGCTAGTTATAAAATTTAAATTCAAATTCTCCTCAAATTTTAATGAGAAATTTAAATTCTATTGAGCAACAGAGACTAATTTAGACAAAAAATTTAAATTCTATTGAGCAACAGAGACTAATTTAGACAATCTGGTTAGATCTAACGCTTAGTTTTTTTTGTCATTTATAGATAAAAAGGAAATATGGAGAATAATTGTAATAGTAGTATTTTCTCACAGAATACAGGTGACATCTATTTTATAAAAATATATTTAGATGTTATAGAATTAAATTAGTGAGTTATTGTGGTTAGAAAATTTTTATAATTACTCATAAATTTATTTTACGCTGATAAATTTATATAAAACAGGAAAAAATGCATGAAAAATAAATAACAATTCTGAAATTTGATAAATTTATATAAAACATAAAAAAGCATGAAAATTAAATAACAATTCTGAAATTTGCATTTGACATTTGAAATTCCAAAACTGATCATAATCATCTCTGCAGGTAAATATATTTAAAGCGAGCCGAACGAGTTTGCATTATTGCATATCACTTCCAGAGCTTTAATGCAGCGAATCTGCGTATGCTCACTTGGCTTGCTGTGATGGTATAATATGGCCCTGCACAGAAAGAAACAAATTTATGGCAATGGGCGACCGAGTTTGATTGGAAAATGACCAATCTGCAACTCTGAGCTGAATTGTTCTCCGTAAAGCATATGACAAGTAGACAGAAGTTGTACGTGTGGAAGTAATTGAAGGGTGTGAAGGCAACCTGGTATTTGTAGGCAGTCTGGAGATTATTATGATGAAGGAACATGCGGTGTTCAGAGAATTGCAAGAATGGGAGGAGGGGTAGGGGTAGGGGTAGGGGTAGGAGTATGTAGAATTTAATGGGTATATTGTTAAAATAGTGTTATTTTTTGGTGGGTTGGAAATTTTGAGGTGAAATTTTAATTTGTGTTATTTAAATTGGGTTTTTGATTATATATGGATTCAACACCATGAAAAACATAAGGCATTTCTATTATACAGGGGTTACCCATTAAGCTTGTGATTTCAATAAATTCTTGTCAGATTTTAGAGAAATTAGACTGTACAGGGGTTACCCATTAAGCTTGTGATTTCAATAAATTCCTGTCAGATTTTAGAGAAATTAGACTGAAAAAACTAGTAAAAATTCTCACTAAAAACAACTAAGTTAAAAAATTCTTATATGATTACTTTTTTCAATATTTTTATTTAAAAAAAATGGAAATTTAAACATGATTTTAATGAAAATTGTTGGAAATCCAAATTATAATTATCAAGTTTTTAGATTTTACTTACCCCAGACATTTTTAATAGTATTGAATTTTTTTCACAATTAAAAAAATAATTCAAACACTTTTACAGTGACATTAAGAAAAACATACAGATTACAGCCAGTAAAATTGTGACCTCCTTAATAAAACCATTATTTTCGAAACAGATTCTAACTAACAAAATTATAGCCTCCTTAACCAAAACCATTATTTTGGGGCTGCATAATGATTAAACGGTCAATATAGTTGTAGAAATTGACGGGTGTTTCAAATTCCTATCCTGGCTATGTGTGATTGAAAACAATCCTCACCAATCCAAGCTATTGGTTTTTTATCGTTTTCTGATTGAAGCACCGTGGAAAAGAAAAATATGACTTTCGCGAGTAACTATGTGATTTGTAAATGGTGTCAGAAGGCAATTATGGTTTCTGGGAAGCACTAATTTGAACTCTAAAGAATCTCGCCAACGGATTCCAATTTCCAAATACGAAGACAGCATTGGCTTTGCATGCATTGTTGGATCCTGTTATTTGAATAGGACAGTAACTCTTTTTGTGTCAGTATATTTTAATATTACAGTATCTCCCCCACAGTAAGTCATAAAGCACTTCTCTACCCTGCGGCAATGAAACTGACAATTTGTTTTTATTTTTACTGAGCGTATTTTTTTAAAAACTTGATTATAAGAGTTCTTTCAACACTATATTTTTTCTTCCAATATGCCCAATAATATCTCTAGTCCAACCTTTTCTGACACTTAAATGAGTCTATTGATGTTTGAAGCACTAATAGCAAGCATCCCATTCTTGATGCATCCCATTCTTGATGTTGATGTTAATTAGCTTGCACATTAAGTACTTGATCATACTTTTAGTGGGTGGAATTCTATTTCTCCAAGTGTTTTTTTGAGAAATAGTATATTACTAGGTGTCATATCTATATAACATACAACTTCACAATTATTCAAGAAGAAAATAAGTGTTCCAATGTTCAATCATTATTTTTGCTCACTATAATTTTAATGTAATTGGTAATAATAATTTATTATATTTAAAAATGGACATTTAAGTTGTTATTGTTGTTCGGCGAAAGATACTTTACAATTTATTTTAAAGTAAATGTGTAGGTGTAATTTAAGTCTGTAAACAATTTTAAATATAGATTTAATTAAAAAATAGAAAAAGGTTAAAAGTGATATTAGGGTGAATGCAAACATTTAAATGTTGGATCAATTAATAATAAGATGATAAAATAATATAAATAATAAAATTTAATTTGTTATAATTTGATTTTGGTATTAACTTGTAAATAGGTTTTGTTTTTGTTACAATACAATACTGTTGACCAATACCATAGCTTATCAATACCTTGTGCCTAAAAACTATAACTTATTTCACAACTAAAATATTATATAACAATGACAAGATTCTTAAACATGGATATTCACCACATTACCATGTATATTATTAACTTGTAAGAATTAAGCTTTGTTACAATACCATGGGCCAATTCCATGGCTTATCAATACCACATGCCCAAAAAGCATAACTTATTTCACAACTAAAATATTATATAACAATGACAAGATTCTTAACCATGGATATTCACCACATTACCGTGGATATTATTAACTTGTAAGAATTAAGCTTTGTTACAATTCCATGGGCCAATTCCATGGCTTATCAATACCAGATGCCCAAAAAAATAACTTATTTCACAATCAAAATATTTTATCACAATATGACAAGATTCTTAACCATGGATATTAACCCCACTTTACGGTAAGTATTATTAACTTGTAAAAATTAGACTTTGTTACAATACCATGAGTCAATACCATCACTTATCAATACCACATGCCCAAAAAAACATAACTTATTTCACAATCAAAATATTTTATAACAATATGACAAGATTCTTAACCATGGATATTCACCCCCACTTTACAATGGATATTATTAAAATAGGCTTTGTTACAACACCATGGGTCAATACCATGTGATGAGCCCCATTATTGAAACAAGAATGTTGCAACTCCTGAGACTACCAACTTAAATTACTCCTGAGGCTACCAACTTAAATTATCAACCTAGGGTTCGTACAAACTTAAGAGGTGTCGACATTGTATGTGCAACATGAAATGTGTTCTTCTTTCGTTGATCTAATGAAGTGAATGTCATAAAAGATAACCTAGAGTAGTTGCAGAAATAAACCATGCTAATCTAATTGCAAAAAAATCAAATCAATTATTCTACTTGCAAAATGGAAATCATTAATTTAATTGAAAATCGCTTGAAAAAAAGAAATTTAATCTACAACACAACTAGGAAATTTAGAAGCTAAGTCTACTTCACTTGCATTTAAGAGTTTCAAATGTGAAGTTTGCTTCCTAGCTCTATTTTTTCTTTTTTGCTTGCAGTGGAGGAAGGATGGGTTTTAAGTGGTCCTTAGGTCTCCTTAATAATGTATTTAGAGCCTAGGGGTCATTATTCATCTACACTAAGTCAAATTTGATCAAAAATGGTGAAGGGAAGTGATGCTACAGGTTTGCTACATGCGATTGCTATAGGCAATTGCTATAGGATGCCTGTGATGCTACAAGAGTGAGAATCTTGCTAAATGCCCAAGTAAATCAAATTCAACTGGAATGGAAAAAAATGCTATTAAGTAAGATGTCTTAGGTCTCCATTCCAAGTGGGATCACTCCAAAATACCTCTGTTAACATGTGATAAAGAATAGCAAAAAATTATTACTCTAAAAACTGGAAAGTGCATAACCTAATCAAGTGAAAATGAAACAGGGTAAATTTTGTTATTAACTTGAATGTTTTTACGACCTAATACAAATGGAATCAACTCAAATGAAGCTCATTAACACGTTCTAAAAAATAGCAGAAAATTACTACTATTTTCTACAAGGGACTTCCACAAATTTTATATTTGTGAACTACTAAACCAATCCAAGTAGCTCAATGATGAAGATAACTTTTCAACGTTGTTTTAAGGATGCATCATGATTTTTAATTTGTAAATAGCCTGCAAAATAACTTACTTTAATCATTTAACCCATTCCTGCAGCAAAAGATATATCAATACTAAATGCAGAAATAGGAAAAACAAGAATAAGAGATGCATGTGAATAAGAAGTGAAAAGAAGAAATTAAATTATACAAAAGGGCTTTGAGGCTCCTGGGATGGCCAAGTCCAAGAATAATCAGATTCCTATGAAGGAAACCAAGCTTTAGAAATTAGAAATGGCACCAATCTTCATTATTTGAATCAATCCAAATACATCCTTGCTAGAAATGAAAGTGGAACATCAAAAATACAAGTTTTCTCCACGAGAGGACTAAGAAATAGAGGAAAATTTGAATTTGTTCTTATACAAAATGATGAGGAATCATTCTCCTTGAAAAGAGGAAGCTTTCCCCTCCAAAACCCTTCAAATAGTGGATCTAGTTCCCAACACTAAGAATATGCATTAAATGATAGGGAACACATTTATAGATTTTCTCAATCACTGGAGCTCTAGAATTTGTCAATAATTTCATGATATTTTGTTCATTTATTATTCAATCTTGAACCTCCTGCAATAGGGATCAAGTCTCGGATTATATCTTCCTCCAAATATTCATAATATGCCCACTATTCTCACAATATTCTTCAAAAATAAATAGTATTAAGCATATAATATGCAATCATCTCTTCCTAAGAACATACTAAAGCAAAAAAAACATTATTAATCATAGAAGGAGAGTTTAATATAGCCTTAAAGCGCCTAATAAAAGTTAGATGGGCCTTAATTTATGTCTAAGTTAGAGGCCCATCACCATGGCTTATCAATATCACATGCCAAAAACCATAACTTATTTTGTAATAAAATTATTTTATTTTAATTTAATTTAACATTTTTAATTGAAACTAAAAGGAAAAAGGTTATAATTACTTTTGAGATATATTTAAACCCTTTATCTTCATGACTACTAAAATTATACCCATAGAAATTAAATTAAGGTTTTAATACAATTATAAATTATAAATTTTTTATATTTAAAGATGTGAAATTTATATAATATAAATAGTGTTAGTAAGCACCAACATAGATTCATCTTAGCTAAGGATCCAAGTGATGAAAGAAAACAAAGTGATGGGGAGAGAGGGAGGTCGAAGAGAGAGAAGAGAGAGGAGGGGAGAGAGAGAAAGGGAGAGAGGGAGATGGATTTGGAGGGGGGAAGAGAGAGGAAAGGACAAAGACATGGAGATATAGAGGTGGAGAGAGAGAGGAGTGATGAGGGAGAGATGGAGAGAGAGTGAGGGAGAAAGGAGAGGAGGGAAGAGATAGAATATAAGGGAGAGAGAGAGAGAGAGAGAGAGAGAGAGAGAGAGAGTTGGAGGGAAGAGAGAGAGGGAGACGGGGGGAGAGATAGAGGGAGATGGGAGAAAAAGGGAGAGAGAGGACTCAAGAGAGAGAAGAAGAGAGAGATGGATTTGGAGGGGGGAGAGAAGGAAGGAAGAAGAAAGGCATAGAGGGATAAAGGTGGAGGGAGAAGGGGACTGAAAAGGGAGAGATGGAGGGAGAGTGAGGGAGAGAGGAGAGTGGGAGGGAAGAGAGAGAAAAGGGGAGAAGGGAAGATAGAGATCTAGGGAGGAAGAGGGAGGGATATATATATATATATATATATATATATATGGAGAGAATGTATGTATGTTTGGGGGGTGAGATAAAGAGAGGGAATATGAAAGAGAGATATAGATATTATATAGTGATGGTACCAACCCTCTCAACCCTTACAGTCAATCAATAATTAATTTATGATCAATAAAAAGAAATAATGTAAACAATTATATGGGTTGATTGCGCAATTAAAAAGTGTGTACTGTGGTTGGTGTGAGGGGACACTTGTCCCTGCCTCGAACTCCGCTCTCCTGTACTTTTCTTACACCCCAAACCCTCATTCACTATGGCATTTTGATACTGTGGTTCTCTGTTATTTGATATGAGGGTTTGTCGACTATTACTCTGTGCTTGCGAGGGTCATGGCAATGATGCCTAGTCTACGCTCGGCCACGGACCCTTTTGCCTGGAGGTTTGGTAACTCTGTCAACAACTCCTTGTCTCTTGACTGTTTGGCCTCACCTGGGTGTTGTGCTGGTTGTTCCGTCGACTACTGTGGAGGGTTTCTTTCATTCTTCAGCTATGGTAGCTTACCCTCTCATGGGCGTTGTTCCTGTTACTATTGTCTCGGCTTTCTCTATGTGCATTTGTTGTTTGAATGTTTGGTTGCTCGCATGGTCGTTTCTCTCGTTAACTGGTTGTTATATTTTTATGGTTCACAGGTTGCAGTCACAAGGGACCGGGTCCTCGGCTCTGCTCGTCATTGGGCAAGGTAAGCCCTCTGGTCCAATCTTTCGCTCCTCCTCGCATTTTTTCTTCCTTACTAAGGGCAGTCGCTCCTTCCGAGCAGGTACTCCCTCTTGTGGTTACGACCTGGTTATGGGTTCTTCTCTCCGGCACCATCCACTCCTCTAGTAAGCCTTCAAACCCTCACCCTCTCTGCTTCATGCTTCTTTTGTTCAGTTGGATAGTCAAACCAGTAACACCTCTCTGTTGGTTTTGTCTGCATGTGGGTTGTGGCTCTGGATGCTTGTTTTTGTGCCTGTTGCTGCCTGGTGAAACCGGTAGGGTTGCTCCTCAGTATTGACCTATGTTACCATTTTTTGTTTCACGGCTCCAACATTCTTGTTGTCTGGTAATTTGGTTAGGTTTTTGAGAGCCACAGCTCCTTTGTTCCTCATTTTCTATTGGTTTGCCTTCAGGCTTCAACCCTTCTATATAATTTATGTTTGCAACAGTTATGGAGTCATTCTAGGTTTTCACACCTTGGGTTTGTTGTCGATTGTCTTATGTATGGGCTCACCCCGTCTTAACAGTTTTTGGTCTAATATTCTGTAACTTATTTTCATGTAAAGACTATTACTTGGACAAGGAAAAAAAAAATTATATGCTTGTGGGTTACCTGTGTATGTAATGTGATTATTTTAATGCTGAGACTGTTAATATTTCGGGGGTTTCTCCATATTGATTGTCTGCTCTTTGTATGTCTGAAACTCGTTGCTAGCTGGAACTATGAATTCAGGTCTCTGTTATTATGATGTCTTCGATAGCTGCTTGAACTATCCTCGAGACACTCTGTTTGCCTTGATGACTGTTAGGAAAGAAATGCTAGAACATAAAATGCACTCTTATGATTTGTCAGTACGCACAGTAATTAATGGAAAGAGAAAATAGTTAGCTGCAAATGGATTTAGATTTTGTAACAGAAAATTTCTCTTTTTCTTCTATTCTATATCTCATTAAATTGAAACCATTACAATTTTAGTGTATTTTCTTTTAAGCTATTTTGAAACAGTTTCTCACAACTGCTGGCAGTTACATATATAGTTGCATGGTTATGATAATTGTTATTTTTTTATCTTGTTGTAATTTTACGAAAGACAACTAATTAAATAAAATAAAAGAAAAAGTTGGCTGGAACAGCCTCCAATTAATCCTAATGTTCCTAAATGCTATTTGACTAATAAAATAAAAACGAAAGTCCTTAAATGTTGTTTAACTAATAAATGGAAATGAAAACTAAAAGGTTATTATGAACCTATCTGTCTTAGCTGAGACCAAATACCCCAGCCATGATACCCTCAGCTGGATGCTCCTACATCAGGCTCCTGGGGTAATAAAAATTCATGGCTCTGGTCCATGAGCTCCTCGACTGAATACCATGCACGTTGTATTTGTCCTACGTCAAGCCATGAACTATCCTCAATGGGACGGTTCTTCCACTTGACAAGGCACTGTAGGTTCTCCTTCCTTCGAGTCCGCCTGGCCACCTGAGTATCGAGGATTCTCTCAATCTCAAGGGGCTGAGCTGAAGGCATTTGCCTCATCCATGAGTTACCTCCTTCCTGGGTGTCCCGTTTTGGCCATGCCAAACTGTCATCTTCTGGACTAGCAGTGTAAGGAAACAAATCTGCCACGTTGAAAATGGGCGATATGCCTATCCCTAGAGGCAGTTGTAATTCATAAGCATTGACAGAGAATTTAGGTAGAATTTTGCATGGGCCAATCTTCTTATACTTGAATTTGTTGTATTCACCCTTAGGGTACCATTCTCTGCACAAATGTGCAAGGACTTCATCCCCCACATTAAATTGTGCCTCTCTTCGTTTCAGATCTACCCGCTACTTATACTTTTTGACTGTTGTCCTGCAATTTTGACTTTACCTGCTCGTGTAGGTCATTCATTGCTTTGGCGAAATCTTCCCCATCAGCACTCTATCTTTCCAGTTGTCCTAGATCCCGTAACTCATGCACTCTGCGAGGATGCATGCCATACAAGATTTGAAAAGGATTGTATCTCGTGTTGCAATTCGGTGAATCGTTGTAAGTGAACTCTGCCTGGGCAAGTACAAAATCCCACATTCGTGAATTTTCTTCGATCAAGCTTCGTAGAAGGTTTCCCAAGCTCCTGTTCATCACATCCGTCTGCCCATCGGTTTATGGGTGATAAGCGGAGCTGAAACTCAACTGTGTGTCCAACTTCTTCCACAAGGTGCGACAGAAATGTCCTATAAATTTCACATCCCTGTCAGAAACAATAGACTTAGGCAGGCCATGCAGCTTGACTATCTCCATGAAAGACAAGTGTGCTGTGTGAGTGGCATCACTGCTTTTTTTACAAGGGATGAAATGTGCCATCTTTGAGAACCGGTCTACTACCACCATCATAGAGTCATAACCTTGTTGTGTTCTAGGCAGACCCAAGACAAAGTCCAAGCTGATTGAGTCCCATGGTCTACTCAGAATAGGCAGTGGTGTGTAGAGTCCAGTGTTCTGACTGTGTCCTTTCGCTAACTGACACACTTTACACCTGGTTACAAATCACTGCACATCCCTTTGCATATTCGGCCAGTAATAAAAGTGACTAAGCTAATCTAAGGTCTTATCAATGCTGAAATGTCTGGCTAGACCTCTGTTGTGCTTCTCCCAGATGATGTTCTCTCTCATTGAACAGTCTGGAATGCATAGTTGTCCTCCTTTAAACAACAACTTCTCTTGTAAGTTATAGTCCAACCATGGACTATTATTCCTCAACAAAGGGTTTTGGCAGGCTTCATAAGCCTCCTTGAAATCTGCATCTGTCTGATACAAGTCTGTCAAGTGTTCAAAACCCAACACTTGTATTGTGCTCTCTTGCAAGAGAAAAACTCTCCTGCTCAACGCATCTGCTACCTTGTTGGCCTGTCCACTGATATGCTTCAAAACAAATGTGAAACTCTGCAAGTACTCAACCCATTTTGCATGCTTGTGGTTCAGCTTATGTTGCTACATAACATACTGCAATGCAGAATTATCAGAAAACAAAACAAATTCATTACCGAGCAAATAGTGTCTCCAATGCTTCAATGCTTGGACGACAACATAGAACTCCTTGTCATAAGATGAGTACTTCTGCCTGATTTCATTCAATTTTTCACTGAAATAAGCAACTGTGTCTTCTTGGCGGAGTACGGCCCCAATGGATGTACCACTGGCATCACAACGGACCTAGAAAAGCTTGTTAAAATCAAGCAATCTCAGGATTGGTCTCTCAGTGATCTTCCTCTTCAACATTTGGAAGCTTTTCTCTGCTGCTTCAGTCCAACAGAAAGGCTGACTTGCTATTTTAATAGTGTCCAACATAGGTGCGCAGATCTCACTAAAATTCTATAAACTTACAATAAAAACTTGCCAACCCATGAAAGCTACATACCTTGAACAGACTCTTTGGGGATGGCCAACTAATGATAGCTGCAATTTTCCACGGGTCCATTTTCAGCTCATTTTTTTCAATCACAAAACCCAAATAAACTAATTCCCTCGGAAGAAAAGAACAATTTTTCAAATTTATCAGTAGCATGTTTTGTTGTAATTTCTCCAGCACACTTCGAACATGTCGAAAATGTTCTTCTTTGGTTTTATTGAAAATCAGTATATCATCAAGATATACAATCACGAACTTTCCAATGAATTCTTTCAACATCTCATTCATCAAGTGCATAAAGGTACTAGGGCATTACTTAACCTGAATGGCATCACCAGCCCCTCATACAGACCTTCATCTATTTTGAAAGTTGTCTTCCATTCGTCCCTTTCTCCAATTTTGATCTGGTGGTATCCACTCTTCAGATCGATTTTCAAGAAATGTGTTGCCCCGCTCAAACATTCCATCATGTCATCCATCCGTGGCAATGGAAACATATACCTGATGGTAATATTATCGATGGCCCTCGAATCTGTGCACATCCACCACTTGCCTCCTTTCTTAGGAGCTAAAACTATTGGAACTTCACAGGGACTTAAACTCTCCCTTATCAATCCCTTATCCAGCAATTCCTCTACCTATTTCCTAATCTCCTCATTGTCCTTAGGACTCATTTGGTACGCTTCCTTGTTTGGTACACTAGCTCTGGGTATAAAGTCTATGTGATCACTGATACTTCTCTTAGGAGGCAATTTATTCAGAAAATCATCCACCAAAATGTTGCTGAACTCTTGCAACATGTCCTGAATTTCTTCAGGCAAATCAACAATTTTAGTCTGTAACAACACTGCTCTTGGCCTCCTTACAACAACATATTTTATCTCGGTGTCTTCGATCTATTTCAAAAATTCCTTTCCTCCCACCAACAATGCTTTGGCTCCACTAGTTTATGTTGTTTCTTCCTCCTTGATGGGTACAAGCATGTGTTTAATCCCATCCTTGACAAACTTGTAATAGTTTGTCTTTCCATCATGAACCACCTTTCTATCATACTACCATGGTCTTCCTAGCAATATGTGACACACGTCCATAGGCATAATATCACAAATAACCTTGTCCCTATATTTTCCAATATGGAACTCAACTTCACACTGTTCATCAACCAACAGTTGATGGCCTTTTTGCAACCACGAAACCTTATAGGGAGTGGGGTGCTTCAACCATTTCAAACCCAACTTCTCCACCATCTCTGTGGAAACTAGATTATCCATGCTCCCATTATCGATAATCAGCGTAAAACATTTTCTGTGTGACTTACAAATTGTCCCGAATAATTCCTTTCTTTGGGTTTGGTCAGTTGTCTCCTTTGTTGGTTTCAGCATCACCTTATTCAAAACTAAGGCCTCCCCTATCTCTAACACATTCTCTACCTCCTAGGGTGGTGCATCTGCTTCCTCTAGCTATGCAACATACGCTCCTCTTTGGCTAGCCTATTCCCCTTCAGGACACTCAAAGGATCTGTGCCCCCACTTGTGTCACTTGTAGCACTGGTAAGTAGCTCCTTTGCCTCTTCCATTTTCCCTTCCTCTCTGATATGGCCTTCCTCCTCTAGTGCTACCTTCTTTTTCTATTGTCCGTGAGGTCTTTGAACTACTGCCCTCTTCACTGTTGTTGGTAGCTCTTCCTCTGCCAAAGGATTGTCCTTTCCCTCAGCTAGTTCCTCGTCCTCTCTTGGCATTCTACTTTCTTGTGATCTTCTCTTCCGCCTTTAAGGCACTCTGGTATGCTTCCTCTATTTTCTTCAAAGAAAGAATACTTGTCTCGTCTAATATCTCTAGCCTTAGGCTATTCACAAACCTTGCTGTCTTTTCCGGAATGTCTTCAATATAACTAGCTCTCAAATTCACCCGGTAGAATTCTTCAGTATATTCTTTCACAATCATTCCTCTCTGCTTCAAATTTTGTACCTGTCGATGCAGAGAAATCTAGTAATGTTTGGGAAAAAACCTGCCCTTCATCTTGGTGACCATTCTAGGCCACTTTCTAATTGGTAATTTATTCATCCTTCTTCTCTCTACTTGGACATTGTCCCACCATAAGGCCGCTTGTCCTTTCAGCTTGGTAGTAACAAATTTAACTCTCCTATCTTCACTAACCTCCTCATATTCAAAATATTTTTCCAGCTTGCTAATCCAATCCAACAACACTTCCGTGGACAAACTGCCATCATAATTCGGAATCTCAGGCTTTGGCTTACTGCTAGCCAACAAGACTAACCTCAATAATCTGATTTCAAGTCCTTCCTCATCCGATCCATCTATCCTAACTACAGCTTCTTCTTCACTGTGATATCCTACTTCTGTATCCCTTCTCCTTCCTGCTTCTACTGCCGCCAAGCGGGCATTCAGGATCCTAATCTCTTCCCTTAATCCATCCTTTGCTACTCTCCGAATACCTCTCCCACGACCTCATATTCCAGCTTCCATTTCTTATGAAAAACTCAATCCTGCTCTGATAACCCAATATGATGGGACCAACCCTCTCAACCCTTATAGTCAATCAATAATTAATTTATGATTAATAAAAAGAAATAATGTAAACAGTCATATGGGTTGATTGCATAATTAAAAGGTGTGTACTGTGGTTGGTGTGAGGGGACACTTGTCCCTGCCTCGAACTCTTCTTTCCCGCGCTTTGCTTACACCCCAAACACTCGTTCACTATGGCATTTCGACACTATGGTTCTCTGCTGTTTGCTGTGAGAGTTTTTCGACTGTTACTCCGTGCTTGCAAGGGTTATGGCAATGGTTCCTGGTCTGCGCTTGGCCATGGGCCCTTCTGCCTGGAGTTTTGGTAACTCTGTCAACAACTCCTTGTCTGCTGACTGTTTGGCCTCACTTGGGCACTATGTTGGTTATTATGTCGACTATTGTGGAGAGTTTCTTTCATTCTTCAGCTATTGTAGCTTACCCTCTCATGGGCGTTTTTCCTGTTATTGTTGTCTCGACTTTCTCTGTGTGCATTTGCTGTTTGAATGTTTGGTTTCTCGCATGGTCATTTCTCTCATTACCTAGTTGTTATATTTTTATGGTTCACAGGTTGTGGTCACAAGGGACCGAGCCCTCAGCTCTGCTCATCACTAGGCAAGGTAAGCCCTTTGGTCCAAGCCTTAGCTCCTCCTCACAATTTTTCTTCCTTACTAAGGGCAGTTGATCCTTGTGAGCAGGGACTCCCTCTTATGGTTGCGACCTGGTTATGGGTTCTTCTCTCCAGCGCCGTCCACTCATCTGGTAAGCCTTCAAACCCTCACCCTCTCTGCTTCATGCTTCTTCTATTCAATTGGATAGTCACACCACTCACGCCTCTCTATTGGTTTTGTCTGTTGGTGGGTTGTGGCTCTGGACACTTGTTTCCCCGCCTGTTGTTGCCTGGTGAAACTGGTAATGTCGCTCCGCGATATTGACCTGTGTTATCATTTTTTGTTTCACGGCTCCAGCATTCTTGTTGTCTGGTAGTTTGGTTAGGTTTTTGAGAGCCTCAACTCCTATGTTCCTCGTTTGCTATTGGGTTTCCTTCGGGCTTCAACCCTTCTGTATAATTTATGTTTGCAACAGTTATGGAGTCGTTTTGGGTTTTCACACCTTGGGTATGCTGTCGATTGTCTTATGTATGGGCTCACCCCGTCTTAACAGTTTCTAGTCTAATATTCTGTAACTTATTTTCATGTAAAGACTGTTTCTTGGACAAGGAAAAAAAAAAATTATATGCTTATGGGTTACCTGTGTATGTAATGCGATTATTTTAATGTTGAGACTGTTAATCTTTCAAGGGTTTCTCCATATTGATTGTCTACTCTTCGTATGTCTGAAACTCGTTGTTGGCTAGAACTGTGAATTTGGCTCTTTGTTATTATGATGTCTTCGGTTACTTCTTGAACTATCCTTGAGACACTTTGTTTGCCTGGATGATTGTTAGGAAAGAAATGCTAGAACAAAAAATGCACTCTTATGATTTGTCAGTACGCGCAATAATTAATGGAAAGAGATAATAGTTAGCTACAAATGGATTTAGATGTTTGCAATAGAAAATTTATTTTTGTCTTCTATTCTATATCTCATGAAATCGAACCCGTTACAATTTTGGTGTATTTTCTTTTAAGCTATTTTGAAACAGTTTCTCACAACTGCTGGCAGTTACATATATAGTTGCATGGTTATGATAATTGTTCTTTCTTTTATCTTGTTGTAATTTTATGAAAGACAACTAATTAAATAAAATAAAAGAACAAGTTGGCTGGAACAACCTCCAACTAATCATAATGTTCCTAAATGCTATTTGACTAATAAAATGAAAATGAAAGTCCCTAAATGTTTTTTAACTAATAAATGGAAATGAAAACTAAAAGGTTAATGTGAACTTGTCTGTCTTAGCTGAGACCAAATACCCCAGCCATGATACCCTCAGCTGGATGCTCCTACATCATATAGTATTATATAACCAACCTAGATACATCTTAACCCTAGATCTACCAAGCACTAAGAGAGGTCAATTCTCTCATGGTGAAAACCTTTCCTCAAATTTTGCACTAAAAAATCAAGTTTGAACCTCGATAGTTTGGATCCCTCTCAATGCTTGATAGGTCTGGGGTTAAGATTGATCTAGGTCGGTTTAAATAAAATCATGGCATGTGAATTGTGCTAATCTAACAAGCATTACCTCTATTTTATTTCTAAATATAGGAATTTTAGACTTCGTTTATGTAACATGCCCACATCCTTAGGTAGCTTTGAAATCTATTTTCTTAAAGAACTTCAACTTCTGAAATCATTATATTATAGTCAACTAGATTTCATGGAAATGCCAAGAATACTAAATATATGCAATGAAAATACAAATAAGCACAAAAAAGATATAAAATATAGTTAAATCATTAAGTAATATAGTGGAATATAAATACACAAATTATCTTTAAGAAGATTCAACAACTAATTAATGACATTGAATGTTCCACCCAACCATAGGCTTTGTTGCACATTGACTCTCTATAACAACCTATCCCCAAGTTTAGGCTATGATTCCACAAGGATGGGTACTTAGAAAAATTTTATTATTCATAGGCAATTCGCTCATAAGGTTCCTTTATTTATGCATCACACAACAATCACAATTGTCCCAATTACTCAACTAATCCCATGAAATTCTCAACTCCTATATTTCTTTCCCCTTCAACTTGGAAGCCCCAGGGAATGAAATCAATTTCTCTTCAGGGCTTTAGTGCTACTATTCAAGAAATATCAAAGCTAAAATATTTAGACAGACATGACCATGGGTATTTTTACCAGCAATGCCAATGCATACATGCACACAAGCATATTCTCAGGCTAGAATATATAATTATTAAAACACATAGCCACTGGTAGTGACTCTGGGAAATATAATTCTTCTTCTCTCCCAATACGAAACATCATCAACAATGAGTGGGACTCGTTAATGAGGAACTCCCAAATACCAAAAAGGTAAGTTAAATAAGTATGCTCTCATAATTCTACATGGATTCCCAAAAAATATCACATACCCATGTTTTTCTCAAGTCTTTCGAATATAGCAATAATCAAAATATAAATAAAACTCTTTAGCTTCTCTATGATCTCCTCTCTCTGGTGGGATTGTAGACCCTATATTATTGTCCTTAAGTAATGTCTTTTATTTTCTATATTTAAAATCATTATATATCTAGCCTATTTGACCGTTCATTATGTACAAATATACAAAATTAATCTAGGGATCAAAATTTAAGGTCTTGCATTATCTCCCTCTTATTTCATCCTTGACCTTGTGCTCAAAATTATAGCTATGTACATGTATACAAATTTATATCAAAAATTCAGAATAGATGTGGGTATGCTTCTCTCATAGCATTTTCAATCTCCCATTCTACTTCTTCAAGGATGTAATTAGCCCATTGGACCTTTACCCACCATATGGATTTGTTCTTGACCACCATGACCTTCCTATCTAGTATATGCATTTATTGTACTTTAAAAGTCTCTTTGTGGGTCCACCTAGTAATTCAAAGTCCAACTAATGACATGGTTAACAACAAGTACATACGTTTTCAACAAAGACACATGAAACACATTATGCATTTTGATTGAAGTAGGAAATGAAAACATGTATTCAATTGATTCTATCATGTCAAATATCTCAAATAGACCACAAAATGATGTTGTCAACTTAGTATAATTGTTTAACTTGAATGAGATTTTCTTTGACTTCACACTTTTAAACACATGCTTTCCCACTTTATATTCTCTAGATGTCTTGCTCTTATATGCATAACTCTTTTGCACGTCTTGAAGTGCTTTTAAATTTTATTTAATTTTTACAATTTTTTGTTAATCTCCATAACAAGTATCTCCCAAGTACCACTTTGTCTATTTAGTTGTCCCAACAGACTGGAGTATTACATTTTCTATCATATAAAGCTCCAAATGGACTCACCTTCAATGAAACTTGATACCCATTATTATATGAAAACTCAACCAAATGCAAATAATCTTCCTATTTATATGATTTATCCATCACATGCATTCTCAACCTAACATCAATTATCTGGTTGTATCTATTTGTCTATCGATCTATTTGTGGATGATATGTTGTGCTAAAATTCATACGTGTATCAAATCCTTAACTAATCCCCTTGAAAAGTTGGAAGTAAATTGGTTCCCTACCTGAAATAATTACTTTTGGTACTCTTTTAATTTATAAATGTTCTTCATTAGATTTATGAAATGTTAGCTACCTTATCACTAAGTTTTACTAGAATAAAATAATCATCCTTTGAATTCAATTGTTATCATTGTTAAATCACATTTCCTTATTGTCTTCGGCAATTTTCTTATAAAATCAATGGTTAAAAGTTCTCATTTCCACTTTAGAATTGGAAATGGTTGTAACAAACTAGATGGGTTTCTATGTTCAACATTTACTCTAATGTTTCATTCAACTGGAAATATAATTAGCCCCATCCTTCTTCATTTCTAGCAAAAAATATACATTAGAGAAATTTTGAGGTAAAAAAATGGGTCTCAAAACAAAAATGTACAACCAAAATCAAATTTATAAGAACAAATAGGATTAATTATGATGATGTCAACCATGGGGGATGATTCGCCATTTTTGGAGTAAAAAATTACAAAAATTGAAAAAAAACTATTTTTCAACTCGTATTTTCAACTTATCTCCCTCCAGTTTTACTCAAATTTCAAGCAGGAGAACTCGTTGGATGTAGAATTCATTTCCTCATAAAATAAGTACCCATGTTGCATACGTTTGATGGATCCCGCTACACAAAAATGAGAAATACATGAAAAATGTAATTGCAATGACGTTTTTCATGTATTTCTTATTTTTGTGTAGCAAGATCTATCGAAAATATGAAACATGGGTACTCCTTAGATGAGGAATTGAATTTCATATCCAACGAGTGCTCCTACTTGAAATTTGAGTAAAATCATAGAGAGATAAATTGAAAATACAAGTTTAAAAAGTAGTTTTTTTCTTTTTTTCCCTCTACAATTTGATGATGTAATATAATCTTATTTTATTATGTCCACTATTATTTTATATTATTCCTTAGGATGCCCATTTTAGACCTCAAAATTTCTCTAATATGTCTAATTACTGAAGTTTTTTTTTGATAGCTAGGGTATCTTATATATGGAATATTATGTATTTCTTTCATAATTGATTTCCTCGATTCTTGAGAATTACAAACATACACTTGTATCCATAAGTATGTCATCTTCTAGAAGTTTGTTCTCCTTCAAGTTATGTTGTACTATCCCCCTTGCCATAAACATTATTGTATGTGAAGATATAGTGTTGATCTATAGAAACGACTAAAATTCTAATGTTTAAATATGAAGTATACACACTAATGGATGTAGTTTGCATTATATGTACCCTTCTACTGAGTATATCAAAAACTTCACTTTCTCTTTGATATGATTGATGTTAAAATCATATTCACTTCAGAATTCCAACTATGTTGTTTTTCTAGCATTTAAAGTTAGTTTCTCAAACAAATATTATCGTCTCTCCTCAATTCAAATTTCCTTCCTATTAAATAATTCCTCCACATTTTCAATACATGTGCTATGGAAGCGAGTTCCAAATTATGGGAGGTATAAACTATTCAACGCTCTCTCAGTTTCATTGACTCATAAAGAATAACATATATATTATGAATGAGCACTCCACCAAATATATTTTTCTGTACATATGTGCATATCACAAAATCTTCATTTGGATCTGTAATATTCAAAATTGGTGCATTTGTAAGTCAGTTCTTCAATAATTGAAAACTCTCTCACATTCTCATATCCATTAAATTTAGTTCCTTTATTTTGTAAAGGAAGTGAAGGGATGAACAATTTTTGAAAATCTTGTAATAAAACTATTGTAGTGTCCAACTAATGCCATAAAATATTTGATTTTTGGAACATTCTTTGATGCTAGCCATCCTCTAATGGCTTCAATCTTCTTTGGATCTATTGCTTGCCTTTTTTTTAAATTATTCGCCTCAAATAGCAAATTTTCCCTTGGTAAAAAGAAAACTTTCTTAGCATGGAATATAGTTGATGCCCCCTTAGTGCTTGTAATGCCAACTTAAGGTGGTGTTCATGATATTCCTCTATTTTGGAATAAATAATTATGTCATCCAAGAATACAATAACAAACTTGTCCAAAAAATATTTGAATATACCATATATTAATGACATAAATATAATTAACACATTTGTTAGTCCAAAATATAGCGCTACAAATTCATAATGCCCAAACCTTATTCTAAACATTGTTTTATGAATGTCTTCTTCCTTTATCCTCATTGAGTGATGTCTAGATCTCAAGTCTATATTTGAAAATAGATTTACTCCTCTTAGCTAATCAATTCTAGGTAGATGGTATTTTTTATTCATTGAGGCCTTGTTCAGGGGTCTAAAGTCAGTATATAGTGTTAATGTTCCATCCTTATTCTCCAAAAAAGTAAGTAGTGCTCCCTATGATGAAATGCTTGGGCATATATATCCTTTCTTAAATAACTCTTCTAGCTACATTTATAATTCCTTTTATTTCACATATACTATTTATACAACGAAGTCTTTGATATGGTAGTAGTTCCAAGAATAAAATCAATAGAGAAATCTCTATCCCTCTTTGGTGGAAAACTTAATATTTCTCCAAATACATCCTCAAACTCTTGCAACTCTATAGAATCTTCAATACTTTGCTCTTTGGTCTTGTTTATGTCATCTACATGAGTTTCATATGGTTTGCATCCTTTCTTAAAACATCTCTCTAATGTGAGGTTGTAATGTCCCTTATAGAAAAGGGTTTTGAAATTCCTTTTACAATGCTTTGTTTCCTCCTTCATCAAGACATGTAAATGTCTTCTTATGGAAATCTATAATGGAAGGATGCTTTTCCAATCAATACATTCCAAATTTTATGTCATACGATCTCAACGTAATGATATTCAAATGTAAAATTGTGTCTACTACAATCATATTTGAGGGGTGACACCTAACAATTTCATTGAATAGCATTGGCTAGATAAACCACCATACCATTTCAATATTGTTTTTTATCAACTGAAATTCCCACTACTTTAAGATCAACGTAACTATGTATTACTCTTGAATCAGTTAAAGTAACAACAAAATGATTAATAATATATAACCTTCCACGTCAATCATATGAGATTAATTCTCTACCTATCAATCCTTCAAGGTTGAATATGTTCTTAGAATATTTCTTTCCAAATCTTCCACTATTGTAGCCTCTTGAATGTTGTACAAAGTATTTATTTTTTTATCTCTATGAGGGAAATATCTCTACAAATGGTCCTCCTTATATCCCCAATATTTGGGTTATAGTCTTCCTCTTTTCCCAACGGGTCTTCCAATTTGTATTCATCCGTAACATGTTTATTTTTCTGTTACCCTTCAAGACTATTTCTCTTGAAATGTATTTTAAATATATTTCTTCTTTGACCTAACTATTCTTTATTCTTGTCTCTCCAAGATTTCTGAAAAGTCTATTTCCCTTTTTTTTCCCATACAAGTAGTTGACCTTTATAATGGTTTCAACTAAATTATTAGACTCATCAAATTGAATATTATCTTTGTAAAAGGATGGTAGACCACTTAAGAACCTTTGAATTTTCAATTTATCCTGCTTGATGAAGCCAACACACCTAAATATTGCTAAGAAATTTCTTTCATATTATTCCATGACCATGCTTCTAAATTTGAGTTCAAATAACTCCTAGATAATATTATCATAGTAGTTCTTTGAATGATATTATTTTTCAAAATATTTCTTAAATTTTTGCTAAGAAATCCTCTTCTCATCAATGTACTAGATTTTCATTAATTGTTACCACAACATAGAGGTTTTTCCTTACAAATGACATGTGACTATTATGGTTTCAAAATAATAGGAGTACTATACAACTGAAAATACTTTTTGATTCAAAGTAACTGAGTCTCAACATCATCTCCCCTTTTATTTTCACCATCAAATGTAGATGTCTTAAACTTCCTAAGCTCACCTTGCAAAATTTCCAACTCATGTCTTCTTCTATAATGTCTAATGGGAGAAACTATTGAGCTATTCCCAAAATCATCATATGCATATAACCTAATAGATGATAAAGTGGGGGATTAATGATATTTATAATCTATTTTAACACTTCTTGAGTATTTTTATCCTCTATACGCATACCTCCTTACATTAAGACTACCTTCTTCCCCATGTCTTGAACCTAGCCCATTATTTATTTGTCTTTGCAATTTATATAGGATTTGCAATAGGTGATATCTCATTATCTTCCTACTCTTATTATTATTTGTTTTTCAACCATGTAGCTTTACACCTTTTCCCTCAAAATTTTCAAAGGATCTACCAATTCAATTGGCTCAGCTTTACTTCTATTTCCATTAGATCCAATATGTTCATCGCTCGAAATAATGTTTATACCTTTAGCTTCCATCACATGACTATAAAATATTTGTTCCTCCTCCATGTCTTTGATTTATAATTTATGATCCTATTTTTGGATACCCTAATTCTACCAAATGTGCATATAATTAAATTATGTTAAATAGAAATAAAAATTATAAAATTATAGAAACCATATGTACTTCCCCCCCATTCCATTTTTGGTCACTATTGAACTTATTTGGATTTCTTGATAAAATTTGTAAATCTAATCAAAATTATGGGTCAATTGTTGAATTTTTCTCTTCTCAAAATTTTTATTGACTACTTATTTGCCAAAATCTATGCTTAAGGCTAAGAGTTATGGCCTACTTTTCAAAATTTCCCCTAAAATGTTACAAGCATATTTTTTCTATAAAGAATGTGATGCCCATATTGCAATTCTAGCTCCATGGGTGGATTCTTCTATGTAATAGTTTTCCATTGACCACTTGCATTCTCTATTCTAAGCTCAAAGTAAGGATTTATGCCTCATATAAGTGATCTGGTACCTTATTCCACTATTTATAATATTATAGATGTAATTTTTACATACTAGCTTTTTTTTGCACTTATAATATCTCATTGGAAAGTTATTTATAGATTTTTTCATTTGATACAATCAGAAATATAATTTTTAGAATCTAAAAACATTGTTTAGGCCCTCAAAAATGCCTTTGAAGTTCAAGGCTTGAAAACAAATAGGAAAAATATAACAATTTCATAATAAAATTGATGGTGTAGCATGCATATATGGACCTAACATGCTATCCAGGTCCACATGGCACCCTAGGATTGTGTTAGGTCACCTCCTCTATCACTAGAACTACTATGTCATCGTTTGGTCCTCCTTATCTCTCGTTTTCCTTTACTTTTCTTTGTTATCTTTTTATTCTTTTTTTGTCTCTTGTTTATTTCTTTTCTTCCTTTTTTTTCTATTTCTAATTATTACTTTTAATTATTGGTTCCACTTGTATTGTTGACACTTTGAAACCTTCGGGAGCCCTAATGGGATAGGAGGGTCCGATCCCACTAGTACCTATCCATCTTATAGTTGGTGATCATCCAATGATTGGGGTGATAGACGACTCCCATATGCCCCTCCTTTATCATTTTTCCCTAATGTGCATATCAATGGATGAGATCAATCCCACATATCTATGGTGGAAATTTCAAATCATTATTTTTGAATGTGGGGGAGTTAATTTGAATAAATGTCTCAATATAGCTTACTAATGGTGATATCATATTTAGACATGTAATGCTTCATATTTGGTGTCAAGACTTTTTGTAAGTTTAAATACCACTTTCAAAAAATCTTGAAACCACTTATGTGACATTACAAACCACTCATATGAGATGTGTACCATGTCATCATATGCCCCCCACCATGACACAATACTAGTCCTCCGTCCATGCGAGCCTACCATTATAGACTTGCAACCATTGCACACCCATGTCACCACTACTATGTCATCACACATGTGACATCCATGTCACCATTGCATTAGGGGAGTTTTGAGGTCTAAAATGGGCCTCCTACGAAAAATGTGCAACCAAAATAAGCTTTATAAGAACCAATAGGATTCAAGATGGTGATGTAAACCATGGGGGATGATTCACCATTTTTGGAGTAAGAAATTAAAAATATTAAAAAATAATAAAATAATAAAACTCGTATTTTCAACTTATCTCCCTAAGGTTTTACTCAAATTTTGAGAGGGAGTACTCATTGGATGCAAAATTTAATTCCTCATCCAAGGAGCTCCCATATTGCATACTTTTGATGGACCCTGCTACACGAAAAATGAGAAATACATGGAAAAACGTGATTGCAATCATGTTTTTCATGTATTTCTCATTTTTTGTGTAGTAGGGTCCACATAAAGTATGCAACATGGGTACTCCTCGGATAAGTAATAAAATTCTGCATCCAACGAGTGTTTCCACTCGAAAGTTGAGTAAACCCATAGGGAGATAAGTTGAAAATACGAGTTGAAAAAATAATTTTATCTTTTTTTCCCTCTAAAATTTGATGATGTAATCTAATATTATTTTATTATTTCTACTATTATTTTATAATCTCCTTAGGAGGCCCAATTTAGACCTCAAAATTCCCCTAATGACATAATCATATATAAAATTCTCAAAATTTCAAAATTTCATTATTTTCAATAACTTACCACAACCAATGAGGTGTCATTAACTCACCCTCTACAAAAAACAATCATGCTCTTTTGCCCATCTGGCCCATATGCTACAATTGAATATTTGATACCAATGTCTATCATACTCACATGGATAAGTACCTTTAAAAACCAATGTCTTGGAAAATTTTGACTTCAGATACGATTATTTCATAATCAAGAAAATCAAGAAATAATGCATGACACACCAAACTCATTCAAACACTAAGAATACTAAATTTATGCAATTAAAATACTCATAAGAATACACATCATGGAAAAAATATTTAAACCATTAAATAATACAATGGAATATAAATACATAGAGAACATAGAGAACTTTATCTTTAAGAGATTCCCTAATTAACTAAAACATAGGACATTCCACCCAATTGTATGCTCTATTGTACATTCTCTCTCTACAACAAGACACCCCTATGCTGAGGCTCTGATTCCACAAGGATGGGTGTTGAGGCCAAATCTATCACTTGTAGATAGTTAGCCCACAAAATTTCTTTGCACGCATAGTCACACATTAATCATGACTATCACAATTACTTAGTGAGACCCACGTCAATATCAACTCCTAGTTCTCTTTCTCCTTTAGCCTACACAATCGAAGGAAATAAAACCCCTTTTTATGTAATGCAGTCCCTTAGTCTATTCCATTTCCCTCAAATCCTCTAGTGCTACTAGTCAAGAAATATTAATACCAGGAGCTCTAGAACTCATAACATGGACAATTTCACTAGAGATGCAAATGCATACACATACTCAAGAATCTTCTTATGTAGGCATCATAGTTTTTAAAAAATGGTTGACCTGAACCGTAAACCACTCAAACCAGTTAGTTCATAGGGCGACAGGGTCAAACCAGCCGAAAAGCCCAGTTGAAGGGTCCATTTCACCCAAATTTCACAAAAGCAGCCCTAATCAACATGTTTATGGTCAAACCAGTTGGTTCTATCCTAAACTAGCTGGTTTATTGTCAGGCAAACTACAGACCCCAAAGAATGTAGTTTTGTGAGTTTTGAAGTTGTTTTGAGGGAAATTTGGGGTTTGTTTCCTCCAAAAATAGCCCCTCCAAGAAAAGCATGCCTACCCTCTCATTTTCCTGACACATCTCAACCCTAGAAATGTTGGAAATTGATGGTAATGTTAAATTCTTAAAGTAAAAGGGGCATTTTCATCCTTTTAATTAAATTTTTAACATTACCATGAAATGACTCAGGATGTTTGAGAGTGGTTTCGACCTCATTGGATTTCATATGGAGAAACTATAATTGTATATTTCACTCAAAATTTAGCAGACTTAATGGTTTTAAGGATTTCATGATTTGGTGGTTTGCAATGTTTCCATTTGATTTTATCATGCATGAGGGTATGAGATTAGCATTTGATCAAGAGCATGAAACCCTTTAAGAACCTTGATGTTGGTGGCATTTATTGTTGAACTTTGTTGATGTTGGTGGTATTGATTGTTGAACTACTTTACCAAGTACCATGGCCTTAACAAGAATGCACCCTTGACTCAAAGGAAAACAAATGGTTAGGCATGCTAATATTTTTCTACAACATTATAAGGTTTAGGAGATGAACCCTTCAGTCAAACCAAAATCATTGGTTAGACTTGTTAAACTTTTTCAATTTCTATCATGCTATAAGGTTGAGCAATCCAAGTCTGAAGAATTTGGGCTCAATAATGTTTATGTATCTCTTGTTGATGGTCCCATTTCTAGTAGCAATAAATCAATGATGAATTTCATGAGTGACCATGTTGATCATTGATTTGTAGTTTTGATGTGTATTTTTGCTACTACTACTACTAAAATTGTAGAGGAGTTTTAGGAGTCCTCAAACTTTGAGCCATATTATTTATGTAGCTCATGTTGATGATCCCTTGTCTAGTAATGGTGATGAGTTTGATCATGATGAGGAGTGATCATGTTGTTGATCACTAATTTGTATACTTGTAGTAGTTCAGTGGCCCCATAGCTTAGAGCATTTTTTTCAGACTCTAGAAGCCATTTAGAGCCTCATTGATTATGTATTTTGTTGTTGATATGTATTGCACTCGGTGCCATTTTAATATATTCACCTTTACATGGTATATAAATGAGAAAAACTTGCATATTTTGTCTCTATTGGTTTGGAATCATGGTTTTAAATATTAAAAATAGTTTTTTTATTAAAAACTAATTATTTCATGTATTTTTTTAAATATCGATTCATTGAGATCTGACCAATCCCAGTTTGAAACCCGGTTTATCAGATGCACTGGTCTGATCATCGGTTCCGGTTTTTAAAACTATGGTAGGCATATAACAATTATTAGTATAACACTAGACATTCACTAATAATGGCTCTTAGCTATATAATTCTTCTTCTCTTGCTAGAAAAAAAATCCAACAATGAGTGACAGTAATGAAAGAGGAACCTCCAAACACCCAAAAATGTATGGTTAAATACTTGTGCTCTCAAAATCCTAACATGGTTTCCCCAAGGGGCTCACGTTCCCACATATGTATGTGAATAATAAAATTATGAATAAAATGGTCTAGCCTCCCTAGCTAACTCCCCCTCTCTCATGGGATCATAGACCCCTAAACTCTTGTCCCTGTCTATTTGCAATTGATGATGCATTTTATGAATAGACACCATTACATAGCTAGGCTCTTTTACCTCTCATGATGTACAAAATACATTTTTAAACTAGGGATCAAAACCCAAGGTATTACAATACAATAATATTTGTGAATTTTTTTTTCATTATTAAGGTTAGAGGGGTATGTTGCTAACAAGGCAAGAATATTTTCATATAAAGGGATGATGATGACTAATCATGCCTCTCTTTGTACCTTCATAATTTGATTTCTATAGATAATCCTTTAATTCTTCCATACAAATTCTAAAAATTGTAGGTGATTGAGGAGAACTTGTTTAACACCTATATTACAATTAAATTCCCTTGACTATCCCTCATTATTTATAAAATTGGAACCACCCTCTTGCATGATATTATTACCACAGAGCTCAATCCAAAAGAATTCCCAATATCTTTTACCCTTCCAAAGATTATTCCTAAAGTTTATGTCAAAATATTTTCAAAAGTCAACAAAATAACAAATATATTAACCTTGTTGTTTTGACATGTCTTTTCCAATGGCCAGAATTGGCTCCTACTAGAGAACCATGTTTGGCCTAACACCATATTCTTTGTTAGCCCTCTAGTTTGATCCCAATGGGACTTCATCCACTGATAGGATATCTAGTTGACATGGATGAGGAGGAGATAATATTGAGTGGAAAGATGGTGAATATGAGTGATTGTCTACATTTAATGTAGTTTCCTCATCCAAATTTTGAATTCTACCCTAAACACCTACTCCATATGCTCAAACTCCTATTCATTCCATATCCTTGTCTCCTATTCCTATTTTTGATTCTTAAAGAAGATACCTAGTGCTTTGTTTCTCAATGGTGAAGAAGAGGAGACTTGACACTTTTGAATCAATGAAGAATATACTAATTATTCTTGCTTGATATTCTCTAAATTCAAATATAATACGATCACATACACATGATCCTTCAACCATGATACAGTGATATTAAATGGGGATTTAATCTCTTGCTAGAACCCATCACAAATTAGTAATGCACATATTTGCATCAAATATTATTTACCTATGCATGTATGTATGTGTGTGTGTGTGTGTAATTGTCTTTGTGTTTTTCACTCTTCTTCACTCTCTTTATTCCTCTCTCCCCCCCAATCTATGTATCTATCTCCCTCCCTATCCCTCTCTCTCTATTTTCCATCCTGCTATATCTTTATCTCCCTTCCTATATCCTTGTCACTCAGTTTTCCTCACTCCCTCCATCTCTCTCCTTTTCTCCCCCAACATAATTCCCTCTTTCTCTCAGTATTACTCTCTATCTCCCTTCCTCTCTCTCCCTCCCTCCCTCAATCTCTTAGTTCGTCCTTCACAACAAACCCCATACAACTCTCTCTCTCTCTCTCTCTCTCTCTCTCTCTCTCTCTCTCTCTCTCTCTCTCTCTCTCTCTCTCTCTCTCTCTCTCTCTCTCTCTCTCTCTCTCTCTCTCTCTCTCTCTCTCTCTCTCCATACCTCTTCCCATCTCTCTCTCTCTATCTCCCCCTTACTCTCTTCCTTTATCCCTCCCTCACTACCTAAATCCATCCTCTACAACAACCCCCTTTCATATTTGCCTCTATATTCTTCTCACCCTCTCTCCCTCACCCCATCTTCTCTCCTCCCTCTTCTCTCTCCTTCCTCCTGCTCTTCTCTCTCCCTTATACCCTCACTCTCTCTCTTTATCTTCCTCATCACTCTATCTCTATATTTGTCTTCTTCCATCTATATCTCTCTCTTCTTCCCTTTCTATATCTCTCTTCTTCCCTATCTCCTTCTCTCTCCCTCACTCCCTCCCTCACTCTTGTTGTAACAACCCCTCCTAATCCTTACCATAACATTGATTAAGAGGAGGTGGTTACAATGTTGGCCCAAGATCCAAGGTGTCATTATGGAAGTGGGGTCTAAAAAATTTGATCTTCTCAAATTACTTAAAACGTTAGTTTGACATCACCATTTCATTCATCTTATCAAGGTGATTTTGGTGATATAAAACTTTACCTCAACCTAGCCTCCAGATCATGATATGTGACCATTTAAGTTCTGGTGGATTAGAGAGTGCCACCTCATCAACCTGGCCATGTGGCTATACCCACCTGGTTAATCTCCCAATGCCACTTGGAATTTTCTTGTTAGTTGTCGACCCATTCATGGGTTTGGGGTCCATACCCCGTGTTGTGCTTTAACGCAAGCCTTATATATAAATGCCATATATATATATATATACTATATATATATATATATATATATATATATATATATATATATATATATATATATATATATATATATATATATATATATATATATATATATATATATATATATTCATTCTACCCACCACTTGACAGGTCGTTAGTTGTTGGAAAAATTTCAATTTCCCGGGCTCCGTTACCTAGCCTTTTCTACGTGCTCTCTTCATTTTTCTCCAGGGTTAACCCATCTATGGGTCCATGGAAGTCCAGTGGATGGCATGCTAGGTGCATGTGTATTCCACCGCAGCCGAACTAATGTCATCCCTCTCCTCTTTAAAGTGCACTCTTTTGTATTCCCATCAAGGAGAGACTCTCGGGATGAGTTGTCCTATGGGGACCTCCCACTCTAATCATTTTCCAATCACCACATCCTCTACTACCAACTCCTCCTAGGCTCAAGTGTAATGTGGGTCCACCCTTCTTTGTGTCCCCTTGCTTGTGATTAGTCCTAGGATTTTCATCACACTTGCAACTCTGTTGTTCCCACTCATGCCACACTAGCCTCACCCTCGTCTGCCCAGCTCTTCCCTTTAAACAACTTACTTTGGGCTTCCGGGATGCAACCTCTCTAGTATTATGTCATCGAGAACCCTTGATCAGCCACCAATCACCTCACATTCAATCTTGGTCGCTCATTCACTAGCATTGCATTGGGTTAAGTCTGTGGTCTTGTGACTAGCAATCTAGCATGGACGCCAGCCCTTGCTCGACTTGATACATCTCATGGTGACCATGAAAAATGGATTTAAATGGGATAAATATAAGGCCTCCACATAATCCATTGCGAAGGGACTTGACCATGGCTCGACCAAGGTCATTCTGCAATTGTTTATACTCATGCCAAAACTCAACATCGCTTATTAAGACTATCAATCATGCACTTGTGCTATCCCTTGTAAGCTTACAACCAATTCACCTCTTGAAGGTATTTAATGGAAGAAGGTACATAATATGAAACAAAGGCTTTCCCATTTATCCATTCATAGATTTTTGGTTTCCATCGATGATCAAGTAAACATACCAGAACCTATGTGTGTGACTAGCATCAGAAAAAAAGAGTACAAGTCCATAAGCATAGATTTCCATCATGCTTGTGGCTTGGAGGAAGTTTCATGCTCATCCAAAAAGTATAAAACCAATTCCTCTAGATCTCGAGGCAATATCATCCTCAACAAAGGGAACATGACTCTCTCAACTCTATGCTTGGAAAGAGTGAATATATCGACCCAAACTGAGGGTTTTCACTATGGTAAGACTGAGAGAAACATGTGTATAAAATGAACAAGCTAATAGACTAGTGAGGAGAGAGGGATCTCCCATACACTACCCCAGATTGTAAGCAGTGAAGAGAGAGATTATTTTCACAAAAAGTTCATGTTCTACCATTCAGAAAGGAGTTTCAGTGTGTGTGTGTGTGTGTGTCTATATATATATATATATATATATATATATATATATATATATATATATATATATATATATATATATATATATATATATATATATCCTTGTAGAGTACAAGTCCAATTGAACACCATGACTATAACTAGTCATTCAAAATAGGGATTTACCACATCATTCCAACACAGAGATGACATATAGAATATAACATCTAGCCTTGAGGGATTCAATAGCAATACATAGAGAGAAAATACAAAATTTGGTGTGAAGTACAAGTATATCAAATCATGTTATTCAAGCTCATGGAAAAGAGTTATCCATAGCACCAAATTCAAGGTTCACTCTAGCTTTCACTCCTGTTAGCATGGAATTATAAACCCAAAACTAGGGTATACAATACAAAATACATGGAGGAGACAAAAATGAAAAGTTACAAGTAAACTAACATAAAAGAGAAGAAATCCTCAATTTCATCACATTGCAACATAAGCAATGCTAATGCAAGCTTCAAATCTTTGTGGTCATCATATTACAATAAAGAAAAATTCTCATGCTAAACATTGTTATAACATAGTCAATATTACTTACACATTATTCCAACACATTTAAGCATTAAAAAAACACATTAGTCACTCTTGTGAAAAATAATAATGCAAACATGCCTCCTGTAGTAATAACACCATCTCAACTAGGAACGAAAACATATTTTATTGTGAATAACAAGCATAAGAGCACTTATCTTAATCAATGAAAAATGTTCCAACCGAGAGTGGGACTCTCACTTTCCACCCAACCGTAGACAAGCTACAACCACTATTACTTGTATATGTCAACCCCAAGCCAAATTCCAAAGCTTGAGGCAGATTGCTTTCAAAGGGGAGGCTTCAATGAATGCAGAACTAAACCATAATACCACCCAACCACCTTGCTTTCATCCCCAAGGCAAGCCACTACTCTTTTGTGATTCTTATTCCCAACCTATTTCAATAGAGCTCTTCTTTTGGTTTATGGCTCTCTTCAGCATCCAACAACGTAGTTCGAGCTACTACCTTTTCACCTTTTCTTCAGTACTTCTCAAAATTCCACTTTCTCTGCCTCGTCTGCAACTTCTAGGTGATAGGAGGTTTTTCTCCCTCTACATATGTTGTTTTTGTATGTGCTCCTCAATCCCCCTCTAGAGTGCATGTCTCCTGGGTTCAATAACCTCTCCCTTTCTCTCGACAAACTACCTCCTTTTCCACAATGTTGCAACAATTCCTCCTCATGGACAGTGTAGCCCATGTTTCCTTAATGTTTTATATCCTATTCTTACTTGCTATGGGGTCAAAGGACACCTACCCCCATCCATTTTCTTCCAGTTAATTTATGGAACAGTCAGCCCACTCAACCAACCAAGATTGATATTTAATTTAGCAATCCATTAAGGAATATCCTTCCTCAAGAAACGGAATCCATGTCCCTCTCTCAACCTTAAATTTATAACAATATTACATTACATACATGAGGTTGACAAATTGAGCTATTATAAACCCCTCCCCCTTGGCAGAACAATGCCCTTGATGTTCAATGACACATACAATGAAACACACTTGAAAAACAGTGATATTGTTTCATGCAGCTTTATAGACTCATCTCTTTATAGAATATACAATGTTCCATGCATTTTCTTCAATCAAAAAACAACATATGATAAACATCAATTTATAATTCAACCCTCTCTCAACCTTAAATTTATAACAATATTACATTACATACATGAGGTTGACAAATTGAGCTATTATAAACCCCTCCCCCTTGGCAGAACAATGTCCTTGATGTTCAATGACACATACAATGAAACACACTTGAAAAACAGTGATATTGTTTCATGCAGCTTTATAAACTCATCTCTTTATAGAATATACAATGTTCCATGCATTTTATTCAATCAAAAAACAACATATGATAAACATCAAGTTATAATTCAACCATGTCATAAAAGTATGATAGTCATTAAGTCATAATTCAACTTTTTTTTCACTGATCCTCTTTGTAGTCAGATGGTGCTTTAGGTGTATCTAGACCAACTTGGATTGTTATTTTATAGTGCTGCTATGTTGAGTCCTTTGTTCCCTTGGCAAACATCCTTCAGCTCATTTTTTCTGGGCACACCCCTAACGTGTTTATGACCCCAATCAGCTATGCACATGACTAAATCCTAATTTATTTTCCCGCCTTCCCTCCTCTACTTCTCATTCCCTCGAGCCATCTGGTTACTCCCTCTCCATGCAGTCACTCACCTTCCAAGTTTAGGCATCCCCTTCTTTGCTTCTTAGTCCCTCGAGTGATCCATCCCTTGGCAAGGCTTCCTTACATCAGAAGGAGTTCAAATCCATGGCATATCCCTACCTCCAAAACTATCATATAGGTCATAGCATGCTTCATGGTGATCAGTGGGAACCATTGAGTACTAGTGTCCCACAATGGATTTGTTCCTGAAATCCTTAAGTTTAGCATACTATTGTCATT
Source organism: Pinus tabuliformis (assembly GCA_031772625.1). NCBI lineage: Eukaryota > Viridiplantae > Streptophyta > Pinopsida > Pinales > Pinaceae > Pinus > Pinus tabuliformis. The sequence continues at coordinate 479,852,597 of CM062809.1, read as the reverse complement.
CCACCTTACAGTCAACTTTGTTCATTCAAAAGGGAAATCCCATATCCATTCCTACATCATGGACACACATATTTCATGAGACTCATCATAAGGAAAATGTGATAATTTTAAATCATACCTCATTAGTAGTTTATTCATGAGGTGAACTTGGAATTTTACTTTGATTCCTATCATAGAAAACCAAGTTAGCTCATAATCCAAACCATCATAAATCATAATATTGAATTTAGATTCATAATTTAAAAATTCAAAAATCAATGAAATATTGATACTTATCTTGATTTTCTCTTTGTTGCTTTCTTTACACACATTGGATCGGTTTCCCATCTCAGCAAGCATCCAGTAGCCCTTTTCTTTTCTCGTACACACACTGGATTGGTTTCCAGCCTAACTAGCACCTAGTGCCTTCTCTTCTCTTTGACCATGTACACACGACCATGTACACACTCTGGATCAGTTGACAATATAGCAAGTTCCCAGTGCCTTCTCTTCTCTTCTCTTTGACCACATACACACATTGTATCAATTTCCAACATGACAAGAACCCAATGCCTTCTCTTCTCTTCTCTTCTCTTTGATTTTGAATTTACTAAGTGGTTCATTAGCCCTAAGGTGAGCACTTAGTAAGAAATAAGTATACATAATCCCAATCGCAACCCTACAAATATAGGCACTACCAAACCATGTAGTTACTACCAACCAAGTAGTCTTCTGTCAACAAGAATATAGGTGGATTACACACCTTCATAGGCCAAAAATTCCCATACCTACCTGTTCCATATACATTACACAATATAAGGGCCAAGACAATCCCATATTTTCCTGCCCCAAAACTTTACACAACACATACACGTATACACAGTGTACCACATTAAATACACATAAAAATGATACAAACAATGAATTCACATGTACAACACAACACACATAACACAGTACAATATGAACATGACAATGTTGACAATCTAGAGACCACACTTTCTCCTATCATAGACACTAAGCAACACTACCTCCAGTGTCATTCCCCACATATCATAGATCATACTACTTTTATTTTGTTATTATATCCTTCAACATTCCCTGTTCATAATATAACATGGGAATAATTTATAAATCATGTTCACATGATATTAAAATTATAGATCATCAGGGCTACTTTTTCCCTCTTGATTCCTCATTAACTAGGAACCTTTTTATGCCATTCACATCTACATTAAATAAGTTTAAATAGTCCCTCTTCCACAAGAAGATTCTCTAACAAAATTCTATTAAACAAAATGACATTTTCAAATTCATATATATATATATATATATATTGAGTTAAGGCCAGAGAAATTCCCTTGTTCCATTACCATGACTACCATGCCACTGTCCATCATTCCCCATTGAATAACCAGTCACTTTTCCATCATGTCGTTGTCGAGTCCAGGAGTAACTCTCCAATATGGTTCTACATCAGCCCTTTCCCAACCAACCTACCTAGCCTGAAGTTCCTCGTTGTCTAAAACTTGCTCAGTTGATCATTATTCATGCCCATTACATGCGGCCCTCTTCATCTTTCTTTCACCAAAGCTTCATGGCCTACCAACCACCTTTAAACAATTTGACTCAAGGCCCTAAGCCATAAGTATGTAAATCAAAGGCTTATTATCAACCTCATTACCGCTACCATCATCACTGAATGAAGAATCAACCTTTCCACCTATGGCTATAGAAACATCACTAACGACTTCAACCATGCCCTCATTATCTGAGTTTTATATCTTAGTAAGTGAATCCTCATCATTTGAAATGTTCCCTAAATTCTAATAGGTTAAGACAGACTCTATTGTAGCAGTTTCATCACCAGTGCCACATTCTTCGGCTGCTTTATGCTAGGGGAATACCCCATGCGGGAAATTTGGATATTTTTTGAAGAGGATGAGGAATGCAAGAGACTTTCTAACAATCCAATATAAACTCTAATATTGCAGTCTAGAGAGTCAGTTATGGACCATCAACATATGGAATTTTGTCATATTATACTTATTACTCTCCATATTTATGAATGTGTCATGCATATGTAGACACTTTCCTTGTTATTGCATGTATAAAATTTCTCAAGCATAGCACCAATCCTAACACTTATTTGTGCAAGTAAGAAATCCTCCTATATTTTACCTTCATGTTGCCACAATCAATACTACGGAACAACCACCAATATCTTCACGTGCTAGTAGGGCTACGAGTCCTTTGACCACAAGGTCTACACAAGGCCCTTGCTCTCAAGGTAAGCCAATTCACTTAATAATCATGTATGTCCTTTTTCGTAGTGAGATCTAGCCTTCACAAGCATCAAACATTCTTTTTTCACATGTAACATCCCATTCCTTAAATAAGGAATGCATTAACCAAGGAAAGCAAGAATTCGCAGGGTAGGACATAATGCCAACATATAGGAAACAATCAACCTCTACTAAGGTTCTTAGCCTCCTATGTTAGGTCCATATAATACTAGTGTATCCACCTTATTGTTATTTTTTTCCCATGCATCCCCCATATTTTATTGTTGTGCCCCATAGAAGCCCATTATTGTTATTGTTGTGCCCTTACATTATTATTTTTATGTCGGCTTTGATTATATTGTGACCCCTTAAACTCTTGTATATATAAAGGAGGTATTACCATTGGTATCATCCAAGAATTGTTCATTTATGTAATGTAAAGGAGATTTCCCCCTTGAAAAAGATAATTTTTAATTCGTTGATCTATCTTTCCATTTGTTTTGTGAGCTAGTTGCATAACATTTGGTATCAGAGCCTTGGATTCTAGGGTTTCGCTGCTTCAAACAGGACATCTTGGAATTTTTGTTGTAAAGTTTTTTTTACAAGGCTTCAGAAGTTGAACTTTTGACCATGAGGAACCGAAATCATGGTGAAATTTGTGTAAAAATTTTAGATATTGGTTCGCTATAGTTTCTAAGATATGGTCCGAAGAAGGCACGATTTTTGGTGGGTTTTTGCAGGCTCCAGAATTCAATCTCAAATAGGCGACCTGGGAAAAAACATCATAACTTTCTCTCTAAGAATTGGATCTCAATTTTGTAAAAAGTGATTCAAATTGCATGAACTTTAGTTTTTTTTGTATCATTTTCAGGTCTGAAAGTCGAAAGGGTGACACATGGTATTTCGTACAATTTCGCTCTACTGAACTAGTCTATAATCAAGCCATCATGGGAGATTGAACATAACTCTTTCTTGAAGAACCCAATCTTGGTTTGACTTGTGGGGTTAGAAATAAGACTCATAGGGCTACCACATAATGAAATTTAGAGCTTGGAGAGCTGAAATTGCAGAGTTGCAACCATTTCAGTATCAAGCTCCTAAAAGAAAGAAAAATGTATGTATTTTTTTAAAATTGCATAACTTTTGTTTGAAAAATTAGTTTGAAGTGATTCCAAGGGCATATTGAAGCAACAATATCATTATTTGGTTCTAAGATTTATCCCAAATAGAATAATTCAACACCCATTAAGCCCTCAAAAAGCTCTACTATGAGGCATGAAGAGGAAGAATTGCAACATGATATATCCAAATTACTGGACCAAATGCAATAAATTTCACTCTCACAAAGAGCAAGGACATGGATGGATTAAAATGGGATCTGCATGGTTTATAGGTAGCACTAAAAGGTGACATGGATGGTTTACAAATATAAATAAAATGTGACATGAGTGGTTTAAAAGCAAACATGGACGATTTGAAGGAAGGTTTGACAAAGTTGTTGCAAGAAAGGCTTCCCAGTAGTGACAAGTTATTACATGAAAATAATAATGGGGGCAGAAGGAATATGAATTATGATTTTAGAGACTCCAATGTTGGTTTCAAGATCCACCATTTTCTAAAGAGTGATATGAGGAAGTTTGATGGCAAGGATCTGGTAACATGGATACTACATATGGAGCAATATTTTGATCTCCATGATGTGTAACACACACAAAAGGTATGCATTGCATCTTTATATTTGGAATCCAATCAGTTTGTATGGTATCAATGGATTTTTTTTTGTAAACCACTTGTCACTTGGTAAATTTTTACAAAGGAAATGATAGCACATTATGAGGATACAAAGAGAAACACTATCTTTAGCCAATTGATAAATCTCAAACAAAAGGGTTCAATGGAGGAGCACATTGAGGACTTCCAAAAATTGAATATTAGGGTAACTTGTTGTGCAATTAGCTTGCAAAACAGAAGAACATATAGATCAACGACTTGAAAAATAGCCTCTTCAAGGGGGAAACCTACTTTACATCACATAAATGAACAACACTTGGATGATACAAATGATAAGACCTCCGTGGAATATATAGGAGTTTAAGGGATCACAATAAAATCGGAGCCTACCTAACAATAATAATGTAAGGGCGCAGCAATAAAAATAGCAAGATTCCATGGGGCACAATAATAACGACATGGGGTATACATGGGTACAACAATAAAAATAGGGGGCTACACTAACAATAACAATAAGGGAGAAACACTAGTGTTATAGGGACCTAACATGACCCTCTCCTTCAAAAAAGTGTTTTCCTCAACACTTGAGTAGTTCTGGATGATTCTCTATAAAATTATCATCCTCCCATGTGGAATATTTAGCGGGTAAGTTCTTCCACTTAATGAGATACTCTGAAATTAATCGATTCCACCGTTTTCGAGTTCTTGTTTCTCTGACTACTTCAGGCCCAAATATGATTTTTCCTTCTTCATCAAGTTCTGGCAACACTATTTGAACTGGGAGCTTGTCACCGATAACCTTCTTTAAGAATGAAACATGGAAAATTGGGTGTACTCAGGAAGATGAAGGAAACACCAATTTGCATGCCATAGTACCAATCTTTTGAACCACCTTGTAAGGACCCTAATACTTGGGTGATCATTTATTATCCTTGTTAGCTTGCTTGAGGGACATTTGTTTGTATGTTTGTAGTCATAAGAATACCCACTCATCTACATCAAAATTTCTTACACTGTGATGTTGATTTTCCTGTTGTTTCATTTGATTTTATGCCAGAGTGAGGTTACCCTTTAAGAGTTTGAGAACTTGTTGTTGATGCTCGATGTGATCTTCCACTACTTGAACCTTACCATTTTCTCTTAAATATGATGTGAGGGATGGTGGATGATATCCATAAAGTGCCATAAATGGGGTCATTTTTGCTGCAGTATGGAATACAGTGTTATACCACCATTCAACTAGAGGTAACCACTTGACCCATTATATTTGTTTATTAGATACAAATAAACGAAGACATCCTTCCAAACATTTATTCACTATCTCAGTTTTCTCGTCAAATTGAGGATAATAAGATGAGCTATGAGCTAATTGAGTACAAAGAAAATAAAATAATTTCGTCCAAAAATTTCTAGTGAAAATGGGATCTTTGTCACTTACAATAATCTTTGGGTTTCCATGTATATTTTTAATTGTTTCTATAAATGTAGTAGCAATTGTATTGGCTTTAAAAGGATGAGTACAACACAAAACTGTGCATACTTGGTAAGTTTGTCAACTACCACGATGATGAAACTCTTTCCTTTAGACTTGGGTAAAATTGTGATAAAATCCATTGAGACCTCCTCCCAACACTGAATTGGAATGGCTAACGGTTGTAACAAACCGAGGGTCTTAATTGTCTCAACTTTATTATGTTGGTAAAACAAACATTCTACCATAAACTTCTGAATAACAGATTTGAGGCCATCCAAAAAGAATACCTTCTTGACCTTGTGGTAAATTTAAAAAAATATTGAATGCCCTCCTAAGGGGGAGGTGTGTAATTCCAAAAGACTATTTTTCTTGAGTTGGGAATTCTTACAAAGATATACGTGATCTTTGTACCATAATGAATCATTTTTCCCTCTAAATGTATCATATGTACTTGGATATTTCTTCAACTTTTGAATGAGTGTCCACACCTCTTCATCATTCTTCCATTCATTCCTTGCTTTGGTTATCCAATCAGGTTCGATAATATAAATGGCACAATGCAATGCTTCGACATCCTCATTATTTCTTGAGAGTGCATCTACAACAACATTTTGCTTTCCTTTTTCGTAGATGATTTCAAAGTCATAACCCAACATCTTTGTGACCCATTTTTGTTGCCCTTCTAAAGATAATATTTGTTTCAAAATGTATTTAAGACTATCATAATTACTTTTTACCTTAAATTATCTTCCCATTAGATAAGGTCGCCATTGCTTTAGTGCATGTAGTATTTCCAACATTTCCTTCTCATAAATAGGTTTGTGTAAATAATTTCCTTTGATTGGAAGACTTTCAAAAGCAATGTGTCTTCTTTCTTACATTAACACAACACCAAATCCATTTCCTAAGGCATCACATTCCATAATAAAGGTTTTTGTGAATTCTGGCTTAGCTAAGCCTAGTTCTTGGCACATTGCCTCTTTAAGATGTTCAAAGGTGGTAGTTTCTCCTCGAGTCCAAGAAAATGCATCTTTCTTTAGCAATGTTGTTAGAGGTTCTATTATTCAACAATAATTCTTAACAAACATGTGATAATACCTTATCAACCTAATAAATCCTCAAAGATGCTTTATGGTTGTGGGGATTTCCCATTCCTTAATGGATTTAATTTTTTTAGGGTCTACCTTAACACAATCATGAGATACAATATGTCTTGGGCAGCGAGTCCCCCGCATAACAGTTTTAGGGCTTAAAGCCCATAAATTTGGGATATTGGTATTGTAAAGGCTCCTCGAAGTGTGTGGAGCATGAGTTGTAATGAGTCAAGTCAAAGGGTAGTCCTCCTGAAAATAAGGTAAGATAATAGAAAGTGAGTCGGCCTGCCCATGGTCGACGAACCATGAGAATGTATAAATAGAGCAAGGCTCTAGGTGTAGAAGATAGTTTTTTGGAGGTTTTGGAAAATATCTAAAGTGTATGGGTTGTTAACAACGATAGTCACTCTGAGTCTATCAGTTTGAGTCGAGGGTTGTAGTAGGAGATAGAGGCTCTGCAGCTGTGTGCGTGGACCCCTGTAGCTGAGTGCGTAGGGCATGAAGTGGATTGTAACTGAAAAAAGGTATTAATAAAGATAAGTTGGTTTTGGAATATTGCATATCTATTCTATATTATGGTTTATGCATCTGTTTGTGGTTTACAATTATGTGTATGTCTGTTATGTTAAACGGTAACTGAAATAATTGTGCCTCAACTAATTCAAGATCTATAATAATATTAAACACAAAAAAGGCAAATTGCACTCGCATTCGTCTTCCAAACCGCACAAAGGTAGCTACTCTGAACAGACGGTTGCGAGGAAGTAGTGCAGCACATAGGATCGGTTCATGAACTTCGAGACCTCATCAAGACATCCCTAGGGTGCGAAAACCTGGTTATAGCACCCTCCCATACTACCTTGGGTGAGACCTCAGCCCGCGCTCCATGGACTGTTGTCGAAAGGGCTGGTAGTTTTAGGATTTATTTGGCTAAACATTTCTAAACCTAGGTCAGGCCCCAATAAGCCAACAAATGGTTCCATTGTCGGGACCGGGATCTGCCTAAGGGATGTTTGATGTTGGAACACTAGAACCCTATGAAGAAAGAAATTGAAGATTGGTTGGATAAGAAGCTGCACGAGTTTGTAATACAAGAAAACAAAACACTGCAAATATCCAAGAAGAGGTGGTTGGATCACTTCATATATACAAAAATCCACGAGATCTTCTTTGCAACCTTCTCTTCGGAACTGTACGATTGGATCGTGAGGCTAGCAGACAGCCATAGAAGGTGCAAGCTTGATCAACCGATAGTGTGGACTCCAGAGTTGGTGCGCAAGCTAGAGGCATCTGAAAATAAGATCGCGTGGGCCGTAGACCATTGGCTAGATCGGATAATAGGAGGGTTTATCATTGAATTTGCAATAAACACAACTGTTAGCTACAGTGAAGCAAAAAGACGTTTTCTCAAGGTACCACAAGGTAAGTACATAAAGTCTTTGAATACTTGGATTAAGATGTTGTTATGCGAAAAACGGGTGACGCGAATAAATTAATGAGTGGAATGACACGGAGCGGAAAGGTCTACAAAGGGATCGAAGGGTCAGGAAACAATCCTTTAATTTCACCTCTGCGAGCAAGTGAGGAAGAGCATGGTTGGGTTTCTCTAAGGAGTGCAGTCAGTTTGATAATGCAACGCATTCTATAGTTATCATCCCTGCTAAAGCCACCACTCCTGTCACCTTCTTCACCTCCATCTTCGCCCACACCTTCTCCACCAAACCAACATTTTAGCATGGCGAGCGCGATCAAGTTGCCTATATTCATAGGAGTAGGGAATGAAGATCTGGATCAGTTTTGGTTTGTAGTAAGAGCAGTGTGGGAAGCGCACGGAGTTACGGATGATAACATTAAGAAGGCCACATTGGTAAGTGCACTGCAGGATCGCACGCTGACATGGTATATCAAGCACTTGAATGAAAACCCAAATGCTGGAATAGCAGAGATCTAGATTGCATTTAATAGAGAATTTAGCCGGCCAAAATCGGAGACGTAGTCAATCATCAGATTCAAGGAGATCGTGATGCTTCCAGGCGAAACCCCCTGGGATCTGGATCAGAGGCTAAAAAGTACGATCCGTGAGACTAATATGACATTGACCAATGCATAGCACTGCAAGTGATTTATGGCGTCTTTGACACCACAGCTGAGGACAGCACTGTCACAACAAAAGCTCTCAACCCAGGCAGTAGCATTGGAAATGGCGATGAGGTTGTATGAAACATCGATACATGCTCCGGGGTTGGGAGTCCAACAAATCCACGCACAACTATAAAGCCTATGCCTAGAGATGCAAAGTTTTAAGCAGGATAGGGCGCCCCGACCAGAGGTGCACGAAGAAGTGTGGTGTATAAAATGTAAAGGCCAAGGTCACGATAAGGATCATTGTCCTGTATTCACGAACTATTTTGCGGGAGGGGGACTGATGCATTGAGACTGGAGGCACAAGTAGGGTTGATTGAGTCCCCTGCACTCTAGTGCGCAATTTCTCAAGTGGGAGGAAAGCACTTGATAGGCAACTGTCACCTGTTGCAGAAGTATACCCAGACTTTGCAACAACTGTACTGTAATTTCTATAGATCAGTGGGCCATGATGAGTGGACATGTCGGAGCTATGAGCTAATGATGGATATGACCCCAGCTTATCGAATGTAGACAAAATCACAAGGCTTCGATCCAGCCGCAGCAATCACACAGGGGGATTTCAAGGGCGAGGAATAATGGGACCCGGATGAGGGCGCAGACAGTTAATCTACTACAATTACAGAGGACTTGGGCACTACACACGTGAATGTACGAATCCGAATAGAATATGTTGTCCGTATTGTTATCAGTTTGATCATGAAGCAGTAGATTGTCCAACATTGACCGCATAGATGCGCAAGAAAGGGGTACTACAGCCTACTCCAACTCAAAATATCCAAATGATGAGGTCTGAACCACGCGAAGAAGACCCCAATGTGAATATGGTGCTTAAAAGTGGCGTGACTATAGGGGTAGATAATGGAAAGCAACCCAAGATGATACATGGGATCGTAAGGCCCCTATGAAGGAATCTAAACTTGACTCGGAACGCACAAAGGAAATGGTTATGGAAGCTAAGAAGAGCTTCAAGGAGGCCTCTACTTCAAGTAGTAAGGATCAACCCGAACTAGGAATGGATCCATCTATGCTTACTACCTTTTTAGAGACATGCATGAAGCTGCTACGAGACAATAAGGCAGTTAAAGGACTCCAAGAGCTGATCACTAGGTGCGCAGGATTAGGGGAACTACGTGTAGTTCGAAAGATGGGGAAGCATGCTTTTCGCACTAGGAGGGAAATGCGGTTGATGGCACAAATTGGCGAATATGAGATGGATCAAGTAGTCCTCGACCTGGGTTCAGATGCGAACGTGTTACCAAAACAGACTTGGGAATGAATGGGCCGGCACATGTTGTAGTGGTATCCTATTCAATTACAGATGGCGAACCAACAAAATATCATGCCCATGGGAAGACTGCAAAGGGTAACAGTGGATATTGAAGGTGCGAGCACGCAGATGGACTTTGAGGTAATAGAGAATGTGGATGACAGTAACCCTTACCCCACGTTATTAAGGATAGATTGGGCTACAGATATGAATGGAGTCATCAACCTCAAGAATCGAAAAATGACTTTTGAGAAAAAGTCTCTATGTGTAGTAGTTCTACTGGATCCAGCTGAAGGAGTGTGCTACACTAAACCTGTGCGTATGAGCTGGACTACATTTACTAGATAACGGCGCAAGACCAGGATAGGGTAAACCCGACTAAAGATGGGAGAATCTCATGGGAACACAACAGTTCCTGTACTTCGAATTCAGATGAAGAAATAGAACACTTGCAGAACCGGTTGCATGAAGTTTCAATGCTAAATTGCAACATGATGATTAGATCACTGCGATACGTGACGATGGAAGCCAGGGAACTGCCAACATATGATGGGGACATAGGGGGGGATGAACTCCTAGACAAAGTCGGAAGGTCAGTACCAAAATAACAGTGGTACGATGTGATGCACTGGGTGTTGCATGCGACGCCCGCATAATGGTGGCAGATGCACCAGAAGAATATTGGGGGCTGACGTGAATGCAGAAGAAGAATGCACGTATGGTTTGAAAGTCCCCAATGTCCAAAACGAGCCGGGTAGCCAGGGCAAAGAAGTTTTCATGCCCACTTGTGTCGATGGGTGTAGTCGCATGTTGGGCAGGCACAACCCAGGCTAAAGATCAAAGATCGGGACCTAAAGGGGCACCAAAAAGAACGACGCACACTGCAAATACCCCACAGCAGAGCATTAACAAGGCTATGCGGGATCATGAGGAAAGTTTACCAGGTGGGACGAATGGATTGGGACCTGCGCATGCCCATGGTTTAATGGGCCCATAGTAGCATAAGCAAATATTATAGCATGGAAATGATCCCAATAGTGACAAGATGAGAAGAGACTAGGAGGACAGAGAAGAATCCTCAGACCATGGCTCCCACAATAGGAATAGGATGCGAGGACCTGGGTAAAGGAATTAGGCAGTTGCAAGAAGACCTTTGGCAAGGAAGCTCGAAACTTCATGAAATCGGTGATGAGTGGGCACAGCTGAGGAAGAGAAGTATGACATTGGATGAAGAAATCCATAAACTGGAAACTAAAGTCATGCAAGCGGGCTATGAGAAACTAAGTATGATGAGTCCGAGTCTGGCCAGCCCTACTACTGCATTAGAAAGAGTTGCGACGCTGCTATCATGGTTGCAACCACACCTTACTAAATAAGGGAAGGTACTATATACAGAGGAACAGGACGCAAAGGCATGTGAAAGGTGGCTACAACCCGGGCTAGTGGGAAAAGTGTAGTCTCGCATCAGGGGTGCGACCACCTGACTATCTGTAGAAGGCATAGTCTTAGCGCTCCAGGTAGTTGAAAGAAGGTGTGGAACTATAAACAAGGTTGCAGGAAAACTACACGGAAAGGAGGTTCCGCGTAGGGCCCATCTGTCGCAAGGATCACGGAAGCGCTTAAGGGGATGCACTGCTGCGTGGATAGGCTGGGGGGTGAATGTTGACGACATTATTCATGACAAGAAGGCTAATTTAATGTAGAAAGGAGCGGGTGGCAGGCCATTAAGACATGAATTATGAGCTAGATTCAGGGAGATCTGTCGCCAAGTAGGTACTAATGACTCAAAAATGGAGGGAATGGCTGAATTCAAATCCGAATGTTACCACAAAATTCCATGGGATTCACACTATTTTCCTGTGTCCTTCTTTGTCTTCATGGTGTTGTTCTTTGCTTGTAGCCTCGTTACGTTTTCTTGCATCACCCTACCTTGGATTTTTTCTTTGTTCTACAGTCTAGGACCACCTTTCCCTTGCTTTGGCTTTGTAGATCCTATGTCTCGCTTCTTCTGTTTAAATTTCTACTCTATCTTGACAACCTATCGATCAGTAGTGCCAAGCGAGGAGATGTCCAAGAACTCCATCTCATCCTAGATCTACTTGTGTAGACATTTGCGGTACTTGAGTACCAAATGCTGGTAAAAATCCTTGTTACTCAACTTTGTGTGAAGGGTATGAAAAATATTTGTGATCTGTTAGCACTCGAATTTGCCTCAGGCTGAGGAAGGCGAAACTCAAGGCAACATCAAACCAAGCTCAGCCTCGTAGCTAGCCCTACGAGGACAGGAGAGGGCTATCTCCGGGTCTATCTCGGCAAGAGGTCTTCAAAGGGGCTGAGATGACCGATATGAATACTGATTTTAGGCTAGTAAATTGATAAGATAGTTTGATTTAAGATTTTTAGGGTTTTGTTGGAAAAAAGGGAAAGGGCAATTTTGGGTGCGGGGATGTGACACAGTTTTTGCAGAGGTCTTTTTGGGGCAAGGTAGGCAATCATCCTGATGTCTTTAAAGGAATTGAATGGATAGAAATGACTGGTGAGGAGCTAAGGAGAGCGAGAAACTTTCAGGAGTTCTCCTTAAATAGATGAAAACATAGATATTAAACAAACTTAAAGGCAGAGCATACAAGATTATGAATTCTACCTTAACACTTCATTTGTTTAATTTGCAGAAGAGAATAGTAGGAAAATGATACACATAAAAAACTTACAAGTACATGAGAGAAACACACCATCAACACAAATAACCACAGGAATCCCAAATAGTGCTGCAAAACCCTGGTCTTTCCTTTGCCAAAATTGCTGAGATACAATGTGTAATACAGTCTAAGCTTATCCCCCAAGAGTCCAACCATGAAAATGACTTAGAAAATACATAATATAGGCAAGCCAACCCATTCCCTTGCCTCTAGGGGTCGAGCTCCTCCTTCTAGGAGTTGTTTCAACCAATTCTAAACAAGGAACTGAAAACTAGGTAGTCAAACAACTAACCCCTATATGCTAGGAAACTGATTCATTCATTAAATTTTCACTCTTTGGTGAATGAATCTTCTAGAACAAGTAACTTAGTGCCAAAAGTACATCATATACATCAAATTACATCAAGGAAAACCAAAAATTACATCAAGAGGTGAAACTGGTCATAACTGGTCGAAATTCTGAGCTGGAAGGTGAAAAATTGGCCAAAATCCTCAACGCGCAGCGCCCTGATCTCAACGCGCAGCGCACCTTTCAGACTGATTTTGAGGCACTTCCCGGCATCCAAATTGAGCTCAAGATAGCTCGTTGGAAAGCCCTGGATGTCTACTTTCCAACCCAAGTGGAATTTCTCAATTTAGAGCTCATTTGCCCCCTCAAAACTGCATTCTCCCATAGGTACTTCCTGCTGTGGCAAAAGGTGGCAACAAGGTGGTTTTTATGGTGTTTTTGAGCCTTTTCACCGTCCAGATCTCGATGAAATGCTTTGGAAATAGCTGAGAAGGCATATTTCATCATGAAAAATCCAAAAATGCAAACCATTTGTGATTCAGACCTCCCAATCTTACGGGCAGCGCACTGCGTGTTGAACCAAAAAACCTGTTTTTATGACAAAATTTTCAAAAATGACAAAATTTTCTCCAAATTTGCCCAAATTTGGAGTAATGACCCTCTATCATGTATGTTGCCCCACCAATGAAGCCTCGGCCAAAATTTGGAGTGGGTCTGGCTTTTTCTGCCGTTTCAGTGCCTTGCTCAATCGCCTCTTAAGGATCTTCATCTTCGCTTTGCAAACATGCATGCGGGCCCAATAATGATTTTTCATGTGACGAAGCAAGTCTTTGTCTCTATTGGCCTTCGCCAGAAACCCCTCCAAGTGTTGGTTGACCTTCTCAAGCATAAATTTCCGCGCAACAGGTATCAAATCACCCGGTCTTTTACAGGCCAACCTACGGTCTTCACGGATTCGTTGCAACTCTATAAGTGTGTGCTCATCCTCTAACTGTTTATTGCGCTTCTCTAGATACCTTATATATGAAGTTGTCTCATCATGACTAGTAAAAAAACCCGATGGCTCGCCTGAAGGCTTCTCCTCATGCTTGGGCTTCTTGCCCTTATCCTGTACCTGCGGTGCTGCTATCGAAAGCGAGGCCCTTTCCACACGAGGTGGAGATAACACTCACTGTGATGATGAAGTCAACGAGACCCCTTCCACCCCGGGTGAAGATAGTACTCATCGTGTAGATGCAAATAAGGCCCTGTGTCCTCGCTGATATGTTACACATGTTGGAGCGCTGACATGTTCTGTCTCAAGAATGTCAAACTAATGTGAAGGCCCTGCCTCATCATGAACTATCTCTGGAGCTGGCTGAGGCGCTGTGAAAAGGTCACGAGAAATAAAATCCTCCCAAGTGATGCCCTGCTGTGCCAACTGATGAACCACTACGATCTTGATCAACGCATAATGATAAATACTATTATGCTGCTGTGCTGGGGTCTTCCTTTGTACAAGAGGCACCATCTTCTCTATGTTGCGAAACATGAAGTATGGAATGTTCATCATACGTACCCTTGTAAAATGCATCAACAAACGGACATGGTACGCATAAAGACGGGAGAATCTGCCCTCACAACTGAAATACCGAATGATGAGTTTCATCAAAGGTGCAAACTGATCTTTGAGGTATTGAAAAGGAAAAATGCTGCTCAAGTGCCTCATATAACCAGGTTTGATGTATGGTTGATAGTAAGATTTCTCTAACTGCTGACGTTTATTCCATTGCTCTCCAATATTTGGTATCCCAGTGGCCTCCGCAATAGTCTCTGGTGACAAAATGAAATCCACTCCGACGAGATTTACATGGCCATCATGTAAATGTAGAATGAACAAGCGAGCTAATTCACGATGATGCTGAATTTGTGAAATTAGCTCACAATAGTGATAGCATGACTGTCGACGAAAACAATCCATTGCAAGCGGGAAAGCCTGCAATTGCTCCAAAGAAGTAGGCTCTTCCCTGCGAGGCTTACCACTTTTGCCACCTTTGCGAGACCTTCGTGGCACACTACCCTCTGTTGTAGAATCACTGTCATACCCCTGCTCATAAGATGAATTTGTGTCCGACATAGCTCTGAAAATACAATGTATGCAAAATGTATGCTGTCTACAATGGTAGGTTGTAGGTGTGGTGAAATTACTTTTTCAATACATGCTCAAAAACCAACCGAAATATCATGAGAGTTATGCAATAATAGACATTCTGTTTTAGTGTATTGGGCATAAAACAGTCATAAGGACAGTTTGACAAATGGACCAAAATATGATGTGTTGCTGGCTCAAAGCTTTCAAATGGGCATGGAGTTATGTTTCACCATGGAGCTAATCTTCATCAATCATCCATAAACACCCTTAAGGCAGATTTTGGTGAGGCCTAGGGTTTCATTTGATGACCTAGGGTTTCATTTTTCCAAAACCCAATAAATTAAATCTCATTTTTGAAACATATATCCAACACCCTAACATTACTAGGCAGCAATAACATACCTATTTGCAAGCTAGGAATAAGTTTGGTTGAGTTTTGGACGCATCACTGAGATCCAATGCGCAGTGCGCCACCCCAACGCGCAGCACACGCCCCAACGCGCAGCGCCTGTGTAATTTTGCACTGGCTCAAATCACCCAACGCGCAGCGCACTGCCCCACAACGCGCAGCGCGCATTTCCTATGCACAACGCACTTTTACAGGAGGCCTTTGGAGGCCTTCCCGGTGTCCAAATTAGGCGTGTGATAGCTCGTTGGAAAGGGATTTGAGTCTAATTTCCAACCCAATTAGAATTTTTCAATTTGGAGTTCATTTGACTTGTCAAAAATCAAATCTCCCAAGATTGGTCAAAATGTGCCAAATGAGGCTGCCTCAAGGCAGAGTGCTGTTGCAGCCAACTTTTGAATGCCTTCCTGAACTCCAAATTGAACTCATGATAGATCATTGGAAATATATTTTTGCCTAGTTATCCTTTGACTTATCAAGAAAGTTATTTGACC
Source organism: Pinus tabuliformis (assembly GCA_031772625.1). Lineage (NCBI taxonomy): Eukaryota > Viridiplantae > Streptophyta > Pinopsida > Pinales > Pinaceae > Pinus > Pinus tabuliformis. The sequence continues at coordinate 479,836,603 of CM062809.1, read as the reverse complement.
AACCAAGCTAGGAGAAAAATTGATTTTTCCAAGGTCACTTCAGAGGTGCATCAATTCTCCCGAGGCGATTGTATTTTTTGACATTTCTCAAAAACCATTATACCTGTGTAAAAAGTGAAGGAGTTTTTTCTTCCTTGGCATGTTGTGGACAAAATCCTCTCTCAGTTTTCCCAAATTCATCTTTGATTGCTGAGAAACATCTTTTGAGTGAAGCCCATCCCGATGTGTGGAACAAGGGAATTGTCGAAATGAAGCGAAATGAAGGGGATAGGGGGCTTCTAAATTCTTGAGGAAATTTTGGGGAGTAAGGAGGGATGTTAGGAAGCAGGGGAAAGTGGAATCTCAGAGATTGAGTAAGGGGAAGGGGTCCAAAAGGGAAAAACACAGGCCTAACCTAGAAAATTGCCAAGTTGTGGCAAGAAACTAGGGTTTGTGGAAAAAAGAGGAATTTAGGGGATCTCAGTAATGGCAAGTGTTTAATGAGGTACATTAAGGATAGGGGAAGGTGTATGAACATCAGGATGCAAGTTTTGCTAATGATTTGACCATTCAAGAGAAATTGCCTTCAAAACCCTGGAAGAGGGAAATGAACCTTGCCTAGGCGCAACTGAAGCATGAAAAAGGTGTAAAATGAACCAATGGAACCTGACATGATGATGAAAACCCTCTGAATGATGATACACTCAGCTAAATGATGACATGGACTACCATTTGGACAACTTTGAAAAGAGTGAAAACAAACCCTAGACCTAATGCCTAGTGACCAAATTTTGCTTGAAGACTCTTTGGAAAGATAAAATTTGAC